>CM075210.1:35104112-36315121 GCA_037577465.1 Liposcelis bostrychophila
TCATTCCTGAAAAGCGAGATAACCCCAAGAATTTCAATGTCGGGAATCGGAATCTTAATTTTTTGGGGGATTCCGGAAATGGGAAATCGAAAGAGATCGTTTTTGCAGTGATTGGCACAGATACAGACTGAGACGGGCCACCAACTTGAGAAACAGGGAAAGGCGAGCAAAATTTTTTTAACTTAGCTCGTGCTGCCCTCTACCTTTTCCGAAAATTGGGTCCACTTTTGAAAGAAGATATTAAAAAAAGTTGACAAAATGATGAAAAATCAAAAATTGTGAAAAAGTTAAACTTTGACCCAATTGGAATAAAATGGGGGAAAAATTAAAATTTTTGAAGATTTGGAAAAGCTAAAACAAAAAGAAAGAAAAAAAAATTGCAGAAACCAAAATTAATAAGTTTTGGGTCAAAAGTTTTGAGGATTTGAGAATTTGATTTGAGATTTGAAAAAAAAAAAAAAAATTGAAATCAGAATATAAAAAATATTGACAGAATAAAGAATTAAAATTTCAATTAATAGCTTAGTCGAGGGTTGATCGATTTGGGATAAGATGCAGGCTTTTGCTTAATGAGCCAGTTGTGTTGGCATCCAATGTTCAAAACTTTTATTGTTGAAAATCTTGAAAATTATATTTCCAAGGTGCATATGAGGTAAATGTATAGGAAAGCCTAAATGACATTTGAAAGAATTACATTCTAGTGGAAATCAGAGCTGCGATTCCGATTCCGATTCTGATTCTGATTTCTGATTCCAAAATTGATTAGCTGTAATAACGGTATTTTCGTGCATTTGAAGTCAATATGAATAGAAAACATTTTTTTGGATGCCGATGCCGATTCCAATCCCGATTAAATTCCGGACTGTTTTCAGACGAGATTCTGATTCTGATTCCGATTCCGATTCCTGTTTCTTCAAAAAAAGCACGGATTTTCGATTCCAAATCCAATTAATTTTGAATTAGCAGATTCCGATTTCGATTCTGATTCCGAATTAAAATTCATCGGAATTGCAGCCCTAGTGGAAATATACTGGAGTTTTTTTTTTTTTTTTAGTGGATTCAAACCATAGATCGCGTGACAGATCCCAGAATGTTGGCAGCTCCAATAACGATCTTTTAATTAGACATAATTACTTTCAAAAACTTACTCCCCCCCTCCCTCTTTTTTTTTTTTTTTTTCATTGTAATCCTTTTTTTAAATTTTTCCGGATTTGTTTTCCACCCGTCGGTTTGCCAGGAGAAGGGAGTTGACTGTAACCACCGTATTTTTTCCTCGTTTTTAAAACTAACATTGAATAATATTTTTACAATGTTGCCAGTTTTTATCGTTTTTATAGGATGACCTGCAGGTTCCTTTAGTTGGGACCTATGGCTTGGGGGTAGATAACCTGTTTAAGGGAGCTCTGAATGCAAGTCAAATTTCTTCGTAAAAACAGCCTATTTTTGCTAACCAAGGCGGAGAGGGGGTCAAAAAGGCGGACCTAATTTTGAAATCGGTCCCACTCAGCGTTGTCTATCGTTCGGACAATGCCGTTTAAACCATTAAAAAAGTTTACCCTTTAATATAATCTAAAAATCGGAAGTTTACCGGAGTCGATGACTCGAAAGAGGAAACGACGAGTGTCAATGCATCGATAACGAATAAACCGATCAATCTTGACTAACGGTGCATCAACAGGTCGATTTGATTTATGTGAGGTTTTTTTTTTTTCTATCTTTTAAAAAATTTTCGGGCGGGAAAAGTGTGGTTTTGTTGTGTCCTAAACGTATGTTAAACTTACAACTGATGATGAGTATACTTCCGGCGGCATCACGCGTCACGGTATGAAACCGGAAACAGTTGATTCTGTGGCTCGCTCGCTTTTGTTCTACTAACCTGTTACATAGTAAATGTGCTAATGCAATTCAATTATAGTTTTTCTAAAAGAAATTAAATGGTAAAGGGAATTACAAAAAAAATAAGAAGCCGAATTTTTCTCAGAAGAATTACATTTAATCACTTTCTCTCATATTATTTAACAGTATTTTTTTTTTCCTTTTTTCTTTTTGACCGTTGTAAAGAAAAATTTCCCAACGGATCACAATTTTTTTTTTTCATATTACTTGAAAACTAAAAAAAAAATTTACATTTAACTTAAGTTTACATATCTCATAAGTTTTTCTTACAAATAAGGTTTTTCTTTTATAACTATTTTTTTTTTACAAGTAAGAAAAAAAATTGCACGATAATCAAATATAATTTGTACATTTTTTTAATAATTAAAAAAAAATTGGGCGCACGCGCGCCCTTGGATTTTAATTTTTTTAAAAAGCTTTTAAAGGATTCGAATCGGCTGACTCACTGGGTTCGACAAAATTTTTTTATTAAATTTTACGGGACATGCTGAAAATCCTCCAGGTAATCGAAATGATTACATAGGTGATTATAAAAAGAAAAAGAAGTTTTTGTGATTTTTGAATCGTTCATGCATGATCGATTTAGCATTGAAAAAGAATAAACACAACAAAAAAAAGTATATCACTTGCGAAAAAAAAAGTCCTATTGTATTAAAGCACTTTTTTCGTCAGCTTTTTTTTTCTCGAGGTAGCAATAAGCACAAAAAAAAAAAAAATTGTTTTTTTGTTTTTGCGGATTTTGGTTTATACTACAGAGGGGCTGTCCTCTTCCACGTTGACCGAAGAAGCTCTGGAAGATGGCCTGGGAGAATTGGAAGCAGGCGGAATATCGGTCGGGGATGGCGATCTTTGAGCTGATTGATGATGGGCAGCATTGTAATAACTACTTAATGTAGATAACGATGAGGACGCAGCTAGGCTACTTAAACCGGCTGCTAATGGACTACCAGAAGCCTGGAAAAAGAGAAATTTCGCGCTGTTAGGCAATTTCGGGTCGTCAGTCGGGGGGTGCGGACCGGCTAATTCAGGGTTACCATAAGGTGTACGCTTTAAATTGCTCCAAATAAGTTCATCTTTCGTCAAGAGCTATTGATCGGCCAAAAAATAAAACTTAAGCTTTTGCTTAGGGAAAATCTTTTTTTCCTCTTCCCCCTCCCCGGGAAACTTTTTTCATCAAACTATTCTTGCCTTGGTTAAAATTTGTGTCCTTTGATCACACATAGAAAATTAAACCTTCGGCATATGATTGACGTCACAAAGACGTCACGAGACTTGATGTCAAAAATTTATGATCCCAAAGTTTTCCCACCTTGTGTTCTAATTTTTTTTACACTTTTATTTTTTTAGGAAAGAGCGAGATATTTACCTGGAGGTGAGGAGCGTGAGCAGTCGACGGTCCCGGCAAGAGTCCCAACCCGGCCGGATACAATCGATAAGGTAACGGTTTTTGAAGAGTGCTAACGGCAGCGGCAGCCGCTTGCCTATAATAAATATCGGCGGCGCTTGGACCGGCGGCACCTGCCCCCGGATACGGCCAGCAACTGTAAGGCGCTCCTCCGTACAAACGTTGGAATGCCGCATAATTCCCTGCTTCGGCTAAAAGTTCCAATCCGACAGCCGTTTGTCTTTTCCACTTCGTCCTGAAAAGGTAGGAAAGAATTTTTTTGAATTAAAAAAAAAATGGAAATGAAGGAAAAGAGAGGTCTAGCTCCAAAAGTAAATGATTAATGCACGGTTCATATAATCAATAGCAACTTCGAAGACCATAGCTAATCTGGTTTTCCGAACTCTAAAAACCACTTTAGATGCTATTAGCTATTAACATTTACCCCTGTTCTCGAATTCACTTAACCCTCTGAAGCTAATTCATTTATCCTATGTAACGGTAATGCTTCCGAACAAAGCTGATGATGCTTCGGAAATCAAATCTAAATTGCCCTTTCTTCCAAACTGTTTTACCAATATCTCCCTCGGCTTTTCATAAATATAGACGGTCTCGATCCAAGAATTTTAAAAAGATTTAACTTTTTATTTATAAAAGTACACGGGAGGGTTCCTATTCCGGGGTTAATCCTATAGAACAAAGTCGGGGAGCTCTCAATTTGTCATGGCGGATCGTTTATCATTTTGCGGACATATATTCGCGGAACTTGGTTGACAGCTTCGATTGGGTTTTTATGTCATAATGTTTTTAAGAAATACATTTACACCCCTCGATGAGATGACATTTATTGTGTTTTAGTGTTATAAAGATTCATCCTGGCTTTTTTATTCTTTTCTTTTCCTTTGGTTTTTTATTTTCTTTCTTTTTTTTCTGGTAGCGGAAAATCGTTACGACTCGGATGACGTCATTCATATGACATATAGGTGTTAATCTTTAGGCAATGGAGACTGCATTTCTATGGTATCTGCCAAGCGATTTGTGACTAAAAATATCAGAAATTGGGGATTATAAAATTTGGGACTTGTAATGTAAAAAATTTAAATTTTTTTTGCGCAAATCGCAAATCAGTGCGATGGTTCCTCTTTCCTTAAAGGCTTTAAAAGTTTTGGGTGGGCGTCCGTATGAGCTTCAGTTCAAAGGCACTATAGTTATGATAGTTAGGAGCTATGGTGTTCTTCAGTTCTTCTATGGATGCGTCTTTCAGTTTTCAAACAAACTTGATTCAACTTGATCGAGTTCCAATTGAATTATATTTTTTTGATCGAATCATGTTTTAAATTTGGGTTAAAAGCCGCGTGTCTCACCGGATTTTGAAATTTAATGCCTCAAAAATTCGGCATAGTAGATTAAAACTTTGGAAAGTTAGAGGAAATATGACTCATGACATGTAAGAAGGAAAACCAAAAAATCGAAATTTTTAAATTTTCGAAAATATAAGGCTAAAATAGATCGTGTTAGGCTCAAAAATTTGAGGATTTTTAAGTTGATTTCTTTTCGAGTAAAATTATTTATTTCTAAAACTGCTCTCGACTAGGGGTAAACTGGGTTCTCACAGATGAAAGCGTTAACGAGCGGAAAAAAGTCAAGCGAAAATATTCAGAAAATGAGGAAAAAATTATTTTGACGCCCCTCTTCGAAATATTTTTTTGCAACCTTTTGAGTTTTTCTATCCACGCGTCTATCCCGGAAACCCAGCCGAACTTGTGAACGGAGAAGGTCGCTATAACTCATGCAACCGTTTGCCGTCCGTTTAAAATTTCAAGTCTCTGCAATTTTACTCGACACAGAAATGAGCATTTAAAGATAATGCATGATTACGGAATAAAAAAACTCTTGATTTCGTGGAATTAAATCCTGTGAGCATCGTTTGACATCCATACGACGATATCCATGAGAATAAATAAATATGAACGCACTAATCAGCGTGACAGAATCATTTAAATAAAACGAGAGGGAGGAGTCATTGCGTAATAACGTCCTCCCGTAACCGCACGACACACAAGAGATATAAACGTAAAAAGCTTTTCCGTTTTAAAATTCATTTTTAAAAGAAATCCCAGCGCACATACATCCAAGGTGAATGAATATATCGATTCTTGTTAATCATCAATAATTCATTTTTTACCTTCTCAAAAAAGAAATCCATACATCAATTTTTTTTTCTTTTAAAATGCGAATCCCTTAAATTGTTTACGCTTCATTTCTCCTCAGGGATGACGGGTCCGTTTCTTTAAAAAAAATAATAAATAAATCTTAAAAGTCATGAGACGGAAAAATTTCAATAACTCTTTTCTTGGAGAATGATAAATAGAAAAATCTTTAAGGGTGGACGGGGATTCCCGTCCGCATTGACATATAATAGTCAACTTAGACCTTTTTAAAGCTAATATCACAAAATGCAGAACTAATTCTCCACGAGCATTCAACCGCGAAATATGACCGCAATGAGTAACTAATGGCTTTTTTTTCTCGCTTTTACAAGGGGTAGCATTCATGTTATTCTTTATTTAATTAATCGTTTGTGAATTATTACCGTGTCTCTTTTTTTCTTTCTTAAAGACCCGTATGAATAATTTTTATTATTTTTTTTTTATTTATTTAATTTATACATAATATCCGTTTCAGGAGTTTGGGAACGAGAGAGAGAGAAAAGGGACTGCTGCAGCGCATGCGAAACGTTCGAACGTCTATAAAATAAACACGTCAAGAAGAAAAAAAGAGGAAAAAGTGTATAAAATGCAAATATAAACTAATCCTCCCGAGCCATGATACTCGCAAATGGGAAAATAAACGGGCCGTTTAAAGGGAAAATTGTGTAAGGTAAATATAAGAAAATTTTTAAAAGTGTTGTTAGGCAAAATATCGGTAAAATGTGATGTAAAGAACCAAATTGCTTCCGATGGAAGTCGGATGTTCTAATATTTGAATTCAGATTTATAACCGAGGTCTCAAGCACGCGACGCCTTCGCTATCTTACCGACTATTTACATATTTAATCCTTTTCCGTAGACATAAACTGAAACCTCCTTTTTTTCCCTTTTATTTTCCTCTTGAATCTGATATGTTGGTTAGCTTAATATAACCGATTTTAGGGCTCAACGTCTTGCAGGGAATTCGATCAGCTTTTAAGGTCTCTTTAGTTTTAAAAGCCACGGATTTTTTCCCTGACTTTGATTTCTATTGATTGCGGACTCTGCTCCAATTTTTTTCTCTTTCGTCCAAAATTATTAAGTTTTAATTTGAATTTTCAAGCTTTTTCCAATATAATGTTCACAATTTTTTGAATGTTTAACCGATTTCAGTTTTTTAAATTATTTTTTCCAGGTTTTTTAAGTTTCTTTTTCTCACACTTTTCAAATTCATTTTCAATTTTTCTGAATCTTTTTAGATGTTTAAAATTTTTTCTGAATTATTTTTTTTATACGAAGAGGAAACGCAAAATAAACATTTTTTTCGCCCGTTCTACTTACTTTAGGTGAAACTATTCCCGGTTCGTATCTGAACAGCGTCTTTTAAAGTCCAAAAATCTCTACATTATTTCTGCTTCAGACGTTATGGGAACAAACCAGGGCTTCAATTCCGATTCCGATTCCAATTACTTTTGAAGTAGCAGATTTCGATTTCGATTTCGATTCCGAATAAAAAATTAATCGGAATTGCAGCTGTGAAACAAACTCGGAAATCGGAAATCTTTCGATTTTCTCATCAAAAATGCAGAATTTTAAAGCTTTAAAATTGTATTACTACTTAGTCCCTCTAGCCAAACTCGAAGTTGAATTGAAAACATTACCAGTTCTTCCAGACTCATTTATGGCAGTTTTCTCCCTTTAAACTGTCTTTTTTTTAATTTTCAGGAACCAAATTCAGAAAGGTTAATAAAAGTTATTGAAATTGGAAGCTGAGTCATCAAATCTGTGGGGATTGCGCGTTTTTCAGCCAACAATTTCGGTGAAGGAGGACTTCGACATGTCAAGCAGGTAAGCTGACTAAAGCATACATTTTTTCTGGAAATGACTCCTAAATATGGCTTTTAATAGCGGAAAGTGTCCCTTGAAGGGTTTAGGCTTGCCCAGGCTGGAAAAGAGGGGTAGTGCATGCAACATTTAAGACCAAAAATGATAATTTTCGAAACCGAAAATCCCGGATCCCGGGACCACATTCGTAGGGTACTCTCAAAATCTAAATTTTTGTAACATAGCATCCTTTCCTTTTCCTGACTTTTAAGCCGAAAAACTTATCAACTATTCAACAATTAATTGACCCTCAAAAAAATAAACATCAATCAATGCATTTGCATTTGATGAAGATAAAAGTAGTGAAAAAGATAAATATATAGGGAAAAAAATTCCTGCAAAAGCAAACATAATTACTTTAATCCCCATTCGGAACTTTGACAATACAAAACTTCATAAAAAATAATTGAGCATAACATTTGTATTTATTTCTTTTTGCTAAAATCCTCAATTAAAAACATGTTAATTTCATTTTCCCTTTCATTTCCTTATCCACTTAATTAAATATCCCATTTAATAAATTATTACGTTTTAATTGTTAATAATAATAAGGTTTTTTATAAATTCTTTGATCAGCACATTAACCACATTTTAAAATAATTACTTTAGCATCGATAATAATTCACTTCAAACTATTAGCTATCAAAATGATTTCATATAATTAATCCCTCGTTTAGCAATTATAAAATCCAAACTGTTCAGCCTTATAATTACGAAATTCCATACAAAAAAACAACAAATGAAAGTAATGTGTCCATAGGCTGCATTAATGCATCTGTTACTTACATCATATAACATCATAATCTGTTTCTTTACGGTTATTAAAGGAAATCCGCAAGATTTGTAAATGCGCACGACGCCATTATTGTTTAATCCAATAAGCAAAAATTACCCTAAGGCAAAGTAAGTTGTAGTATTTCCTAATGGTGATTTTAGCTCATTTATGATCCCTTAGAAAATCTTAATTCAGTAGTAACTCCCATACAAATATAGAAAAATTAAGTAAACTTGAGTGGGTTCAAATTTTAAGGTGAGTTCAAAAATTTCAAAAAGTACTGGCCGGAAATGACCCGAAAACTTAAAAATCGGATTTTAGCAAATGCCGGTTGTTCGGAATTTGGCCACATTTCTGCTTTACAAAATTGATTTTTTTATAACTTTTCGTTATAATAGAAGGCGGATTCAGAAATAAATTGGTCTCATTTCTAGCTGGCAGGATAAAATCGTGATTCTTTTGCTGAATTTCCATGATTTTTCCCGAAGCCGTATTTCGGGAGATTTCGTGGCGATATTTTTTGAATAAAAATTAAGGAATGTAGGAAATCAGTTGAAAAAATTACAACGGGCAAATAGCAAAGAGTAGCATTGAAGCATATTTCGGTTCCTCTTCTTTTTTCCCAGAAAATTGTTTCAGGTTCTGTTCTGCTTTTGCATCTAATTTAATAGGTATTCCAGGTTTGGGTTGATTCAGCTTCGGTTTGATTTGGCTCGATTCGATTCAGTTTATAGTTTGCCACAAATCTTGCGCATACCCCAAATTAGTAAAAATCAGCTCAATAACGATTTTTTGTTTTGCGTGTTAAATTAAAATGAGTAATTAAAAAAAGATTAAACGATTATGTTACGATTTTCTTATCGAGCTTTTTTTTTCCTTTTACCCCTTTTGAAAGGAATAACGAAAAGGGAAAAAAAAGACTTAAAGAAAAAGGCAGTAACAATGAAAAACTGAAACATATCCGTAATTGAATATGTATGATATTAAAATGTAGTGCTTTAGGAAAGTGTGTTATAAATAGCGGCGGTATCAAATATAAACAACACAAATAAAGACAAGATCGATAAGTTAAACAGTAAGTTTTGTTTCCGTGATGGGGGATCGTGCCCAAAGGAATATAATTCAAATTGCTCCGTTTACTGCCACAATGTAATATCAGAGAAACACGCAGATTTCGCATACGAATCCTTCCCCCCCTTCTTCCTTCTTTCCCCTCCTTTTTTTCCTTTTCATATAGCCGATGCAATTAAACACGAAAATAAAAAGAAATCTTTATTATTTAAATTTCGGGGAAAATATAGTGACCGATATAGGAGAAGAAGACCTTTTCCTCCCAAAAATTTTCCCCGAAAATGAAATATTAGTTCCGTGCTTTTCCGTTATTATGTTAGAAATTGTCTTTGTTCTAGTTAAATTCAACTTAATTTGTTAATGAACTCTTAGTTCCGTTTGTAAAGAGCCTTTTAGCGAGATTTATTGTTTCCCATGTAGGGTTTCCTGTGCCCGGAATCGGCGGACCAGAGACAAGAGAAATCGCCTTTTCTTCGTGTTTTCCCAACGGGGCAAAAGCCAAAGTCGAAAATTTAAATTCTGGATTTATTTACCTGCGATTTTGATACCACGTTTTCACTTGAGTATCACTCAAACTAAGTTTGGCAGCTAATTCCATTCTGTCTTGAACGCTTAAATATTTTTGTCTTTCAAAACTTTTCTCTAACGTTTGGAGTTGATGGTCCGTGAAAGCCGTTCGAGCTTTCCTTTGTTTTTTTGATAAGCTATTGGAACCGCCTCGTCCGTCTTCGTCTTTGTGCCCTGAAACAAAAATTATTTTCGTCCATTAATAATCGGGAAATGTTTGCAGTCGGGTTTTTTGGTGATTTAAAATTTATTTCGGAATTTTCACTTTTGGACGTACTCTTTAACGACCCTTCGCTGTAAGAAATCAGGTTGATTCCCGTTCGGAAAATTCAGGAAATTACAAAGAAAATTTCAAATATTGTTGCCCGCGTCGGAAGAATCGAGTTCCAGCCCTTTAGGTTTCATCCTGGATCCTCTTGGACTAGCTTCGAAAAGGCTCGGCTTCTATTAGGGATATTATGGGCTAAGGATTTCGATGGGATCAGTTGCTGGATTTTCAACCTCCTAAATAGAAAAATGAAAAAAGTTATCATAATCACGGGTCTAAAGGGGGAAAAAATTCATTTGCCGGTCTACACTGATTCCGAAAACCCGAAATTGGCTTTCCTGTCGAAATTTTGATTTGTGTCCAAGTTCTCCCCTTTTTAAAAACTATTTGACGTAATAATAAGTGGCTTTCGGCTTATTAGACTCGGATTATCTTTACTTTTCAAAAGTTCACTGAGAGATAACTTTATCCAAACAATTTTCAGGGCTGAAAAATCTTGTTGAAAGTATTTTCTTTGGACTTTCCCGGGAGCTAAGCTAAGCTAACTTCAAATTCTGTAAATGTTTGAGTTTTTTTGTTTTGTTTCGTTGTTAAGCTATTTTAGTTTTTGATTTTTGTAAACTCTTGACAGACCAGTTAAACACTAGTTCCATTTGTTTCTCCAAAACTTTCAGGTTCCGGTAAAATTCTCAAAGACACCGATCAAAATATTTTAAAAATTTAGCCTTAAATTTTTTTCGGCTCATATCACTCTGTAACGTAGGTTTAGTCTATTTAATTTGACTACAGCAAACTGTAGATACAAACTCGATACTGGCTCGTATAAAATAAAGTAAAACAGTATAAAAATCTGAAAACCTAAATTCAATTTGAAAATGAAAAAAAACATTGTAGATTGTTTTTTCCTCTTTAAAAAGCTATATACCTTTAGGTATATATCTTTTTTCTCAACGAAAAACGTTTCACAGTCTTTTATTTCGTTTTCACAAAAGCTTTTCTCTCTACTTTTATGTAGTTTTTTCCTAAAGCTCAACTAGGTTAAAACATTTTTCAGTTTTTCTAACTTTTCTTTCTTACTTCATGTTTTTTTTTCCTTTTTCCTACAAAAGAAAAAAAATCTTTTTTTTTTTTTTTTTGAAATTCGAAATTCGAAAACCGGATCCCGTTAAAAGGAATCCGAGCTCCATCGGCCATCTTACAATACATTTTTTTTTTCTCTTTTTCTTCGTGATTTTATTTTATTTCAAACTTTGAGAAAAAAAAACAAGTAGTAAAAAGCTTGGTTTGGGTTGCCCGTAACGCTTGACTTCCGACACAAATGGTACGAGCGACTGCCTGTTTTGAGCCTCCCGGGATTTCAAACTTGTTAGCACGACCACTTACGTCTTCTAAAATCCTCAGTTTACATCTTTTTCTTTTTTTCTTTTTTTTTTCCATCTGTGAATCCTTTTTTCCCCATCGATTTTCAGTTGTTTACGTCATCTTTTTATTTTTATTTAAGTCGAAATGCGTGTTTAGCTTATAAAAAATAGGGGGACCGGGTGAAAGGGGGAAGGTAAAAAAAAAAAAAATATCAATCTTTCGACAGTTAAACCATTTTTCAACGTTAAAAATACTCTCCTGACGAAATCAACTTGTAAATTATTCAAAAAGCTGAAAGAGTTTGGTAAAAAAATAAAAAAAAAAATAATAAAAATAAAAATAAAATGTTTTCGACTTTTCCAATTCTCTGGCGTTTTGAAAAAGTAAAGTGCAGCTATAAATTCAATTCCTTCTTTTCGAATATTTCAAAAAAAAAAAAAAAAAAAAAAAATCTGTTTGATGGAAAAATTTTCTGTATTTTTTTCGTTGAATCCGCTTACGAAGTTTAATCCGATATCTAGATGGTTTGTAATCCAATATTTTAATGTTTTTTTTTATTCCTTTTAAACATGACATAGATTATTTTGGAATTTTTGACACCTCCTACGATCGTTTAATCCGAAATATTTTTTTTTCCTTTTTTTGCCTATGTAAAATGACAAATGGATTTAACGTCAACCAAATAAACGGAATGAGATACAAAATGACAAGGGAAATACCGGAAGCGGAAATTATTTAGCCGCAAGTTTTGTCTATTAATTAGTGTTGTAAAATTTACCGGGAATTTATTAGTAGGAGAATTCGTGAGGGGATTGAGCGAATTTTTTAAAATTTTTCATTTTCGGATGATGGATGATGCCTGTAAGTAAAAATATATTTAGCTGGGTAAGGTATTTAGCCCATCCACGGGGTATAGGCGAAAGCAGGTGCTATGGTAATGGAGGGGTAGTGTCAAAGCGGTATCATCTCAAATTTTTGAATCCTCTGTCGGAAATCTGAATTTCGTTCAAACAAGTTTTTCCCTAATTTTTTTCCTCTCCCTTTAGCTGAAAATTTTTCCTTCGAGATCGATTTATTTTTTGGAACGAGTTGAATTTTTGAATTTTTTTGTAGAGATTCGAGGTTCTAAATTCGAATTTAATGCCAGAATGATTGTAAAAGTACATCTCAAGAGAGTCTGAATTTTTGATTACAACGATTTTGAATCCTCACAATAAGCATTGCTGATAAAATCTCGTAAGCTAAACATTGGCTGATGATTTATATCTAGCCACACTCAATTAACTCAACCTTTCGGAGCGGTGCTGGGCACCTTTGGCATGATTTTTTATTTACATCTTTCAGCTTGCCTTGCCTCTATCCTCATAATAACTCAAGCCAATCTATAATTGATCCGTTAGGCTTCCGAATTCAAAGTACTTCAATCATTCAGAAATAATAAAAAAATAAGGTTATTTGGCCGGAAAAAAATGCTACTAATGCCTTTTTCTGCCCTGTACGAAAAACAATGATTGATAAATGCCACAATTTCACAAGGTTTGATGAAATCGAATATTTGCACTCTTGCGGTTTACTTCTTAATTGAAATTTTTTTTTCCTCATAAACTGAATACTTTTCAGTTGAATGTTTTTTTGAGGACCTATTCGGGAATAAGCTCGATTTTTCTTTTACGTCAGATAAGTAATTGCAAAACGCCCTATATAATTTTTTTTTTGTATTCCATTTACAAAAAAAGAGAAAAGAACTGCATTGTTCTTAAATCATTTATTGTAATACAATGATTAATTTTTTAATTTTAATTAATGCTTGTTGTTTCCTAAACGAAAAAGCAATCACGGCGTAAAAAGAAAACGATTTTTTTTTCTCAATCGTTTTTTATTGGGATTGCTTCACGAGCATTAGATTTCCCGCTTAAAAATATAACTTCCACGATAGTTTTTCTAAATAAAACAAAAACAAATTCGTGCCTTTTCTTTCATATATAATAGCGTAACCGATTCCTTCTTAGATCACGCACGCACACCTTCGGTCTTACACGACCAGTTTTCCTGGAAAAATCCCGAATAAAATGTCTCAATAAAATTCATTGTTCTCCGTATTTTTTTCTCAGGGAAGTTAATCACTGTAATAATGCTTTTTAAAAAAATTAAATTAATAAATTTAAAGAAAAAAAGATGAGGTAAAAAAAAAATTAAAAAACTCGTTTTTTGGTAACTGGATATTTCACCTACTTCTTTTGTCGAATCCCTTAGTCACTTTAATAAAAATATAAAAAAAAACGCCAGTGAAATAAAAATCCGTGTGGTTTTATTTTCTCGTCCTTTTCATCCCTCATTCGTCAATCCAACCCCGGTCATTTTTTTCCCTATTATTCCAGGATAAATTTATTGACTCCCCGAGCTCCGTGATCTATTGAAATTAATGATGAATTCAAAAAGGAAATCTCGAATTCGTAAGTCAATAAGAATTCATGCTTTGACCATAAAAATTCCGGTAGAGGGAAAAAAAAGGGAAATAAAAAAAGCTTGCGCAAACAAATTTAACCCTCCCAGTAAAGCGACGATGATAATAAAAAAAAAGTTCGTGTTTTTTTTTTCTTTCATCCCGAAAATTCCCGCCTCCACCCTAATTTCTGATTCTTTTTTTCCCTTTTTTTTCTGTTTTTAATCGCTCGGTTTGAACTTTAAAAAAAATCGGAATTCGGAAATTGATTCGTAATAAATTCATAACGGAAGAAGAAATAATTCGGTTTGGGGCTGGAAATTTCGTTGAAATCGAAAAAAAAGGAATTAATTTGATCTTTGACCCCGGGAAAAAATAGGGTTTTTATAGCGTAATAACTGCTAATAAATATTTAATAGTATTGTATTAGTTTCCATTATTTCTGAGTAATTTTATTATTAACTTTGTAAATGCTTTTAGCGAGCGATATCGCAGAAACGCGTTAGAATTAAAATGATATATTTTTTTTTGTCATTAAATTATGTACTAATTTGCAGTTTTTTCTTTTTTTCGTAGGTCCGCTTTATAGCACTTTTCCTGCGGCAGACAACAGGATCATTGTTCGGAAAAGTGGGGATAGGACACGTTAAGCAGAATTCTGGGAAATATGGTAGGGTTTATGGACACAAATTTTCAATCTACTTTACGGATTGGATTGGTTTTTTTTAATAATTCAAAGTGACAAATTGTCAGCCTGTTGGGAAGAAAAGCAAAGTAAGTATTTTAAACTTTATATTACAGGGATGTCAGCTTTTGGCGTAACGAGAATTTGTACATTAGAGCCAAAACGATGAAATGGAAAAAATCAAAATGGCCGCTATTATTGGTATCCCTAAGTTACGATTACGTGACAGCTTTCAAGTTCGATATGTTTTTTATTTTTTATTCGTATTTAAGACTTTCCGGGATCCAAGGAAATGGTGCCGAGGGTAAATGAATGGACGAGTCCCATCCCAAATGCGGTCCCTTTTCAATCCACCTACTATTAAAGGGAAATTTTACGAAAGCAATTTCAGCTAACATATGTTAAAGAGGGGCTAATATAACTCTTCTGAGGAAAATGTTGGGGGCTTTTGCCTTCTAGCTTTTTCCTAATGTTTTCCCCTACATGTATGTTAACATGCTCATGCATGAATCGACATAAATTTTTTGTTTCCTACTACCTGATTGGCGTCCAACAATTTTGATAACATGTTTATTTTTGCAAAAAAAAAAAAAAAAAAAAAAAAAAAAATAGGAAAAATTTAGGAATACAAGCGAGGGATGAAAATGCTTTTTCCAACAAGTTTTTAGACTAATTCCTGTTTGTCGAGAAATTAAGCCTTAACAGTTTCACGTTATCAAAAATTAATCAAAAAATGTTCACCTTAATCGTTTTTTTGAGGAATATCAGGAGCTTTTTCATGATGGCACCAATTCTGTGGGCAACGGGCATTCGTTTAAACATGGCCGTTAATGCCAGCCATTGGGCATTCACGGCTCGGTGTCTTAGGAGATCGTTTATTTATTTTCCCTTAAGTCAAAGATTGAAATGTTGTTATGACAATAATAAAATATTCTAAAACAAATGTCATAATAATGTTGATATGATATCGTAATGATTTCAAACGAAGAATTCGAACCGTCCTAGGGTTCATATCAAAATTATCAGAATGACATTGTTATATGATTGTTGTAAGAAAGTTTTTCCCCTGTTTCCACTTGATGCCACTGACGAGGAACGTACTGATGTTAATAGAATATCGCACTGATTTCAGCACAGTTCAAAAAAATGAACTCATTCTGAGTCCAAAAAAGTTTCAACTTGAAGCCAATTTGATTTCAAATGAAACCATGTTGGTTTCGAATGAAACTTGTTGATCTCGAGTGAAATTTTCTTAGCTCATTTAAACTTTTTTATCTTCCTGGTAAAACCAAAAAGGTTGAACTATAATCGTTATCATCCTAATACAGTATTTTAACCGGAACCCTTTTTTCAAAATTAAAAAAATTTTTTAATACCTTGCTCATATCAAACAAATACCAGGTCTGTATTATTCTGATATTGGTCGGATGTTAATATAATAACTGATCAACAACAGACTGGCCTGATACATGCCGAGCCAAAGTTTTCTGCTTTAGAAAAGCCTAAAAAATTTCATTTTTTTGCTTTTTTTTTTCAAAAGCGAAATCCCTACATGAAAGCATCGTTAGGATTGATACTCAAAGATAATTTTGAATCTTCCGATCTGGTGATGATACCCTGTTGTGTCATTTTTAGTAATAATCAAACACCTCGTTACCGCCGAGCGAGTAACCGAGAATAAAAGCGAACCCAAACATCGCATATTAATTTACAAGTGGTCCCTATTGTAAAGCTTTTAATAATGGTTTCGCGTGATGCGGTATCACGAGATACGATCCGAAAGTGGAAAAAAAAAAACCGGGGAACCCGAACGGTTTCACTTACGCTGAACCAATAGAAAACACGGGTAAATTTCCATTTTTTTTTTTTTTTTTTTTTTTTTTTTTTTTTTAGTTTATTCGAAATAAAAATAAAAAAAAACGACCTATATCGTTTCCTACAATTTAGACACCCGAACGTTGATTCTAAAGAAAAACAAATTACACTTAAACATTTTGAAATGATTCTCGCGATTCAGCGATTTGCTTTTAAACACTGAAACGGAAGAGGAAAATGTTTTACGGGTTAGGGTTTAGCTTATGGGGGAGCGTTCAAAAAATGTGAGGAATCGATTCGCTCAAAAGGTTAGGTGCTTAAAAGCCGCGATTATTTTCAAGTTACTTCGATATATCGCATAATTCGATCTTTCGTGAGATATACCTTAATGTGTATTATAATCATTTATTATGTTTATTATGGTACTAAATGATCGAATTGTCGATGTAATCTTGTTTATCATAAAATTATTACCATTGCCTTTTACCCTTTGCTTAACCTACATTTTCTTTTTTTTTTTTTTCGTATACGTGAAAGCTAATGATACCCGTTATATTGTTATCGATTTCGTATTTTTTAACCGGAAAAGTTTTTTTTTTTTTTAAAGGTATGCTGACGTTAAAAGTAATTTCAATTTTAAGAGGAGGGGTGGAGGGGGTTATGAGGGGAGATATTAGCAGATAATGTAGTGCAGATATATTATTGAAACAAATGGCCCCGTGGAAAAAAACCGCAAAGAAGTTTGATTGCTTATCGGTTTCAAATGTCTAATTATTGGATCATTTAATCGGGATTATATCCTAAAAAAGTGATTGGTAAACCGAATGAATGTTTTCTTTTGTTTCGGATTTAAGGTTATATCGGGGATTTCTACCGAATTATTTAAGTGTACCACCTTAGAACCTTGGGGTCAATTTTCAAACTTGTGCTGACCTGCGCCAAAATAGTTGCAGTAGTTAATCATATGATTGACCTTTTAATGAGACTTTTTTTTTTAATTTTTTGATATTATATTTTATTATAAAAATTGAGGCTGGCCTAAAAAAAAAAAAAAAATTGGAAGATATCGATTGATTTTAGAGAAAGGAAGAGGGATAAGCGATAACTGCCTTTATCTGTTTTAGACTGCTATGAGTTTCCCGAGGGAAGAGAGAAATGCTATTTAATAATGCTGACCAATTTTCTAAAAAGTTTAGAAAAGTTGCTAAAGCATGACAAAAAAAATCGTTTAGTTTGGTTATCGGATAGTTTTTATGAAAAAATTATGAATAAAATTGTGTATAATTACGTTGTGCGCCCTCACTTTCCTGCTAAACCCGCTGTGGAAATTCGAATTCCACGACCTTAAGAAACCTGGCTTTCATTAGGGTGACAAAAGAGAGTCCATTAAAATTAACACAAAATTGATGATTTCTTTTATCTTTTTTTACCCTGAGACACCCCAAAACTCAAAAAATAAATATTTATAACATTTTTCCATGGTTTATATGTCTAAGTCAAATTACTTGGAAGAGTTACCCCTTGGTCGGCTGACGATATTTGAGGGTCTTATGGTTCTTCGACGGAATGATTGCGAGTGATCAAGGTCTCCCTCCCAAAAAAATGGGACTCCCGGCAACATGTAGGATTAATTTTATAGACGGACTACATTATACGCTTCTTAACTCGTTAAAAAATCGTATTTTTGAACTAAATTATGCACGTCCCATGTCGAAAAAGTTGGTTGCCTAAGCGAAAGCTTAACCTTTGCAAAAGACACGTTCTTATGTTGAAGAAAACCTCAATTAAACGACCTACCACGACGACGTCTGCTTTTTTCCCAAACTTAAACTCGTTTTTTTTGTTATAAAATCATGCGAATATTCTTACGGATATCAAATGTCTTATCGAATATCATTTTCGTAATCGACTCCTAATAGGTTCATTATTAATCTTTAACTTGATGCAAATATGAAAAAAAAAAAAAAAAAATTAATCCGATTGAAATAAATTTTAATTCGCGCGCTTCCGCATTTTTTTTTTTTTTTTTTTTTTTTTTTTAATTATACGCAAAAATTATTAATATTCATTTTCGGATGTTCGAAAATGCAATCTTTAAACACGTAACGTAACCGTTACGTGTAAATCGTTTATTCAATCACTTTTTTTCTTTGGAAAAAAAGTCTTAAGCGCGTTAATTAATTTCCTTCATCTTAATATCGCGTGTAAACTTTTTTGTTACGAAATACAATTTTTATGTATCTCAATTTTTTTTTCTTTTATATTCAGGCGTGATTTTTATTAGATTGACATGGTTGTAAGCGCCGAATCAAATTTAAGGGGAAGGGAAAGCGATGAATTTTTAGGCGACCCGTAGCGGTAATTAATATGTAGAAGAATTCAAATCGAAATGTGAAAAGGCGCGTGATCAATCAAGATGGCGTCAGTACACAAACAATGAAAGAGACTCATTGTCCGTATTCTTATTTGATTAGATTCAGCTTCGGAAGATAATTTTTTTTTTTTTTTTTTTCTCTCCTCCGGGGGTTTTTGCCGTTATCTATTAGCGATAGCGATTCTTATAAATATTTTGATGGCGTAAGTGTCAAATGGCGCATATATGCAATTTCGAAAGAAAGGAATATCGGTTATTTTTATAATTCGGTTAAATGAAACGTAAAATTCTAAATGTGATATTTAAGAAACATGAATAATTATTTATTATGAAATCCATTAAAATTTTGTAACGTGAAACTTGGATAATAGTCGCGGCGTTTAAATAAGATTTTAATAGAATATAATGAATCCCAATACGCGAAATTGGACGCCCAGACGACGCCCGTGCTGCCATCTTTTCCGACGGGGACAAACCTCTTATTTTCGTTCGTAGCGGATTGTCTTTGACTTTAAAAGCGATTTCAGCAAGAACAGTTGGAATTTCGGGGATCTTCACGAAATTTATCAAAATTTAGCTAGGGAGTGGTTGAACATTAAAAAAAGAATTAAAAAGTTAATTCTCTTTTAATTTTTGTTCCTTTTTTTTTTTTTTTTTTTTTTTTTTTTTTTTTCGCCGGATGGAACAGCATCAAGTGGGAAATTGCAAATAGAGAATGGGCATTTGTTCCCATTTCTCCGTTGATCCGGAATCGAGAAGTTAAAGTGGAATTTTGGACAATTTTCTGAGCTCTTCAAAAAATCTTAGTTCCGTCATATTTTGCTTTACGACATCCTAAAATTATTCAAAACCTTCCGCCTTAACGGGGAAGAGGCGTCCTTCGCGATTTTTTTATTTTCTGACAATTAAATAATTTCTTTCACGTATTTTCGCGTTCAGTCCCCCCGGTGAAATTGGAAAACAGGAACGTGAAACTTGAGGCAGCTCTCGATAAAATTCTAAAATTGGGCGCCTGTAAATTGGCCATGGGAGTTGCATTCCAGTGGATTTATCTCCAAAAGGGACACCTCTAGGCGCCCAAAAAAAATTGATAAGTTCATCCATACTTTTTACACCTAAATGAAAAATTAATTAACTTTGTTGAGAAGCACAATTCCCTCCTCCTTCAGGACGCTATCAGCTGCCTGGAGGATGGACAAAGGCAGCCACGTTAACTTAAAATCTTTCCTTTTTCCTTCTTTTTAAAAATAATTTCCCGAAAAATTTCCAGAGAAACCTCCAGACAATAAAAAAACAGGTATTTGTACAATTTAGTTTTAGTACAGGTAAAAAATTAAGCTAGCGGAACGAAAGCGGTTAAAGAAGAATAAAAAAAAGAATAATAACAAACGCAAAGTCTACAATTTTTTTAATAAAAATTAAAAGAATATTTTTCACCACTTGTCAAAATATTTTTCTTTTTTTTGGCAATACAACTTAATTTTTATGAAGACATCACAAAGAGATATTCATCCGCAAAATTAAGACGTTTAATATTCTCTAGTTGATCTGTTTTATTCTCGGCCAAAACAAAAATATTTTATTTGATTCTTTTTTTTTTCTTTTTGTCTAATGTTCAATTAATAATTCCGGCACCTTTAAATCCACTGCCACGTTTTCCTATTTTAGTAATCCAAGGTTGCTAGGTAATGAGCATTAAGTACCTGTTGTTACGCTGCTCGGTTCTTTTATTTTAATCGAAAATCGCCTTTGATATAAAATTATTAAATATTTCAAAAGACGACGATTAACTCTTTTGAAAAAAGAGAAACGTAATCCGAGCCCCCGGTTTCAAAAAAATAAATTTTATTCTATTGAAAGATTCGGGTTTGAAGTGCGAAAGGTATGAATTTCAATATGTTATCTAACTTGTCATCTTATGTGGGGAATTTTTATCATTTTTTTTATTCTCATATCCGAACCCGTTTCTATCTTTTTTGTTGTATTAAAATGTATTTATTTATTTTTTTATTTTTATTTTTAGGAAATGGTTGATGATCACATGGAGATGGTCGCAATTTCATATATCGCGTGTAGAGCTTTAAACATGTAAGTCGATTTTTATATTTACTAACAGCTACTCTTTTGTTATATAATGATTATTAAATGAATGGACTGATATCTATACAATATGATCGTTTTGCGGTGGAAAAAAAATGCAGTAATTAATTCGGATTGTTATAAATTATTTTTAGCCTCGTTTTTATTTCGCCGTTTTGTTTGCAAATATTTGAAAATGGATACCTCTTTGATTTTTAATATGTTTTTTGCTCCTGTTATTGGTTTCGGACTTTTCTTTTTTGGGTAAGAGCTATGCGTCAGCACCCCGGTTAGAGAGTTCAAAACCCGGTTTGTCTATTTAAAGCTTTTATTTCTAATATTTAGTCTCGATACCCTCGACTATAAAGCACCTGCCTTTGAAATTTCCATTAAGCAATGCTACGCGACAATAAACATTCGGTTTCTAATTTTTTTGTCTTTGCTTTCTTCGTTTTTAAGGTTTGAGACTGTTTTTGTTTCTCATCATATCTTATGTTTTTCCATTGGTTAATACGCCCTAGTCCCGTTTGTCATTGTTTACTCTATTGCTGAGCTTTGAATGTTTTATATTTCTCTGTTGTTACCAAGTAGAAAGAGTGGTTAGAAAGGTGGTGGAATTTTAGCAACCGATGAGGCCGCTGGTGCAGAGTCGGACCAATGAAGATGGTTGCCATCACGTGATCAGTTTTCCAGAGCCGATATAAGATGTCGACGATCACGTAACCAGTATTCTCACTTTTGGAATCGTTAAGAATGGCCAAGGAGTCGATAGTCTTGATCCTTTCAAGTTGGCTGTAAATTGTCCATAAAGGCAAACGCCATCTTGGATTTCGAAGTTAGGTAACCGCCGCCATCTTGGAATGCTCACAAAGTCGTGATTTTAATCTTGGAATTCGAAGGCGTTGAAAGACAGCAGTCCTAAAGTGGTGCACACAGAATCCATGCTTAGCTGACCGAAAAAGCGCTCGGATCAGTTTCTTACGTTATTTATTTACTTATTTATTTATTTTTCCAAGAAAATAATTATATTGGGGAGCCTGTGCCAAAGGAACTCCTTAGGTCATGAGTTGGCATCGGTCCTTGGTTCAAAGCTGAAGATCGCGCACACGCCAAACTCGAAAAGGTTAATTTGGTTTTAAATTCACCTCATCAATAATTAGATAAGAAGAAAGTAACCGAAAAAAAAAGCCGCACGGACGTTTATCGTCATCCGCTCCATTGTCCTTTTTAATGATTTTTAATGATCGTGCGTAGGAGTTGAGTCTATTATTAAATATAAAATCACTTTTAATTGCTTCTGTATATGGTTGCGCCATTTGGGTTTAGGATTAAAGAAAAAAAAAAAAAAAGTAGGTGTTTGTTTTATAAAAAAGTCGATTTTTTTGTCGGTTGGCAATTCGATTATGGTACTGCCTAAGGGCTTTTAAAAATTCTTTCTGACACCTCTATCGAAAATGAATGGAAAATAATCTTTTTTTTTTAAAACCATGCGCCTTTTTTTTTCAAAACGACCGTTTTGATTAAAACCCGATTATCTGCTCCGTAAAAGTCAAAATCTTTTTTTTCAAATATCGAAAGCATAAAAGAATTTTAAATTAACACCACAATTGACCGTCTGTCTGATTTTAAAATGGGACATTTCAATCTCTGAGATTAATCCGACTTGACACCGAGGATTAAAATATCTGTCACATGTCACGGCAAATGATCCTTGTCAAAACGTTTCTTTTTTTTCCATAAAAAAAGGTATCTTCTAAACGAAACGGTTATTCCAATTATAAAAAAAAATGAGCAAACAAATTTTGAATAGATTTTATAGATTGTAAACAAACTTTTCCATTTAATCTATGGAAAAAAGTTTGAATATTTTTTCTAGATAAACTTTTCACTTCTTTTTTTATTTTTTTATTTTTTCTCCTAAACGTATCGTGACTGGTGAATAGTAAATGCAAAGTAAACTCCCCACTTAAGCAGTTCATTTATGTTCATGATAGGTTATAGAACGTTTAGAAAGCTAAAAGCTATTGATTTTATGCTAGTATTGTTAAGCTCCCGTGCTTTTGCTATTCAAATTCGTGATCAATGGAAAACCGTTGAAATCCCCCACGCTTTGATTCTTACACCAGCATTTAATCGCTCGTAAATTTCTATTTTATTGCTCCAATATATATTTTTTTTTCCTCTCCGAAATTCGGTAATCGATTTTGATTTTTTGTTAATTAACGAGTTTTTTAATTTACCGTTTTTTTTTCGTTTTCATTTTAATCAATGTAAGTAGCAGCGGAAGAGGGTTTGAATTTTTTTTTAAATGGAAAGGCCTTGAAATTATTTTAACCTGAAAACCGTAGAGACCTTTTAAAGAATTTAATTCAGATTTAAGATTTTCTCAGAGAAAAATTAAGCAATAACCTAAGAATTTTTCTGTTTCTTAAATCAGAACCATACTGTGTTTTTATTTTTATTTCTTTCTGATATTTTTTTAAAATTTCTTTACAGGCTTTGAATTCACTTGCTGATTATATGCGCACGTGTCAGGACTTGCGGACTTCGAAAGCTGCCTTTCATCTACCTTGGTCGAATCCCGGAGGCTGAATCGGACAGGTCACAGTCCACAGAAATCCTCCATAATCGACATATAAGTCCTCGGCAACGTCGAAAGTTCGGACTAGTCGGAAGGAAGATTTGTGCACGGAATATAAGTCTGTTGGAGGACGGGTTGACTCAAAAGCTTGTGAAGCAGATAAGCCTACAGCCCAAATTCAGTAAGCGAAAATTTTAATACATTTTTAATCCTATCCTGGGATTAGTCGTTCTTTATTTTTAAAATGAATGATTTTTCGTTCTTGTATGAAGAAGCTTTTGTCCGAAAATCCGAAGAAAAAGGGGATGCCTTGGATTTACAGTGAACCTGAGATACAATCATTTCAAGGTTGGGGAGCGGACGGACGAACGTTTTCTCAATTCTAAAAAATCTGCCAATCTTAAGATTCCCCGAATTTTGCAAAATGTCGGGAAATCCAGAACCTAGAAATGCAGATAAGCCAAATGCTTTTTGGCCCTGCCTGGTATACAGAATGTTAATGCGAACTAATTTAAAAAAACGACATAAAATAAAAGAGCTAGAAAGAAAATTAAGTGCATGAAGATTAAAATGGTGCCAGCGGTAAAAATTTTGTTTAATTTTGTGATTCAGATTTTATGGTTTTTAATATTTCTTTCTTTCATAATTTTCTTCTTTCCTGTTTGAAAAATATTCTTGGTTAGTTTTTATTTTTCCAACAAACTTTAAGGCAGAGGGGGTGTTGTTGGTTAGGTTGAACTTAGAGTGCGATTCACTCAAATCAGACTCGCCACTCGTTTTTTACTAGAATCTGCTTTACAGAGTAACATTCATTTTAAATCCGAGAAATATTTTATTTCTTAATAGGCCTATTAATCCCGGATCAGAAAATCCTAGTTGACCGATAGAATTTTTTTTTCTCCTTAATTTCCATTTCATATGAGCTTCAGCTACCTACAATGAAGATGATTTTGATTCGAAATTTTATGAAGGTTAACCAAATTTCTGATTCTACTCCAGATAAAAAATAACAATCTCCGGGGATTATTCCATCGAAAAATATCCCGGGATTGCAATCCCTGTTGTGTAAACTGTAAGTTCTCGAATAGAATTTAATTTTTGAAAAATTAACGAGTCTGCATTAGGAATTAACTTTCGAAAAGTATATACGGTGAGGCTGTTTTTCTGCTTCCATAATTTTGTTTTAAAATGGCTGCCTCGGCCCAAAACTCGTCCCAAAGTTAAAATAACTGCCCTGATTCGTATCCTACTACATAATCGGCCTTTCCGGGCCATCATCGAGTAGGCGAGATAAAACCATTGTTTTTGTAACAAGTTCGAACCTTTTTCAAAAGTTTATTTTCTCGATCAATTTCATCAATGTACGTTTTCAGGGGATTTTAATTATTTTCATAATTAACAAGCGATCGAAAATCGGTTAGTGTTTCTTTTTTTTTTCTTTTTTTTTTTTTTCAAATAAATAAAATTAATTTTATTATTTTGAGTTCCGAAACCTAAGTTATTTTCCACATCGCATTTAATATTTTTGCTCGTCAGCATCCCGAAAATTAAAAGTCGCCACATGTACGCCTACTTATTTTCTTGAATGGGAAAAAAGCGGTTTTACCGTACGCTCTCACAAAAAAAAAAAAAAACATTTTCGGGTCGAATTACCGGCGGCAGTTAATAAGAAGGCAGCCAACACAGTCGATTCCGAATTATATTAATAGACAACAAGATGACACGGCATTTATTTGATTTTAAGTAAAAAAATGATTGCTAAAAAAAAATCTCTTAGGCTAAAACGTTTTCTTAACTATCTTTTTTTTTTCTCTTTATCGTAGCTACGCATGTACGGGGGTCTGATTGGAGAATTTTAAACGAATGATGATGTCATTACGACGTGTCCCGAATTTCGTTGGTTTTAAGTTAATTACCGACGTCGAAATTTACTTTAAAAATAATTTTTTTAAAAAGAGTTTTTGCTTTTTAAAAAAAATTACGTACGTGTCAAAATCGATTTTTTTTTTAATAAAAAAAAAAAGAAGCAACCGGGTGGTCAAATTCACACCGATCTTTTGTTTTTCCTCCCCTTTTTTGTTTTCTTTTCGACAAAATAACAAAAAAAAAAATTAATAATGTGAACCTGGTTGCGCTTCTGCATTTAGTCTGCTTTACACATGTTGTGTTATTAACGGCATAAAAGTCTGCCCCCCCCCCCCTCCCTCCCTCCCTCCCTCCGTCTTCCCCCTCCCGGGGGTTTGCGTGTCGACCAATTAAAATGGAACCGAATCAGATAATTTCAAATTTGCATAAGAACAATAATGTTTTAGACAGATGTTTTAAGTTATTATCCGGATTTATTTTTCGCTAAAATTTAAAAAAAAAAATCGAAATTCTGTTAAAATTGATTTTCATCGGTGTTGTGGACCGAAAAACTAAGTCACGTCCGATATCATTAAGTTAATTGAACGATTCAAACACACAATCAAAACGTAATTATATTAAACAATTAGCGAGCCGATCGTACTAACCTAGCGTCGCCATCTTGGCTAAAAAATTAGGCATAATTCGATTGAGCTTTCGTTGTCTAGTGTCTATGCTCCCAAAATTTTTCAAGTTGTGAAAATAACCGGAAAAAAAATATATAAAATTGACATAAATCATTGTTGGAATGAAAACAGTGAGTCATGGAGTGTTTTAAAAGTATGATTTAAAACCATTAGTCAGCGTTTAGTCGAGTTCGATGCTTTTTGCATAAGTTAAACGTTAAAAATTTTTTTTTTCCCAACTGAGTATATAGACATAAGGGTATCGGAGGATCAAACAATATTCCAAATGTTGGCGCCCCTGTTATTATTTGGCACCGGCGCTAGACTTCAAGAAAGACACCGTTTGTTACGCCTTTTTATCATTTTTTTTTCCAAAATGACCAAAACGTTGTTTTTTTTACAAGTGATCTACGGTGAGGTTTTTTTTTTCGGAAAAATATTGTAAAAGGGGAAAAAAATGCCGATTCATTTACAAGACCAACACGAGATAACTATTTAAACGATATATGTTACAACTGGTTTTTTTTAAAAGGTTTATCAATTATTATAACGGATGAAGTTTTTCTGCGCATTTTAATTTTAAAAACGTTTTAATTACAAATTATTTAAAATTAATTTAAAGTTTAATTAGAATTACCTTGACTAGATGATTTAACAAAAAATTATCATCATTTTTTTCCTTTTCATAAACAGCATATAAAGATTTTTCCACGCTTAAATTATGTTAGTATTTTCGTGGAATTAATTTTTTTTTTTTTTTTTTTTTTTCAGATTGTCCGCTTTTTGTTTTTTTGCTTTGAGACTCAACTAGGAATAATGCAGACTGACGAAAAAGAAGGGAATCTTTAAAAATTTAAGTAAGTAGGAGCAAATCCCGATAATGAAGATTAGGGAGAAAATCAACAAGAGAAATTGACTCATTCTTCTTTGTGGAGAACTTAAGCTAACTGATGCAATTCGACCGGTTAGCTTTTTGAAACTTGATTATCTTTTAAATTTTTATCGACTCTTAATTATTCCAAATGATAGGGTTAAAAGTTTAAATTGAGAGATGAAACATTTATCTCTAAATTTTTTTGTCTTAAACAAATTAACTTAGTCCGAAAGGGAATAGGTGATAAAAGCATAATTAAACATCCCATAGGGATGAAACTAGGTTCCTATCTGAGACAAAAAAAAAAATGATAAGCTTAAGGCTTTTAAATTATCTGTGCAGAAAAAAGCCGAAAATGAAAATGTTATGATAACTGATGACCTGCCAAAGTCCAAAACAGCCTAAAACTATTAGTTGGGATGATTGAATTAAAATACAGCTTTGTTATATAAATGGAAGAAAATTAAAAACTGGCACAAAACCTGGCAAAATCAAGCTGAGCAAAGTGACAATGAATTTTAAAAAATGTGTGGTCGCTTTTTAAAATTCAGTGTCACTTTGACCATTTCTTCTTATAATTATTTTACTTTATAGATTGTATAATGTCATGTACTGGCCTGAAAAAACCTTTAAAACCTGAGAATATAATAGCAGAAAAACTGAAACAATTTTAAAAAACTTTTTCATTTTAGATTCGGCATTTTTCAAATTTTACAATTATGTCTAAATCGGTTTTGTGTCTCAGCATGAAAACTTATTTTTGGAGGTAAAAGTATGCCCTGCAGAAAATTAGAACTTGAATTGTATAAAAGCTTTTCCGCTCTTAATTTTAAGGGACATAAAGTGAAGAAATTGAGCGAAGTAAAGGAATTCCCTTGAGAATATTCTGGAAAAGCCAGAAAGCAGGATGGGAGTTCAGCAACTTTTGACAATTTTGTTCATTTGAAGAAATGTACAATTTTTTGAAGCTAGTAACTTACTGCAAACTATCCGAACTGTTCGAATTTAAAAGGATAAAGCTGGGGACGGAGTCACAATTTTCGATTGAAAATACATATTTTGAAAAAAATTGTTCTCCCCGCTTTTAAATATATTTTAAATTTTAGGAATTAATATCGATTTTTTCTGAGACTTTGCAAAAGATTTTGAAACTTTTAAATGCCTACTTAGTAGTAGCGAACTTTTTTTTTTAAAAAAAAAGGGCTGTTTTACTTTGAAAACTGATCAATTCAAATCTTGACAGAAATTTCTTGGAGGCTTTTCAGAATTTCGAAGGTTTGACGAAAGAATTTATTTATAAAAATACCGCAATATTTAAAATTTAATATTTCATTTTGAACGATTTATTTAGGCATCTGTGCTCAATGGATTCCAAGAAGAAAAGACTACATGAGTAATCTAGAGGAGTTTGAAGTTAAAATAAGCAACTCGGATAAAATTAACAGCCAATGTAACAGCTTTGGCTTATCTGAAGATCTGAGAATGCAAGTAAAAAGCCTGTAACTCGATTTTCATAGCCTTTTATAAAAGATTATTAAAAGGTCCTTCAGAAGGAAACTCTTATAGCCATTGCCGTTTACGGAGGACATTGGCTTGAGATATTTTTCTACAAAGTAGTCCACTTGGGAATTTTTTAATTGAGGCTTTAGTACTTCTTAATAATGGAGAAAAAACGCGGAAAAATTTGAGTTGTTTTTAAAATTATTGTCAAATCGCAAGTCAAAGAGTTTTTTATCAGAAATTTTGGATAAATCGACAAGAGTCGCTAATAGGCTCTTTTAATCCTCAGATTTCATTAAATCATAGTATTTTGTTTTAAATACTAAATACAGGATAGTTTTTTCAAAATAAAAATGAGATAATTTTCAACAGTGCTGCAGACCTCGGGCTTTTGCACTTCAAACCCAAGCTTCAAAGAATTAAATAGAATAATCCTTTATTGCTCCCGTTCCTCGAAAATCTCCAAAAATCATTTTTTGAACTTAAATTAAATCTTGAATACGTTACTTAAAAAGGTTTAGTTTAACTATCAACGTTTAAAGCCGAAGATTTCAAATTCATTCAGTTTTAATAAATATCTTGGAAATGGTTCGGTTTGTTAAATATGTCATTCATCCATTCTTTTTTCGTTATTATGAAATCATTCGAAAATGATTTTATTAGGAAACATCGCTTTTGTGAATGGAAAGAGAGAGAAAAAAAGGGTCACGAATATTTCAGATTGTTGCACCCGAAAATCAGATATCCAAAAGTCGATGATGCATCTTTAACAACAAAAACCAACCATTTATCATGAGAAAAAAAAAAATTAAAGACTCCGGTCGGTTTCCGAATTAGTATACTAAACGATTCTTGCATTATACCTAGGTATTTTTTTTTTTAATGTTTATAATAAAAGGTAATTCCGTAACATTATCCGGGATCCTTCAATTTAGGAAAAAAAGTGTAAAGTATAATCATGGAAAGGGTTGAATTAGTAGCCGTAAATATTTTTTCTAAAATTAACTCACGTGCCGTTTTGCGGTGTCCATTACCTAACGTCGGCTATTATTTCGGGTAAATGACTAATTGCCTTTTCGAATTTTGTTTATTTTTCGAACCATTAATTAAATTAATGAGTGTGGGGAAAGTGACGTCGGATTTTTGTCAAAGTGAAATTTAATAGAAGAGTAATTTTGTATTTATTTTATTTACCGTTTGAGCAAACAGAAGATCCCTCACCGGGTATTCCGCTATCCGTCCCGCTTTCGTGATCGTCGCTGTCTCCGGGATCCCGACAGTGGACGGATAAATCTCGAGGGCCGTCCCCGGCACTGGAAGCTGGACTAGAACAGGGGCTTCGGCCCATCATCGCCGCCGGAGGGTGACCGCCCCCCTGACCGGACAATATATCCGTTATCATAAATCGAGATCTTTGAGGGATCGAAGAGGCCGTTTGAGGATGGTGCGGCCCGACGTTGTCTCTCCTCAGTTTCGTATAATGTTCGCTTTCGGCTAAGTCCCTTTCCCTTAAACCTAATTTGTCTAAATGTCCGCTTTCCGCTATCGAAATGTCTCTTAATCTATTAAACGCCGGATTGTGCAAATCCGGCGATTCCTTGGTCAAACGATACACTTCTTCGCTTCTTAATCTCCTTTCGGATTCCGCGATTTCTCGTAATCTCGCCACTTCCGAAATTTCCCGGATTCTGTCCATTTCGTGATTCGATCTCAACACTTCCGGTCTCAAACGGGATTCGATGTCCGGTCCCCCGCGGAACCGGAATTCGTTTTCGCTTAAATCCCTCAAACGTTCTATGTCTCCGCTTCTTTGTCTCAACTCCGAGAGTCTGTCCACTTCCGCGGGGTCCCTTTCCATTTTCCCTTCGGACTCATTTTCCGTGTATCTTTCGGATTCCTCTATCCTCATTTTCTCGCTGGCGTTGCTTTCCTCGCTGAACCTCCTGTGATTCTGGTGATCGACCTGATGTTCGATGATGTCTCGTCTGCTTCCTGACGTCACGGTCATCGTGTCTACTGTCATCACCTGCCTTTCCGTCGGTGATAGAGCTCTCGCCCCGTTTATTCTAATCCGTTCCAGAGTTTCGTTCACCGGGACATTTAGTTTTCCTTCCGTAAATTGGTCGGGGGAAACGGTCGGACTTATCACTACCATTCAAAACAATTTTTTTTAAATGATTATTTTTTTTTTATTCTCCTAAATCACACATTTTACCGAAAAGAAAAAAAAACACATCACGCCGGAAAAAAATTCGCGATCAATCATAAAAATAAAATAAAAATAAACAACAAGTTGAGTTTACAAACGAAATACTGTTAATTGTCGGAGGCACACAGAACAACTAGTCAGATACGTTTGAAACACGACTTGGTTCTCCCTCCAAACGGCCATCTTGGAGCGCTTGAGCTCCAATGACGGTTAAGAATTCCTCGTTGACCAATAAGAGTGGGGCCGTCCGCGCGTCAACGATTGAAGCGCGTCGTCCCCTATCTAACCCGTAGACTTTAAAGCGCTTGTCTGCCTGACTCCTCCTATAATATTGAAAATGATGTGTGTTTTACTCGAAATCCAAACAGAATCTCTTCCTCGGGATTTATCTTGATGAAGCGGAACCGCTTTTATTTCAGATACGATTTTAAAAGTCTCATCATCATCCCGTTGAACGTTCTTATCCGCTTTGTGAGGGCGCTACATTTTTTTTTTTTTTTTTTTTTTTTTTTTTTTGCTTTTTTTTCGCCTTTTTTTCCATCTCACTGCCGGCTTTTCTCCCGTTTAATGGATTTTCTCCTATTGATTCCTATACGTTGTCGTGGTATTTTCATATGGAAATGTTTACTTAATATTCTATAATGAGTACTCAAATGTCCTTTATTATACTTTTTGATTAAAGTTTTTTTTTTTTTTTGTGAAGAGCGGAATTTTTTTTTTAATGTGTGCAATGATGTTTTAAAATTCTTGGAAATTTTTTTTTAAAGGATTGGTTTCGCTCAGAAGCTAATGTTGACATTTGTAGTGACAAGTAAATGAAATTTTAAAGTTTTAAAAAACTTGAAAATCTGTCAGATAAAATGTAGTATATTTTGTTCCGTCTGGCTGCGATGTAATTTTTGTAATTAATTTGATATAAAATTACTGAGAAAGGAAATATAGCTTTCAGTTTCAAGTATATAGGTGAACTTAGGGTATTTAATTACCGATTTAGGACCTTATTTCATTTTATGTAAAAAATTAAAAAACCGATTTTTTTTTTTTTTTGAAAAAAAAAATAGCTGTATGAAAATTTAGAGTCGACCCAAAGCTCGACTCAGCTGGGCTCGAAAAATCAGCTAACTCGAATTGCAACACTATTTAGTCACAAAGCTAGCTCGACTCGATTTTGCTTAAAACTTGGAAAATTCGTGTGAATCCCATTTGTCGAATTAAACTGAAATTATTATCTTTTATGTTTTGGAAAAATTCTGCCATTTTTTACACCAATCCTGGGAACCCAGTGTTGCGATTTTTTGAAGCGTTAAATCCCAGGATTGAAAATATGTCAGTTATCTAATTCAAACTCCAAATTTTGGTCATAGAAACATAACTCATGTCAAAACTTGTGTGCATCCACCCTCCCCACCCTTTTTGCTTATTGGCACTTTTTCATCCCTTCTTTTTTCGTGCTTGTCTTTCGCACTAATAACCCGTTTTCACTTTTTCTTTGCCGGCTGTTCAGTTGTTTTCTTTGCTTCATCCTTCATTTTTTTCTTCTCCCGTTCTTCCGTCATAATTTCCTCCAATTACTAACTTTTCCATATTTTGTTTCTTTTCCCTGCGTTTTCTTTTATCACAAAAAAAATTGCTTAATAAATGATGGATTGAAAGAAGCGTAGCAAAACCTTTTCTGTATTTTCTATAACATTTTTGTTTTTTTTTTTTTTTTTTTTCAGACAGAACTGCATTTTGCGCCAGCTTTAACGTAACGGAAAGTGAATCACCTCGACTGCAGTACACATTTAAAACGCAGGTCAGTCTCATTTTTCCTTGTTGCAATTTCGTGTTTTTGAACCGTTTAATTGTCTTTTAACCGCCATTTCCTGCCTCGTTTTGAATTTTCGAATGAATTAAATTCCGTTTTAAGTTTTTAATCGCTTTCATGTCCAATTTGTTGTTGTTTTTTTACTGCCGCATGTGTCAGGTTTAAAAAAAATCATGAAACACCAGGAATCACGGGCGTCATTTTGGAAGAAGGTGGCCCTATTGCCCCCAAAAACCATGTTTTGGGGGTGAAGGGTTATTTTTGCTGACAAGGACAAAGAGGTCAAAAATGTCCGAAATCGTACTTACTTAAATCACAGTCAATTTTTTTTGTCGGAGATTTTTTTGTCGATTTTTTTTTATGGTCAGAGTTTTAAAACACCCAGCCCCCTTTTTTTGAAGACTTAACAGAAGGAAAACTTGAAGAATTGTGAAATTTCCGAAAATAACTAGTGAAAAGCAGTGAAAACATTATTTTTTAATAAAAACTTTTACTTTGTTGTGTATTCAATCGGGTTTCATTGGGGGGGCAGTGCCCCCTGTTCCGCATCGGTATGTAAGCTGTAAGTCACGCTTTTTAAGTCAAATATAAAAATCCATACTTACCTATGGCTTTGCCTTCCTCCCACCCCCCACCCCCCCCCCCTGGAAAATTCATTCAAGTGACGCCTCTGCCACGAATGCTCGTGTTTTAAATCACAAAATTGGGACGAATTTTCGAAACTGGAAAAGCCTCATTAATGATAAATCAATAAACGTTTTAAGTCCCGGGCGGAGAGAGGGGTGTTTTTTCACGAAAATCCCTCCCGGCAAATCTAAAAACAACCCCCCGAATGTTTATTCTACCAAAATGATTCGATCAACGTAAATAAGTTAAATTTTATAAAACGGAGAAAAAAAAAATTGGCAGATTTCTTTAATCTCGTAAATGGCTTAAACCTAATGTAATGACCAATTACAACCCCCTACTGCAAAAAAGGGAAACAGTAGATAGAACCTTATTACACCCCGCGGATAAGTAGGAATTAGTCGAAAATAAACTGATTCCAATCAATTCATTTCCAGTCTCTGAAACAAATTTGAGAAATACACTTGATTTTTATCAAGTGCTACTCAACACGACATTATCCTTTTTCACAAAGCTAAACATACGAGCTTTTTGAAAATTACCGCTTATTAAGGGTACAAAAAGGGGGTGCAGGGTGCCCGCCGGGCTCACGCACATCTGCTTCCACACCAGGCCCCAACTTTTCATTTTGTTATTGTTCCTAACACCCTAGAGTTTGTGTTTTCTACTTGACGTCCTCGTTACGTGTTCGACTTTTTTTTTTTCTTTCGAGGCTCTCCTCTCTTTACGGAATCGTTAAATAGTATATTATAATACAAAAACTGAAAATGCAGTTTTCTCGAGACCAAGTTGCAGTCCGAGGCCGAAGGCCGAGGACTGCATTTGGTCGAGACTTGAATGCATTTTCAGATTTTGTATTGTAATACTTTTATTACGAAGAATTGCTGAAATAATAAAAAAAAATGGAACTATTTTTTTTTTCAGCTCATGATACACCGCGCTTTTTAAGAATAAACCACGTGGTTTCTTGTTTACAAAATAAAATTTTGTGATTGGTCGAATGTTTGTATGCATTTACCACCGATTGCATCTTCTTTTTTCTTTTTTCGATTTATTTCAGGATATTTTAGATGTTTGATGATACAAGACAGTTTTCTACGGCTTTTTGTCATTGTAAAGGTGATCTTTAATTTTTAATGGTTTGATAGGAGTTTTTAATTCTTATTTTAAAAAGAAAAAAAATCACGGTCACAATCAACACCGTCTGCAAATCGAAAACATGTTGCGTAGTGACTAACGTGGCCTGTAAAGAATACCGTTCTGTGATTGGTCGAAAGTTATATTGTTGTTGATTTGACTACCGGTTGCACCATTTTATTTTATTAGTTTTTTTTTTCTCTTAAGAGGCTGAAAATAATTCCATACTAAGCACATTCATTTTCAAGCTGAGGCTTGAAAATGTTTCAGTCCTCTGGCTTGAAAAAAAATAGTTCCATAGAGGTCAGTAATCATTCGTTTTCGTAAATGGTATATTCCCATTGAAAACGCTAGTTTCATTCTGAGTAATGAAAAAAGATTTTATGAATCCCATTGCGTTACTTTTGAAACCCATCATTTCAAATACGAAAACTAATAAAAAAAATAACAAATGAATAAAATTATAATTTTAAAAAAAGTGAAAATAATGAACGATAACAAATCTCGTATCAATAATCATACTTCCGACATGATGCTAATTGAATGTTATACATTTTTTTTTAGAATTGGAAATTTTTTCAGGTACGGTTAATAGCAATTTTATATTATTTTATCACATGCATATCATGAATTATTGGATAAAATTATCCCGGGCCTAAACACAAGCCGAGAAAGAAAACAATGGAAAAGCGCATTAAAAAATAAGCTTTTGTACCGGGTGGCACAACTCGATCATGGAAGGTCAATTTTGCCATCCAAAAACATTTTTTTAAATAAAAAGTAAAAAAAGAAACGTTACGTGACCATATTTCGTCCACCGTAATTGCACATCTATTAGACATATTTTGCCCGGTAATAAATGAAATGAAATGAAATCGTAAACTGAATCAATTTATTTAGCTTTCATGACATTATTACGCTCTGAAATCGATTAGTTTATTTTCTTTCTGCGGATTTTTATGATTTTAGAGATTTCGATTTTTTTTTTAGTACTTTTTAAAGCAGAAGGATGTGTGAGTGTTATTCGCCTGAGGATCTGCGAGGGCGGTTGCCCCCCTCTCTACTTAGCTTATGAACTTAGGTCTTAAAAAATTTCGCTGATTTGGTGCTTTTCGAAATGGCCACTCCTCATGACGAAAATCGCGTTCGTTTTTATGACGTCGTCTTTTTAGCTGGACAGTTTTCAGGGTACCTGAACTTTTCCTTTTTTAAAATAAATATCTAAGACGATAAGAAAATTCAGAAAAATTTATATCGAGAAGGGACTTCCCTTATTTTTAGATTGCATTTAAATGATTTAAAGTTGAGTATGTCTTAAAAATTTGGCGTAAAAAGACCATTAAAATATTAAATAAGCATGATTTTGAACATTTCTGACTCCCTCCCTTCTTGGAAAGTAAGGATTTTAAAAGTGGAGCCATTCATGGGGGGACGGGGGTATATTTTTTTAAAGACAAATTAAATTTTACGTTTTCTCTGGTTTTTAGATTCTCTCCTACGGTTGTAAAAAGCAGTCGAATTTCCAGAACCTCCTTTTCTGTTATGTAAAATTTTTATTCACCGCTACTACCCAAAAAAATCGAATCTAATATTTGGATGGTTTTCATCCTGTGATGTGCATAGAGGTCGTGCATGTGTTGCAGAAATGAAAGTTTGGGAGAGGGAGAAATGCATAAAAATCTTCTGCAGTGTTAACTCTTTTTGAGAAGGCCTATTTTATGCTTACGGGGGGGTGCCTAAAATCTCTAACATTTTGCTTCCGTAACATTTTGATTACGTAAGCATGATTTCGATGAATTTAAACCCCCTCCGTCCCCAAGACGCTCACGTAGTACCTGAACGGCCCCAAATTATATTTGAATGGATATACTAATTAAGGGATTGGAGTCAGCCTGATACTAACTTTTTTTGACAGTGATCGATGGGGGAACAACCCTAAAACTAATGTTGCCGATATTTTATCGATAACTTCGATATATCGATAAATCGACACAAAAATTATCGATATTTTTTAGACATTTAAAATTTTGTCGATACGGCGTATCAATAAATTTTTGGTCGATGATTTGAAAAAAATTTGTTAACAATCTTTTCAAAATCTTTTTGGGCCAAGAACCTTTTTTTTATCGGGTTCAATTTATCGATAATTCATTTATCGATAGCTTTTCAATCGATATATCGATAGGTCGATTTTTTCTAATACTAATATCGATAACTTTTTTTGATTTATTGGCACCACTTACCCAAAATTATACTTGATATGGATTTTGCAAGACAAGGATCTTACTCTCGCTTTGCAGAAACACAAAATTTTACGACACCGTATGCCGTACTAATCAATTTATAAACCATTTTAAAACTTGAAGAATGACTTCGCGCATTTGTACAAGTTGTACTTGAAAAGGTATCGATAATAAATATATAAACCTCTGGGTCACGCAAAAGATCTCAAAAATTGCACTTAGCTGCCAAAGAGTAAAACCCGAACGTTTTGAAATGAAGTGAAAAATCATATAATCCCCTTTAACAATAGACGATTTTTTTTATTAGAAAAAAGGGGTTGCAGCGCATTAAAGGAGGGTGGAAAGTGGACTATTAATCCGTTTATAAATGATAATGTTATTTTAAAGCGGTTTACAACGACGTCCTCTTATTTGTGTAATATAGTATCCCATGAATTATTCCATCGCCCCAGACTTGCACATGAAATCCCATTTTAGATTTTTTTTTAAACATTTAAATTCCGAACCCCATCAATTGATTTCTTAGGCGACAGGTGGCTATTAAATCTTGGTTTACTCACGCGAATATGTCGATTGGGATATCGTCATTCGCGATATGTCGCCCTTACGTCGAGTTTTATAATTAACCGGTTGCAATCCGATCGAAATGCAATTCGCGGAACGAATACAAAATTAAGATAGGAAAATTTTGCGATCAAAGCTCGTTGCGTCCCTCCCCCCCTCCTCTCCCCTTCCGTTTTCTCTCTCCGAAGGGTGTGTGCGGTTTATTGGGCATAATTTGCTTGCGGCTCCGATTCTCTCGTCACCGGAGCAGAACCGTCATTCCGAGAGGGGGAGGGGGGAGGAAATGCAAGGGGGGAGGGGGAGCTGGTGAGAGAAGAGAAATACGCGATTTAACGTTTTCCTAATTTCGAAACCTCATATATCCCGTTTATTGCGATACCATGAAAGTTAAATCCGTAATTAGTTTTATGCGTTAATCATTCGTTTGTTATTATTCATTTGGAGCATGCGTTTTAACGACAATAAAATGAGATTCACACAAATAAAAAGTAGTTGACACTAGGAAGTTAACGGACTATTATATCACAAAATTATAAAAATTATATTCCTCGTCTCTTCTCCTCTTCTCCTCGACGAAAAAAATAAACCTAAAACAATTATCCGTAAAACTTCCTTAATTAGGGTTTCATTGTTTCCATTCATTTAATTAGACTAGGTATTATAATAACCGTGTGTATACATTATATCGAGTGCCAAGATATGGTAAATCTATTGACAGCGGTAATCCGTTTATAACGGATGATGTTCGTGATCCTTCAACTTGTTTTATATTCGAGATCAGTGGCGCGGAAATTTTTTTTTTTTTTTTTTTTCGATACCGGCATTACATGACTTATAAAAATCGGACCCCATTCCGTTTAACTTTCATATAGTTAAATATATCTATTTACCTGAGATTATATACTCGTCTTCTTCGAATTAGGAAAAGCCACGCGGAAACGGAGACGGACTAGTCATTTTGTAAAGCCGTTTAGTTATCACGAAATTTAAAACAAATTTTTTTTTACAGAACCTAGCACTGATTATACTCGTCTAATGCTTGAGCAATATTTTTCTTACAAATTCAGTACTCATTTTTAAGTATTTTATTTGTTAACTCAAATCTTTCGGGGATTTCGAGAATCTGGAATTTTTTTTTTTTTTTTTTTTTTTTTTTGAATGGGGCAAAGGAAGTTGTGCACGCATTAGGAAAAGTGTTAAAACAGATTCTTTATAAAAAGCTTACATCAGTGTTAAGTTTCCATAAGGAAAACTCAGTTTGTGCTTGAGAGGTGAAAGAATGGGTCAAAAATGTCTAAAATTTTTCTTGCATAATATACGTACAGCTTGAAGCCTAAATTGTTCCTGATACCGGTATTCTTATTTTATTTCGTTTAAAATTGTTTCTGATCGATACGATTCGTTTTTACGGGTATAACTCAAATCGTCTCTTAAAGTATTTCTCAGATTTTTTATCGGTGTTAATTTTTGATTCGGACATGTTAGTCGCTAGTTTGAGTAAAGTGTCCATAAGTTCTGCCAAAATTGTCCAATTAGAAAGGTGGACACCTTTCTAATCCCAGGCGAAAACACATAAATTTTGTTTATATCCACAGGACCTTAATAGTATATTGTTAACCTAGGGAGGAAAATGAATTTTCCCGTTCAAGGGAAAATTCATTTGCCTTCCTAGGTTAAACAACATAGTTTTCATTACGAATCAATGCTTAATTATCCAGAAAAATCTGAGAAAATGATTTGACAAATTCTAAACAAAGTCTTCTGTAAACAGGTTAAACATTGTTTTGCCCTATGCGGGAAAAATCATTTTCTGCTTTGATCGCATGCTCGGAAAGTGGCTCTTTCTATTTATGAGTAATGAAAAAAATTTTTAATTTTTAATTTCTTCTTTTCTTCGATATATTGGAAAATCATCTAATTGGTAAGGCCTAAATAAGCCTTACCTAATGGGATAGGAGGCAATCCAGAGGCTTCAGTCTTGACAAAGTGTTTATTGCATGATAAATAAATAAATGAATACAATAAGGCTTTATGGGAACAGAGATCTCCTCGAGCTCAGCTCGAGGAAATCAATGCTGACGAATGAGAAGTCAATCGGCTTTTTATATGCACTCTGAAGGTGACCAATTGACCTTTCATTCGTCTTACAATAATATTTTTAGGAATGGATATGGGCCTACCAGGCCCATACCATAATTTTGTCCTATAGGAATCAAAAAAAAGTAAAAAATAGAAGGAGTATGAAATTTTTGTTTTATTTCCTTTCATTATTCAGCTTGAGATTGCAAAATGCTCTCATTTTAACCCGATTTTATTCCTCCAATCAGACCCTTCCTCCTTCGGGTAATATGTAGGTAACGTTTTGTTTATATTTTCTTTCAAATTCTAGCTGAGACTCGAATAGCTTAAGAGCACCCCCCACCCCCCCTCCCCCCCACCTAAAGAGTTTCCCCAGAAGCTCATAAAATCCCGAGATTAAAACTTTTCGAATTGCGAACTTTAGGAATTTGAAAAATAATCTCTCATCATAATCCCTAACGGACTTCTTCATTAGTCATTTATTCTGCTTTTGCTCACTGCCTTTTTATTTATCTTCCTTCCAGTTTTCCTCGTTCAAAAAAAAAAAAAAAAAAAAAAAATTATCGGTTAAAATCAAATTGCTTCTTGTTTCTCACTCAAAGCCATTTAACGCACACAAAAAAAGTGTAAGAATCCGCATAAAAAATAATGTTGAACTAAATCAGTCTTCAATTTTTTATTCGTGTAATTTTAATCCTGACATCACTCATTATTCAAATTGCATGAATAAATTGCTTCATTTTATATATTAACAAAAATGAAAAAAAAAAAAAAACGAATATCGGATTGAATGTATTTAATTAAATGGTCTATGTAGCTGATGCATGAGCATTAAAGCACTTCCTCACATGCACAACAGTCTAATGGATGATTACGAACAGCCTGTATGGTCTACTGGTCTCCTGTTTCGTTTTGGTACCAAAATCCAGTGGCGAGTTTGTATATCCTTTTCAATCATTTTTTTAGAATCTTTAAAGAATGAAAATCGACCGTTCCGAAAATTTCAAACAGGCATGAACTGGCCCAATCAGCAAGTCAAAATATTTTATTCCTCTTTTTTTGAAAATATTTTTAAAAAATGTTTAAATCATAAATATATTTTAAAATATATTTTTTCAAACATTTCTGCAATATTTAAAAGTACATTTAGAATGTGTTTAAAAATATCTTATTGACCCCTTTTTTTAGAAAAGGAAAATTGGTTTGCTGACTGGGGAGAGAGAGAGAGAGAGGGGGGGGGGGGTTGGAAAAATCGCAAAAAAATGATAGATAAAGGACTACAAATTTTTATTTTTATTTTTCCCTTGACTAGCTCAGGCTCATTCCTCTTTTTTTTTCTAGGGATGGAAAAAAATTAAGCAAACTGGAAATGACTGAGGTTTTGACTGAAAGTCAAAATTATTGAAGATAAATCCTGAAAAAACTCTAAAGGGTCCAAAAAAAATATGGGAAGAAGGAAAATTCGTTGAGATAGTTATAGCAACATTGAAAAAACTCCTAAAAAATTTGAAAATTTAAAAATAATTTAGAGCATCGCAATAAAGTGGGAAAAAAATTTTAAAAAAATTGAGGAAAAGTTGGAAGTATGAGAAAAACTTTGAAATTTAAAATATTTAATTCTACGTCCTTTCGAAGATTTCGAAAAGCTGCCAATATGATAAAAATTTGGTAAATGAAAAAAAAAAAAAATACACTGCACCCTCGTCGTAGAGTAGAAGATGTCTTCATTGGAAGGACGCAAAAGGACATTGCCCAGTTGGGGCAAAGTTTTTCTATTCAAAAGGGGGATCATGCAATCGAATTCTACATTTCCTTTAAATTTCCGAATTTTTTTGAGGTCCAGAACGAATTTTTTATCACTATTAAATGGCATTTAATTAATAATATTCGGAATAACCGCCACTGGGCTTAGAAAAAAATAAAATATCGTTACATCACAACACATTAACACAAGAGTATCATCGCGCCGATGATAATCGTTTAGTTTATAAAGTAAACTTTCCATTCCCATTTTAGAAGCATTAAAGTTTAAAATGCCGAGTAAAGCTGTAATTATTAAATATGTAATCGTTACCATAGATGAATATATTTTGTGGAGATTTTCCCCTCGCTTCAAGCGACATAAAAAAAAAGAGAAAAAATTATAAATAATAATTTTTATAATAAAACCGGAAACGGAGTGATAAAAATCGTTGATAATTTGTGAAAAAAGGAGGATCGTTTAGGCTTTCAAGGTTTTTCTCGATCTGTCGTCGTTGTTTCCACAACAAACAAAAAAAAAGACAACTAAGTTTTTTTTTTTTTTTTTTTTTTTTTGAGAGGGTGAGATTTTTTTTAACCTTTTTAAAAATTATTTGACGGGAGTCGGTGAAACGAGGAGGAGGAGGAAGAAGAAGGGGAAGGGAAGTTTTATTTTTAATAAAGCTCTTTGACATGATGGAAGCGCGGCGAAATGCTGTTAAACAGTGAGGCACACACTCATTTAATAATGGTATCATTAATCATTTACCTATCTATCCATGCACATATCTAATTAAAATTCACGATCGGTTTCAAGTAAACATAAACTTAACCTTTTATTGATCCTTTCTCTTTTTTTTGTTTTTTATTTAAAGGGCGGATTGGCCTATGGAAAATATTAACCATTACAAAAGGTTTTTGGAAGGGATTTTTTAGAGAAAGAAGCAGAAGTTTTTTAGAAAAAAGTTGCAGAAAAACGGGCGGTGATAGGAAGACAACAACTTTAGTCTGAGACGGAACACGAAAGAGAGTATGACAAAATCTAAACTGAATTTTAAATGATTTGAATCAGAGTGTAAGACAGCCTGAGATCTAAAACAGGCAGCAAGAATTTTTGAAATAAATTGAGGGCCATTTTACTATGGCGAAAATGTTCCGCCAATTGATTGGCTACCGCTAAGCCGTCTATCAAAATATTTTTGCGTTTGCTTCCGCCATTGTTTAAGAAGATTTTTGCCATTTTCCATCTCCTCTTCCTTTTTGTTTGCAAAAATTAATGTTTTGAAAACATCCTCCCGAGGCAATAGACAAGTCACATGTTTTGAGATTTTCGCTGGAAACTAATGTATAGTATGCTCTTAACTAAAAACTAGTATTTAAACGTGAAAATTTTTCATCAAATTAAAAAAAAAATAAAAACAAAGTCCGGAAAAGTTTTTGTCACGCGATCACTCCTTAAACGATTTTTTATTGGTGTGACGTCATCTGCCTGTATCGAAGCGAGATATCGAACTCGAAGCGAAACACGTCTTGTTTACACATTCTTGTAAACATTACGTATCCATGCCGTTCAGAGTTTCAGAAATGAACACAACCACTTTTAGGCAGATGACGTCACGTTCCTTCACGTTCCGTTTTGGCGGGCATTCAAATTCAAATTTTTGTTTTTTCTCTTTCCGGGGGTTAACAGTTTTTTTTACTGAGTCAAAATTGCACTTTTTGTCATATCTCCCCTAGCACAATTAAACGATGGAGTCATCTCAAAACATGTGACTTTTTTATTTTGTGTCTGAATTCTTACGGTTTTCCCTCAACTAGGTCGCCTTTCAAAGCCAATTTTCGACCCAAATTTTCCGTCTAAAATCATACAACAGGCCGAACTACTATTATTCCCCCCCCCATTTTGAAAACTCGTTTTCAAACATCTTTTGTAGATTCATCTAACTAAATTCTCTCTAATAAAAATGGAAAGAGAGATTTTGCCATGGTTTGTCCGTCTCGGGAATTCACGGGACCCTGGAAAAACTTAAACTCGAGTCCTAGAATTGAATAAATCCCGAAATTTTTTCTCGGATTTCCGAAGAATTCTCGGGTACATGCTAGGAAATACCGAGAAATCAAAATCTCTTGTGTTTTTTTTTTCGGGATCAAAATGCATGTAGAACTTTAATTTTTTTTAACTTGTAACTTAAAGGATGATATCGAAAATCCGATAACATCTTTTTTTTTTTCTTTCTTGCAGACCACCCTAGCGAGGACGCTGAATTTTTCAACGATAGAGGGGGAATGAAAACAAAAGAAGAAAAACGACGGTTAACCTCAAACTCGTAAAAACCCCCTCAGGAGCAAACATATTGCAATTGTAACCACTCAAAAGCTTAAGGACTCAATAATAGGGGGTAAGTGTTTCTCCATGTGAAAGTGCCTTTTTAACTTTATTTCGAGAGTCGTTTCCACCCTCTAATTGAGGGATCCAAAAAGAAAAATCGAAACCGGGAGAATTATTTATTATTATTTCACTTTTTTTTTCAAGAGAAAATCAAGCCCGGTGCCCACCCCATTGTTGTATTTTTCTTTTGCTAATTTGAAATTCATGTGGATTCGCATTGTTGACAAAAGGATGACGGTTAACAAAGGCCATGTGTCTTGTGCTTCCTGGCTTTGATAATCACCTGTTTAACTCATATTTCAGCATCCACTTTGTTCTCTCATCTGAGATAATGTTTCGCTTAATGTCAGAATGTTAAACATCAGTTTATTCCATGTTAATTAAACCAAACGTGAAAGCTTAGGATGTCTTCTTCCGCTCGTTAAACTATGTTAATTTAGCACTAAACTCCTTATGTCTTTAATAATATGCGTCTCCCCGCTTTTAGGGAGGAAAAAAAAAAGTGGAACAAGTCTCGACCCAAATGGATATTATTTTAATAAAAAATACCCTTATTTTTATTACTAGAGAGCAAGGAGGACGATAAACCCCTCGATAAATAGAATCGAGTCGGGTGATTATCTGCGATGAGATGCAAAAATTAAAAAAAAAGAAGCTTTTTCCGTGTTTTTTTTTTTTTTTTTTTTTTTTTTTTTTTTCATCCACTTTTGTATTCGAAACTCAACTCATCTCATCTCGGATCTGTGATGTTTATTATTCATTCTATTCTTTTACAAAGACATTACCGCTTAATATGGTGTTCGTATACACACATTCACTCCAATGTTATTGTGAAAAATTAACATTTTACAAGGGTCGGATTGCAGCACCCACAGCCTTTTTATTAACCATATAGAAATTTTTAACCTTTTAAAGGCTGCTATTGAGTCAGTCAGTCAATCAGGGGGTTTTAATGAGGGACTAAGTTATGCCGAATAATTGAACCGAAATTTCATTACGCCAAAAAAGGCCCGTTGTAAGAGCTACCCTAAGGCATTTTTGAAAGCTTTTATAAAAAATTATCGAAGATCGGAATAAATCCAAGATACCGGCAGTCACGGACTCCATCGCATCGATTTTTGATCACATAACAGCACAAAAGCAGACATCATTTCCCTTTTATCCTTATAGACTTGTGCATTGCAGATTTTGACTTTGACCAAAGTCGCTTAAGAAAGAGGTTTCGTTCGGATAGTCAAAAGCTATAGTAAAAAACCGGCATTAAACCCGTGTTTCAATTTTTTTTTTTTTTTTTTTTTTTTTTTTGTAAATGAACCTTGCTTTTGGCTACAAACCATACAAAATTTTCATTTCGCGGTAAACCCTTAAACTTCCGCAAAAAAATGGGTGCAGACTGTGATTTTTTTCAAAAAGCAATTGACCAAAAATTAAAAAAAGATAACTCCAAAAATGTCGCTAAATCCGAAATTTATGTAAAGCACCATTAAAATAAAAATGCCATTTCTGACAAAACCATTGGATAGAAGAAGATCGGTTCGGTTCAGGTTTTTTGTGTTTGACTTTTGGACTTCGTCTTGGTTTAGATCACTTTTTTTAATTACAATTGAGGTGCCTGGAACCGGCCATCTTGGATTTCTAAAAAAAACTTCTTATAGGGTTTTTCCGTTTCGAATATCAAAAATGAACATTAAATTTGGAATTACAGCTTTTAAGGATAGAACTATCAGCCAGTGCCATTCCTGAGAGATGTTTAAGGTCAGGATTTGATCCAAGTTTGGTTCTGTTTGGTTCATTGGGTATAGCATAATACGTAACTTACGTCGAACTTGGCGGATATTCAGATATCGATTCTTTAAATCACCCTAATTCTCACCGTCTTAAAAAAAAATTATGATCTCGTTTCATTCTTTTTTATGAATGAAAATAACAGAGCATAAGAAATTAATTCGGAAGTAATGAGTAATTATGATGTAATAACATTTAGACATGTTAGATGACGATTAAAATTTTTTTTTTTCTTAAGCGAAGTGAAAGTGTCAAAACTCGAGGTACGACACGAAAAATCCGACCAAGTCCCCAGGAAACGAATAAATAAATAAATAAATAAAGTCGTGCGCTTTTGCTTTTTAGGAATATTTTTCAGCCGATCGGCCAACCATAAACACTTTCATTTTATATTTTTATATATATTGTTCATATTTAATAATGGCGAACGAACCTCATTGTTGGCGTAATAACAATAAACATCGGCATTTAGGGAAAAAAGCCTGATATAAGAGATGATGAGACGACGTCAAAAAAAAAAAAAAAAAAAAAAAAAAACTAAACGAATTTGACCGTTGAACTTGTCATTTCCGAAATATATAAATATCGCGGGTTAATGATAAGAAGTCAAAAGTGAAAAATAATAGCATGGTTAACCTTCATTCAAACGTTACAGATCCAGTTTTTGTCACTCTTTGGTCTAAATGGAGAATAAATTGCGCATTAGTGTGAGTACCTTGTTACAGTGCTTCACTGCGCACTCAAGATAGTTATTATTTCAACTCCAGGGTTCTATGTCATTTAATATTCATTTTTAATATAAGAGGAAGCAACTCATTTATGTAATTTCAAGCGTTTTTTTTTTTTTTTTTTTTTGTTTAAATTGTGCCTGATGTGTATATAAATGTATGGTGAAAGTGGATTCTTCATTAACATCTAAATTTTGCTTAATTTTCCATGTTTAACTTTTGTTTTTTTCGGATAGATAACAAATTGGCCAGGTTTATTTATCTATTTTTTTTTTCTTCTTCTTTCGGCTTGGTTCTTTTTTTTTTTTTTAGTATTTTCCGTTGGCATGGATCGTTAGGTAAATGTCGCATTAAAAATAGATGGAGAAAAATGCGAGAAGACCTCTAATTACGTCACTATACTTTTTCATGCTTTGGTAAATTTTTCTTTTCGGTAAATTAGATTGTGCAGAACCTTCAGGTTTTTTTTTTGTTCAAGTTTTGGACAATAACAGTAATTTAATACTTGTTTGGCTTTCGTAGGCTGGATGCTAGACTAAGAAATGATGACTTGGTATAAAAACTCTTCAGTTGGGATTCGGTAGCAGAACTAAAATTTGACCCCTTGATAGCCATCCAGGAATTAGTTCCCTGGAATAAAAAGCAAATTTTCGGAAAAATTTTCCTAGGGATTAATCTGATTGGGGAACACCGGTAGAATTATCAGATTTTGGATCCACTTTTTGGAAACCGACTGAAACGGAACATTTATCTAGAACTTAAAACCGGTTTGCTGGAGTCCTAGACACAAGGCCGGCTTTTCCGGTCCTGTATTTCCAATTTTATATTTTTACTACGAAATTAATTAAACTTATTCCTTTTATTAGTGCAGCCATTTTAGAGCCCCCATATTTTTAAGATGAATGCCAAAGACAAATATTTCAGGTTCAAGCCCTAGACTCAACTTCGCCTGATACAGTTTTTTCTCAGTTTTTACCGAAATTTGCAACAAAAATATTTGCCATTTGCAACAAAGGTATTTAAAAGCCCAAAAACAAAGCTGAAACCTCTTCTTTCAGAGCCAAACAGCAACCGATAACCGCGGTTCTAGCCCCTTTAATTATTATTTTAAAAAAAATATATAAATTGAACAGAACCGAACCTTTTTCCCAGCATTAACCCGTTTAAGGAGAATGGCATCAAACGTGATGCCAGTATTAGGAGCTCCGATGAAAACAATTTTTGATGTGACTCACAGTCACTACCAAGGGGTTTTCGTGGTCTCTGATTTCAAATATGACGGAAAAAAATTTCTATCTCGCAATCCAAGATGGTGGAAAAAGCCTTTCTAGATAGATTCTTTCATAATATATTATTTTTTCAATTTAGGTGTAGGTTGCATTCTTAACTAAGGGCGCTTTCAAATTCTAATGTTATTTTCTTTTGTTTTAAAGCTTACTAGTGCTCCCCCGTCAAACAGACGGGGTTACAACTGTCGCGAAGTAAAGTTTTGTTTTTAAAATGTGAGCTTCGACCTCCATTGTTCCTGAAAAATTCATGAAAATCAGTTGGATAGAGGCTCTGTATGTATTGAAAAAGGGTTCGAAAAATCAGGTATAGGGAATTTAACATGGGGAAATTTGTTTTTTCGTTCTCACCGAAAAACGCAAAGGCGCCAAAAATTTGTGGCATTAGTAAATGCCGGATAGCTAAAAGGGGGAACTCAAACTCCGAAAAATACATTTTATAACAACCAAAAAATTATATTTCCCATCATTCGGTTCGTAAAACGGATAACATTTTTATTAACAACGACAGAAGTAAATTTAAGTTCAAAAAAAAGTACGGCTGGTCCGGCGAAGTGAAGAGCTCCCCCGTCAGACAGATGGGTAAAATGTTACAACTGTCGCAGAATAGGGAATTTAACATGGGAAAATTGGTTTTTCCGCTCTCACCGGAAAACGGGAAAAGATATCAAAAAATCGAAAAGAGCCTGCAAATCTACCCCCACATATTTATCGATCCTGAAAATTTCATTAAAATCGGTCGGGTAGTGGCTCCGTACCTGTTGGACATAGGTTCGACAAATCAGGTATAGGGAATTTAACATGGGAAAATTAGTTTTTCCGCTCTCACCGGAAAACGGGAAAAGATATCGAAAAATTGAAAAGAGCCTGCAAATCTATACCTATATACCTATCTTTCCTGAAATTTCATCAAAATCGGTTGGATAGGGGCTCCACACTTGTTGGACATCGCTTATTTTTCTTAGCGTTTTAATATATAAGATTACATGAATAAAACTTTAAAAAAGAAAATATCCGTTTACTGAGGTGACTTTTCAAAATAGGTTAAAAGGTTAACTTGATACCCGTCTTATTTGATTGAATTTTAACGTTTGAAACATTTGAACTTGAATCTTAGGCTAAATGTTTAAGAATATTTCGTTACTCACTCGATCCACATTTTTGGATCAGATCTTGCTACCGAGCACCTTCATAGCCCGCAAACGTTGGGCTCAAAGCCAATGCTTTCGCTCCTAAAAACGCTCTAAAGTAAAAAATAATTTTTCCAGTTTCTTAACCTTGACATAATTCATTCAAAGTGACGTGTACAGTTGTTAATTGTCCATGATACGGCAGAAAAGCAGACGACGCCGGAAGTTGAGCCAGCCTGTCTTTTACTACTGCGAAAAACTGATTAATTTATAAAAGTGGTTGTAAAATCTCCCCAGATTTCATGGTCAATAAACAAATGAACGCTTTATCTATCAATCTATTAAAGAAAACTACTCGGCAACCCTAATTAAACCCGCTTAAACGCGTCAAACAACTTTTTTTTTTCGTTTCCCTAACGTAAGATCCTTTTTTCTGATAAAGTTTTGTAAAAAGGAAAAAAAAAATTTTTTTTTTTTAGGCTGGTGTAAAATAAATGACCGAACAAACGGATGTTAAAATGGAAGCAATATACCATACCATGCCAGATTGGGAGCACTGATTAATTTTTTTTTTGTAGGAAATTATTATTAATTGATTTTAATTTAATAAGTTTAACAATTGTGCAATAATAATCGCACTTTTATTTTCGTACCGGTTTAATAAAAAAAATGAATTTTTATGCTGTAATTGAAATTACGTAATGGTAATTCAATTTACTTTGAAATTGGTATAATTTGTAATCTTGTCATTCGGAATGCGTTTTAAATGAGATTTTTTTCAAGGTATAATTGGAACCTAAACCCGAAATTTTTTTTTTTTTTGACGGATTTTATTCCATTTTTTCGACCTAGAAAAAATGATGGATTTTTAAAGTTGTTTTTTAGTCGGCCTCTTTTATTTAATTGTAATACAATATCATAATTATAGTTTTAAGGAAATAATAATTATAAAAAATAAATATTCATTCAGAGTTATGAAAGATTCCTGAATTTATAGCAACCCAGAAAACAATAGATGTTCAATGGTTATTTAACATGTTTATACTTTCATAAACGTTCCATTTTTCTATGACTGCTTTTTTCATTATTAGGTTCGATATAAATTCGTTTTGATTTTGTCACTTCCTCATATATAATTTTTATTTAATTACATGGTAAAAGATGGATTTTTGGTTTCATTTTTTTTTATTGTTACTTCGTTTCCGATGTTTAACACCGTATCAAAAATCTATTTTTGACTTGATTTTAGGCCTGCAGCCAGCCCGGCGAGCATGATTCGGAAGGTGTCTCTTCTCAAGGGGGCTGTAAGGTCCTTCAATGACTTTAGAACATTTTGCACTAGCCCTTGAACTGTTGAGAATCGAGTATAAGCTGCCCCGCGGTAGACCGCGAGTTTTTAAAGTTCGGGTAATTCCATTGAATAGGTGGTAATCCTCTCCTAAGAGCAGTGCTATTGGTATTAATAAGTGCCCAAGAGACAAGTATTAAATTCGAATTTTTGTGAAAAACCGTAGAATTCGACTGGGATTTTTAAGAACGGATATTAAACATAAAAGGGGATCCAGATTCGGTCCAGGATCAACTCCTTTGTGGAATTAGGTTCAGTTTTTTACAGTTAAATTTTCCCAAACGTTTATACACTTTTCTATGTGTTTTATACCAGAAAAACTGAACGGGTTCGAATTTCATACCTGACTAGGTTTCATTACTTAGGTTGGTTCGGTTCGGTTCGGTTTGTTTGCCACCACTCTCCCGAAAAAATGAATGCTTTCTACTAAAGAAGAAACCTGGAGAAAGGTCTTACCTTTTATAAGGGACTCAACCCCTCTCTCTCGTCTTCCTGTAGAACCTTGAAACTAACGACTTAGATTTCAAAACGCTATAAGTGATCCTAGCCGAAATTTTAATTGAAATTTTTTCTGTCTCGATCCAACATTGACCCGGGCGTGGTAAAATTTCCAATGCTGTCCGTTATTGAGGCTGCAATGCAAGTGCGTCATAAGTCCAATCTGATTCCAGTCAGTGTTCCCAACATTGATCCAAACTTGGTCCAATTTAACATATCCGCCAAGATAGGACCTTTCATGATGATAAACGGAAATTTCCGAATGCAAAGATTGATAAACTTTTAAAATTTATCAATTTTGGCACAAGCCTCGGGTGTCCCTTATTTTGGCAACTTTCGAATTTAGAAATATGTATAAATCTTCCCTAAATCGGCTCCTTTAATAGTATGCTTCGCTAATGAACGTCCATTTTTTTGCAATGGGAAACCTTGCCGACCTTAAGCTTTTAAGCTCGAGAAAATCCCCTCAAAATTTTGGGTGACAAACAAACTTACTGGAGTCAGATTGGTCTTATGGCGGACTTGCAGCCGACCAATAATGCACAGCATTGGACATTTTATTTTGACCGAATCAATGTTGGATCAGGACATAAAAAATTCTAATTATAAAATCGCGGTTGCATTCAACTCAAACTTGTTCGCCAAATATGTTGGGTGAACATGTTCGGCGTGAAATTTCACCCATAATATGAAGATATTTTTCCCTTGATTAGCAATTTTTAGTCTGTTCTTTTCCAAGTTAGCCTATGTTTATTTCACTTATCCAAAATGCATCTATTCTCCGATTTTTTCCATTCAACCATTTTCGGTGCCCGAATTTTCCATCAATTATTTTCTATGTGTGCCGGTGATAGCGCATAATGATTTCCCACTTTCGGTCTATAAAAAATTTTTTCGAATCTCCCTTTCTTGTTCCCCCCCTACCACACTGCTCCTTGGGTTGACTACGATTTGACGCATGCTTGAGATATCTAATCCACTTCCGAAAACATTAACTTGGTTCTGTTTTAAGACAAAAGTCCTTCATTCGTAAATGGAAAAAAAAACACCAGACGGGTCGATTAAAGGAGGACTCGAGGGTACCAACTTGAATGTACAGAAGTATACAGATGTCCATTTGTAACCATTAACCGTAATTGCCTAGGTGTATAGTTTTCTGTCAATCAAGACGGTGGCGTCACAATGCCCGTGGCCAATTTTTTCCCATCTCTCTTTTATTAAATTATAACTTTACTAAATTGCTTTCGTCAAAAACATTTTGTTTGCCATTAATTAAAAGACATGATTTTATTTTTTATTTTTTTAAACTTTTTTTTTTTTTTTTTTTTTTTTAACCCGAAAAAACCTTCCCGTGGGGGGAGGCTTTGTTCCCCGAAAATCGGAATCCCGCCAGTGAAAAAGCGTCGTTTGAATACAATGATAATAATCACCCAGTTAACGAGATCATTTCGGTTTTACAGGTTTTGTTTTATTATTAAATTATCCGGGGAAAATAACGGCAAATGACGGGGGTAGGTTTCATTTAGGGTAGTGTCAAAGAGTTGATTGGATCGTGATGGTTTCTTTTTTTTAATCGGCTTTAGGGTAATATAGCAGGATTTTAGGTGGCTTTTAATGATCGAACACAGCGGAATTTTATAGGCCTCTCAAAATTTGAATAACGACAAACTCTTTCTTCTTTTTTTTTTTCTGCTTTGGTTGATAAAATCAATTATTTTTTGGTAATTTAATAGCATGTAAATTATACTTTAAAATTGTTTTGATGCTAGCTCCGTGATGGATTGACCTTCAAGCTAAAACGTTGAAATCAATATTCATCATTGTTTAAGGCGTGTTTTATTTTAAAATTTATCAATTTTGGCACAAGCCTCGGGTGTCCCTTATTTTGGCAACTTTCGAATTTAGAAATATGTATAAATTCTTCCCTAAATCGGTTCCTTTAATAGTATGCTTCGCTAATGAACCTCCATTTTTCTGCAATGGGAAACCTTGCCGACCTTAAGCTTTTAAGCTCGAGAAAATCCCCTCAAAATTAAGATTAAAAAATTTTTAAATTCAAGCAATTTTGGCCCAGAAATTTGGATGTTGTTATGATTACTTTTAGAAAAGATACCAATCGGGAAAAGCAACCTGAATGTTTTGATTTTCAACAAAAATATTTTATTGTGAGTTCGAATTTCACAGCCTTCTAAGCGCCAACTCCCCACTTGGCATCTTTTCTGAAGGAAGATATGTAAAATTGTAAGATATGTAGAATTCCTTGAAAATATTCTCGAATTGAGTACATAAAGCGATTTTTCCAGCAAGTGTCGTCCATAAATTACGTAAACATTTTTTTCGGTATTTCAACCCCCCCCCCCCCCCCCCCGTTCCCTTCAATCATAAGAGTGACTCCTAAGAGCCCTTTAAAAAAAATTAAACAGAAACCCTGAAAAAATTGAAATGTTAAGAAAATTGATCTCGGGATTGCAACTAATTATTGCTATACGGAGTCCTCTTCAGGGCCTACAAATAGATGTAAAATATTAGGATACAGACATTTTCCAGCTCTGCTTCTTAACGAGGAAAATTTTTTAAGAAATATTTTTTCATTTTCGTAGAGTAAAATTTTGTTTCAATCCAGCCTACTTTTCCAGCATCTTAGTCCCGCAGCCGCTTCCGGATTATTCCCCGAACATGTTGTTATCCCTGTACCAGTGCCTATTTTAAACATTCAAAATCGCAATCGATCACCCAAGCAATTTGCGTACCAAGACCAAAAAAAATCCTAAAAATTTTAATTTGCATTTTTATTGTAACGAATAAACGAGCACTCAGCAGGGAGGATAAAAACCAGGCATTAGTTGTAACAAGTTAACAGCAAAAAAAAAAATAATAGGATAGTCGTGTCCATTTATAAAGTATTGTTCTATAAAATTAGTTTTAGGTATAATTAGAGAAATTAATTCTGCACCACTTCGGGAGCGGCCGAGGCGAGCGAATCCTATTCCCTGCAGCTATTTTCTGAATCCTAAACTCCGTTTTGTAATTTTTTTTCCTGCTCTATCCGTACAATTAAAGAAACCAGGTTATAATAAAAGGGAATTATCGATTGCGAATTTTTTTTTTTTTTTTTTTTTCGCTCTTTTAAAAGGTGAAATATTACACGCGAAACGGTTTGGTAATATCAATACCGATTGGCTTTGGCTATGGACAGTGTGACTGGAATGTAATCGGCGGTAGTACATTTTGCCGTAATTAGGATTCATAATGGCCGACTTGCATGCGAATTTTACACGCTCTGAGGATTATAAACGTTTTACTATTAAGATCATTACAATGCAATTTAGATTATCCAGTCTTTCGCCATCTTTGTTTTTTTTTTCTTTTATTATTTTTTTTATACATGCCGTTTTGGTTTCCGTTATACCTGAACGAAAAAAAAGAAAACAAAAATGGGAACAGATGACGATCATCAATATCAATCAACGATCTTATTGAAAAATCAAACTCATCTTCAATTTCATGGGTTTTTGTTTAGAATATATTAAAAACACCCTAAGTTCTCCGTCTTTTTTTTTATTTTAATTTATTTTAGTCACAGTTCGTTTTGTCCTATTGTTACTATTTTCTTTTTTTTTCGATGAAACTTGTTAATTATTAATTAATAACAAGAAAGGGACTGTTGCAGATTTTTGTACTTATAGGAGGAAAAATTGATTTTTATTTTTTGATTTTTTTGATCTCGACTGAAGAGGGGCAGGGGCGAGGGTATGAACTGTAAGCGCAAAGGGCTCTTACCTCTTTGGAGTTGTTTTGCACCTCCCAAAATTTATAAAATAAAAAGCTAAATCGTACATTTTTCAGTTTGATTGTTTGAAATATCTTATCATACAGCATTTCTTTATTAATTTTTTTTTCTTTTTTGAGCCGTTGTAATTCTTGTAATTCCATAGAATAAGTGAAGTGTACGGGTAGCAGTAACTGTGTCATTAGGTACATTGAATCATCCGTGAAATCATAAAATTTCGTTTGGATTCTATGGCTCTACTAAATTGGCAGGGATACCATAGAATTCCCTAGTGACTCCATGGTAGCAGGTCATTGCATGGATTCGCTATACGAGACCTTCGCATCTTCTCCAGCGAGTACTTGCTTCAAAAAATATTTAAAATATTTGCAAGGGTTCGAAACCCTTCAAAATCTTTGGAGCTTTTACAAAGATTAAAAAATTCAAATAGCATGTTCTCCCAACTAATTTTTTGATACTTTTTGGGGCTGTCTCAAAACCGTTTTGTTACTGTATATTTTTCTTTTCCCTCCAAGAAAAGTAAAAAGGTTGTTTAAAAATTTCGCCCACCCGGCCCGTGGTCAACCTCAAAAAGTATCGTAATTAAGGGATCATACAAGTATTACGTAAGAATTTTTTTTGCCTATTTTGAACTCCTCCCCCCCCCCTCCCTGATATTGCGTAAGATTTTTTTTTTTTTTAGTTTTTTTTTTTTTTTTTTTTTTTTTCTTATTAATTCGCAAAAAAAATATTTTAACTTGATTTTCTTTTTATTTTCTTCTTAAAAAAATTGTTACAATTCCTTCTTCATTTTTCGAAATAAAATTAAGCATAAAAAAAAACAGTGAAATTTATTTTTTAAAAAGTTAATGAATCTGTAAAAAAATATCAAAATGAATTTTAAGGAATCATACTAGAAATGATATTATGAACTAATGAGACCATTTTTACTCTGAATAATGCTGCAAATTTTAAAAATTTTAAATCTTGCATAAGACATGGAATCCTTCTCCCTCCCCCCTCCATGAGCAACCGCAAGCAATCCATCAACCCTCCCTTCCTCCGCTGTTAAGTGCTTCCGGAATACTTGTGTGATCCCTAAATTTCAATAAAGCTCCAATCATTTTTTTGGAGCCAGTGCCCTAGAGCCCACTGTATCACGCAACTGCGCGTTAAAATAAAACGCAATTGCAGAAAAAGCCTGAAACGAGTTAAACGCTTAAAGTGAGAATACGCGGCATAAACCGAAAATGTTACATGTTCGAAAAAATGATTATTTATAATCATAATTTTACAATAGCTTGAAACTTGAAATTCAGGAAATTAATTAGTATGCGTTTTGCAGTCATAATTTAATTCGTGCAATAATGTTATGTGGTTTATTAAAATGAAGGATTATCATATGAAAACTCGATTGTGTTTCTTTATATACCATTTTTTTTTATTATATTTACAATAATTAAACGAATATACAAATATTTCTGGTTTATCTGATGTGAAAATTTGTATTGTTTTTTTATTTTTATTTTTCAAATAATCACGAATGAAATTACTGTAATTCGAGGCGTAATTGATACTTCGCAACTATGGAACTCGCTTTTTAGGAGATGTAATAAGCGTTACGTTATACATAGAAAAACGGGGAAAATCTTTTCGAAACGATGGTAAGCCTACGCCACCCCCTTTCGGATTGTGTAAAAGGAAAATAAAATAAAAAAAAGGCAAAAGGGTAAAGAGGAACAAAACAAAAACGTATTATCGAAACATAAGAGGAATTATTAAACGTGCAGGTTTTTATCTGATATAAAATTAAGAGAGCTCAGGTTTCCCACGCGGTGTAAGGAAGTCATTAGTGCCCCCACTGTGGACTCCAGGGGGTAGGGGTTTCTTCACGCAATGCAATTAACTGCGAGGGAGGTGATCGTGGTTACTTTGTGGACAGATGCTCGGTTGCCCGCGTTAACCGACACCTAAAAAAAAAAATTATACACTTTCCCCTTAATGATTCTCTTGTCTTGCAAAAATGGGAAAACAAATTTTTTTATCTGCGGAAGAATATTTTTGACATATTTATAATCGTTTTTATTATTAATTATAACTTTTTTTCTTGTTTAGGGTGATGATTTCTCTGCGTCTGGGGTCGTGACCAAGGTCGTTCGTCGGGTCAAACGATTTAGAATTCCTCGATATTAGATGATTCGACTTTCGCTAGGGTAAGTCAACCATTTAATTACAGGTACTTTAAAAACCGGAGAGATTTCCGCTGAATGCAGGAATGGCATGCTGATTCCGATTCCGATTCCGATTCCGACTCCGATTCCAATTCGATTCCAATTTCAATTTTATTATATTTAGAGATAAATAAATATAATGAGTACAAATATGACGACGATTGAGATAAACAATATGGCGGAATTAGAGGACTTTACCTTATTTTTTTAAAAGTTTTTAATAAAAAATTCGACTTTGGTTTGTAAAATAACTAATTGTATCTGAAAGAAATTTGGCTCCTGATGCTGATTCCGATTCCGATAAGTTTCTTACCATTTGAATCTTATTCCGATTTTGCAATTCTAAATTACGCGAAACATTTTCGCGATTCCGATTCCGATGCAAATATTATTTGCATTTTATTTGCATTGTGTGCGAACAGTGCGCAACACAGAGAAGTAATGCACATAATGCAGAGGTATAATGTAAGTATAGTAGTGGTAATGCAGGTGCGGTGATAAGGGAAGAGTGATGCAAAAAAAAAAAAATTGGTTTGGTTGAATCTGAATTTGACTCTTGGATTTTCACTCCTGAGATTTCCTCTGAAGTTGTATTAATAGTTTGCGCTACATTATTCTTCTTCCCCTTTCCACGTCCAGTCTTTTGCTTATCATTACCTCTGCATTATTCGGCATTATAATTGCTCATTATCATTATCCCTTAGGTAATGTACTGTACATACTTCAAAAAATAATAATCAATCTAAACGAATCGCAAGGGCGGCAATGGTAGTGCAGAAATAATGGACGTAATGCAGCCGTAAAGCCAGTGATTGCACATATTGCAAATGTAACGGGGGTAATGCAGTGATAATGCCAGTGCAGTAGTGATGCGGAATAATGAGGCATTATCTTGTATTTTCCAGGCGTTACGCGATAGTATCGCAATGTCAAATATATTCCAAAATTCGAGAGCGAGTAACCCCTCGATTTTCCAAATAAACAGGAAAAAGAAAAGTGATTTAATACCAGATAAGTTCTGAAATTTAATATCTTTTTGCAGGTGTTGCGGCAAGGTGATCGATCTTTTTAAACCAACCGTCATTATTTTTTTGCCAAAGTTCCTGAATATCATTTGATCTTTATCGATGTCCAAAAGGAAATGGTCGTTACTTGGCAGAAAACAACGAAACCCATTTGTCGCAGTTTTGTTGTGACGACGACTGCATTCCTGGGAACGTCCTAAAAACAATAAGGTAAGGTTTTGGTTTTATTAGAATTGTCAAACCTCGTCAAAGTTATGATTCAGATTGTCAAAACTCGTTCTTTTTTTGACAAAAAGATTAAAAACAGCCGCTGATAACCCGAAGTTAAATGTTAGGTTCAATAATGAGTTTCGTAACGGAATATAGCTGTCATATCGTACCTGTCAACTAGGGATTGGGACCGGGGTTGTGACAGCTCATGCAAAACTCCGAACCGCCTGTAATTTTTAAATCCGGGGTTTAATTAATTTGGCCGATAGTTTGAACTGTAAAATTTTGCTTTTCGGAAGGTCTGTCCCGCGCTCCTCAGCTTCAGAGGGTGATCATTAAGCACCGGAATGAGCAGCATGTGGCGGAAAAAAAAATTGTTTTTTTGTTCGACACCCTGTTTGATTAGACTGCGATCGCTCGCACCGAATTATCCTTCCAAATTCGAAATCATTAACTTTTTTTCTTTTATTGGACCGCTTACCATATTTGACGAAAAGTCCGCCATCTTTGAATTTCATCACAAACCTCCATCATCTCGTCATTAAAATAATGGCTGTCGGTCCTCATGATGCAAACCCCTTTTTTATGACATTTAAAAAAAAAAATTCCTAACCAAACCTCAAACACTTCAATGCACTTAATTACATAAACACTCCTCCAATGTATAAAAAACAAAAGGGAAATCAAAAACGGAAAATAATGTCTCTGCTCGGGGAGGACAAAAAATATAAAATATCAAATCGAAAAATTAAATGACACGTTTTAAAAGGGGAAGAAAAAAAAATGAAGCTCTCGATCTCATACCTAATATTAAATCACCCCATTCATTCGGGTCGAAAATGAAAGAGACAATTTTCTTCACCGTCAAAAGACAGTAATTTCCTAATAATTGTATAACTAAAAAGTCCACATAAGAAAAAATGTCGTTAGGATTTTTTTTTCTCCATCAATGAGTTGGAAACTACTATTTGAGTGGGAGGATCAAAAATTCATATCAGCGAGTGATTCACCTAATTCCTTTTTATTATAAATATTTATTCTCTTTTTGGAAAATTACCCCTCTTCGCCTCAAAATATTCTCAGAATTTTTTTCGACCTCTAAACCGTTTATTATTTTATAAAATTTATTAATTGCGAATTTATTGCTTTTTTTTGCTGGCGGCAGGTAAAGAGTGTGGTTTTGGACTTATTACGGGATTTAGATCTAAGGATTAGATGATTCAACGCACTCGGAGCCTGGTTCCTGTCTCTGGTAGCCTAGGACTTACTGCAGTCTGTTTGAGTTTCGGCTCAAGGTCGTTCCCAAATATTTGATTCGGGAAGGGGCGGGGAATGGAGTTTAGATGAAAATCTGAAATACGATTTGGTCATGGGCAGCAGTCTCAGCTCAAAGGGGGGCCGAATCTTAAACTATATGTATTTTTGAGTCATCGAAATTAATTCTGTAGAAAAATCATATTTATCTAATGTTGGAAAATGAAAATAGGTAAAAATAATGGACCCCTGAATCTGTCATACAGGGAAACTGTCGTAATATGACGGTTATGTTAATTAAGACAGATTTCACATCAAGGAACAAGAAATATTTTCCTCAAAAACATTTAAAAAATTATTAGAAAATGTCATAACATTATAACGACATAGCTTTTTCATCGCTCAAGCGGGTTTTCAAGCGGACTTTTCATCTTTCAAGAGGGCCGAAAAGTTTATTTTCGACCCGCTTGAAAACGAAAAAGTCTATTTCCCGCCGTCATGATCAAAAATTTCTTACAAACCAGGTATGGACGTAGCGCATTGCAATGCGCCTCCTCCACACCTGATATGTAATATACTATTTCCGTTATTTGTAGTTACGTGCAGAATATTATAGAAAACTGTTACTCTGAATGTGATTCAATAGCAATATTTAGCTTATGGAGCCCCGCATATTTTCTAGACCACTCAATTTTATATGCTAATCATTGGTTTTTTAGTTTCCCCGCCTTATGAATTCATAAAATGCAGCTTCTTTTATATTTGCTCTGTAAAAAGACTAAAACGTAACTAAAAACGTAACTGTAAATAACGTAAAAATACTATTTCATTATAACATTATGACAGTTTCCTTGTATGGCTACTTAAAAAACAGAGGATCTGCTTAGAAAAGGCACCGTTGAAAACCGTTGACTGATGTCATGATCGTCTGAGTGTACTGTAGGTGAGATATTTCCGGAGATTTTCTTTAAATATTTGATGTTTTTAAGGTTGTTTGTATATGAGTTCTTCGTACCATCATCGAAAGCATATTTTATGATGGCAAATGGGTCAAAATGAGCTAAAAGTGAGCTAAAAGTTTGCATACGCAATATGTGTCATCCCTAAATTCCAAATGATTTCTTTAAATAATTGAAATTATATAGATATCTATGGTTTTGAAAACTTAATGCCTTTGACGATTTTTTGAATATATTTGACAATGTTGTCGCATAACTCCAAGGCATCATATGTAGTTGTCCTATGTCCTATAAAAGTCCTATTTTTTTAGTTATAATTTAAAACTGCCTATAAAATCAATTTTCTTAGCTAAAAATTAGTATTTTATGATAGTTTTGTTATGAAGTAGGAGTCGCAGCCCTGCGGTCTGATTGATTGAATGAAAGAAAAATGCTCCTTTTAGACCACAACAAATAAATTACTCCTATTATATTAAAATAAATTCATCATATGCGCATTTCGATTGATGCTATACGAATCATCATTTATTTGTTGTGGTCTAAAAGGAGCATTTTTCTTTCATATTAGATAAATTTGTTATTTTCTGCTGCAGTATTTAATTTTTTTTTTTAAGTTACTCAACAAATTTATTTCTTTATACTAATAAAAAAAAATTATTTTCAAATTTTTTTTTATCAAAAAATTTTGATCACTAAAAAAAAAGGAAATTAAGTTTTTGTTTTGTATTTGTCCTATATTTCTTTAAATAACCGGTCCTAAATTTTTAAAAAATGTCCTATTTTTTGTTAAAGAGGGATTATGTTGCCTGAATATTTTTTCTTAAAAATGGACTTAATAACATGCATTTCATTCGGTCCATCCGTACCAAACCGAATCAGAATTATTTCCAAACCATGTGTAACTGAATTAAAGTCCTGAAACTTATAGGCTAGATTACTCGAAATCACAAAGGCCATAATTTATATAAACGGTAGGAAACCCAAAATCGAACAAAAAGTAGTCAGGATTTGCAGCTCAAAGAACCCCGTTATTCGTAGGCAATCCGGGAATAAAACATTGCAATCGGTCGACAATTAATAGCCTCCACTTAATCTCCTTCAATTCATATAAGCTAAAAACATAAGGTCAAAACTTAGCTTATGATTTTGACCTTTCCTTTTTCCTGTAGGGATTTGTTCAAATGGTCCTCCTGGAAAACTTTACTTTTAAGTTTTTAAAAAGACTGTTAGCTGAATATGAAAATGTTCAAAACTTTTCTGAAAGTAAAAAATTCAAAATTGATTTATTTTACCATGTGTAGGCCTATATGAAAGCCGGATTTGATCTGAATCGAATCAAATGTACTTTTAATTCTTAGAGCGCAATTCCACGCCAAACATATTCCGAGAACATTTTCCCCGACATGTTGGGAAGCTTTACATAAGCAGTGACGGGTTTTAAAGCATACGTCGCGACCTTAGGACCAAAGGGTGCTATCTCGACCCCCTTATCAAAATTGACTTTTTTGCACGAAACATCTTTAATTTACAAGTACTACCTGCCCCTGTTTTTAAAATTTTGAAATTCCGATTGGATCAGGTAAATTCTTGAAATCAAAAGGTGCTATCCCGAAATTTATTTCAAATCAAATTTAGAGCCAAAAGGTTCTATGTCATATTTCCACTAAGTAACTCATACCAACCATAAAAATAAAGTCCCTAATGTGTCAAAAAATGAGTTTTGATTTACAATGAATTGTTTAATCATTTTTTAGTGATTAAGTATAATGTTAAAAGACAAAATCTTTTCCGAATAGTTGTTTATAAGTTGAATTTAATATAAATAATAATTATGTGAAATAAAGCGTGGTCCGGTTTTAACCTTCAATGTTGGCAGCCATGTTGTTTTCATGTGTATTTTTCAGTTCGCGGTTTTAAAAAAATATCTTGTAGAAAATAAAATATTTTGAGTGACCCCGATCGGCTATACTTTAGAACCAAAAGGTTCTATCGCGTAGAACCTTTTGACTCTAAATTGAAAAAAAGTCACTAAAAATCGATTTTTTTTTGGGAATGTTTCGATTATTTTTTCTGAAATTAAACTTTTTAAATCAGGATCACTTTGAGGGATAGTCAAATCATATGCCAACATATTATGAGAGTCAAACTGAAAATATGTAAAGCGGTTTTAAAACGGTACACTGTAAAAAAAATTAGTAAAATTCCAAAATATTTTTTTTGGAATTTTCCAAAAAATAGGTTTTCCAAACTTTCTTTTGGTAATTTTTCAAAAAAAAAATATTTCAAACTTTTTGTTTTGGAATTTTCCCAAACGATTTTGTGTTACAAAGAATCTTGGAATATTTCAAAAGATAAAGATGGTAAAATTACCACTTTCTTTGTAATAAGGTATTCCGGTTTAAAAGATTTGAAAAATTACAATTGTTATTAAGAAGAGTTAGGACATGCTCGCGCACAATTAACCACCCCATCTGTCTACCTGTCTGGACTACCCGGGTAAAAAATTTTTAAAAGAATGCGAGAATTCTATTAATCTGCATAAGGAAGTATAAGTGTTCGGAATTTGCAAAGGTCTTCTATCATTTTTTTGAAAGGGTGTTTGAAGCAGGCAAATGATTTTTGTTTAGTTCCGGGCTGCAAGTACAAGTGAAAAATTGTTGACCAGAATCGTAACAAGTGCAAATATTTTCAACGAATAAAGGTAAGTTTTCAAATACTTTTTAAATTTTTTCCTTAATCGGCAATTTAAGTATTAGAGAATAAGTCACATAGGTTTTTAAAAAATGGGTAAAATATGGGTTGTGTTAATGAATAAAATTATTTTAATCTAGATAAAAATTAAAATTAGTCAAGAATTAAGTTAATATAATTATTATCTGACGCGAATATGTCTTTCGTTTCAAAATGTATTAAGAGTGTATATATAGGGAAGGAGCAAAATATGAAAATTTATTATTTTAAAGCTTTTTTTTTTTTTTTTTTTGCAAATAAGTAATAATACAAATAATTTTAAGAGGTCTCAACATAGGCCTCTTAAGTTCTTTGACCTCATCCCTTTTCTTTGTGAAATCTTGAAAAGAAACGAAAATAACACCGCATGTTCTTCCAAATGGAATTTTCGCCTTAGTTTTTTTTTTTTCTAAAAAACATTTCTTGTCCAATCTTATGCTAAGTTAAACTTTTTTTTCTCTTTTTTTTAGATCCACATGCACGATGCTTTTCCCAACTCACTGCAGCTGGAGAAAGAAAGTCAGCAGAGAAGTTATTGTAACTTCTGTTATATAAAAATTCTTATGTGATATATATATAAAAATGGTGTATACTTTTATGTTATTTTATTGTTATTTAAAAATTGTTAATATGATAAATATGTGACTCAATAAATTCGGCTGTTTTTTTATTGCTATTTTTCGACGATTTTTTAAAATTCCTGCTTGCTGTTTATAACATGTTTGGTAAAATTTCGAAAGGAACAATCGGAAAAATTACTAATCATTTTTCGTAATTTTACAAAATGTTTTTCTTGAAAAATTACCAACTGGTATTTGGAATATTACCAAATAATTTTTGGAATTTTACAACCTTTTTTTTTTGAAATTTTACCAATTATTTTTTTTGGAATATTACCGAACTGGTTTTTGGAATTTTACTAACTTTTTTTTTTGGAAAATTACAAAGCAGTTTGGAAATTTGACTTCCAAACTTTTTTTTGGAAAATTCCAAAAATTTTTTTTACAGTGTAGGAAATAAAAACCTTAAAACAGCTCTACTGTAAAATTTCTATGTGTCGCAGATAGCACCCTTTGGTCCTAAGGTCGCGACGTGAAAATTTTTGTCCAAAATGTTCGCCGAACATGTTCGCCACTTTTATCTAGAGACCCGACAGAAAAAATGGGCGCGAAATTTTAGAGGCATATGATCGCATGCGCATTAGTTTTGCAAAAGACAATTGAATAGAAATTGCTTTCAGAATACAATTAATTAAAAACATAACCAGACAGAAGAAAAATGCTCATGGTCATATGCCTCCAAAATTTCGCGCTCATTCTTTCTGTCGGGTCTCTTCTAATTAAGAGTTTATTAAGAGTCTACTTTTATCAAACACAAACATTTTCACCCAACATGTTTAAAAAAGCGTCGCCGCTTATGTGAAGTTTTTCCTGCAAGTTGAAAAAAATATTTGGTGTAAATGTTTGCCCAACATGTTTGCCGAACCTGTTGGCCACTTTTATCCAAAACTAACATGTTTGATCAGTATGTTGTGGAAATTGCACTCTTAAGGATTTCTTTATTTTTAAAACGGGTTAATCCCAGACGTTAAAATCCAAGTTTGGGCCAAAAAAGACCAGGGCCAAGACTGTCTTTAACTTTTGATCTTAATATTTTCTTTTTCTTTCAAACCTAAAAAGCTGTATCGATTGACAGCGTCAGCACAAAGTGAAAGTTCCCCTAAAAGGAGATCCCAGCATTATTAAAATTAATCCGAAAAAAATTCATTTTCGAACTTGATATTCTCATTATTTTCATTAATCAATTAAGATTGTATTCATGATGTATTAGAGAAAAACAATAACCATTCGAAAAGGGGGCATGAATAATTCTTTTTAATTTTATCATCATCTACTTATTTTTTTTATTTTGGGTAATTACTAGTCTAGGTATATCGGAACTGGAACAATGAAAATAATGGTGTTCGATTTTAAACTGAACACTCCGTAATACAATAAAAAAAAAAAATAAGAAAAAAATTGGAGTGTCATTATTAAACAAGCCAAACCCCGAAAGCAATGTTCGAAAATTTTTAGTTTCTTATTCGATATTTATATCTTAAACCTTTAACTGGAGATCTTATCCAATCAGAAAAGATAACTAATCTCTTTCCATGTATAATTTAAACCAATCACGATCGAGGCATTTAATTTATTTCAATAGCCGTTCCATAAAACGTTAAACCTGATTACACAGAACCGAGGGGTTTTGAATATCAAAACGATCCATACGAACCTGTCCGCGGAATAAATTCCACTTATTCTTAACTTAAACTCGTAACCGATCATCGGTTAGTTCTTTTTTGTAATTTCCCAGTCCCTTTAATTGTTTTTTAGTTTTTTATTTTCTATTCGGATAGGAAAGAATCGTAACTGGAAATAATGTAATTTAAAATTGTAACTAAACTAATACTTTTCTTTCGTCTGCTATTATACTTCCCAGCATTCGGCTTTATCGTTTTTAATAGCTCATATCATATCTTAATGATACAGGACGAATCAAACAAAATGTATTTTAAATAACTCGATTTCGTTTCATAATTAATGATCGGTCTTCGTTTTTTTAAGCTTTTTTCTGTCGCATGAAATCCTGGATAAAATGAATTTTTAAACTTTAAAATTGTTCAAGTTTTTTTTTTTTCTTCAAGTCGTTTTCCTTGAAGTTTGCTTATGCGGACGCAACCTTCTGCCATTTATTTTGCATTTGCATACAATGTTTCCGTTTTTCATAAAGCTTTTGTGGGTGTGTAAAAGAATCGAAACTTTTTAAAAAAATATTGATAGTTTGTCGGACACGATTTTTCTTTTAATCGTTCTTTTCAAATATAAGAAATCTTTTAGTAATAATCTTTCTTTTAAAGAAATTGTTGGTGGAATTTTTTCTCGGGAAAAAAAATCTCAGAAGTTTTTTTATCACACAAATTCATTACGAACATGTTGGGAGAATGGCCGAACCAATTATATGTTCAGTAAAGGTTTAGAGCTAGGGGCCGTCCATAAATTGTGTATGCATTTTTTCCCCAATTTTCCATCCCCTCCCCCAATTTTCCATCCCCTCCCCCGATAAAAAAACACCGTAAGATTTCCCTGACCTCCCCGCCTGAAATTACGTAATTTTTTCCTCTACGTACCAGATCTTCTTAATTGACTGAAACGTGTCCCAAATGCGTTTTGGGATCGATGAATTCAATTTTTATGTCAAAGAATCGTTGAAATGAGAGCCTGATACTTCAAATACTTACCATTTTTTTCATTGTTCTATTCTGCCGTGCTTAGCGATTCTAATGTAACCCCATTCCTGAATTGATCGTTTGTTTGTTTCCATAAGTTAAAAAAAGGAGACAGTGCCAATTCCAGGATGAAGTTACGTTAGTATCGCTTAGTACGGCAGTACACAGTAAAAAATATTTAAATATGTTCTAAGCGGTCCACATAAATTTTTTATGTTGTTTGTCCCAAAAGGTAAACATAAAACAAAAACAACATAAAAATTATATGGACCTAGTTATGTTGATTTATGTTGATTTTGACATAAAATTTTTTACTGTGTATCGTTAAAAAAAATCTTAGAGTGCGAATTTACAATGGAATGTTGGACCAGCATGTTGGTACAATATTCCATAGTGAAAATGAACCCTCAAAACTGTAATGCTTGTGTAAGAATTTTGGCACCCCCCCCCCCCCCCCCCCCTCCTGAGCATGCTTACGTAATTTATGAGCAGATCTCTTGCGAAAGGGCATAAATTCAAAGGACCAGCATGTGAAAGCTGTAGATGTTTGGCTCCGTTTTTTTGAGATTCCTCTTTAAAAAAATGGCCCTTACCCTGGTGGAAATAATAATTTCAATCAGGATCATTGTTGTAAAAACTAGATGCAACGCCTATAAAAAGTATGGAGTCTCGGTTAACTGCTAATTTATAAATATTGGCCCATCTTGGAACTCTCTCGATAGCTTCATAAAGCCTTACACCTAAAGCGAAAAAAAAAAAAAAACTTTGTAACTCAAATCGTTTGGAAATTTTTTAAAAATATAATTGGCTTAAACGTCCTTAACCTGCGATCAAAATCATGACGCAGATATTAAAAAGCTACAAAAAAATGATTCTCTTAACTGTATAAACATATTGTTTACTAATTTGAAAATGCTGAAAAAGAAAAAAAAAATTAAAGAGATTTTTAAAGCGGAAATGGCAGTTAAATCAAACACCGGTATTTTTTTTCGCGTTAAAAACGTTATACTCATCATTATATGTAATACAGAAACTAACTAATTACGTTTAATTATAATTTCATAATTAATGTTTTAATTTATGACTTGTTTTCCCAACCTTTTGCAACGAATTAAGGAGCTGAAAAGGAAAAACTATGCACGGTTTTTTTTTTTTTTTTTTTTTTGTGCTCTTTGTTCTTCGTTAATGGCTCCTTTTCTTACATGACCTCCGATTAAAATTAAATTGACCGACTAACTTGATTTTTAATCGTTTCGCATAATGTATTCATAACGTTTAAGTCGGTTTTTTATTGTAGTAAAATTAAAATAGGAGCGATTTTATTTTCCTTCTTTTTTTGGTAAAATGTTTCAAAAATCAAAAAAATAAAAAAAAATTAAAAAGTCACGTCTCGTGAAAATCGTGATTTTATGTCATATCAAATCATTGTTATTTTTTTATTAACAATTTCCATTGCCTGTTTCCAATGTAATTATACATATTTTTCACAATCACCGGCCAGGGTTCACATTTGCAAATTATAGTCATTCCCAGTTAAATCAAACGGGTTTAATTTATTTATGTGATTTTATGAGTTAACTCCTAACGATTGACTATGACCGAACCAAGCAAAATAGTTCAAGAAAGGAAAAAAGACGAAAAATCGTTACTTGTTTTTTTTTAATGTGCGTGGATGAAAAAAAAAAAGTTCAAATCGATTGATGAACTCACGAAAATCAAATTATTGATTTTTGATAAAATCAAAACATTTGAGAATTTTTTTTGTTTGATTGAAGGCTTTATCTTCTTTTTACAGATATAACGGCGAATGAATATATGTTCCCTTGCAACTCTGCCGGAAATGTTAAATTGAATCTAGTATGGATCAGTCTTGAGAATTCAGTGTTGGAAATTTTACCAATTCTGGATCAATTATTTTCCGCCGGACATTTTGTGCCCTGAGCACCATAGGTGTCAGAGGTAACCCTCCACCACCCCCTTTCGAAAAAAAAAAAGAAAAATGTGCTGGAATTATTCGAATGCCTCAAGTTTGGATCGATCTTTGGAAAACTGACGAAAATGCTGATCGAAATTGGACTGTTGGCCGATTTCCATTATTGGAAATTTAATGAAGACTGTGGATCGATGTTTGATCAAATCAGAATTTTCCCTATCGTGTTTTTCCGCTCTAGGCAAAAGCCTTCTTCATTCTTTCGGTTACCTGCGACGAGCAAAGTTGTTAAAATCTCCCCTGCCGAAAGGATTCCAATAATTCGAAAATTATAAACATTTTATAATTAAAAAAAAGTTGTCCTGATGGAGTTTGATCCCATGAGAACTTTCCCGTATGAGGTTATTATAAAACACGGTAAACGATTGGTTCCCCGACACGGTCACACTGCGCGTACGTATTTATTCCTTCAAAAGTATATTTTAACTTTTTTTGTGAGTCGAAACAAAACGACCAATTCTGAGCATTTGTAATAAAATAGAATGTAACTATTAAATGAAATTAAATTCATTTAATTTGAACATGAACATGTTTGGTGAAACAATTGAAAGCTATACTTAACATCTACGTGCTCAGCCGGTTTGGTCTTCAGGTACTGTGTCATTACCAAACCTTATATTACATTCATTTTACCTTTTTTTTTTTTTTTTTTTTTTTTTGCTCGTGTGTCCTATTTCTTGTCCTCTATCGCCTTTTTGGAAAAAAAATTCCCCTTGGCGCTTTTCAAGTTATCACTGACGATTCCGTAAATGAAATCCTTTAACCCGTAGGTACCATAGGTTATTAGGCAACAATGTGGGTTCAACTGTCATTTGGTTGATGCATTTAACGTTTTTGATTGTGAAACAAAAATTTATGAATGGGTCAAAGGTACAACCTTTCAAAATTATTTTATATATATAATATTATTTTTTTAATGAATGAAAAAGATCGCTTCAAAGAACCGGCAAGATTCACCCCTGGAGGCTCCACGGGTTGTATTCTCTCTCTCTCTTTTTTTTTTTTTTTTTTTGAAAAATGGCAAACCTTTGTGATTAATGAAGAAGCACTTTCGCTTTCTCGATAACTTTCCGGTTAGCCCTTCATTTCGAAATCGGTAATATTAACAATCATCTTTTACCATCTTTTGTTTTTTTTTTGTTTTGTTCTGTTTTCTGAGAAAAATCGTGATGTTTTGTTTAACTAAGTTCACCGGACGGTTGTCCGGTTCGTCTGTTACAAGTTTCATAACGGAAAATAATGTTTTCTTGACTAGCAGTCAAGCATTTATTGGGAATCGAAAAGAAAGTTTAACAGTATATAAATATTAAGATTTTTAATCCAAAAAAAAAAAAAAAAAAAAAAAAAACTTTTGAGATTTTTATAAGTCTATACATCAAAGCCGAAAATCGAGGGCAAAGATTAACTTATTTAAGCTTCGTTCTCGACATCCTTTTGCCTTGTCTTCATCTTTGGTTCATAGGTTTCAGGTTTGTTGATTACGCGAGGCTTTGGTGTTATTTATTCGAAAAACGAAAGTTTACACTGTCAACGTTACGGACATATTGATCGTGTATAAACAATGGTTTAGACTTAGCCGTTTGTGCAAGTAACGTGGGTGGTCTTAACCTTAGATTTCGGTGGCTTAAAAATATCTGTAATTATGAAGGATTCACATGACAGTATGTCAAGCAGTTAACCATGTGAATTAATAATTGTTGTATTAAATTCATTAGCAAAAACAGTTGAGCTCGATATTCGTTGCAACTTTAAATACCAACTGCTTTACTTGTATAATTTTTGAATTAGTTTCACGTTTCATTTCTAATTTGCACTCGGGAATGTACTTGAAAATGATCGAACAAGTCTGTCAAAAGTTCGCAAGTTTTCTTTCCACCTTAATTTACCCGGGCTTGAGTGCTGAAACGCGGCAATTACCATAATCAGTCCTCCAATCAAACTAAATCCATGTATATGTTCCTTGTCCTCCCTGCTTTTTGAATCCCTCCTTGTCGGTTTTGCGCCCTCTGATTGCTGCCGTGCTCCTCGAAAAATAAATCGTTTTTCGTTTAAATCGAATTTTTTGAGTAAGACAACAGTGGAATAATTTCCAGTTTTCGATAAGCAGTAGGCTAGGAAGATTCCTCTTTCCTCCAATGTAAGGTTTTCGTAAAAAAAATCAGCTCGGGAAGGACCCTTTGTTTCATGGATAAATTTACTTCATTTGTCAATTAAAACTTGACAATATCAAAATTTTGCAATTTGAGTTGTTGTTTTAATTTAGCCGAAAAAAAAAACAAATTATCTTTTATTTTTGAAGCGAATTGGCTTTTGAGACTTTCTAAATCATTTTTCGATAATTAATTTAATTATAAAAATGCTGTGTATCCGCCCGTAAGAAATCCGTAACCCCTTCAACATATAATTACGTAGTACTTATGTGCCTCTTGTGAATTCCCTTCGTAATGTTGATTGTGCTTAAAGACCTGATTCCGTGGTAAAAATTGCTGAAGCTGCAACGGTTGCCGGTGATGCTCATTGCTCATCCCATCTCGTTACCATTTCACAGATGTTACGATTCTTTCACGGTGTAATCCCTGTGACAAATTTTTAAATAAAATAGGACTAAAAACCGTCTTCTTTATTTTATCGATCGCCCCGGCTCTTTATTAACTTATTAGCACCTTCTGTCGATCCTCATATGTTTTACGATTTTACAAGGATCGAGTTTTTTTTTTTTTTTTTTTTTTTTACTGTCAACGATGCAGGTACGGGACAAGAAGTGGTACCGGGTGAGTGCGTCCCAGCAGGAACACTCATTTAAGTACACAACTTGTGGTTAATTGCGCATTTCCGCTCATTAAAAGTGTGGACGATAACAACCAAACGTTAACATCTGCTTGTAATATTCGCTTATTTCTCTCTTCTTAATTTTAATTATCGTTAATGAAATTAAAAGTCGATTAAATTGCTTTTAAATAAATTATGTAATCTTATATGAAGTGTTCTTTAAACGTTTGGGATGTGTCGGCGGAAGTGCTAGATGATGGTGGTTATGAAAAACGATCCTTTATTTTCCCCATTTTGTTGCTATTTTTTTATTTTATTTTTTTTTTTTTTTTTTTAATTCTTAAAAAAAAAACGCTTTTGGTGTAATTAATTTTTGGTTTTTAAACCATTTCAATTTTCAAAGGTTTGACTTTTTGCTTAATATTCAGCAGACTCCGTCTCCCAGTTTAGTTGGTGCATTAACGACTCATACTCGAAAGTACTTGGTTAAGGCACGGATTTTTAGCTTGTCCTTATTTTACAAAAATTTTAGAACTCTGATTAGAATGTTGAAACCTCGGCTAAAAATAGAGGGCTATTTCAAGTATTACGTAAGTCAAATTTGGAATGTTTTATTACCCCCCCTCCCCCTATAGACCTTGGTACTTGACGTTCCCTACCTTAATTAGTCAGATTTGTCGTCTTTGAGTTAGGATAAACGACATACCCTGTGTTATCCAGAGAGGAGGGGAAAGGGGAGGTAAGGCGTAGCAAAGTCGCTGACAACCCGAAACGTTATTAACGTAATTCTGTCAACTTTTATTTTCCGCCAAAAAAAAAAAAGAAAAAAAAATGGTCCCCGACCTCTTTTGGCGTTGAAAAAATCTCCAAATACTAAACGCCAACAGACACAACTCACTGCCATTTTTTTTGTTTAATTTTTTTATTGTATGCTAATTTTTTAATTACTGTAAAAAGTTTATCTTAATTTCATCTAGTATTCCCGCATTTTAAGAGGTTCGACTTAGACGATGAATTTCAAGTTTCGTGTTAACCTTAACTGGTCACCGTTTGATGTTTTCTCTCCCGCCTTTTAAACTGCGTTAAATGTGCTTAATCGTTCGTTTGTAAATTTGCATTTTAATCAACATTTTTCTTTTTAAATTATTACACGGTTAAATGATTTATGTATTACTTTACTTCATTAAAAAACATTTTTTTTTCCCTCTCTGAGTTATGTTGTTTATACAGTACACAGTTTTTTTTTTTCTTTTTTTCTTCTCTCTGGGAAATGGTAAAGGACGCAATTAAGATACGTTTCAGTTAGGAAATTAGACCTTTTTATAAATTTGGTTAATGACAGTCTGAGTAATTTGATACATATGTCTCGTTATTACCGACTCTTGGTGCCATCAATTATGTCTCTTTTAATAATTGCAGGTCGATTATAAACAAGAAATTGACGAAAATGAGGATTTAATCGGTTTCAAAGGATGCGGTGAAAGCGGGAAAAATCTGTACCTATTTTTTTTTCCTTTTCTGTTTTTGGCAGGATAAAGAATCGGAATCAAAGGTTTTTAGCTACTACACCAGCAGAATTTATTTTAAAATTTGCTAGATTAAAAGACAGATTTATTCCGGCAAAGATTTTTTTCCTTCGATAATCTAAGTTCAGTAAATACTTAGTTCTCAACTTTGGGTAAATATTTTTGTTTTATTCTCCGCTGACTGGTATAATTTTAATTTTTATAGCAATTCTTAATTGAATTTATTGGTGAATAATTTCAACCAGTAAATCAAGGAATACGGGCATTTCAAATTTTAATCGGCCGGCTTTCATCTTTTGGAGAAAATGTATGGTCTGTTTTTTGTATACCTCGGCACATCCGAGTAATACTGTCTTATCTAATTTGCTGTACATAAGTTAAACATAGGGAATACAAAAGAGATACGACGGTCTTGTTGTGGGGAGGGGGGGGGGAGGGAGGGTGTTTGATCTACACAGTAGGTTTTTGCAATATGAAGGTTCATGCGGGTCACAATGCATCGGGCGGATCGCTGGGCAGGAGAAGATCCAAAAAAATGGACCAAAAAATGATTACGGAGGAGTAGAGCGTTTAGGAGAGAAGTACAAAGGCCACAGAATCGATGGATGGATGATATCGGAAAAGTGGGGCCAAAGAAAGACAGAAAAATCGGCCGAAAAAGAGGCATGGAAAGAATTAAGAATGGACGGCAATAGGTTGGAAGAAGAAAAAGAGCAAGATATTTATGCAGAAGGACCCTGAGCGAGTTTTTCTTAAGCTAGCAACGTCGAGGAAAAGTCTTTTTTTCTAACACTCCTCTGCACTGGACCCTGTATAGTTGGACACTCTCTTGGACAGTTTTTCCTGGAACGTAAATTTTAGATGAATCTTAATCTGTAAGTCGGACGCCTCTCCTAATTGGAAATTTCATGTTTGGCAAATGTTCAAGTTTCACCTTTATAATGTGGACAATACACTTTTTGAGGTTATTTGCCTTAATTTTTAATTCTTTGGGCTTATATTTTGGACTTTTCACTTGGGCGAAGTAGTGGTTAATAGTTTTGTAAAAATTTTTCAGAAAAATTTGGTCCGAATAAACGTTTAACAATTTATTTACATTAAGAGATTTAAGTGCAGCGTCCAATGTTGTTAATAATTGGATATTTTTACTAAATCATTGCACGATGCACGTATCGACTGTTGAAAAATATGTCTTCCTCTCCATAACTTTTACGCCTATATTTTAGTAAAACATGAGTGTCCGACTTAGGCTGGTTCTTCTGTATTAAGTTCATGTCCGGAGTGAAATTGGATAAACTGTGAACCACCCAATTCACAGTCACCTGTTTCGAGAGTCAAAACTCAGTATTAAGAGGAGGCTTCACAGATGCCGGAAGGAATGGCTGTTTTCTCTAATACTCGATTTACTTTGAAAAAATCTAAACTTTAGGTATCTAGCAAACTTCTCTGGTATACTGAAATTTTTACTTCAAGTTTCAACTAGTCTAAAGTGTATGAGTGGCGGGAAAATAATTTCAAAAAAAAATTGTGGTCGAAAAACTTTTGATTTCGTTTTCCTGGTTTTTATTTGCTTGGAACAAGTTGAAACTTGTACCAAAAATGCAAGAAAAAGTCAGAGAAGTTCGTTAGATACCTAAAAGATTTTTTCCCCCGTAAATCGAGTGTTAGACAAAACGGTCATTCCTACCGGTATTCCGTAGGGTTCATCGAATGCCTACGCCCGTCAACCAAAGCTAGAGCAGTGCGAAATCTCGAGAAATTAAATATCAGGTTAAGAGTGGAGGATCGCCTTTAAATTAAAGACAAGTTGATAATCACCGAACCGTTTAACATAATTTTCAACGCATCCTCGATGACCGTGGAATAATAATAAGGTCCAAAACCTAAGTGTGAACTTGAAAAGACAACCGATTTAAAAGCTCCGGGTGGAAAACACGAATCGATATAAATAATCGATCAATCATCATCTTCATCACCGACAACGGGTTTGGAGGTCCGGAGCTAACGTGGACTTTAAAATTTCTCGGTAAATCTTTCCGATGGCAATTTCCTGACGGCTATAATCTCGCAATCTAAAGCGATCGTCGGAAAAGCGATCGACGGTCGATAAACGAATTTTAATCCCGCAGCCGATAAAATCGGGGGGTAAATTCCCTTCCTCCCTTTCTCGATACGATTAATCCGCCCTGCGATGATTTCATGACCGATTTGACAATATAATCAGAAAAAAAAAAAAAAACTGGGAGTGTTTCCCACCGGTTTGTCACTCGTCATAGACTACATGATATTCATAGCAACCGTGTATGGAAGTAGACAACTTTCCTGACATTATTCCAGCTACCTTACTATGCTTTTTAACTCGGCCTTATCTTGTACCTCAATCAAATGTTTAATACCATTATTTTGGGAACTAGTATTTGTCTTTTCCATCGTTATCAATATAATTAATGGGATATCGATCGACGAAAACAGTGGCGGTCCTCCCGTAAAAAATTTTCATAAAACCGCGCTCGTTGATAAAACCAAGCGGTCAACCACCGGAAACTGGCATTTAATTCTTTTTTTTGAAAAGACTTCTCGAGACTTCCTGTCGGGGATCACTGATGAGTGAAGAAGGCGTCATTATCTTTTTTTTAAACGTAAAACTCATGCTAATCATTCAAGGGCCTTTTTTTTTTCTTCTCTTTTTCCCCTGAGTCATGGTAAGTGTTTAAATTATTATTAAATTAGTATTACGGTCTACATTGAACTGTCATATTGGTTTCTTTATTTCTTTTCAATATTAGTTTTGCCGGTTGGTCATTACGAGGAGTCTATTTTCTCGAACCGAAAAAAATTAATGCTTAACGATGGGTGTTAACGTTTAATTTAAGGACGAAAAGAAGCGAAACTTGCAATATACGTTTGGGTCGTCGAGGGCTTTCCTCAACTTTAAAGGAAATTTTTAAAGAATTTTACAAACTCCCTTTTAAGTTGAGTTCCTTTGTTTTTCCGCATTGAACAAAATTTATAGTGCAGTTTCCCAGTATTTCCATGATTTTAGTGTCCAACCCTGAGCCAAATTACATGCCATAAATGTGATAGGGCCAGTGGCTCTTTCCAGTAACCTTTCTATCGCATCTCTGAAAAAACAAAAACAAAAAAAAAAAAAAAAAAAAAAAAGGTGCGGTATTTCTTAAAAATTCATACTAAAGCCTGCAAATAGCGACAAAAAAAAAGTGTGAAAATATTTTAAAGAAATAAGTCTAAAGCTCAGCACTCGCCGTGCGTACTGAGATTTTAAACGAGAATAAGCTTGTTTTTAAATGAAATACGATTCCTTTTAAATTCTTTCTGAGTGTATGAAAAGTTATTTGAACTTTCTCCTGAAGAATCATTGAGATGGCACAATCCACGAAAGATTCTTGAGACCCAGAGAAGGCTGAAGCTTTTTTGCAAGTTTTTTGAACCTTTTGAAAAGCTTGATGAAAAATTTACCGCTTCCTAAAATTCTGTCATAGTATCAGTGGGAGGGCAAAAGGGTTTAGTTCCCCTCGAGAGGAGGTTTGAGTAGAATCGTCATTTCAGATTTTTCTTGGGTGGGAAAAAAATTTGACAGTCATGCCCAATCCCCGCTTAGAGGGAAATTCCCATACTTATGTGATAAAAGGAAAAAATCTTTAAAAGGGGCAAACAAACCTTAGGGGGACAATCGTCTTCCCAAAACCCTCAAATGACGCCTCTGGGTTTCAGCCTCCCAAGTTATAAGGGATTATTTGACATTGCCGTTTAAAAGTTTTTGTCCCCCTAAACTCTCTGCCTATGGGATTCTTCACTTTTTGAAATGCTAAGACCCTGGGGGGAGGGAGCATCAGCAAAATATGAAGATTTAATGTTTGGTTTATGGAACAAAGTAGGTGCGTAAGCCTTACCTCAAGTTGCTTTCTTGAAAGGAAAGTACATTGTGGCAAGACCTGCCTTTGGGTAGAATTATCAAAAAGAGAAAAAACCTTCGGAAAAAAAATTGAAAGTACAAAATTCGTTGGAAAGGAACAACGCCCATCCACCACCCAACTTTTGGCAAACAAAACAATTACGGCTTTTACGTTTGCAATTTACCATAACTCGAGGGTGTTCAAAAGTCTAATTGCACCTTTTTTTTTTTTTTTTTTCTAAAAATATAAGTCCAGTGATAAGAAGCGAGACCGATGCCACCATTTACACAATGGAAAACAAAAACCGCATACTAATTATGCCCGGAATAGCCTGTCTGTCGGCGAAATTAATTATTTTAAAAGGTTCCGTGTGGTCTTTTTGAAAAAGAAAATTTTAAAGGTAAAACTCGGATTTGGGCTGTGGTCCTTCCTTCGGAGTCTTGTTATAATGATATCATTCTTCACCTTTAAAGGTGACGCTAATTGCAGACTAAATGTTCGGGGTGACCGTCTATTAGTAAAACCCGTAAATAGGGTACGGTTAGGCTCGGGGAAATGTCAATAACAGAAATGATTTATTAAAAAAATTATTTTGTACCTGGTCGTTGGCGAAGCCTTAGGGCCCAGTCTGCGGACCGTTTAGGAAAGTGTTTATCGCTAATGGACCTCGCCATGTCAAGTCATAACGGATGAGCAGATTACCTTAATACTATGGTTCCTCTAATATCGAATATTTCCGCTTCATCTGTTTTTGTTTTCATCTGATTTTGTCTGCCTTCCTGGCGACTCCATTCAATGTATAAAAACCGAAAATCATTAATGATTATATATATATATACTGTACCGTGTATATATATACGTGGGAGGGAAATGGTTACCGATATCATTATAAAAGCGACAAAACGTTTCGTTGACATCTTTTTCTCGAAAATGAATGACCATGGGAAGTTTTTTTTGTTTGTGATTGTTATCGTATTTTGGAACCTGAGTCCCCATACCTGAAAAAAAGAAAAACAAAACCCTGTTCATATTTTTATTAATTAAAAGTAATAAATGATCGTTTGGAGATAGATTGTGTTTTTCATCTTGTTTTGCTCGGAAGTCTTGGAGCGAGCCTTTGCATCTTCAGTTTCTCGTCATCGTTGCCATTTTTTTTTTTTTTTTCACAGTCGAGGGCTGCTGCTGTTCAATTTTGTAAACAAAAGATACTTTTCGACGTTTAGCTTTAACGGTTCTATTCGACGAGCTGTTTTCAAAATGGAGTTAGGTACGGTGAAATACGCTAACTGCGACAGAGGGAATCTTTGGAAAAAAGACGTTTCAAGTCTTTCAGTCTTTATAGTAAGAAAATGAGTTGCATCATACGTCTCCCCGATTCTGCAGAGATATGATCCGGCTTCTACTTTTTTTTTAAAAATTGGCCGTGTAGCTCAACCTCTTTGACCAGATGGGACGATCGAAAGGGACCGGACGTACATAAAACCAATAATAGCCTTACGTGGAAAAGAAAATAATGGGAGATCAAGATGGTAGAACGTTTCTTATGGATACGATGATGTGGAGTGTGAACGGCTCCTTGAACCAAAGCTGATCGGATATTCATGGATTGGGAATAGCTGAATCTCTCGGCAAACAGCGTTTGAGATTTCATTCCGCTGAAATGATGATAAAGAGTAGATTGACAGATAACTAGTAATGAGTACTTGACGTCAGCAATATTATCCTTCAAACAATTTTTTCCCCTTTTTTTTTCTAAGGAAAAATTTTTTTTGTCGACGATGCCGTGCCTAATTAAACGTTATTAGCTCCTTTATCTCTCGGCGTAAAATCGACCGCCGGTAGAGGGACTCGATGAAAAAGGAAAGGCAACCTTTTTTGAAAACCGGTGTACACATATCAACGGAGCAAAATCGAATTGAGATGCGATACACGTCTCTAGAAAAAAGGAGATAAATCGAGAATTCGCTTCCAAACTCAATTTGCATTTGAAAATTGGGGATTGTAGCAATCTTCACACATTTTGTGGAAACTGAGACTTGAACTGATGCGATGCGAGAAAAAAAAAAAAAAAAAAAAGATAATCCCTCTCTCTTTCTCTCTCTTCTTTATCCGACTTTTTTTTTCTTTTCCAGTTATAAAAACACGCAAAAGCTTGAAAACGAAGAACCTGCGATCTCGGAAAACACGTTTGCCCGTCCACACCCGCCCGAAATCGTCGGGAGGAAAAAAAAATTACAATGAAAAACGTATAAAAAAAGAGAGAGAGAAAGAGGGAGAAAAAAAACTCGCGAGTCTATGATATGCAAATTTTGTGATTGCTTCAATATTTTCCGAACCTTGAATATGTTTAGATTCTTTTCCCGTTCGTATCTTTACGAGTTAGCTTTTTCTCTTTCTCCCCCGCTCTCTCATTAAATCATGAAAAAAAAAAAGTTTTTAAATGCACGATAAATAAAAGCAATTCAGAAATGTATTTAGAAAATGGAAGGACGGACGGACGCAATTTACTTTCACAATGGCTATCCACCTGTCCGGTTCACACGTTTGGGGGTTTATTAAAAAGTTCATCAATGTTTCGTTTTGTTCAGATAACAGTTAAATTTATTTGAAAACGTCTCTCAATTTATTAACAACAGGCTATTGTAAATCGTTAAGAAGGGGCGGCGGGAGAAATTTTCTAGTTTCGCTTTAAACATGTGCCAGTCCCTTTTGACTTTTTTTTTCGAAATTTTTAAATTTTGGGCTCCAACTGGGCACAGGTTAGCAAACCGTCTTGTTTAAAAGCCAAAGTAGGGCAAAAAAAAGAAAAAACGTGGTAAAGTGACAAAACATACCAAGTCTTCAGTTTCACTCGTATTTTGGTCTCTGACTCAAAAACCGGACCAGATATTTAAAAACGACTTCAGATTCGTGATCTACGGAAAATTTCCGATAAGAAACCACATTTTTTCGCATGGCAATTTTCGGAACTTTAAGCTCAAGTCGCCACGCTTTCCCGTCGAGTAAAAAATTTTTTAAAAAATCCAGGATTATCGGTACACTAAGGAGAACTATTTTTGAGGGTATGCGATTTGAAATTCGAAAATTGCCAAAATAAAGGACACCCTAGTGTTTTTTGTATTAGGCGTGGGTGGAGGCACAGACTGTAGGATACCTCCCTATTGACTAGATCGAAATTTTTTTTTAATTTTTTTTTATTTTTGAAGGAATTTAAATGGCAATGAATTATTTATTTGTTTGCGCTTACGTAATAAGCTTATGAGTCAAATACATGTAATGACAAGGTAACAATATCCGTTAGAACGCATAATATCTTACCCCTTTCATTGTCAGATACTTGGAAGAACCTTTTACTGCCCTTAAAAAAATTTGTCCAGTAGTATTAATTGCAACCGCCCAATCTCGGTTATTTTATATTAATTACCCAATCCGAAGGTTCAAGGCTTAGCCTCATTCACAGCAGATCAAAATTTTATTTTTTTTCCTTGCATTAGCTTATGACAAGAGCATAAAATTCTCCTTGGATTTGCAAAACATTGTGTTCCGAGATGTGTTCTGGATCGCTGATGTCGATCCTGATAGAAAAAACTGATCATTTTTCTTACCTTTTTTCGCGTTTGAAACACCCTTCTAAAATCCAGGGACCGTCCTTTCAGATTTTTCTTGGAGGAGGCAACAGATATGGTTCCTGTACTTATCTTTTGAATGCAAAAAATCTTTAGGGGGCAAGTGCTCCTCCAAGACCCCAAAATGACGCCACTGCTCAAGAAAATATATTTTTTAAATTTTCCACTATGAATTATTCACCTAAGTAAATAAAATATTTTTTTGGCCGGTAACTTTATTTCTGAAAAAATGCGGCACCTTAATATACACATACGAACGAATATGTGGGAAGGATATAATAATCAAAAATGGATCGATTTCGATCGTTAAACCGAAAACCACAAAGGTATCGAAAAAAATGCGATTCAATTTCCGAATCGAATCTACAAAAAAAAAAAATCAAATATTTATTTTTTTGATGAAGAATTTGATCGGTATCGGTTTTGATTCAAAATATTTGTGGCTGAATAACTCATCAATCGAGCGATCGATGATGATTCGAGCGAAGTCACTAAATGAAATAAAATTTTTAAATCTCTGCGGGATTTGGTATTTTGGAGGACGATCCGGGAAAATAAATGTATAAAACTTTTTGTAAAAAAGCGGACGGGAATGGAAATAGGAAATCGGTAAAATAATGTTTGGAGAATAAAGGGAAGGGGATTTATTAGATTTCCACTTTTTTTTTCAATACGGTTAAGTTCAGAGGAGAAGAGTCCAATAAGCTAAAATCAATCAGAAAGATAACAAAGCTACCGGTCACCGCATTACACAGCGATTATTTCCATCACCGATGCGTTAACAGACTTTGTTCTTCAATTCTTCAACATGATTAGATCCAATTCGATTAACCTATATAACCTATTATTACTAAAACAAACTTGACCGAAAAAAAAAAGAAATGCCAGGACGCTTACTCATCTTTTATACGGATCGTTAGCATAAAAAAAGGATTTTTGTGTTATATCCAACTTGGGACTTGTGTAAGGTTTACCAAGTTAATCTAGAGACCCTAAATTAAAAGAGACTGGCAAAAAAAATTGCCGCGAAAAATCGGATGCGCACTGATATGTTGGAATTTTCGGAATTTTGGCAAAACTGCCGCTGCGAAATGCATCACAGTAAAAAATGGCGAATGTTTTTGTTTTGCTCTCTATTAGAAATTTAATAAATCCGACTTAATTGGCGGCTATCAGTAATAGCTGAACAGCATTAAGTGTTTTGTTGTCTTGGTAAGCACTTTCAATGTTTGCGTTCAAAATCTGACTCTTTTTTAAGGAGCCGGTAAACAAATACACATTGAATAAACAAAAACAATCGCCATTTTTGGCTTTGCTGCAGTTTACACCGGCAAAACCAAAAACTTTCAAAAATCAGTGCGCATGATCCGTGGGCACCGCTTTTTCGCGCCAAATTTTTTTGCCAGTCTCTTTTAATTTAGGGTCTCTAAGTTAATCGAGTTGCAGGAAAATCTATATTTTTTTCGTCAGATTCGGAATCAGCGGTTCAGAATTCTTAAGTAGGTCCAATTTTAATTAATTATCTTCATAATTAACATAAAGTCAGATATGATAGGTTGGGCAGAAAAGGTTAATTTCGTGGCTCCTTTTAGTTGCTTTTCACTTCATTTTTGTTTTTAATTAAAGCTTTCTATAAATGATGAATATTAATTTGCGTCTGTGCTACGAGCCAGATCATACAGCATACAGCATGATAAATTTCCTGGTTTTTACCCCGTTTATTTTCCTTACATCTTTAATTCATTATATCATACAAAAAAAAAAAGTAATAATTCGTGACTTTGTGGAAAAAAGAATCGACCACTGAAACCGTGGTGTATAAAGAGCATTGTTTAAAGCAGGAAACGGCCATTAAAGCGTCCATATGGCATGATTAATAAAGTACGAAACGAGTAGCGTGATAACTTGATTGACCGCAAAATCGTCATTAATTAAAAAAAAAAATGTTTTTCTTTTTGGCTTGTAATTCATTGTAATATTTTTATTTAATTAATTAAATTCTTCTTTTTCAGGCTGTTCATCCTTTTTCTTTTTCAAAGTTTTTAAATCTCGATTCCTGGGGTTTTTTTTTCGAATATATGGGAATAAATATGTTCAATTATATTTCATTACAGAAACAATGGCCTGGAGCAAAATAATCAACGATCCGAAGAACCGGCCAACTGTTGTTCTAATTTACACCAAAGTTAATTCATATTTAAATGAACAATTACAAAGGAGATCGGTTCGCTTATCATTAGTGATTTGCATTTTTTTCTTGGAGGAGAGAAAAAATAAATAAATAAATGGAAAGTGTGATAAGCCAGATGGGAGTAACACATTTTTGGTAAGTATCGAAAAAAGCCCTCCGGATACCTTTTTTTTTTTAATTAACAGAAAGCGATTAATTTCTTTTTTTAGATTTTATTTAAAAAATTCGTTTTAACATGGCGGAACAGGAACCTCAAGTACTTTTGGTGTTTATTTGTGGTGGTAATGGTAAACATTTCGAGCAACACGCATTTCCGGTTGTTCAATCTCACCCTCTTCGAATCGTTCACCAAATAACAAGGTACAGATTCTATATTTTTTTATTTAGGAAATAGTGAAAATCCTTAGGAAATAATATTTAGGAGAAAAAAGATTAAGGATACTATAATTTTGTCCAAAACTGGATTCTAGCCCTGAAGCCTGACGGAACGGTAACAAGGGAGGGAAATGCTCCAGTTGGGCTGTGAGAATTAGCGAAAATAATACAATGGAGGAGCTCGAACCCCAATGGTTAACCCTGGCCAAGAGCCCGAGACTTTGTTTTAATTTTCGTTGAAAACGCGATCCCTGCATTATTTAGCATATTTTTTTGTGAGTTTTTCGGGTCCCCGAAGATTCCTTTTACAAAACTAATTATGCAAACTTCTGTAAATTTTTCGGAAATTTTCAGAAGTTTAAGAAAATTAGGCAAAATTCGATGCCGTTGGCATCTCATACCTTTTTACCTCCGGAATTCCGAAAACTTTCCCCTGTTAACATGCAACCCCTTATAGGCCCTTGCTATGGGTTAAAACCTGTAAAAAGACGCCTACCGAATTTTAGCATCTAGGCTACCCCCATTGCATGCATGCAATGCAAAATATCGTTTAAAATTTGTTTACTTCCGTAAAATAATCGGGGAACAAATTATTCGTAGGTTTTCGACCCCTTAGATTTCAAATTTGACGTCAGAATGACGAAATTTTAGGCAGGAAATCCAATATGGCGCCGAAAATCAAATTGTTGATGTTTAATAAAATGGCTTTGTTATGTTGGATTTTATTCTAATCAATATTCTGACTTCATATTTGAAATTAGCCTTCGATTTTACCTTCCCTATGCAAACTTTTTTAGACAAGGCTGACAAATAATGACTAAATTTTGATATTCGAGTCAGTGAGAGGCCATTCGGAAGCTAAAGACTTAAATTTCGGCTGTAAACGAATTCCCAAGATTAAATAGAAAGAGGCCGAAAGCCTAAAATTTGCTTAAAAACTTTTATTTACTCATTTGGTTTAGTTTGGGGGGGGTGGGGTGCTGAATGCCCATTACTCGTAACCCTCAACTGTATTGATTATCATCCGTTTTAGGATTTTCAAATAAAAAATTATATTTATTTATATTTTTACCGATATTTAAAAAATTGATCACAATCTAAAGGACATAAAAATGTACATGACGAAAAAACACAAAAAATACAAAGCAACAGAAAAGACGTTCAAAGGTTGATGCTTAACCTCCTCGCAGTATTCGATGGCATCGCAGTAGTCGGGGACAGGAACCGAGACTCTGGAAGTCAAAAACAAAGGGAACCCGCTTTTGCAATGCGGAGACTGGAACATGTTGCCTTCCTCTTCTTCGCGCTCTTCTTTTTTATTATTTTTAGATCGGCACCGTTTTGACTGAAAATCTTTTTTTTCGGTTTCGATCGAATTTTCCAAGAGCTCCGAAGATCCGGCATCTTTGTTTTCCCTTGAGAAATATTTAAAAATTTTTTCCGATTTTCCAAACTCCTTGGTTTGGCTTATGTCTTGGATTTCGCTGGTGACGTCCACCATCTCGTTATCGTATATCACGTGGTTCTCGGATTTCAAAATGGAATCTAAGAATTGAGGGTTCGTTTTTGGGTCCGGTTTGCAAGTTCCGAATCGTCTTTCCTGGCGTTTGTTGATCGCTTGCTTTCGGTTCATGAAACTTTCATCCGACTTGCAGTAACAATGGTGTTGTTTCTCCTCGTTTTTGCTGAGGAAATTTCGGACGTAGGCTTTTCCTAATTCGATTTCAGATCTTAAAAACGGGGCAGCGTTCTCCATAAGATTTACTTCGTAGTCTGAAAAATTAATTTCAAGCATTACGTAAGGTCTTCGAAATGTTTTATTTTTGCTGACAAGGGGGGAGGGGGGGGGGGGTCAAAATTTTAACAAAAAATGACGGCTTAATATTTTGAACAGACGGAAATCCTTAATTATTTTGTCGAGTTACCTGATAATTTGGGATATCCGAAATTGAATTCGATCCCATCACGACCGAGTTTCAGGGGCGACGCTAGATACTCCAATTCCGGAATAATCCCGCTTCGGACGTAAGCGCATTCTATTATGTCTTTATCTCCTTTGAAGCCGGAAATAAGGCACGTGGCAAATCTGAAAGCAGCGTAAGCAGTGCTCAGATAGGAAGAGCCGTATGCCCCGCAATCTAAGCGCTCTAATAAGTTGGCTTCGGCATGTTTGACGCACTCGGTCAACGCTATTGTTTCCTCCTGTAAGATAAAACCCTTTCCGTTTAATTTTTGCAGACTCATTCTTGTTATTTTTTTTTTTTTTTTTTTTTTTTTTTTTTTTTTTTTTTTTTTTTTTTGAAGAGAAAATTAAAGGGTTGTTGGTTTTTTTTTTTTTAGTTCTCACCTGCCTGCTGTTTTTTTTTAAAACTTACTTGTTTGATTTTACAATATGGCTTCATTTGGGATAACACTGGAACGATGGTATCTTGAGAGGAACCGCCGATTACAGGGACGATGACGTTATTTGGGTTTTGGTTGGTAACTTCGGCTGCGAAGGTGTTTGCCCGGATCACGTCCAGGGTGGTTAAACCAAAAAGCTGAGGAAAAAAAATTTAATATTTATTTAATAATTCTGTCTTCAGTCTAGTCTAGTTTTTTGTCAGTACAGTGGAACCCACTTATAACGAACTCGCTTAAGACGAATGTCTGGATATAACGAACAAACATGAATCATTTGGTTAGTCCGCTATCTTTTCAATGTTAAAAAAACTCGCTTTTAACGAATCCGGTTATAACGAAAATTCGGATTAAACGAACAAAAATTTACCGGAACGACCCTTTTAAAACGAACAAAGTTGTATTTTAAGCAAATTTTTTCTTTAAAAAAGACTTTTTTTTCTTCGAAATGCCATTTTTCCGCTTCAAAATGATAAATAATGATTTTTTTTCCGTTAAAAGTGATTTTATTTCCTCATTTGAATTGCTTTTTGATAGATTCAGTCAAAGCTTCAACTTGTTCTTTTTTTGCGAAAAAACATTAATTAATTTTACGAAACAGAAGTCAAGAGGACCCGGAGTTCGAGCCATGCCTTTTCCAGCTTAGTAGAAAAATTAATTCAATCCAGGCTTTCAGTTTCAAACAGTGCACCATGGATCAATTTTGGTACGTCGGAAATTAAAAAATAATAAAGTAAACCTAATTTTAAAAAAAACGAATTTTTTTTCGAAGTTCGGTTATAACAAACTCCGGTTATAACGAACAAATTTTCCCGGTCCCTTGAAATTCGTTATATCCGAGTTCCACTGTAATTTAATTTCGACATTTTTCTCCTATGTAGGCTTTCGTCTCATCCGCTGCTTCAGAAAATGAATGACATTATTTTCCATATTAGAAAAATGAAGAACCTCGGAGCCTTAAATTTAAATTCGGAATTGAAAATTTATTTTTGACCGTCATCTGGCATTTTTCAAAAATCTCATATTGGCAATTTCATCTTTTTTTGTCCTGGCGGGAAGAGCCAGGACAAAAATTTTTAAATATCCTATAATTATTTTTACCCTATTTCCAGGAATTTTCTGCGTTACCGCTTTATAAATTTCCGCTGCCACTGGTAAAAGGCTATTGATCGGATTTGTAATAAGTATCACAAAAGCCTGAAAAGAAAAGAGAGGACAAATAATCAGTCAAATAAACTCAATTTCCCGTGTCATTTTCCTGTTGTTTACCTCCGGGCAGTAAATTGCACAAGCTTCCGCCAAACCCGCAACGATAGGGGCATTTTTGTCGAAAAGTTTCTTGCCATTCAATTTAGAGGTAACCGGGCAGCCGGCAGCTATCAAAACAACTTTCGGCTCCTGAAACAAAAGGGAGATGCTCACGCCACACGTCGGTGACTCGCCCAACTTGTTGCAACTTACTTGAAGCGCCTCTTCGATGTTGGTTAAACCGCAAACGTTGGACACGATGCATTTCGTGTCAACGTGACTTATATCTGCGCTTACTCCTCTCACCGTTTTATTTATATCAAATAAGCAAAGATGATCGACCATAGGACTCGTTTTTAAAAAGAGAGACAGGGTCCTTCCGACCCGACCCGCAGCTCCCAAAACCGTAACTTTAACTTCTTCTTCCTCTTCATCTTTTTGACAGCGATCTTCTTTATTTTTTTCGCATTCCTGTTCCGAGTTCTTACGACAAGTAAAACTCAAACTGCGGAGGGAAAACCAACAAAACTTTTGAAAAACACAACGCCCACGAAACAATCCAATGGACTGCATAGTGACATTTCACACGAAAACAAAACACAAGGACAAAGACATCAACACAAAATAATTTGAATTTTTAAAATAACATGATTTTGGAAGACACTGAAGACATTGAAATGCCTTCGCTCTTTTTTTGTTTCGAAAAAACTATAATTTCGTTTACATTTTGCCTAATTACAAGTTTTGTCTCATTTTCGGACGATTGTTTTGAATTTTACGTTTGGAAGCCATCGAGATTGCGATAGTCGTTTGCTAAATTTGTTCTCTTTTCTTTTTTGTTTTTGTACAGTGACGGTAAAGTAAATCCTTTATCGAAATTTTTATTTTCTGGAGTTGTTCTTATCACCATATGGGGCAGATCAAACCCATTATGGCCAAATCCGTAGTGTCAAAGTCCTCATGACGTTATAAGTACGTCAGCGCTAAAACGGAGAGAGGGGTACTGCAAAATATTGACTCCAGTGTTAAATTTCTGCCAGTTTTTGTTCCTAATCAAAAAGGAAAATGGCTTAATAGCGCCAATAGCGACTGCAACCTTGCCAGTTATGTAAGGGGGCATCGAGGCATTCCTTCTTGTCATAGTTTTGCCTCCTTAATGGCAACTTTACACTGGTGTGCTTACTCTCCCAACCCCACCCCCCCCCCCCAAAAATTGGACGGGGAACGGTCTGAATGTTTCGGAGAATAGCAGAGTGTTATTAAAATTTGTGGTAGGCAGAAGTATTGCGAAATATTTCCACGAAAAGTTTTTCCTAGAAATGAGATGTACATAGAATTCCTTACGAATTTTATGTATAGTTTATATTTGTAGCAAATCGGGCTTTTCTATATACGTGTTTTTTTACACGTATCTGGCTGCGAATGTCGATTTTCCCACAGTATTTTCAAAAGTGGCTCTTTCTGCAAAATCAAAAAGGATTGATAATAGTCAAATTTTCAATTTTGAGATTCCTACCATGGTAAAATGACGGCCCGCTTCGGACTATGGTTAAAAAATGACTTTAATATGAGAAAGGAATATTTATAAACCAATCCGAAGTCGGCTGCCATTTTACCATGATAGCAGCTGACAGCCCTTTAGCGGATTTGGTTTGCCGTAAAAATCCTCATTTGGCTGAAATAATTCATCATTCATATTTAGATCTTTTGGGGGGACTCTAAGAGGTAATACCTGAGTGTCGGTCATTTTTTAATTGAACGATGATAACATGGAGTACTTAGGGTCCAAAAGTAAATAATAAATACTAAATTTATATTTTCTCACATATGCGAAACATAGGTTACTCAAAAGTATATATTAGGAACTGCATTTGAGAGTTTAGAGATCCTAACAGATACCTCGTTGGTTCGAATCCAGCTTCCGATCAATTTTTTCTCTACTTAGTTTTCAAAAATTTAGTTCTCCTACCTGAGGAATAGAAGGTGGATTGTCTTAAAGTTAAAAATCTCTAACAGAGATTAACAAAAAGATGCGATCCCCTTCTTGAATTTGTATAACAAGCGAAAGTATTTACCGCATATGGCCAATCTCTGCTTAGAAGGTTGAAATTCACATTATCTTCCAGTAGATTTTCGTAGCTCAGTAATTAGAGCTCTTTCCTTGGTAGGGAGTGGTCGACTGTTGGTTTTTTGTGGCTACTTTGTCTGAATAATATTCTCCCTTGAATTTCAATTGTACAAATAAATAAATAAATACATTCAGAAATTATAATACTGCTTAATATAACTTTTATTATTAAAAAATATTTATTGCGAACTTAATTACAAGTAGTAAGGTAATTAAAACATTCCTTAAAAGAGCGTAACCATCCAAATTCATCATTGGAATTTACAAACAAGATTAAAAGAAATCTCTTTTTTTCTTTTTTTTGCAAACATTGATTGTGGCCGTCTCCGCAAAAAAAAGAGTAGTATGAAAAAACATAACAATAATTGTTTAAGCTCGAATTTAGTATGGGATCATAGCCCTTTCTGACCATGGAACACTGCTAACCGTGGACTTAGGTGCCTCTTCGCTTTCCCTGATTTATTTTTTAATAATTTTGTAAGATGACATCAAATTTCACGGTCAGGAGTTTCGTTAATAATTAGGTGCTTTTGTAGCTTCCACGGTCGGCAAATGGTATTATCCGTATAAATTTTTGATTTAAGGTTCGAAAAAAAAAAAAAATAATAATAATAATAGTAATAATGAAGGTTAGGATCAGAAAACAAGGAAAACATTTATAAATGGTTAGAGATTCTGGAATTTATTTTATTTATTGCATTTGAAAAACTTTTGGAAACGATTCCTTTTTTCAGAAAATTTCCAGAGAAGATCTAAAAATTACCGTAAAAAAGATATCCTAAGATAGAATTTACATTATCGACTTTTTAAAAAAAAAGGACGAACGTAAATTACTGCCGCAGCCAAATGAGCTAAAACTTTGATAAAACATGCCAGTACATCAAAAATCCTAGCTTAGTCAAATAATACAAAATATATTTTTTAAAAACCTTACTTTAGAGACGGTCACAATTAAGTTCCTTTTCTCTGTTATTGTTTAATTAAATACGATTTACATATCTGAGAAAAAAAAGTCTGAATTTACATAAGGTAAAAAAAACTCATTCACGTTTTTTTTTAAAAAAAAAATCTCGCCTTCACGGCTACGTTACAACATTTACGTGTCGCTTTTCCACATCTTTATTGTTTTGTCATTTTCTAGCGCTGCCGATGCGATTATGTTTTCAGTAGGATGACAAGTCGTACACAATACGACGTCTGAAAAAAATAATGAATTAGGATTAGTTAGGGCTGAGAAAAAAAGCCAATCCCGGTTCTGAAGCCTAGAAACTAGAAACTGACTACAACTAATTACAAAACAGACCCTACAACCACGTAGTACCGAATTCGAATCCAGAATTCGGAACCCGGCATCTAGGAGGTTTAAAAACCCGTTATGTTTGCAGAACCGAACACTGGACCTTTTCTCGGAGAAACCGGACCAATTTTTTCTAATTTCAACCGTTCATTTTTAAAAATTTGACCTGAAACTTGAACCTCCCCCACACTAAGGATTTGCTATAACCCCGCTGTAGCCGAGCCTAATTTTTGGTTATCACAATCCTATTCTTACTCTCTTTAAATAAAATGTTTTAGGAAACTTACCCGTGTGTCCTTGTAATTTTTGAACGACTTCTTTTGTCTGCAAATTCCATATGTAAACCATATTGTCTTCAGACCCGGAAACAATCCACTAAAATTAAGAAAATTCCAGATGAGCACAAACCTTATGAGCCAGGTTTATTATTTTTTCTTTCTTACCTTTCCTCCAGTGACTGAAAAATTAGCGAATATGCAATACTTTTCGTTTTTATGGCCCGTATAAGTCTTGAGGCATTTTCCTTTTGAATAATCCCACAATTTTAATGTGTTGTCGAGTGTGGCTGCAAGGATATATTTCCCATTCGGTGAGAATTTGACAAAAGAAACTGGTGGGTTGTCGTCATCTATTAAAGTTTTTAAACACTGGCCTGAAGCTGTGTCCCATATTCGGCTGAAAAAAAAAAAAATTAACATCTTAATTCAATGCTATTTATGAATAAAGCAATATTAAGTTCTGAAAAATGGGAAAATTGCTCTCTGTGAAAAGATATGCTGAAAATATTGAAAAAAAAAAAAAAAAAAAAATACAACCAAAATCCAGATTGTTGAGGACCTCCAAGTTATTTACATCTTTTCAGATGTAAACAAATTACCCTTAAGACTAGGTATTTGAAAAGAAGGAGGAAATTTTTGATGCCCTAAATTTTTAAAAGGCAAAATATTCTGAAAAATTGATAAATGAAGTTGCCGCTCTTTACTGTAAAATTATTTTTCATTGGAAGAATGCTTCATTAATGTTTTGTATGACTAACATAACATAGAGAACAAAAAAAAATTATTTTAAAGATATAAAACAATTAATTAAATATACTCCATAAAAAGTATTTCAGTTGCTTACCATAAACCATCATAACTGCTTGAAACAATAAGAGATCCATCTCTGTTAAAATGAACAGCTGAAACTGGATCTGAATGTGCAGGCAAAGTTTTTAGGCATTTTCCAGTTCTAACATCCCAAATCCTAACACTTTCATCAAACGATCCACTCACAATTAAATTTGATTGTGGGTTGAAATTACAGCAAAACACATAATTGCTATGTCCTTTTAAGGTTTTTAAGCATTTTCCCTAGAAAAAAAAATTAAACAAGAAAAATGATATATTAAGACAAATATTTTTTTTTCCTTCAATTATGATGTTATGTCAAAATCGATTTTACTTTCCATGAGGAATCTCACTTACCGAACTCAATTCCCAAATTTTAAGGGTTTTATCATCTGAAGCTGATACAAGTAGTCTTGAATCGCTGCTCCATGCTACATCAGAAATTCCTTGTTTGTGGCCTTGAATTGTTTTTTCAAATTTTCCATCATAAGCTCCCCAAACTTTAATTAATTTATCAGCAGCTGCCAAATGAAAATTAAAAAATTACGAAAAAACTTTTTTTTTTCATGGCAATACAATTAATACTTACAAGAGCTAGCTAACCATTCACCATTTGGACTAAATTTCACTGCAGATACTGCTTTTGTGTGACCAGCAAGGGTGAATTTTAATGTATAATTTGGTTTCTGTAAAAAAGGAATAAAAAAATTAAAAAATTGTAAGTGGCTTGAAATTAAAAATTTTTTTTTTTTGTTTTAACAATATCTGGCATGACTATGAGGAAAGGATAAAGGAATACCTGATAATAAGGGCTAGGTTTTTCAAGAACTTCAAAGGATAAATAATCATTATTTTCTCCGCAATGTACCAAATAACTCTGACAATCCTGAAAGCATGAAAAATGTGGGCATAAGGATGGTAGAGATTCGTAAATATGTAAACAAGGTAAAACCAACGCCGGGTAAAATATGAAAATACTTACGACGGTAGAACTAGATGATTTCGCAGAACTTCCAGACGTATTTAGAGTTGATGATAGGGAGCTGGAAGCATGTTGCGGCCCAAGGGGCACCATTATGAGTTATTATTATTCCTTTTATTTAATCTCAAAATGCTGATCCTTCTGGGCAGAATTCACCATTGAATGCAATGCTTTGAAACACCTTAGTAAGTTGGTGAACCTGGTTTTCTTTTAAAAATGGCGATTGGCGGGGAATTTTTTTTCTATCCAGGATACTGCTCTACCGCTTTTTTTAAAAATGATAGATAAAAAGGATGTTTTTGCTTTTCTTGAAGTAAGAAACAATTTAAAAGAACTTATTTATTGCATCGAAATTTTAATATTCTCTTTTGAATATCAGGGTTCGTGTATACATATAAAGACCCAAACGAAATCCGTTAAGAGCTTTCAACTCTTTTTGTGGTCAACTGACAAGAATAAGAGGCAAGACAAATAGTAATATTGGACTTGCCAAATACTGTGTCTACACCTAGTGGTAAATACGATATCTACTACAGTCGTTCCATGTCTTTAGCTTATGGCAAAGTAGTTAATATCGACGATAGGAACTACTAAATACTATTTTGTGCGTGAAAAACTTCGTTGGGTGTATTCGGGGAGCTCGGCAAAACCGGCTCCAGCCGTCTTGAACCGTCCATGACCGGTATTTGCCACGGCAAAAAGTTGTTGTATCCATTTTTCGCCGTGGCAAAAACCGGTCATGGACGGTTCAAGACGGCTGGAGCCGGTTTTGCCAAGCTCCCCGAATACACCCGTTAAATGCTTGCTTCTCAAAGATTTTATAATCTGTCATTGTAAAGTAACACTCTTGCTCCGTAGCAAGCTTCTTAATAGTGGGTCAAAATAGGGTAGATTCTTAAGATATTGCTTTTTTGTTAATAAATGAAACTTTTAAATTGTATGAAATGAAATGCAATAAAATTGGGATCTAAAGATTTGATTTGGAATTCAAGCTATCAGGGAATTTAATTTTCCTACAATAAATTGGCAGCCCTGATGTTTCTCAGAGTCATAGAGGAAAGTAAGCGATGGAGGCAAGGACGTGATTGTGTAACTGAAGTAGTGGCCGTTTAGTTTCTTTCATTCGTTAATACCTGACTTGTTGACTTAGTTTTGTTTTATTCGCAAAACGAAATCATATCCTACAATATAAACATATAAAATAATACAGGTTAGAATGTTTAAATGTGCCATTTTTTCGATTGTTTATTTTGCCTTCGTATCATGAACTAACCGTAAATGTTTTTTTTTCTTTTACATTTGATAATCCTTCATACAAGCACGAAGCTATTTCCAATATGTTTTCGTTCAAAGGTTAAAAAGACATTTCATTTATTGTTTATTCTCGGAATAATCATCTGTCATATTTTATAAGATAATCGGTGAGTTGAGGGAAGATTTTTTTTTGCAATTATTATTATCATAATTTTTTTTCTGTTTAAATAATGATTGAAACTGACCTACTCAGAAATAATTTAGAGTTAATTATAACGTTTTAAATAACCTGATTATTCTAGGCGTTAAATTTGATGAGTATGTGCTGGATGATTATATATTTATGAAGCATGAATCTGTCACTAAATTTTTAATAGAATTTTCAGCCCAGTCAACAAAAAGGAGAAAGAGTGAAAGTTTTTCAAAAAAAAAAGAAAAAAAACATGAAGAGAGTTCTATTTTCTATTTTTTATAAATTATTTTTGGACCTGAGGGAAATAACATATGTTTTAATTCAAACAAAGAAAATTTTTAATTTTTTTTTCTGACTTCAAGAATATGTTTAGATGGTATTTAATTTCAAGGCAATCAAGGTTTAGAAATATTACATTCACTTTTACAATCCAAAAAAAAAAAAAAAAAACCCAATAGAGGAATCTAAAAAGACGTCTAGCTCATCGCAACATATTTATCCCGTTCTGTAGCCTTGGATTTAAATCTAAACCCATAGTCAAATATTAACAACGGTTCAGTCACCGATTATATAACAAGTCTAAATCATTGATGCTGGAGTTGTTGTTTATGTTTCCTCCTTCAAGTCTGGAGAAAGTAGATCAAACCGACTTTAATGCCTGAATAATTTTTTAAAGTATTAAATTCATTGTGATTGTTATAAGATTTTATTTTTCAATCAAGGCTTTCCGTTATCTGAACCAGAGTTTGCTTATCAATTTGAAATGTCATCCATTTTTTTTAAGCAATTTGAAACATATTTACTTAATGAGCAAGTGTTTTATAAGTCTTAAATATTTATTTTGCATACATTAAAAACCAATGAATGATGACTTGCGTTAGTTTGGGATAAAATATCAATACCTTGAATGGAAACAATTAATGCAAAAAAAAATATAGAGCAGTGAAGAAAAGTTTAATCTTATCTAAGTCTTTTTATTCACAGATTTTTTTAGAAATGGATCACTCACATCATCACGGGCATGTGGAACAGAGTACACCCCATCATATGGACAGAATGGATATGCCAGGTAATACAATTTTAATTTAGTTTAATTTAATTTAATTTTTTTTTTAATGAAATTATTTTAATTTTTAGGAATGGGCAACATGACAGATGACTGTGATTCGATGGGTCACGGGGGTCACGGTATGATGTCGGTGAGTGATTTCCTCGTCTCAACCCCGATTTAAAAAGTTTTAAGGACATATCTGACGCAATGCACTAGAGAAAAGGATTACTTTGAATGATAAAGCCGTCTGGATCAATTTCTTTGAAATTCTATTGTCTTGAATTTTCATTGATTTTAATCTCTGACTGATTATTTTGAATGAGGATATAAATTATGATAAAGAGGTTATTAGCCTACGTGTCAACGTGGGGGAAAGAGTGCACGTAGAGAGGAAAGAATTTTCTCATTTTGCATTTTAAAATTTTAAGGAAATTTTTTAATATGGAAAAAGTTCTGATTTTTTAGTGAAAGTAAAGTGTGAAATGGTTTCTTGATGATCTGCCATTGAAGTCTTTGAATTGAAAAAAATTAATCACAATGGTTTATTATGAGTGACAATAGAGGCGGTATTAGATTAAATGACTTAAGGTCTTCAACTTTATTCTTACTTCTGAATTCAGCTTCAATTGAAATTTGATTTTGATTGGGGATCAATGTTACAGGGAAAAATTTAAATTAAATGTGAACTTTTCTTAAATAGTGAGGACTTTTATGTAATTTATGACGGCTGATTTTGGTTGTATTTTTTGAAAAATTAAAGAGCCCCTTCGAAAAATATTTATACAAGTCGCCATACTTTAGCGTTTTGCTTTAAGAGTGGACTTTTAGATTTGGTTAAGACCGGCTTTGGAAAACCCCTTTTCAAGTTTCTGGTGATTTTTCAAAATCATATGTATGTGGTAACCTTCGCCGAAGGCTTAATGTCTAAGAACGATAAAGCTTATGGAAAAGAAAAATTTAAGTTGGGCGAAATGATATAAAAAGAAAGCTTGCTTGCAGTTCGGAGGGCCTTCAGTTTGATATTTTGAATTTAGATTTGTCTTGTTGTTTGGTCGTAGTAAGCAACGTGAAATTTTGCATTTAATGATGATTCTTAAGCTTACACAAACGAAATATTTTTTATTGAAAGCGATAAAATTGCTTTTTACTGCAGACATCTTTAACCAACTTAATTAAAATAATCATTCAGTTGTTAATGTAAAAGGTTTTTTAACACTTAAGGGTGCTAAACAAAAACAAAAACAAAATTCCCCAAAAGGGGAAGAGAAAAGAAAAAAATTAAGTGGTTTAAAAATGGATTACGCACCTACTTGGAAATTGGCCTTCCGCTATCTTATATGAAAAGATAATACCAAAGTATGCGCTTCATTTTGGAATCAGCGGTACGAAGTCAATTACATTGTCTGAATTATTCGCAAAAGATTACTTTTTTAAGGTATCCAGCGAAATTGAAAACCTTAGTCCCGTTAAAGCTGCGCCCTTTGTTTTCTTCTTCCTTCCCTTCCGGTTCTAATTTGGCTCGTATCACCTCTAATTTCAATTCCTTTCACTGTGAACTTGACATTTTTTCATCTTCATCAACCTTTCAGAAATGTGTTGCGGATGTTCTCCGGGCGGAGGAAGATTCATAGTGACTTAAACCTTATATTTTTAGTAATTTTTAGTTAACTTTTATTTTTTACATTGTTTATTTTTGTTTTATTATTGTTTTTGTTATTTGTTTTTTGTTATCTGATCGACAGGGACTGCTTGTAAAAGGTTATAAAAAATTTACTGTTAGCGTCCAATATCAAATATACATATACATAAAAAAAAAAAAAAAAAGAAGCCATATCCTAAGAAAGTTCACCGTGAGTCTCGAAAAATTTCAGAAGTGAGACATACTTCCTGCATTTCGGGAATCCATCGACTGTCGTTTTTGCAGAGTTTTGCAGACAGCCTTTTAGCCCCCCCTGGAATCAGCAATTCTAATAAAGCCCTTATGAAGGAAAAAAGCCTGAAGCCCTCTTTAGCATGGCCATTTGCCCCCCACAGACTTGCGATTCTGGTTAGGGGGCCGTATTGCAGAGCTTTTTTAAAAGTTTGTTACTATTTTAATAGAAACCCGTGATTTTTGTTTAATTGATAAATAGAATCAGTGATAACAGAGCATGTAGATAAGGGAATTCATATTTAGTTTAAGTTCCGTAGTCGAGAAAAAATACTGGTTTTGATTTTTTTTTCTTTTAAACGAATCACTGATCGACTACTTAACTTGTTTTAACTTTTCTTTTTCAAACCGTAAGCGTAAGACCGTTTATCTTTTAACCGATTTTATCAGTGTAATTAATTTTTGTTTCTGTTAATTTCAGATGGCTTTCCACACAGGGTATTGCGAAACAGTATTATTCGAATCTTGGAAAATACATAACGTCGGGGGATTAATCGGTTCAATGTTCGGAATAATCCTAATGGCGTCCCTTTACGAAGGATTAAAATATTACAGGGAATATTTATTTTGGAAGACTTACAATTCACTTCAGTATAGATCTGTCAGATTTCCAAACGAAAAACCAGTCACATCATCTTCCGAAGACAACAGGATCGTTCAGTAAGTTGAAATGAAAAAAAAAAACCCCCAACATTTCCCACTTGGCGGGTAAAGTAATTGATTGAGAATTAGTCAGTTTATTTTGACTTGTAAAGTTATGGTTTTTTTTGACTAATTTAGGCGGCCGTTAACATGGATAACTAAAAATTATTTCGATCAGAGCCGAACTTTTCAATAGGCAAAATAGGCAAATGCCTAGGGCCGCAAGTTTTTAGGGGGCCGCGCGTCGTTGAGGACCCGCGGAAGGCAAGGCTGTTTTTTCATTTCATAACTACAGTTTCAATTGCAAAAATAATTTTTTTTTTTTTTTTTTTCATACAAAGACTGTAGCTACACTGTTAGAAAGAAAAGAGTTAATGACAGAGTTCAACATCATTTTTATTCTAAAGAGTTTTAAATTCACACAAGAGTCAGTTTGAATTAAAAAGTACTCTTTAAAGAACAGAACCGAACTTTGCAATAGGCAAAATAGGCAACTGCCTAGGGCCGCACGTTTTTAGGGGGCCGCGCTTCGTTGAGGACCCGCGGATATGAAAGGGCAAGGTTGTTTTTTCACTTCTTAACTACAGGTTCTAAAAGCTTTGCAAAAATGATTTTTTTTTTTTTTATCTTTAAAAGACCGTACCGGGCCGTAATTTTTGTTAAATATAAATAAATAAAGGTACAAAGATAAAGGAGAAAGGATTCATGCAAGACCGAACCTGAAGTAAGAATTCATGCCAAACATTTCCTAAACTCATTCCACGACATAAAGCTTTTCATCATTTTGTAATGTCCGCGAGCCCCAAACTGTAATTTTTAGCCCTTTCCCATGCCTTTTCCCTGCAAAATTAAAAAGGCTGCTAGATTAACTGCTAGATCTTTCTGATTGACATGCTTCTGTTGTGGCTAGTTTTGGTCCGCCTGAGGAATAGATCCTCATACTCTCTGATTTCGGAGAGCGTTCCCCTATCCGCACCTGGGGAGGCGCCCGATGGGGGACTAGCCGAAACCCCACACGGGTTGGGGGGAAAACTCGGAGACCGCGCCCGACCGAGTTGTCCCCCAAGCCAGCTTCCAAGGATCACATCCTCCTAACGCCACAAGTCACCAACCCCGTACGGATCGACATAAAAATGACGTCCTTTTCACATCGATCCGCACGACATTGGATCCGCATGACATAAGGAGGACTTTACTCCTCTAGCTGACAACTTAAAACTAATACAATACCTATAACTAATACAATAACTAAAACTAGTACAATAACTTAAACTAATACAGTAACTAAAGCTAATAAAATTAATACAACTAAGCTTAAACTAAATATGATTTAAGATTGTACGAATGTACAATGTACGGCATTGGACGTTCATACAATTTACAATACCAAACATTAGAGACAAGATTGTCGAGATACTATTCGACAACCTTTACGCGAAAAATGAATTCGATTTTCTTTTTTTTTTTAAATGTCGTTTAACCGCTTTTTAAAAAAAATCGTAATCGACAGCTTCTGCAAACTATAATAGGCTGCCTTTTAAAGTCCCGTTTTGTTTTATTTAATTTTAATTTTTTTTTTTTTTTTTATTTAAAAAAATGTAGGAGAGGAATAGAAATAAAAAGAAGAAAAATAATAATAATAATAAAAAAGTAATAGAAAAAATTGGAAATAAGAAAAAGAAGAGAAGGTAAAAACCTCATAACCCAAATCCATGCCAAACCATCCCCATACCATACCATACCACATCCATACATACTTATACCATAGCTATGCCCAAACCCATTGCCCAAACTCAAACCTCGTTGTTGAAGCTTTTGGACTGTGACGATTCCTCTGGTTGCGATGATTCCTCTGACTGCTACTGTGAAAACTGAAACAAAAAAAAAAAGACGATTAAAAAAAGGGGGGGTTGGAGACCCTCACAATGGAGTTTATCTCCCGCGGTATGATTGAAATAAAAAAAATTAATTATTTTAAATTGTAATGTTATTATTATTACTATTTTTGTTTTTAAATTAATAGTTTGAGATTATAAAAAAAAATGCAAAAATGCAAAAAAAATTCGAATTTCCAGGCGTAAAAGGTTAAGACCTTCCGCATTGGCCCGGCGGTCTAGGGAACCATGCCATCAGAGCTCGCCGGAGACCTATCGGCTTTAACTCTACATATGTACAGTTAAGGCTTGCGGTGCGCCAATAACCTCGGACACCCAGTCATCCGAAATGAAACCCTGGAGACTCTCACTATGGAGCTTATCTCCCGCGCCATGCATGTTCGAATCGAATAGAATGTACAGCCTAATAAAACTCTGCAGCTCCAAGAGAGGGGCTGACTTCTAACGTAACGATTTGCGGGGGAACTTAACACTAAACCCTTAACACTAATACCACAAGGCCAGTCGCTGGGTCGATACCTAGGCCTTCTACGATGGGAGACCAAACCTCCTGGTTTGCCTCCAAGCCGGACCGATAATAGTAAATTAAAAAAAAAAAAAAAAAAAATTATAAACCGTATTTTAAAAATAATTAAATTATTTTTAAAGAAATGAAATAAAAACCGAACACTATTTTATTTAAATTAAATAAAGTCCGAGCTAAAAAAATTATTTATTAAAATTAAAAAAAAAAAAAAAATGCACTCCCGGACACCGGCGAAAAAAACCGATCCGACCCCTTCGGACGTAGGAATCGGAATGAGACACTCCCGAAAAACACTTGGCGCCGATTGGTCTGCGCATGCGTCTTGATGACGTGAGCAGATTTCCAAAATGGCGGTTGAAACATTTTTAGTGTGTTTTTGTGTGAATTTAACATTTAACTGTATATTTCCTGTTCTTTTTTGAATCTTTTCAATTAAAAGAAATGCAATTTCAATTTGTGGTGAAAAATTGACTCTAATTTCGAAAATCGTACAGCTTTTTTCTACAGAATAAGCTTATTACAGAAGAGAAGAGTTTTGGAGAGCTGTGGAGTTACGTGGTCTTTGTTGTAATTTTGGCTATAAAGAATAATGGAATTATTTTTCATTTAAATTGTGAGAAAGTTCTTTCGATCCGATAGTCACTGTCGAATGAAACGGTGCCAGAGCCGAACTTTTCAGTATGCAAAATAGGCAACTGACCAGGGCCGCACGTTTTTAGGGGGTCGCACGTCCTTGAGGACCCGCGGATATGAGATGGCAAGACAGTTTTTTCATTTCTTAACAGTTTCTAAAAACTTTGTTGCAAAAATGGATTTTTTTTTTTTTTCATACAAAAAAATGTATATATGCAAATGTCCAATATCCTGCTGTAAATCCAAATCGCCTGCATTGTTATTCAGAACTACTCAGACGTGCCGTTCAAAAAAAAGAAAAAAACACTAACAAATTTTAGCTTTTTTTCCGTTCGTTAAAATTATGAATAAAAAAAGGCTATTATGATGCGGTGGCATTAACCTTATTACCCAGGCTAATTTCTGTACCTGCCATTGAAAAAGCGCATCAGAACAAGCGGCCATATTTTTACTAATTATTCGAATTTACTTTAAACCGAAGGGAAAAAAGTCGAATCGTACAAAACTAAAACAAAATTTTCTGCGAAAATTACTAAAAGATAAATATATTATATTTAGTGTATTAAGGGACGGAGGTTTTGGGGGGCCGCATCGAGACGGTTGCCTAGGGCCTCATTAATGTTAAATTCGGCTCTGATTTCGATGGGCAAAACTTATCGGTTTCCAGATGGCAAAGTTGCGACCATTTGGTTCGATTCAAGTGGTCTGATGTCCTAGTCTAACGTCAATAGGATGTGCCTGATTTTACAAAATTTTTACAGGCCACACTGAATTTTTTTTTTTTTTTTTTTGGAAGTATAAAGTAAGGAAACTTCTTCAAATTTTCAGAAAAAAAGCTCGAATCTTTAAGGAACTAATAGGGGTTTTTTTGGGTGCAATTATTCAATGTTCAATATAGTCTAGCCTACTTCCTTGTTGAGCAAGTTTTAGCTAGCAAGCACTCGAAAGCGATTCGTTATTTTGCCTCATTATTCATTTGTTTTTCTAATAATATAACTGACCACTCACAATATTTTTTACTTTACCCTTCAAAAAGTCAATAAAAAATGTATTATAGTTTTTTATTTAAATAACCATGCTAAAAGAAAGAAGAGAAGAGCTAATTTTGCCCCTAAATCACGTTCGTCTGTATTTTACAGCATGGTCGGTGAGGTGATACATAAACAACCGTAAGTATTTGGGTGTATTATATTATCGCACGTGCTTTTTTTTCTTTTTCATTTTCATTCAACTTTTCACGTGCATGATTAGATGACGATTAAATAAAAATCTACTTTTGCATATACTAACTTTTGTTTTTCTTTTTTCTTTTTTTTTTTTACATAATTATGCTGTATCGTTAAATGGCATTAATAAAAGCTATTTATGAAATAATTTTTATTTTTATTGTTTTCAGACCGACGATGTGGAGTTTAATGCACGGATATCAAACGTTTCTACACGCCGTTCAAATTGTGCTCTCTTATTTTCTCATGCTCATTTTCATGACTTATAACGTATGGCTTTGTATGGCCGTGGTGATCGGTGCAACCATAGGATATTTCTTGTTTGGGTGGAAAAAATCTGTTATCGTCGACGTGACGGAGCATTGTCATTAGCTACAAAAGGTAAATGACAGATAAAATATTTATTTTACAATTTTTAATCGTTTTCTTGACTTAGAACTCCTCCTTAGTCCGTTGCTCGATTCACATAATCACATATACCTGTGAATGCAATGTGCTTGCTCTTACAGGGACCATCAGTTTACTAATCGGTGATTTGCCATTATTTGCCGAAAAGTGATAATCGGTGATTTCCGGATTTTTTATTTTTTAACCTTATAGATCAGAAGTACGAGAGTTAAAATTTTACCTAGCCGGCGAGTGCTCTACCATTAAGCTACGTCCGCCAGTCTATAACCAGTTCGATTTTTAGTCTCTTAAAGTGAACAATTGAAACGCTATATTATTTGACCAGCTATATTATTTTTCCATAAGGAAAACCTTACATGCACTAAATGTCAAGGAACACGTGGCCATGTGCTTTTTGAAATTCCTTAGGTCTGGTGGACCATTTTATTTAGAAAAGGGGGACTATTGACCTTATTTTAATGATTTTTTCATTTTTTATTTTTTAACCCTATAGATCATAGGTACGAGAGTAAAAATTTTACCTTAACCGGTGATTTCCTGTTTGCGCGCTTGTTTCACCTGAGGAAAATTCTTAGCTGTGTACTAGGATAGAAACACGACAAGGACAAAAATGGTCCTATCAAGATTATTAGCAAATTTATCCGAGGGTAGGATAAAACATTTTAATGCTTAAGAGAAGGCTTCAGATATTTATTTAAATATACCAAAATAAATTTCCCTGGCCTAAAACTTTTTTTTGGAGATACAAATTAAAAATCTGGCTTCATAGCAAACTTTATATTCATACTGGCATCTTTCTTTCAAAATTTCAGATTCTCAGGTTGTAAAGAAACTCCGGAAAACGTTTTCAAAAAAAAATGTCGGGAATATATTTTCCAAAGCGTTTTCCGGAGTTCCTTTATAACCTGAGAATCTGAAATTTTGAAGGAAAGATGCCAGTATCACTATGAAGTTCGCTACGAAGCCAGACTTCTAATTTGTATCTCCAAAAAAAAGTTCTAAGTCATGGAAATTTATTTTGGTATATTTAAATAAATATCTGAACCCTCCTCTTAATTAAATTTTTTTTGAGCTTTTTAGCTTGTCTTGCCATTCGGAACCTAAAATCGTTTTCCACATCAACGAAAAAAATTTTAGCACTTATGTAACCCTTCAATCGTATTTTCGGATTCTAATCCTACTATCGGATTAATCGTAAATGAAAACATGACTGGAAAAATAAAATAAAAAAAATTCAACAGCTGGAATAGTAGATTTCTATTCAAGGAATGCAAACGACAAAATTGCCCGTCGAGACGGGCAAGTCGTTTGCATTTCTTGCATTGAAAGTTATTTTTCATCACAAAGTACGGCGTAATATATTCTGTAAACACTTCCACTTATCCGCCCTAGGGCGGATAAGTGGACTTTTCTGCTCTGTGTGATGAAAAAATTTTAATTAATTTAATCAGATTTTTTTTTTAATTTTCCTACATTTTAGAACTTGAAATTATGAAAAGAAAATGAGGATTTTTACGGCAAACTAAATCCGCGAAATGTAAGGAAGGAGTGAGTCTTCCAATTTCAGAATTATTTTCTCGTATTCTTTAAGTGTAAAAGGTGTAAGACTTTTCTTCGAACGCTCTTGTCAGCAAATCAAACTTTTCTTATACTTTATTCTTGTAAAAACATTTCCAAAAAAATTTAAAAAAAAGGTTCGCTGTATGAAGAAATTTTGACGGCATTTTTAAAATCTTTTTCATTCAAACATAATCAAATATTCGAGGAAACACTTTTTCTGAAACCAAAACGCATTGGCATTCATCATATCTCTTACCAAATTTTTTTTTCTTTATTACAGGTGATCGAAAAATAAAGTGCAAGTTCCTGCCTGCCATCTTCCAGTTTAAAAAAGACTCAAGTTCGTAAAGCGTTAGCTATAGTACCAAAAATATACATTTAAAAAAATTTATATCATTAATTTTTAGATAAATTTAAAGCGCTAGAGGAAGAGTTCGTTTGATATTACAAAAGAGATGGGAAAAAAAATGTAGATAATTATCCAGTCTGCTGGTCAGATCCAAAGCGTTTCATATTATATAAATATCAAATTATATAGAAAATATAATCTTTCGTATTTTTTAAAGCTTTAAAATTGTGGAAGGTCTAAATGCTAAATTAGGTCCAAACCTATATGCTCGGGCTCTGCCAAACATTCCGCAAATGCCATTTAAAAGAGAGAAATGGAATGAAAATATCTTCCTTTGTATATTTTGTACAGAAGATATCGTATATTGTATTATTAAAAAAAAAAAAAAAAAAAAAAAAACCAGACGATCCGGCTTGATGAAAAAAAAAAAATAAATTGAAATTTTATCGAATAGATTTTACGAACGATTTCAAAAAAGGTCGTTACCTATTTTTATATTTTTTTTGAATCGTTCTTAGATTTTGTTTTTTGTTTTTATTGATATTAATTGTAATTTGTAAGGCTATAAGTACTTTTTAATAAACTATTGAGTGAAAAATTATTTGCTTTATTTTGATACCTGCGGAAAAGCCTTTTTTTTATCTAAGAAAATTAAAATTTTGTGTACACGTTGGTAGGTGTAACAAATAAGAAAATTACACTTCAAAACGAAATCGCTTTACTTGGTAACTGAAAATATTTACAAGTATCACAGAAGTTTTTTGAGTGTTGGCGCGGACGATAAAAGGACGATAAAAGACTTAACTAACTGGAATGAAATAAAGCTCAAGTATATAAAGAGTCATGGGAGCTTTTGGAACTGTTAAGAAAAAAATTTTAAGGTAAAATAAGGTTTTTATTTTACAATTTTATAGATATCGATTTTTATTACTTTTTATCTCAACTTATTTTCTTGCAGCGGGTAGCTACATTTGTAAATTTAAGTTAAAATTAATGTTAATTAAGTTGAAAATTAAAGTTTGATGTTTTTAAATCATAAATTTGCATTAGAAGCTCAAGAAATTTGTTTTGAGAACTTTTTCAAATTATTCATCTTGAATAGTTATCAGTTACGTTTTTGGCAAACAAAATTTAAAACATTTTTTTAAATCGTGCGTGATTTATTCCAAAAATATTTTTGCCTAAAAAAGTTTTCTAAGTTTTTTTAGATAACCAGGCAATTTAAATCCGCAATTAATTTCATTCAACATAAACAAATAAACGCATTTACATTGGCATATGTTTTACACTCAAACAAACATGCAATTTCGATTTTGATCGACGTCTACAGGAAAAAACGTAATATTTAATTTCGTCACTAGATGGCAGTTCGAAGGTTTTGTTTGCAAGAAATCGCACATGCGCTTACAGCATTGATTCTCCTTTTTCGGACTCGCGTCGTTTACCGTACCGGGAATTTCGTTAATTTTTATTGTGTTTTGAATAAATAAGTTGTACATTTTCTGAGATAAAGTAATTGTTTTCAACTCTTATTCTTTTAAAAGCATCATGCCTGTGTTCGTACGTTCTTTTTCTGCTTACGACTTCAAACAATTAATTCGTAGAGGTAAGTTTCAATATTTGAAGGATTTGTTTTAGTTAACCCTTTCCATACGGATCGAATTTTTAATTGAATGAAGATCGGACAATTTTTAAAAAGCACAGGTTTATTCCCTACATAATTAAAGGGTTGGGTAAGAAATCGCTGTTAATATATTTGTCATACGGCTTATTGATAAAAAAGAGGTAGGCATTCCAGGAAGATCAAGCCATCCTGAATCATAAAATAACGAGACTATGGAGGTCAAATATTTGATTAAACCTAAATTCAAGATGGCGCTTGAACATTGATATATTTATTGTATTCCGTGTTAAAAAATTTTGGAAGATTGAATCATAAATTTAAAGATGGGACAATGAGGTCTATGGCATTAATTTCCCTAATTTGTTTTTTTTTTTTTCTTGTATGAGTGCAAAAGCTTTTAAAAACTTAAAGGTATCATCAACTAATAGCTATATGCATATTGACAGTGTTTATAGTATTAAAAAAATTAACTTCATCGCAAGTTAATATAATTATAGTCTGCTACCTGATGAAAAAATGAATTTTTGTCAAGTTTTGCATACAGGCATTAGGCCACTCTGAATAAATTAATAAATAATCAATGAAGCAAGGCATTAATTGGAATGGGACAGACACATTAAGAGACTAGTAAACGGCAAAAATAGGGTAGTAAACATCTAAATTACTACCATTTTAATTGGCAATGTTTGAAAAGAGTAGTTTCCCAATCAAACTTTACTACAAGCAACAAGATTACATAATGTCGATTTGGATGTCAGTTATAAAAATCGCTTCATAGCTTATATGCTCTCCATATATGCACTACTATCAAGGGGCTTTAGGGAAAGAATTATAAGTTAGGCCAGTAAATATATGTTTGACCCCTTCTCATCTAATAGTAAGCACATTTAAGCTCAGGCATGACTTTTTCCTTTGGCTTACAGAAGATAACTACTAAAATTTTTTGATTCCCATTTAGGGACGTGCTTGTTCAGTCATCACATTAGGATAAGAAAAAGGCTTTTCTAAATTCTAGCATTTGCAAGAAGGTAGTTATTCTTTTCTTTGATTAGCATTTTGTCTATTGATGACAAAAAAAAAAAAAAAAAAATCTTCCAACAAAAATCTTATGCTGCTTCTCCATTATGGTCCTAAATTAATTTTACAAAATTAATTTTATAAAATTATCGGAAATTATGCGCTTTTTCTTTCTTTTTTCATAAAATATTTATTTTTTACAGATTTCTTATTCTTTTTTAAGTCATCCTCATGTTCGATTAGTAAAATAAAAGCATTATTCCCAATAATTTTATAAAATTCATTTTGTAAAATTAATTTTGAGCCATAATGGAGAAGCAGCATTACAAAAATTCTTTTTGGAATTTTTAAAATTTTTAAATATTCATTTTTTGATTTTTTATAGTGTTATTAAATGACTCTAAGGAAAGGGGTGGTGGAGTCATGGAAATTTATTTTGAGCACCTTAAGGGGCGAGGCAATTAAAAATTGTTAAAATTATGCTGATTTAAATAGTCCTTTATTAAGGAAGAGCTGGTCTGATACCAACTATCGCTGACAAGGGGGTGAAATGAAAAGGGTGGAAAGTCTTTGAAGTTTTTTCACCTAATATCTGAATGTTGCATATTTCTTATAAACCAAATCTTGTAAATAAAAAAGAAATTAAAGTCTTCAAACAATTTTTATTTATTTTTTTGGCAACTTTTAACCCCTAAAAACTTATAAGAAAAAGAAATATGAAAAAGAAACTCGTAGTCAGAAATTTGGTCTTCGGTAAGTACTTTCGAAAAGTACGAAAAAAAATGAAAGAAAATTCGAAAGCTGGAGTGAACGCACTTTTCAAAAAAAAAGTCCCCGGAATCAATCTCCTCTAGGCAAATCAGCTGACAACGTTTGCCTCGCTTTTTTTAATCGTACCAAGGTCGTTGACTTTGGCACCATGGTGAAACGTCAAATTTACGTCACTCTGTTATCGGTTATCGACACCCAAAACGAAATCCACGTTTAGTAAACCCCGGCATGTTGCTCGTTCGCTGTGAAAAAAATCAGTATCAATTCCTACTTTGTCATGTTGTGACGTTCTCACTCGGTATTTTTCGTTAGTTTTCGCGGTTTGTTTTCTTCGAAGGGCAGTCAACTTGTGACGGTCTTTGCTTATAGACGAACTTAACGTGGGTGCCTTTTTTTTTTGATTTTTTGGAGTTTTTTAAGACTTTTCCGAAAGATTTTTTATAACAGATTCGATTTTTTTGTTTGTTTTTTGTTTTAAATAACAAACGTGCGGTTTTCAGGGTGTAGTGTTTCGAAAAGTCTGTGGGAAATTCGTCTCCGAAAAAACCTATATTTTTTTTTTTTTTAAATTTGAAAGTGAAAAAATTTTAAAAAACAAAAAATAGTCGGGGATTTTTTTTCGGGAGTGCGTGTCGGAACGTTACGTACGCGCTCGCGATTTCTGAACGCGTGTCGCGAAACTAGTGACAAAATCATGTCGTTCGATTTCGGCTAAAACTGGGGGCCGTAATTCACAGTTAGTTTTCTTTTCTTTTCCTTTTTTTTAAAAATTTCAAAACAAAACAAGAAGAAAAAAACCGAAAATAGTATAAATTATACGTGGAGCTTAGGTTATATTTGCGTACAGCTTGCAACTTGGTGTCAGTGACCTTTTTTAGTCCGTATCGATACTTCAAAACAGTTCGAACGTTTAATGTGTTCAACGTTTTTTTTTTTTTAAATTTTGTTTATGTGACGTCATTTCTATTGGATTAATTCGAAAAATTTGGATACCGATACACTCATCTCGGATAAATAATTAACTCAGTTCATGTAAGTGTCTTGAATGTAATTGAAAATTTTCACTTTTTCTTGGTTAATTTTAAGGGAAGGTTGAAGGCTCCCACGCAATTTGGGGTTTTTCAAGTGGGCGTAAATTTGTAAATAAGGGAATCTTTTATGTAACAAAAAAAGGAAATTTTAAAAGATTCGAGGCAAAGCCAGTACTGAATTCAGTTACACCAAGCAGTTAAAGTGAAAGGTTTTGACTAAAGGTTTTCTCTTGGTAAAAAAAATCTTTCCTTTTTTTTTTTTTTTTTTTTTTTTTTTTTTTTTTTTTTCATCATAAAGTTTTTTCTCAAGTACTGCCTCAGCATTTTAGAGGAAGAGGAAGTCTAGAAAATTCTCCTTATGAGAAAGCCAGCCTGCTTTTTGCTGACCAGGAGGGGGAGGGGGTCATTGTTGTCACAAGGATTTAAGCACAAAATTATGAAGAGTTGCTTTGAACTCACCTGGCTTGGCTTGGGTTTCTTTTTTCGTGAAAATAGTTTAGTTTGGGTGGAAAATTGTTGATGATTTTTGTCACCATAGATTTTAATGAACTTGCCAGTATTTCAAAGTAATCGGTTAAATGTTGCTCAAAATTATGTAATGTTGCTTATTAATTTTGTCCTATAAATCTCTTGTGTTTTTTGTGAAAAAGTGCCTTCCTGTCAGCATAACTTAAAACGTCGGAGGTCCACTTCAAAGAGCGTCAAATTTAGCAGGTTTTGGTTTTTCTTTAAGTACCGAAAAGAAAAATGTTTGGGGGAAAGCTGTGAAAAAATGGAAATTTGCGAGGGAAATTGTACAAAAATTTAAGAAAAATATTCACGGAAATGAGAAAAACTTTGAAGAGATGAGAAAATTTATTAAAATGATCGTGAAGTTGTTAAGGGCAAAAGTAAGAAAATTTGAAATAGAAACTGTACTTTGTCGGACTTTAAAAGTTAAGTATTTAAAGTCGTAGTCCTGCGTACAGGGAGATATGGGAGGGTATTTCTATTTTTTCCGGTATTTTTGATCAAGTACACTAAGGATTTTGCCATTTTGTCTTTGCAAATTAAAAACTAGTTTTTATTGTTGACGCAATTGAGCACCACTATTTTCTTCCTAATAACCTCAGAGGCCTTGAGAAACCGTTTTTCAAGATTGTGACGCAGGGCATTCTTGTTTCTATTTTTCAATCTTAAAATTTTTGCAAAAAATTTGCAACTTTTAGACACCGCAGAAAAGATTCTTTCAGACTTTGCGTTTTATTTGAAACTTTTCAGGACGTCATCATCACAATTTTGGCTACATTCGACCCCCTTGTTATTTCGTGAGCAAAATCGACCATTTTGACTCGGTAAAAATTAGCCAATCGAATTTTCATATACGGGGTTTTCGGCATGGAAGTCAGTATATTTCCCTCTGAGGTACTCTTAACGTTTTATTTTGATATTTTTCGTATATTTCGATGATCCAAATCTGTGGGTACAAATTTTTTTTCTAAAATTTGTAATTCTTTCCTTTTTTTAAAACGCCTGGTATTTGCACTGACTGCTTGTCACTTGTTACTTTTAGTAAATGTGATCGAAAATCCATACCGATTAATTTTAATCAATCAATCAATAAATGAAGGATGATTAATTACTGGCCAAGTATTTGCAATTTTGATTTAATTTTTAGGCGTCGCGCTTATTTGCCGCTAATTACAGTACCGTGTAGGGTGTGAACTTGAGCGAAAAAATAAAAATGGCGAAAAAACCGCGCCTCATTGTAAACAGAGTCGGAATTATAATGGAAATAGGGTCTGGAACCTTGATTCACCCGGTTGGCGGGCAGAAATCCTCCATCCTCTTCACAAGAACCCAAGTTCACAACCTTAAAACACGCATTTCAAATTAAAAACTAATAAAATTAATAGTCGCGGGGGGATATGCGCAAACTTTTTTAGTGACTTTTTATCATTTAAGAATTATAAATTGGAAATGTGAGTCAAGGTCCGAATGAGGACCTACATTTTGTTGATCTTGACCTAAATTTTTCTTTTACATATGTTTTTTTTTTTTTTTTTTTTTCTTCGTGAACCTGAGACGACCTATAGACTGCGGGCTTTGTTTTATTTTTTTGAGTTAATTAAAGGGGGCCTCGAGTTTTCGGAAGTGTGGAAGGTGGGGGAGACATGGAAAATTTATTTTCTCTGTTTTAAGTTTTGTTAAATTTTTGTTGTTTGCTGGATTTTACAAGGCAAGGAAATAATAAAATTTTGAATTTCGTTTTTTAACTTATTGGGAGGGGGGTCTTCGGGTGTGCCACGAGTGCGTCAGATTTATCTAAAAGTATAATTTGATGAATGTTTTTTCAAATTTTAAAGCTTTGCACACTACGATTTTGGTATTTTGACTTTTCTTTATAAATAAATTATTTGGAAACGTTTTTACTTTTTCTTAAAAAATCTCTTTCCCGATGGCGTCGTTTTAAGAAGTAACCACTCCCTGTTTGTTCTAAAAAGTCTATTTTTTTTCTGTAGGTTCCATTTGTTCAAAGTCTTTCTGATTTTTAGAATTAGAATCTACCCCTTGACCCCTAATTTTTAAAAAAATGGCTGACAGGAAACACCGAGAGGCGAGGTGGAAGGCAAAGCCGTGACATGTGAAAACACGTCTGATAAAAGCCCCTGCCGAGCAGTTGTCCCCATTTTCCGAGTTTTTTTCCTCACTTTGACATTTTTATTGTAGACTTTCGTATTTTTCCGAAGAATAATTTTCCAAAATATCGTCCAGAACGGATAGATTGGACTAGATGGCGAAACAAAGCTGGGGTACAAATGGCTTGAAATTCTTTGAAAGGCATCGCAGGATACGCGTCGTTATAGTGGCGAGGGGGGAGGTAGGGAAAGGGGGAGACGTTTAAAAATAATAATAATAAAAAGTAGTGAAAGATCTAGTAATACTGGTCAAATAACTTAATACTTTTTAGTTTTTCCCAATTTTTTTTCTTTTGTGGCCGACCGAAAATCAGGCGGCCTTTTGGCCTCATAATTTGGCGGCCCTTATGGCCAGTCCGCCTCTGCTACCCAAAATGGCCGTTCAAGGAGTGAAAAATTATTTCCCACAATACTGTCGCCATAACCTTTTTTTTTTTTTTTTCTTGTTCCAAAGGTGTAATACTGGCATCAAAAGTTTCTTGGCATCAAAGCGTGGCCTGATTAAAATTTAGTTATCTTATCCTTAAAGTAAGCCCAAAATTGGTGTAAAATTAATTTTTTTTTGCTTTATCCCTTGAAGGAAAAAGTGGCCAAAAATAATGACAGAAACATTTTTTTTTTTCGTATTTGAAGTAAGCCGGGTTCGAAATTTCGTGATCCTACTGTGTTTTTTAAATTGCGCGGAAAAAAAAAAGAAAATGAAGTCTAACAGAAAATTTTCTCGCTTTTTGCCTTCAGGGAGTTGGTGGCTCAAAGTAATGGCCACAAATAAGAAAATAAATCAAAAACAAGGGAAGGCTAGGTTTTTTAATTTCTCCTTTTAAATTCTTAAAAATTTTTAATTTACCAATTTTTTTTAAAGCTCGAACAGCTCCTTGTGCAGAGCCTGAAAGTAATAAAATGGCTACTCATTTTGTTGTTACCCCCTTAAGAAATATAAAGAACAGACGAGGGGGCGCATGGTTGCTTTTAACGGATGAAGCCCTATTTCATTCTCTTAACCCAATTCATTTAAATATTTCTCAACAGGTTGTTTTTTCTTCCTGTAACCTTTTACTTAATAAATTTCTTAGCATTGATTCGCTAAAAATATATATCAAAAGATTTTAGTAGTTGCATAATATTTCGGTTGACATTTTCAGTTTCCCTTTTCACTTTGTCATTTTGAAGTGAAAACGAAATTTATAAACACCCATCCATTTTTTTTTTTTTTTTTTTTTTTTATGACACCATTGGCTTCTTGTCACCGCTTGTAGCAACAATGGTTTTTATACCCCCAACAAGATTTAAATAACAAAAAAAAAAAAAAAAAAAAAAAAAAAGGTAGCAACCTTAAGTTTGAACGCGTTGAAAAGAAATATCGATCAATAAAAAGTCATTCTTCAAAAAAAAAAAAAATCTCGAGGTCACGTTGACAAATAATCAATATTTTATTCTGATATTGATGCCTCAAGGTTTATGACTGCCGCGCTTGCCATGTTTGTAGACTTCTGTATGGTCTTGCAATGGTTTTCTTTGTTCAAAAAATAAATAAATAAAAGAATTGATTTTGTCGAGCGCTGGAAAAGGTTTTTGAAATAAAATCGAAAGTTTACACCATAAATCCCGTTTCGATAAATTAATCGGATCGAAAAAAAAAAAAAAAAACTATAATCATGATCATGAATATTAAGTATTTTTCAGCGGAATTTTTTTTTTTTTTTTTTTTTTTTTTTTAAGAAAATGAAAGTTACATAGAGTCCCCTACAGGTATGGACTTGAGAAATTGGAACCCACCGGTGCTCCACGTGCGCGCCGACGAAAGGGCTCAACGCGTTCCCCGGGCCCCGTGTTTTGCACATTTAAGCATTAATTTGATGTGATTTCTTTTTTTAAGAGGATACATGAAAGATAAGAGTAACGAACTTTGAAAAAATATTTACATATGACTCAATGACAATTCAAGACGGCCGAAATTATTTGGCAGTGCAGCGGTCGATGCCCTTTCTGATTACACTCGTCATATGGTTTGTGACGTCACAGCTCGCATGCTTTTTCATTTTTTTTATATTTTTTTAAAAATGAATATTGCGGTTTTTTTGGTTAATTTTGAAACTCGGAATTTCATTAGCGTCTTAAAATTTAAAAGTTCTTGAAGCATAATTTGACTTGTTTTTTTTTTTTTTTTTTTTCAAGTTTGAGTGAAAAAACCCCGGGGAACCGACTTTTCTTTTCCGCAAAATATGATATGTACAGATCTCCTCTTTATTACGGGGGTTACGTTCCCAAAAAAAAAAAAAAAAATATCTAAATGTATAGCGGTCCGCGAATAACGGAGTTAACTCCTTGTGGGATTTAGGGGTCAGAGGGACAAAATCGAAAATATTTTTAGAGAGCAATATTCTTAATCATTTCGCGTTTTTATCACTCAGAGTTTCTTAAAGAATTTCTTGAGTGGTTACAGTGGTATGTACTATTTATTCCATAATACCGGAATATATATATATTTTTTTTTTCATACAGAAATAAAACTATTATTTAAGGGAAAAATTAGACATTTATGGTCTAATAATGTGAAAATCCGAAAATAAGTAAAACCGAATTCGCGAATAACGAAGGATGTGATCTCACTATAGAAAATAGATGGAGTTAAGGGTTCTAAAAATTTTTCAAAGGTTCAATATCAAGACAAATCAGAAATGATCACTGAAAACGAAAATATTTTTTTTTTTTAAAGTCAGGTCAGGTAGATCAGCCATTTCAGTTACATCATAATTAAGGGTTGAAAAAAAATGGAGCAAAAATAAATATGCTTAATTTTGTCAAATTTTGTAGCTTGGGAGAGGGCAAAGGTTGCTCAATTTATTATATTTATTTATTCATTTATTTACTTACTTTTTAATGAAAAAATTTACTAAAATTTCTTGAGTTCGTTCGTTGTAAATGATGATATTTGCAAAGCCCCTCCCGTCATCAAAAAATCAATCAAAGTCTTTACCGGCCTGGTTCGGCTATCGCAGAATCGGCTTCAAGAGTTTTTACAAGAGTAGAAAAGGGGGTCTTTAAAAAAAAAAAAAATCCTCGGAATCACACTAATGAACACAAACGACAGAAGTGAATGTTGGTTTCCTAGTTTAAAATCTTGTAAAATTTGACATTATTCTGAATTTTAAAACAGAATACGTTGCCGTTTTGAAAACAGTTTTTTTTATTCAAAGGCGTTGTAAAATGTAAAACTTCGAATACAGGGTGTCCTAAAGTATTCCTTTCCGGAACAGGTAATTTAGACGGTCCACATCAGGAAAGACACCTTGGAAGGGTGAAAATTTTCAGAATATACTTTTTGACTTTTTCTCATTCAACACTTAATGCTAAATTCACCCCTTTTTTTTCAAATAGTTGTTCTGTAAAAATTTACCGAGATATCGGGGGCTAAGTTGAGCATCGAACGCCACTGACTCCGAATAAAGCGCCTTTAAATATTACCCTCAGGAATGATAATAGTAAAAGCGATAGTGATAGTGATATCAAGTAAGACAAAGGCATTTTAAGGAAACTTCAGGACTCATTTTTGGGATAATGAAAAGTCCATTCCTGCAAAAAAAAATTAACTTTTTAGGAATGAAAGTCGGTTTTTTCATCAGTAAAATTTTTTATTCGTTTCGCGAATCGCATTTTGATCAAATTGCAACCGGTTAATTGTAAAACTCGACGTAACGCGACATTCCGCGATTTTGAAAAATTGGTGCCTATAAGCCAAGTTTTAGGTATATCTTGGTTCAGGTTCTGGACGAACCCAGGACCTGTTAAAAGGGACAAACGGGGCTGAGCACATACTATTCTAGCAAAATTTCGGCAATTTTTGACCCTTCCTCCGTTCAAATATGCCAAGGAGCTTTGAAATTGGGAGAGACTATTCAGGTATTATTCGAGCGAATTTTGAGTCATTTTCAACCCCCTACCTTTAAAGAAAAAAAAATAAGCATTACACTTCACTCGTTATCTGGAGGCAAAGCTCCCATTCGTTCAGAAGTTTCGCACGTATAAAAACGGGATACTTAATTGGGTGGTGGGAAGACTCTTAATTCCTTGCCAGGTTGGCCCCCAATCAGCCAAACTAAATTTTTGGTTCCTCGTTAATTAAACAGCATCACGGTCCAAATGTTAATTGGATTTTAATTTTGGAGCGACAATGTTGCAATTTAACGGAGCTCACGTCTCCGTGCCAGAATGCGTTAAAAAGTATCGTTTTAAACAAACAAAAGATTTAACCATAATTTTGGCACTTGAAATTTTATCTTGGCTTAAATATTTATTTTTATTTTATGCGCTATCAAACTCATCGAGTTAATTGAGATAATTTTTTATTTCTCGCGCGGGGAAATTCGTCATTTTTTTCAAATCGGAATTCGTTTTCCCCAAATGACGATGAATTTTTTTTTTTTTTTTTTTAATAATCAGCCAAAAATAACGTCAATCTGTTTTTTTTTATGAATTAAAATTGTTTCATTTTTATTTTTGTCTCGAAAAAAAAAAAAAAAAGTTTAGTTAAAACACAGGCTTAAAGTATAATTCATTGATCCGCACATCGCGCATTAATTACAGAGTTCGTTCAACTCTTGTTATCTCTTCATTTTGACTTTTTTCCCGATTTCCTTATCGTTCGTCATAAAATTCCGTTGTCTGCAGAGATCCGCCAATGTCAACTTACAAAAAAAAAATGGACTTTCACGCGAATCCTAGAAATTACCTCATCTTGAATATTCGTTATTGTTTTTTTTTTATAAATGCTTCACTTTCCATTTCAAAACAAATCCAGTTTGTCGGTTAATTACTCTCTAATTTCACTTTTTTGTAAAAAAAAAAAAAAAAAAAAAAAAAAATAGAAAAGTTAAAAACAATTATTTAAAAAAAGAAGCTTTTTTTGGACGTAGGCGAAAACGGACCCGACCTTGTATTTTATATTTTTAGGAAAATAGAAAATTTCTTAAATTTGTTAGCATCAATTCCGAGTGACCTCGTTCTCAGTTACAATTTTTTATTTAAAACGCAAAATCTAAATGTCTCCCCGATATTTTTTTGCGTCCTTCGTCTCCTTTTTTTTTTCTTTTTGCAAAAAGAAAAAAAAATTGGCAGTTACTCAGTGGGGACTTGAAATTGGTTTTGTGTAAAGTTTCTTTGTTTAAAGATTTGTCTCTTTAGCCAGTCCGGTCCTGAGCTCGGGAGTTAATTCTTTTTTTAAAATAAAAAAATAGAAATATTATGTCTACTTGTTAACGAGAAAATTTGATAGCCACACATCAAAGTGGCTATTTTCATGTCAAGGGCTGGTGCATTAGAGATTTTATTTTATTTTATTTTTTTTCGTTTCTGAAGCTTAAAGCGTTATGCAACCATAAGGTCCAGAGCTTTCGTCGGGCCTTTTAGTGTTGAAGGGAGACTGCGGTTGCATTCCTTACAAAAGTGCAAGGCAGTGGTCGAGTCCGTCGGATTTGCTTGCACGTCGTAACCAGCCAAATACATATCTTCTTTCAGGCCTTTCGACTTAGAGGAGAAAAAGGGGACTCCTCACCCCCTAACTTGTGGTGAACTATTTTCCATAACAAGACGATATATCTGTAAATAGATTATCGGACTTACTCAGATCGAAGGGGAGGGGGATGACAAATCTCTTTGTCGTTCCCCGTCCTAAGAAAGCGCCATAAGTTAACCGTAGAAAATATTTGCATACATGTACAGAAAAAAAGGGTTAAAGAGTCCTACAGGAATCTGGTTTGATATTAATTTTTCGCCTTTGGTCCCAACTATATTCAATCTGAATTGATCCTGAATTTTTTTTTTTTTTTTTTTTTTTAAATAAGTATATGGAAGTGGAAGCAACTAATTTTTTTTTTTTCATCTAAAAGTTTTAACATGATAGTTTTATATTTTGTTAGGTATGTCTGATGTCTTATAATCCTGTAAATCCTATATTCTTCGTATAGGTAATTTTGATACAAGAAGCTAAAAATGAGTTAACCCCTTGCTGTCTAATGCATCCATATGGATGCACAACAAAATCAAGGAAAATAATTATAAAACTTGGTCAGATTTTGACGAAACTTCGTAGGTGGGGGTACTTAACCGTGCTCTTCTCGAATTTGAAGTCAGAATTTACCGATTTTTAGAAACAAAATGGCGGCAGACCCTTTAATGGCAGAACCTAATAATTCATAAGTTATATTTTTTTATTTTTGACAAGTAACTCTTTAAAAAAATAGTTAGTTTCCCTTGATAACTGCCCATAGTGAGTATTACTCGGAAAAAACAGATAGATGAAACGGATATTGCGCCTATTATTAGCTTATGGCTATTAGTATAATGGTTTAGAGCTATTAAAAAAAAAAACTTTTTCTGAACTTTTTCGTAAAAATATTTTTGTAAGAGGCCTTCTCGGGCTCCTACGTCGAAATAGACTTAAAATTCGGAATCTCTGACCTCGAAAACAGTTAGGCCATAGTTTAAAATCCCTAAAAAATAATAAGTTGAGATTACGGCGTTACATTTAACTCCTATGCACGGATTGTCTAACACTGGGTTGCAAGGCGCCGTACTTACTAGGGATGAGTTTAGGACCTCTCTGTAGTCCGGAAAAAACATTTAAATCAGTCTTATAAATTCAGTCCGGAAGAGTCCAATCTTAAAAATAGGCCTAGACAGGAAAGGGTTAATTTTTCACATTTCATACATTTTCGTTAATTTTCCAAAATTTTCTTTTGCAAAATAAAATAATTTAGCTTTAAATATCCCAACAAATGGAGGGTTACAACTAATTTTAGACTACTAATGATATAGAAGTTGGTATACAGGTAGCCACTAAAAGATCACATTGCTTCTGCTAAAGTTTGAAAAGAACTTTAGAAATAGTGCTTGTTTTGAGTCCTATATTTTTTAAAAATATAAACTTATAAGGTACTATGAAAGTCCTATATTTTCGCTATTATTTATCAGTAGATACCTTGTAAAGAAAGAAGAATTAATTTCGAGGAGATCTAGTTAGTCCCTTAAGCACAAAACAAAAATTTAATTTTTTTTTTAATTTTCCGAATTATCTTGATTTTACATTGGAGGTCGGAGGGCGTACTTGGGCAGCACATAAGGGGAAAGTAAGTTAAATATAGGAATCAATACTTAGCTTATGGCTTCGCCCTCCCAAAGGTTTTGCGCCGGGTTTTATTCCTCGAACTTAAGCCCCCCTTGCCATCAGATGGCTCCGAACCGTCCTCCCTCCCGCTAAATCGTGAAGTATTATTTGAATGTCTCCGTTTTTAATGAATATTCGAATATCGATTGAGGGAAGATGCTTTAGGCCAAAACAATAGCACCATAAACTAAACATGGGAGTAAATTATTTTTTCATCTTCACGTGGTTTTTTTTTAAAGCAACATTTGACAAGACATAAATTGCAATATGAATTTGTTAAGCTCCCCTTCCGCAGTTGCCTTCCACTTGTTCCAGGATGAATTATTACCCTCTTTTAATTTTTTTATATTTTTCGTTTATTTTCAGGTAAGTTTTGATCAGCTGATTTGACTCTCAGTGTAGGTCGGTCTGGAACCAGGAGCATGTTTGATCTGGGTATTTTCTTAGTTTACTTTCTGACCTTAGCTCCTCAAATTAGATCGCTGTTTGAGATGTCGGTGGCCTCGTTTCACCCAAAATAATAAAAATAATATTTCGTACTTTAGCTCCGCACGACATGTTTATGACTTACTGCCAGTCGGACACGTGCCGGTTTTGCAGAAAAAAAAATTTAAATTTTAAAATTTCGCCAATGCGAATGACATATATTTTGACCTTCGAATTCGCAAATCGCATAATTTAGCAATATTTTCTATTTTTTCTTCTTAAAAAAAAGAAAAAAGACGAAATTGACCTATATTAAGTAAATCGAGGATAAAAACCTTGACACATCTGCGCGAATCGCTGACTTCCCGATCTTCGGATTCCCCATAAATCTACCAACTTGGAGACTTATTTATTTTTTAAATTTCCCCCTCACCAGACTTTGTGACACAGATCTAAATTCTAAAAAGAAAATTATTTGTCGAGACCAGACTTCCAATTTATTATTTTTTTTATAAATTAATTAATTAATTATAAATTCAATTAATTCCATGGGAAAAACCGAAGCCAGACGAGAAAAAAAAATAGGATGACATAAGAAGATTAGGAAGAATTTCACTTTTACAGTTGAGTAATCGCTTAATCGAAAGGAAATTCTTATTTTCGGTTTTAATCGTCGGTGACGGTTCGGCCCCAAATTTTTTTTTTTCTTCGAATTTTCTCAGGTGTCAGGTTTGAATGAGAAGGTGTAATCTTTTTTTTTTTATGGCGAAGTTAACAATAGAATAATTGCCTGTTTTGGCTTTTTTTTTCTTTTTAATTTTAAGTACTTGCTCACGAATTTCGAGGGGAAAAAAGCGATTCATAGTAATAATAACAACAAAAAAAGGAAAGAATCAAAGTTTGATTATCTTGCGTTAGAAGCATTAAAAAAGACCTTTTCTTAGGTTTTGGCGGATTGGAATCATGATTCGTCTGTAAAAAGACTTTCACTTAAATCTACGCTTTTATCATAATTGCCCGTAAAAAGATATATTTTTCTTTTCATTTCCCCCAGTCTAAAAAATAAAAAATTATAAAACGATATCGTTTATACGTTCCTCGGGGGCGTTTTTTGTAAATCAATTCGTTGATTAATATTTAAATACGTGCGCCCAAAGGGTTTTATTTTATTTTTTTTTCCATGATTTCAATTAGAGCTTTTGGATTTTTAAAAATGAAAGTTTCGACTTTTTATTACTTATTTTTTTTTTTATAAATCGAAAATCCGATAGAGGCCAAATCCATGACAGACGTATATAGGGCAAATGAATATACTCGAACTTAGCAGTGATATTAAAAACTCAAATTTTGAAACCTATAGAACGGTTTTAAACTTTTTCGAGCTTTAAGCACAAAAAAAGTTGTAAAATTACTAACTTTAACTTCACTGAAAGCGTTACGAAAATCTAAAATGTCGTTATAGACGTCTCTGTTGATTTACTAAATTGGTTAAGGTAAAGAACTTTAGGTTTTTGATGGCTATTTTATATATAAATTATGTATGATGTTTCTTCAGGTTGAAAGGGTAAAATGCAGTTCCTTTATGCAGCTTTGAACCCTCTTTAAGCTTAAGGAATTTTCCCCCACCCTGGAAAATTTTCGGATATACGTATTACATATGTATTATTTAGGGAATCCGGTGGCTCGAGCATCCTATCCGTTCCTTTAGTATTTTTTCGGGACAAAACAAGAAAAATCCCAGCCTTAAATTTTCATTTCTTCTCCATCCCAAGGTTTTTTACGGCAAAAAAATTCGGTTTCTTGCGAGAAGAAAAAAAAAGGACTTCATTTTACTAAAAAAGTATTCAATGATAATAAATCATTGTAAATGTTGCCCACATAACAAACGACTTCAAAATTAATCTTACGACTTTTTATCTTGTTGCCAGAAGAAACCCTCTTAAAAATTGGCTACAAAATATTTTTTTTTAGATTTAAACGCCACTACTCGAGATTTTTTTTTCTATCCAAAGCGCTATCAAAATTATTTGTTTTTCTCCTACGCTGAAAAGAAAATATAGATTACAAAGGAAAACAGAGAAAAAAAAAGGTGTAGATAATTATACCGAAGCAAGCAATGTTGGGGTCACTAACACCACGTGAAAAAGGGCATGCGTTGTCTAAAAGCTTATAGACTAGGTCAGTGATGCTTTGAGGTTGTTCAACTTGTTCCTCTGTATATAGTAAATGAATCTGGTAAAAAAAAAGTCAACGAATCCGCTTGGGAAAATCCGTTTTGTTCATTTATCAACTATTTTCCTTTTTCACTTCCGTCATTACTATGCAAAAAAAAAAAAAAAAAAAAGACGAAAAATACAGTTTGTTTTGAATTACCGAAAAAATGGCGCGATTGCGCAGGATTAGGATAGGTCTCTCAGCAAGAGAGTTTCGGGAGGTCTTTTACCTTTACAAATCGAGCTTTCATTTTTCGTGTTTACTTTTCAAAGTTCGTTGACGTCGGAGCTTTTTACCCGTGAAAATTATTTTCGCCGGATCCTTTGTGATAGCACCCTTAAAAAAAAAGTTAATCACTAGATCACTTTCACGGGATCGGTTTTTTTTCGCTTCTCACTTCGATTGTTCGTCGTTTAGCTTCGGTTAATTTGCTACAAAACGACTGATTTAAAGAAGAAAAAAAAGACCGCCATATTAATCGAAATTTGATATGGTCACTTTGTTATCCAAACTAGTCGGATTTAATTTCGCTGTGTAATTGAACCAAATCACTTGCCTTTTTTTTATTTTTCGAATTCAAAGGAATTTTCTTTCTAAAAAAAAAAAAAAAAAAAAAAAAAGAATCGTAAAAAGGAGAAAAAGGAAGAAATTATCATTCGAAAAAAAAAGGTCAACGCACTAGTGGATGTTTATTCTTGGCGTTATCGCTTTTCTAACCAAAAATCATATTTTTGCGTCAATTTCTTTTTTGTTTAAAAGTCTCGAAGGACTGATTAAACGCGCTAATCTTAAGCCTAATTAATTCTACCCTTCTGCCCCTTTAAAGGAAAGGGGCGTATCTGACATTTTGCAAACAAAGATTCATTTCGATATTTACCTTTAGTAAACAGAGGTTCGATTCTTTTGATTACAAAATTTCAAATACGCCCCTTTCCATTAGCTCGTCAGCTTTTTGAGTTATCGAATTATTCAAATAGAAAAAAATGTCTGTCTGTGCCTCTACTAGTAGCTTTGCTTTTAAGATAAAAAGAGACTGAAAGCTAATAAAAAAATTAATTTTTTTTGAAAATTTGTTAAATGTTTATCTTAAAATTACTCGTAAGTACTGTGAAAATATATTCGGTACTGTACTAAGTAGTAGTTGCAGACAATTACTTTATAAATAATTTATTTAGACATTTTTAGTTAAGCACTTGTAAGTTAGGAATCTGTAAATTAAATATATTTACTAAGTAACTACCTTTTTAGTTAGCTAAGTTATTTGGTGAAGTTACTTTTTGAAAACTAAATAGGCTAAACTTTGAGTGAATCAATCCGTTTATTCGCTATGTAGGGCAGAACTTAGTATCCAACTCGGTAACTGGTACTAGATAATAACTTAGTAAATCTTATAATGACGTATATAATTCTGCAAGTTTTTAGTCATTTTCGGTTTAGATATTTTGGAGAACAAAGAACAAAAATTACCACACTTTTCAGACTCCACAATACAACAAATTATTAGGTAATAATTATTAAGTACTGATTTAGCATTTGGGAGGTAAGCTTATGTACTATAATAATTTATTAGTTGCTAATTTACCCTGCTTACTGTAGGGAACTCTGTAACTATTACTCACTTACTATTTATAAAGTACAGCGAAATAAGTTATTAGGGGTCGTACATAAATTACGTAAGCACATTTGGAGGGGAGGGGGTCCAAATTTAACATCTTACCCATAAGCTAAGCATAGGCGAAATGGGATAAAGCGTGCAAAAAGGGCCTAACCCATGCTTACGTAATTTATGTACGACCCCTTATAGAATAATCTTAGAATTTTCCCTTAGTTAGTCCTTACCGGTACTTCTTCGTAGGTTACTCTATATTAAGTTTAGCTATAAATTAAGTAAAGAAAGTAAAATACGAAGATTATAATAATTTGTTTTACTAATTATTATTAACGACCAAGTAATAGTTACTGGGTAAACCCTCCCGAAAAAATTCCTGGATCCGCCAATGAGATAATAAAAATTCTTTTAGCCAATGAGATAATAAAAATAACTTTGTTCCAAAATTTCGTGAAATTTTGCTTTAAACGTCTGTTCTTAGGCGCCATATTGAAATTAAGTAAACAGAAAATGTTCCCCCTCAGTCACTAAAATTGTGTGCAATAGATCGATCATACTTTCTGCAGTACGAACTGCAAATTGTACAGTCCGAATTTCGAAAGTGCACTTTTAGCAGCACTTTTTTTACATTCTACCATAGCAAGTTAGCATATTATGTACAAATCTTTAATTTTTCACTCACATATGAACCTTTGAAAAAATAACCAATAACGGTACACCAAGCATGGTCGCTATAAGCTTAATTTGCTAATAATTGAAGGTGATATTTGATTAAAAAATTAAATATATTTAAAAAATTTCGAATACATTTTTAAAAAGTAAAGCTGCGGGGGGGGGGGGGGGGGGAAGGGGTGCTTTCAATTTTTAAATTTCTCCGTGTTGTAATAAACTGCTGTGTGCAGTCGCTTTTTCTAATAATTTTCAATTAAAGTCGTCTACCGACGACCTATAAACTCTTTACACCTCTTCGATTATGTCAGTCGGTGCTATTTTTGTCAATATATAATAGCCGGCGACTACTAACATGCGATACGCACGTATTCAGCACATTACAAAAAAAAAAGAAGAAAAAAAAAAGTATTACAGTCTAATTGTTAGTGTCAGCAAATTCTTTATTTTCCTCCTCTGTTTACTTTATTTTTGTAAACAAAACAAAAGAGTAATTCAGGAAACGATTCCACTTCTCTAATAACAGAAAAAAGAAAAAAAAAGGGAAACAAGATGAAGAAAAGGAAATCAGTTGTAGCGGCTGGAGAAAAGGGGAATGTAATGAATGATGGATGACTTATTGGGATAAGGTCGAAGACCTTTTACGACCAAGAGTGAATGGGAGAAAAAGAGTGGGAGAACGAAGGGCTCGTAGTAAAAGGCTTAAATTCAAACGCACTGAAACCAAGACGGAAAATGTTTTGTCGGAAATAACTTTAATTTAGGACAAATTGTGCTTGGAAAATGAAAATTAATTTCGTCGCAACGGCTTCATTTCAGGAGGGAGGATATATTCCGGAAAAGTAGTTTTTTTTTCTTGAAATATTCGAAATTTTCTAAAAATTTGCTAGAACGTTTTTCCTTTAAATCTTGGACCGATGAAATTTGAGAAACGAAAATTATGTATTAAACTTGAGTCATTTTTGTTAAAATTAAATTCGCCATTCTATTTTTAAATTTTGCTCGCTTGGTTGAGGTTTTTAAAAGGAAGAATAAAAAATTAAATTCACTTCTTTTATTGTTGAATCGGGTAATAATTACGCGAGATGGTTATTAAAAGACACGACGGTTTGTTAGACCCGAAGAAAGAATGAACCAACGAAAGAAAGAAAGAAAAAAAAAAGTTTATCATTGATGACTTTCACTTTTGATAAATTCGCAGTAGAAAGTGTTTAAAAAAATTATGAAACATAAATAATAGTGTTTAGGAACGGTCAACAGATTGCTAGATATTAAAACAGTCATAGGGCAAACGAATCAATCGAATTAACTGGAAACGTGGAAAAATGACCCGTGGGTTTGTCATCAAAAAAAATAAAAAATAAAAAAAAGCATAGAAAAAGTCTTAATTTTTTTGTAGTTTTATTATTTTAAGTTCTTTTTGTATTTATAAAATCACTCTCCCTTTCGCTCTCGATCATGAAATCAAAAAGTAATAATAAAAAAATTTCACGGCAACACTACGCCGTTTTTCACTTGATTATAAATAATTTCATATTTAATATTCGCGTGGTAGGAAGAGGCATTATAGGGAGGGAGGAAGGAAATAAGAGTGCACTTAAGTAGGCGATTTGGCATGTACTTAAGTTGCCGATTCCGGGATTCTGAATGATTTTAGTCTCCAAATTTTACTGATTTAAATCCCGAAATCACCAAACATGAAAACGGGAGGCCTGCTGTAACTTCCCCCTTTATTTAAAACCATTTGGAGTTTTACCAAAATAATGAAACAGAAAATCATTAGTCATACAAAATTACCTAAAAGGATTTCAATCATTTACTATTAGTAGGTAACTACCAAAGAACGGTTACTAAGTTACTACTTCCTAATTAAGTTCTAACTGAGTTGGTACTAATTCGCTTACTAAATAAGTAACTGAAATAAGTGATTTGCAAAGTTTAGTTCTTAGTTGATACTTGCTTAGTTTCCTAACAAGTTAGTCATTTACTGACTTGACTTGTCAATTAGCCAAGTAAGTAACTGGCTTAACTTACTAAAACTAAATTTCTGATAAGAACATACTTACCAAGTTACAGAGTAAATATCACTTACTGCGAGTAAGTAGAAATAATAATTACGGGAGACTGATAACTTACGAAGCAAGTAACATAGTTACTTAAAAACTCACTAAGTAACTTAATATATTGCAAAGTGAGTCAACTTACTTAAGTTACTTAGTAAATTATTAAGTTATTAATTAATTAATTTATTAATTTGTTTATTACTAAGTAAGTGACTTTGTCACTGTAGCTTGGTAACGATCTACATGCTGTTACTGCTACTAACGTACTACTTACTGTTACTAATGTAAAAACAAAGTCGTATCATTTGTGTCTTACAACAAATTGAATGAAAGAAAAATTTGCTGTAAAAGTTCGAATTATCAACAATAACCTCGCTTAATTATTTTTGCTGAAGATTTTGCACACTTGCATATTTGCTAAAAGTTACTTCTTTTATGAATAATGTTCACCCAAACTAAAAATAAATAAATAAATAAATAAAAATTGTTAGCCATTTGACGCAATCATAACAGAAAAAAATCATTCGGTAAGTTTTGCAAATTTTATGCATTTATTTTCCTCGGCAGGAACAAAATTTATTTTTCGACGCGTGGGCTGAGATTTTTCCTTTTTTTTTTTTTATCCTCCGCGTCCAAACACACATTATTATCTGTTTACTATACGCGGAAAAGGAAAGGAAAACCCCTGGGGAAAGACGAAGAGGGAAAAAAATGAACGATTCAGGTGAATGACCGAAAACTGACCTAGTCAAGCATTTTGCCAAGACATGCGCTTTTTTGACGGGGATCCTGCGCATTTTCGACGATTCCACATGTTGTCGAAAGCTCTCGGTTTAAGCAAAAGTTTTAAGACTTAACCGTATGCCTTTTGTTAGTCGGACGTTCACCTTTCCGGTCCTCTTGTTTTTTTTTTTTTTTTTTTTTATACGTACAAATTTAATTTAATTTAATTTCGTCTTTAATTTAAATGTATATTGAAATTTTTTTCTTTCTCCCTTAAGAGTTTATCAGGGTATATTAAATCATTTAGGAGAAAGTTTTTTAAATGCCGATGATTCCCCCTTTCGGCCAAAAAATGTAAATAAACCGTTTAAAAACTGTTTGCCAAATATTTAAAAAAAGATTTGAAGAGGTGAACGTCCTCCGTCGCGATGACGAAGGAGAATCCGTGACGTCATTTTTTCTCTTCGACGTCACTTTTCCTCTTCCTGATTTTGATTTTTTTTTTTCGGAAATGAATAAACCGAGAAAATGCTGTTGCGAAAAGCGACAACGACAAATGTATTTTTTATTTTTTTAAATTCAAGGTCGATGACCTCTCATTAAACAGTCATATTTGATTCGATGTTTAATCATTTGCAGCTAGCATGTCCTATCCCAGTGAATTGTATGTAGTATATTTTTATTTCGCCGATTGATGTAATTTTTTTTTCTTTTTTTTTCAATTTTGGTTCAATGACACGTCGTAACCTGTGTGATGCGTATCAAATATGGCGGAAGTTTATGATTGTACTAAAAAAAACTTTTTGTTTGCTTACTTTAAAAGCTATGAACGCTAAATTTTAATATCTCAATTATTGTTTAAAAAAAAAAAAAAAAAAAACTATGTTAAAAAAATTTCAATGACAATTTTGACAAAAAGATTCGAATTCTGTAAAATATTTTTTTACGAAGGTAAAAAAATAAAAAAAAAAACAGAATCGTTTAAATTAAAACTTTGTGATACGTAATTAGGAAATTTTGAAAATCCATTTGCATTTCATTCAATTTAAGCACTTTTATTCCGCACCCCATTGGTAGCAATTGTGAGTATGTAACTCTTTTAAGTTTGAAAGCTACACTGGGCGACCAGTTTACTCTCTGGGATAATACGGCATCCCGAGAAGGGGACCTCCATCCGGAGGTTAGAATTTTTTTCAAGGGGGGCTGTGTAATTATTAGGGGGGAGTGGGTTGGGAAATTTTTACGTAAGAGGGTTTGGGACTGAAATCATTCTTAATAAAGGGTGAGAGAGTTTTCAAAAAATTTACTTTTACTTAAAATGAGGAGGAAAAGAGGGAGTCAGAATGCCGAAAATGATGCATGATTACGTAATACTTGAATGTCCCCCCCATGGACGTGATAAAAGATGCTCGGAGTTAAAAAAGTAAACACGGTATAAGATTTTGTAGGCCCCAAAAGTTGTCTCCGAAATTTCAGTATTACAAATGCTTTTATTAAGGAAAGTCATTAATGTATTGACCCGTGCAACATAATATTGTCTTGTTAAAACGATGCCTCATTGTTATCCCAACAAGAAATTTTGGGAAAAGTCAATAAAAACCAATTGCTCAGTTTCTGTTTTTTTTTGCAATTTTTTTTGCAATTTTTTCTTCCACCATTGCTTCCCACTTTTCGAAAAACTGATGCCGACAATTTAACTCTATCATCTCGGAATTCTGTAGTCCAGCCTATGGAATTTTGCTTAATGATTAGATGAACCATGCACATATAGTCCATCAGGAGGCAAAGAATTAAAATTCAGATGTATTTTAGGCATTGTTTGCACCCTCTCCCTCAAAAGAAAATCCTGGTATCCTTCAGGTGGTTTTTTTCTGCTTCTGTGGAATACTCAACGATCAATTTGGCAGTTATGTGATCCGCAGGGCTGCAAACCCCTTGGGTACTTCGGGTTCGGGTTCCTTAGAAAAGTTTGTTCCAGATTGAGGTTTGGGTTGAATTTGGTTTGGTTCAGGACTTCACGGTAAAAAATTTTATGTTAAAAGTAACATAATCCACTAGTAAAAAAAAAGGCTACATATATTTTCTGTGTAAAGGGGTTTATGCAAAAAAGCCGATTTTGTGACCGCCCAGAAAAAGTCGGCCCTTTTCAAATCTGAGAAACTACTTTATGGTTTTTGACCCGTAGAATCCGAAAATGACCATAAAAATGACGTACGGCTGTGGGAAAAAGCCGATATCTCCAATTATTTAGATTAAAAGTCGATTTTTCGAACAGGCAACCAGTTCTGGGGACATCGCTGGTTAAAAAACCGGGGGAGAAAAATTCAGAAAACACTTTTCTGGCTATATCAAAGCCCAAATGAGTTAACTTGTTTCGGGGGTTCGCGGGAAAAAATTCCTGGGGGCGCAGGGGAGGCTCAATCTTTCAAAATTCCCCATTGAGCTGGGCCTAGAATTGTAAAACTGATGGAAAAAAAAAATTCCGGGAACGCACTTTTCTCCTGACTGATTCCCATACGTAATTACACCCGTAGCATTCGAAAATGACCATAAAGATGGCGCGAGGTTGCGAGAAAAACCCGATATCTCCCAATAATTATGAGAGAAACGGCATTTTTCGAATACGCAAACGATTTTGAGGACTCCACTGGTTAAAAATTCGGGGGAAAAATTCGGGAAAGACTTTTTCGGGTACTTTATAGTCAAAATGAGTTGACATGTTTCGGGGTTTCGCGGAAAAAAATTCCGGGAGGGCAGGCGAAGCTCAATCTTTAAAAATTCCACCTTGAACTGGAGCTAGGAGTAGAAAAAAAAAAATCCCGTAAACGGTTTTTTTTTCTGAGTGAGTACTATACGTAATTGGTCCCGTAGAATCCGAAAATGACCATAAAAATGGCGTCCGGTTGCGGGAAAAACCGAATATCTCCATTTATTTCGATAATAACGGGATTTTTCGAATACCCGAATGATTTTAAGTATCTCACGAGCTAAAAAACAAGAAAAAAAATTCGGGGAAGTCTTTTCCGGGTTCTTTATAGTCAAAATGAGTTGACATGTTTCGGGGTTTCGCGGAAAAAAATTCCGGGGGGGCAGGCGAAGCTCAATCTTTAAAATTCCACCTTGAACTGGACCTAAGAGTAAAAAAAAAAATCCCGTAAACGGTTTTTTTTCTGAGTGAGTACTATACGTAATTGGACCCGTAGAACCCAAAAATGACCATAAAAATGGCGTCCGGTTGCGGGAAAAACCGAATATCTCCTTTACATAATCGAATGACGGGATTTTTCGAATAAGGGAACGATTTTAAGTATCTCACGGGCTAAAAAACAAGAAAAAAAATTCGGGGAAGTCTTTTTCGGGTACTTTATAGTCAAAATGAGTTTACATATTTCGGGGTTTCGCGGAAAAAAATTCCTGGGGGGCAGGCGAAGCTGAATCTTTAAAAATTCCACCTTGAACTGGAGCCAGGAGTAAAAAAAAAATCCCGTAAACGGTTTTTTTTTCTGAGTGAGTACTATACGTAATTGGACCCGTAGAACCCCAAAATGACCATAAAAATGGCGTCCGGTTGCGGGAAAAACCGAATATCTCCATTTACATCGATAATGACGGGATTTTTCGAATAAGGGAACGATTTTAAGTATCTCACGGGCTAAAAACAAGAAAAAAATTCGGGGAAGTCTTTTTCGGGTACTTTATAGTCAAAATGAGTTTACATTTTCGGGGTTTCGCGGAAAAAAATTCCTGGGGGCCAGGCGAAGCTGAATCTTTAAAATTCCACCTTGAACTGGAGCCAGGAGTAGAAAAAAAAATCCCGTAAACGGTTTTTTTTCTGAGTGAGTACTATACGTAATTGGACCCGTAGAACCCCAAAATGACCATAAAAATGGCGTCCGGTTGCGGGAAAAACAGAATATCTCCATTTATTTCGATAATGACGGGATTTTTCGAATAAGGGAACGATTTTAAGTATCTCACGGGCTAAAAAACAAGAAAAAAATTCGGGGATGTCTTTTCCGGGTACTTTGTACTCAAAATGAGTTGACATTTCGGGGTTTCGCGGAAAAAAATTCCGGGGGAGCAGGCGAAGCTCAATCTTTAAAAATCCACCTTGAACTGGACCTAAGAGTAGAAAAAAAAAATCCCGTAAACGGTTTTTTTTTCTGAGTGAGTACTATACGTAATTGGACCCGTAGAACCCCAAAATGACCATAAAAATGGCGTCCGGTTGCGGGAAAAACCGAATATCTCCATTTATTTCGATAATGACGGGATTTTTCGAATAAGGGAACGATTTTAAGTATCTCACGGGCTAAAAAACAAGAAAAAAATTCGGGGATCTTTTCCGGGTACTTTGTACTCAAAATGAGTTGACATGTTTCGGGGTTTCGCGGAAAAAAATTCCGGGGGAGCAGGCGAAGCTCAATCTTTAAAAATTCCACCTTGAACTGGACCTAAGAGTAGAAAAAAAAAATCCCGTAAACGGTTTTTTTTCTGAGAGTACTATACGTAATTGGACCCGTAGAACCCCAAAATGACCATAAAAATGGCGTCCGGTTGCGGGAAAAACAGAATATCTCCATTTATTTCGATAATAACGGGATTTTTCGAATAAGGGAACGATTTTAAGTATCTCACGGGCTAAAAAACAAGAAAAAAAATTCGGGGAAGTCTTTTCCGGGTTCTTTATAGTCAAAATGAGTTGACATGTTTCGGGGTTCCTCGGAAAAAAATTCAAGGGGGGCAGGCGAAGCTCAATCTTTAAAATTCCACCTTGAACTGGACCTAAGAGTAGAAAAAAAAAATCCCGTAAACGATTTTTTTTTCTGAGTGAGTACTATACGTAATTGGACCCGTAGAACCCAAAATGACCATAAAAATGGCGTCCGGTTGCGGGAAAAACCGAATATCTCCATTTATTTCGATAATAACAAGATTTTTTGAATATGCAACGATTTTAAGTATCTCACGGGCTAAAAAGAAAAAAAAATTCCGAGAAGTCTTTTCCGGGTACTATGTACTCAAAATGAGTTGACATGTTTCGGGGTTTCGCGGAAAAAAATTCCGGGGGGGCAGGCGAAGCTCAATCTTTAAAAATTCCACCTTGAACTGGACCTAAGAGTAGAAAAAAAAAATCCCGTAAACGGTTTTTTTTTCTGAGTGAGTACTATACGTAATTGGACCCGTAGAACCCCAAAATGACCTTAAAAATGGCGTCCGGTTGCGGGAAAAACCGAATATCTCCATTTACATCGATAATGATGGGATTTTTCGAATAAAGGAACGATTTTAAGTATCTCACGGGCTAAAAAACAAGAAAAAAAATTCGGGGAAGTCTTTTTCGGGTACTTTATAGTCAAAATGAGTTGACATGTTTCGGGGTTTCGCGGAAAAAAAATCCGGGAGGGCAGGCGAAGCTCAATCTTTAAAATTCCACCTTGAACTGGAGCTAGGAGTAGAAAAAAAAAAATCCCGTAAACGGTTTTTTTTTCTGAGTGAGTACTATACGTAATTGGACCCGTAGAATCCGAAAATGACCATAAAAATGGCGTCCGGTTGCGGGAAAAACCGAATATCTCCATTTATTTCGATAATAACGGGATTTTTCGATTACCCGAATGATTTTAAGTATCTCACGAGCTAAAAAACAAGAAAAAAAATTCGGGGAAGTCTTTTCCGGGTTCTTTATAGTCAAAATGAGTTGACATGTTTCGGGGTTTCGCGGAAAAAAATTCCGGGGGGGCAGGCGAAGCTCAATCTTTAAAAATTCCACCTTGAACTGGACCTAAGAGTAGAAAAAAAAAATCCCGTAAACGGTTTTTTTTTCTGAGTGAGTACTATACGTAATTGGACCCGTAGAACCCAAAATGACCATAAAAATGGCGTCCGGTTGCGGGAAAAACCGAATATCTCCATTTATATCGATAATGACGGGATTTTTCGAATAAGGAACGATTTTAAGTATCTCACGGGCTAAAAAACAAGAAAAAAAATTCGGGGAAGTCTTTTTCGGGTACTTTATAGTCAAAATGAGTTTACATATTTCGGGGTTTCGCGGAAAAAATTCCTGGGGGGCAGGCGAAGCTGAATCTTTAAAATTCCACCTTGAACTGGACCTAAGAGTAGAAAAAAAAATCCCGTAAACGGTTTTTTTTTTGAGTGAGTACTATACGTAATTGGACCCGTAGAACCCCAAAATGACCATAAAATGGCGTCCGGTTGCGGGAAAAACAGAATATCTCCATTTATTTCGATAATGACGGGATTTTTCGAATAAGGGAACGATTTTAAGTATCTCACGGCTAAAACAAGAAAAAAAATTCGGGGAAGTCTTTTTCGGGTACTTTATAGTCAAAATGAGTTTACATATTTCGGGGTTTCGCGGAAAAAAATTCCTGGGGGGCAGGCGAAGCTAAATCTTTAAAATTCCACCTTGAACTGGACCTAAGAGTAGAAAAAAAAAATCCCGTAAACGGTTTTTTTTTCTGAGTGAGTACTATACGTAATTGGACCCGTAGAACCCCAAAATGACCATAAAAATGGCGTCCGGTTGCGGGAAAAACCGAATATCTCCATTTATTTCGATAATGACGGGATTTTTCGAATAAGGGAACGATTTTAAGTATCTCACGGGCTAAAAAACAAGAAAAAAATTCGGGGATGTCTTTTCCGGGTACTTTGTACTCAAAATGAGTTGACATGTTTCGGGGTTTCGCGGAAAAAAATTCCGGGGGAGCAGGCGAAGCTCAATCTTTAAAATTCCACCTTGAACTGGACCTAAGAGTAGAAAAAAAAATCCCGTAAACGGTTTTTTTTTCTGAGTGAGTACTATACGTAATTGGACCCGTAGAACCCAAAAATGACCATAAAATGGCGTCCGTTGCGGGAAAAACCGAATATCTCCATTTACATCGATAATAACGGGATTTTTCGAATAAGGGAACGATTTTAAGTATCTCACGGGCTAAAAAACAAGAAAAAAAATTCGGGGAAGTCTTTTCCCGGTTCTTTATAGTCAAAATGAGTTTACATATTTCGGGGTTTCGCGGAAAAAAATTCCGGGGGGGCAGGCGAAGCTCAATCTTTAAAATTCCACCTAGAACTGGACCTAAGAGTAGAAAAAAAAATCCCGTAAACGGTTTTTTTTTCTGAGTGAGTACTATACGTAATTGGACCCGTAGAACCCAAAAATGACCATAAAAATGGCGTCCGATTGCGGGAAAAACCGAATATCTCCATTTACTTCGATAATGACGGGATTTTTCGAATAAAGGAACGATTTTAAGTATCTCACGGGCTAAAAAACAAGAAAAAAAATTCGGGGAAGTCTTTTTCGGGTACTTTATAGTCAAAATGAGTTTACATATTCGGGTTTCGCGGAAAAAAATTCCGGGGGGGCAGGCGAAGCTCAATCTTTAAAAATTCCACCTTGAACTGGAGCTAGGAGTAGAAAAAAAAAATCCCGTAAACGGTTTTTTTTTCTGAGTGAGTACTATACGTATTGGACCCGTAGAATCCGAAAATGACCCTATAAATTGCGTACGGTTCCGGGAAAAAGGATATCTCCACTTTTCCGAAAAATCCGTTTTATCGCAATAAATGGAGATATTCGGTTTTTCCCGCAACCGGACGCCATTTTAATGGTCATTTTCGGATTCTACGGGTCCAATTACGTATAGTACTCACTCAGAAAAAAAACCGTTTACGGGATTTTTTTTTCTACTCCTAGCTCCAGTTCAAGGTGGAATTTTTAAAGATTGAGCTTCGCCTGCCCCCCCGGAATTTTTTTCCGCGAAACCCCGAAACATGTCAACTCATTTTGAGTACATAGTACCCGAAAAGACTTCTCGGAATTTTTTTTCTTCTTTTTTAGCCCGTGAGATACTTAAAATCGTTGCATTATTCAAAAAATCTTGTTATTATCGAAATAAATGGAGATATTCGGTTTTTCCCGCAACCGGACGCCATTTTTATGGTCATTTTGGGGTTCTACGGGTCCAATTAGGTATAGTACTCACTCAGAAAAAAAAATCGTTTACGGGATTTTTTTTTCTACTCTTAGGTCCAGTTCAAGGTGGAATTTTTAAAGATTGAGCTTCGCCTGCCCCCCTTGAATTTTTTTCCGAGGACCCCGAAACATGTCAACTCATTTTGACTATAAAGAACCGGAAAAGACTTCCCCGAATTTTTTTCTTGTTTTTTAGCCCGTGAGATACTTAAAATCGTTCCCTTATTCGAAAAATCCCGTTATTATCGATATAAATGGAGATATTCGGTTTTTCCCGCAACGGACGCCATATTTATGGTCATTTTTGGGTTCTACGGGTCCAATTACGTATAGTACTCACTCAGAAAAAAAAACCGTTTACGGGATTTTTTTTTTCTACTCTTAGGTCCAGTTGAAGGTGGAATTTTTAAAGATTGAGCTTCGCCTGCTCCCCCCGGAATTTTTTTCCGCAAAACCCCGAAACATGTCAACTCATTTTGAGTACAAAGTACCCGGAAAAGACATCCCCGAATTTTTTTTCTTGTTTTTTAGCCCGTGAGATACTTAAAATCGTTCCCTTATTCGAAAAATCCCGTCATTATCGAAATAAATGGAGATATTCGGTTTTTCCCGCAACCGGACGCCATTTTTATGGTCATTTTGGGGTTCTACGGGTCCAATTACGTATAGTACTCACTCAGAAAAAAAACCGTTTACGGGATTTTTTTTTCTACTCTTAGGTCCAGTTCAAGGTGGATTTTTAAAGATTGAGCTTCGCCTGCCCCCCCGAATTTTTTTCCGCGAAACCCCGAAATATGTAAACTCATTTTGACTATAAAGTACCCGAAAAAGACTTCCCCGAATTTTTTTCTTGTTTTTTAGCCCGTGAGATACTTAAAATCGTTCCCTTATTCGAAAAATCCCGTCATTATCGAAATAAATGGAGATATTCTGTTTTTCCCGCAACCGGACGCCATTTTTATGGTCATTTTGGGTTCTACGGGTCCAATTACGTATAGTACTCACTCAGAAAAAAAACCGTTTACGGGATTTTTTTTTCTACTCCTGGCTCCAGTTCAAGGTGGAATTTTTAAGATTCAGCTTCGCCTGCCCCCCCAGGAATTTTTTCCGCGAAACCCCGAAATATGTAAACTCATTTTGACTATAAAGTACCCGAAAAAGACTTCCCCGAATTTTTTTTCTTGTTTTTTAGCCCGTGAGATACTTAAAATCGTTCCCTTATTCGAAAAATCCCGTCATTATCGATGTAAATGGAGATATTCGGTTTTTCCCGCAACCGGACGCCATTTTATGGTCATTTTGGGTTCTACGGGTCCAATTACGTATAGTACTCACTCAGAAAAAAAAACCGTTTACGGGATTTTTTTTTTCTACTCTTAGGTCCAGTTCAAGGTGGAATTTTTAAAGATTGAGCTTCGCCTGCCCCCCCGGAATTTTTTTCCGCGAAACCCCGAAACATGTCAACTCATTTTGACTATAAAGACCCGGAAAAGACTTCCCCGAATTTTTTTTCTTGTTTTTTAGCTCGTGAGATACTTAAAATCATTCGGGTAATCGAAAAATCCCGTTATTATCGAAATAAATGGAGATATTCGGTTTTTCCCGCAACCGGACGCCATTTTTATGGTCATTTTCGGATTCTACGGGTCCAATTACGTATAGTACTCACTCAGAAAAAAAACCGTTTACGGGATTTTTTTTTTCTACTCCTAGCTCCAGTTCAAGGTGGAATTTTTAAAGATTGAGCTTCGCCTGCCCTCCCGGAATTTTTTTCCGCGAAACCCCGAAACATGTCAACTCATTTTGACTATAAAGTACCCGAAAAAGACTTCCCCGAATTTTTTTTCTTGTTTTTTAGCCCGTGAGATACTTAAAATCGTTCCTTTATTCGAAAAATCCCGTCATTATCGAAGTAAATGGAGATATTCGGTTTTTCCCGCAACCGGACGCCATTTTTATGGTCATTTTGGGGTTCTACGGGTCCAATTACGTATAGTACTCACTCAGAAAAAAAAACCGTTTACGGGATTTTTTTTTTCTACTCTTAGGTCCAGTTCAAGGTGGAATTTTTAAAGATTGAGCTTCGCCTGCCCCCCTTGAATTTTTTTCCGAGGAACCCCGAAACATGTCAACTCATTTTGACTATAAAGACCCGGAAAAGACTTCCCCGAATTTTTTTCTTGTTTTTTAGCTCGTGAGATACTTAAAATCATTCGGGTATTCGAAAAATCCCGTTATTATCGATAAATGGAGATATTCGGTTTTTCCCGCAACCGGACGCCATATTTATGGTCATTTTGGGTTCTACGGGTCCAATTACGTATAGTACTCACTCAGAAAAAAAAACCGTTTACGGGATTTTTTTTTTCTACTCTTAGGTCCAGTTCAAGGTGGAATTTTTAAAGATTGAGCTTCGCCTGCCCCCCTTGAATTTTTTTCCGAGGAACCCCGAAACATGTCAACTCATTTTGACTATAAAGAACCCGGAAAAGACTTCCCCGAATTTTTTTTCTTGTTTTTTAGCCCGTGAGATACTTAAAATCGTTCCCTTATTCGAAAAATCCCGTCATTATCGAAATAAATGGAGATATTCTGTTTTTCCCGCAACCGGACGCCATTTTTATGGTCATTTTGGGGTTCTACGGGTCCAATTACGTATAGTACTCACTCAGAAAAAAAAACCGTTTACGGGATTTTTTTTTCTACTCTTAGGTCCAGTTCAAGGTGGGATTTTTAAAGATTGAGCTTCGCCTGCCCCCCGGAATTTTTTTCCGCGAAACCCCGAATATGTAACTCATTTTGACTATAAAGTACCCGAAAAAGACTTCCCCGAATTTTTTTCTTGTTTTTTAGCCCGTGAGATACTTAAAATCGTTCCCTTATTCGAAAAATCCCGTCATTATCGAAATAAATGGAGATATTCTGTTTTTCCCGCAACCGGACGCCATTTTTATGGTCATTTTGGGGTTCTACGGGTCCAATTACGTATAGTACTCACTCAGAAAAAAAAACCGTTTACGGGATTTTTTTTTCTACTCCTGGCTCCAGTTCAAGGTGGAATTTTTAAAGATTCAGCTTCGCCTGGCCCCCAGGAATTTTTTTCCGCGAAACCCCGAAATATGTAAACTCATTTTGACTATAAAGTACCCGAAAAAGACTTCCCCGAATTTTTTTTCTTGTTTTTTAGCCCGTGAGATACTTAAAATCGTTCCCTTATTCGAAAAATCCCGTCATTATCGATGTAAATGGAGATATTCGTTTTTTCCCGCAACCGGACGCCATTTTTATGGTCATTTTGGGGTTCTACGGGTCCAATTACGTATAGTACTCACTCAGAAAAAAAAACCGTTTACGGGATTTTTTTTCTACTCCTGGCTCCAGTTCAAGGTGGAATTTTTAAAGATTCAGCTTCGCCTGCCCCCCCAGGAATTTTTTTCCGCGAAACCCCGAAATGTAAACTCATTTTGACTATAAATACCCGAAAAAGACTTCCCCGAATTTTTTTCTTGTTTTTTAGCCCGTGAGATACTTAAAATCGTTCCCTTATTCGAAAAATCCCGTCATTATCGATGTAAATGGAGATATTCGGTTTTTCCCGCAACCGGACGCCATTTTATGGTCATTTTTGGGTTCTACGGGTCCAATTACGTATAGTACTCACTCAGAAAAAAAACCGTTTACGGGATTTTTTTTTTCTACTCTTAGGTCCAGTTCAAGGTGGAATTTTTAAAGATTGAGCTTCGCCTGCCCCCCCGGAATTTTTTTCCGCGAAACCCCGAACATGTCAACTCATTTTGACTATAAAGAACCCGGAAAAGACTTCCCCGAATTTTTTTTCTTGTTTTTTAGCTCGTGAGATACTTAAAATCATTCGGTATTCGAAAAATCCCGTTATTATCGAAATAAATGGAGATATTCGGTTTTTCCCGCAACCGGACGCCATTTTTATGGTCATTTTCGGATTCTACGGGTCCAATTACGTATAGTACTCACTCAGAAAAAAAAACCGTTTACGGGATTTTTTTTTCTACTCTTAGGTCCAGTTCAAGGTGGATTTTTAAAGATTGAGCTTCGCCTGCCCCCCGGAATTTTTTCCGCGAAACCCCGAAATGTAACTCATTTTGACTATAAAGTACCCGAAAAAGACTTCCCCGAATTTTTTTTTGTTTTTTAGCCCGTGAGATACTTAAAATCGTTCCCTTATTCGAAAAATCCCGTCATTATCGAAATAAATGGAGATATTCTGTTTTTCCCGCAACCGGACGCCATTTTTATGGTCATTTTGGGTTCTACGGGTCCAATTACGTATAGTACTCACTCAGAAAAAAAACCGTTTACGGGATTTTTTTTTCTACTCCTGCTCCAGTTCAAGGTGGAATTTTTAAAGATTCCTTCGCCTGGCCCCCAGGAATTTTTTTCCGCGAAACCCCGAAATATGTAAACTCATTTTGACTATAAAGTACCCGAAAAAGACTTCCCCGAATTTTTTTTCTTGTTTTTTAGCCCGTGAGATACTTAAAATCGTTCCCTTATTCGAAAAATCCCGTCATTATCGATGTAAATGGAGATATTCGGTTTTCCCCGCACCGGACCATTTTTTTTATGGTCATTTTGGGGTTCTACGGGTCCAATTACGTATAGTACTCACTCAGAAAAAAAAAACCGTTTACGGGATTTTTTTTTTCTACTCCTGGCTCCAGTTCAAGGTGGAATTTTTAAAGATTCAGCTTCGCCTGCCCCCCCAGGAATTTTTTTCCGCGAAACCCCGAAATATGTAAATCATTTTGACTATAAAGTACCCGAAAAAGACTTCCCCGAATTTTTTTTCTTGTTTTTTAGCCGTGAGATACTTAAAATCGTTCCCTTATTCGAAAAATCCCGTCATTATCGATGTAAATGGAGATATTCGGTTTTTCCCGCAACCGGACGCCATTTTTATGGTCATTTTTGGGTTCTACGGGTCCATTACGTATAGTACTCACTCAGAAAAAAAAAACCGTTTACGGGATTTTTTTTTTCTACTCTTAGGTCCAGTTCAAGGTGGATTTTTAAAGATTGAGCTTCGCCTGCCCCCCCGGAATTTTTTTCCGCGAAACCCCGAAACATGTCAACTCATTTTGACTATAAAGAACCCGGAAAAGACTCCCCGAATTTTTTTCTTGTTTTTTTTAGCTCGTGAGATACTTAAAATCATTCGGGTATTCGAAAAATCCCGTTATTATCGAAATAAATGGAGATATTCGGTTTTTCCCGCACCGGACGCCATTTTATGGTCATTTTCGGATTCTACGGGACCAATACGTATAGTACTCACTCAGAAAAAAAAACCGTTTACGGGATTTTTTTTTTCTACTCCTAGCTCCAGTTCAAGGTGGAATTTTTAAGATTGAGCTTCGCCTGCCCTCCCGGAATTTTTTTCCGCGAAACCCCGAAACATGTCAACTCATTTTGACTATAAAGTACCCGAAAAAGTCTTCCCGAATTTTTTCCCCGAATTTTTAACCAGTGAGTCCTCAAATCGTTTGCGTATTCGAAAAATGCCGTTTCTTCTCATAATTATTGGAGATATCGGTTTTTCCCTCGCAACCTCGCGCCATCTTTATGGTCATTTTCGAATGCTACGGGTGTAATTACGTATGGGAATCAGTCAGGAGAAAAGTGCGTTCCCGGAATTTTTTTTTTTCCATCAGTTTTACAATTCTAGGCCCAGCTCAATGGGGAATTTGAAAGATTGAGCCTCCCCTGCGCCCCCAGGAATTTTTTCCCGCGAACCCCCGAAACAAGTTAACTCATTTGGCTTTGATAGCCAGAAAAGTGTTTTCTGAATTTTTTCCCCCGGTTTTTTAACCAGCGATGTCCCCAGAACTGGTTGCCTGTTCGATAAATCGACTTTTAATCTAAATAATGGAGATATCGGCTTTTCCCACAGCCGTACGTCATTTTTATGGTCATTTTCGGATTCTACGGGTCAAAAAAGTAAAGTTTTCTCAGATTTGAAAAGGGCCGACTTTTTCTGGGCGGTCACAAAATCGGCTTTTTTGCATAAACCCCTTTCACATAAAACGATTATGATGCATCAATTTGATTGTTGATCAACCAATAAACAATCGTCATTTGTCAACATAAAAATGTTTACATTCAATTTTTAACATAAAAAGTTTTACATATCGAATGTGTAGCCCTTTTTCCGGTTGTTGACATAAAATTTTTTACCGTGAATTGGAATTCAAATTTTGAATCCTGGTTCCAAAATCCGGATCGGATTTTTCGCCTCTGACCCATGCTCCGAAATCAAAGTCTTATGTTTACTCTCTATTTTGATTCATGAAACATGATCAGTCAAACTCAGATTCTTTAATAGAAAATTGGTAAATTTCTTAATTAATAATTTTAACATGTTATTTTAATTAATTGAGTGTTTATAATTTCAATTTATTCGTATGATTTGTATTTTTATCATTTTATACAGATTCCGGTGAATTAAATTACAATTTATTAATACAAAATAAGGAAATTTTTTTTTCTTTTTTTCATTTTAATTTGTTATTAATTTCTATATGGAAGATTTGCCTCGGAGTTAACAAAGTGTAATAATGATGAGGTAATCCCCAGTCGATTAATTTTTTTTTATTTTTTTTTCTCAAAGGTATGTGAACAGGTTGTTGCAGAGTTAACTAGCCACAAAAATACTAGTTTTCATTTTCATGTACAGTATATAATTCTTTTTTAACTTTCGCTCTTTCAAGTGTCAATGACTTTTTATCTCTAGAGAGATGTCTTTTTTTTTCTTTAAAATTGGAAAAACTGAAATGCTATATATTTTTTGATTAATCGTTTAACGGATATGTTCGATTATTTTTTTATATTATATTATTATTTTTTTTTTTTTTTAAGAGGAGATGATCGATAACATTTTTGCGCATGAACTTATGGCCGCGTGGGAGGGCATTTCGTGTTGTGAAACTTATTATTTCTAGGTCAAAGATTCCATCTCGAACAATTATGATTTTTTTTTTCAAAAAATCATTGTTATTCCGATTTTAAATTGACTATTGTCTCCATTAAACAGAAAAAAAATATTAAACAAAAATTCCCGTTTGTTTGTTCATTTATTTTTTTTATTTTTGTTTGGTGTGTTTTCCTAGGATGATTTCGAATCTTCTAACCCTCACCTTGCTCCAGTGACCTAAGTTCATGTGCGCTATCTTAGCATTTACTATGAAAAGCGAAATTTCCAAATCGAAACTTTCTTCCTTTTTTTTTTTTTTTTTTTTTTTTTTTTTTTTTTTTTTTTTTTTTTTTTTTTTATCGATCCGCCACGGTTAAAATTTTTTTTTTCTCTTCTTTTTTTTCATCTTCACGATGTATTTATTTTATTGAATAGGATGATTTTTGCGTGATGAATTCACTTTCACTTAAGATTTTTTCGGCATTTAAAACATTTGTTCGTGGAATGTATTTTTTTTTCTCGCTTGATGAATCTTTTTTCTTTTTTTTTTTTTTCAGATTGCATCTTCTGGGTTCGAGAAAAATTTGGTAAGTTTCGAAACGAAATCATTCCCAGAAGAAGAACCGGAAGTAAATCTTTTTTTTTTCTTGTTTTGCGATTTTTCACGGGTGTCGAAGAGCTGTTTGTCTATAAAATAAGTGAATTGGTTTGAATACAAATATTTTTTGTTTCCCCAAGCTTTTTTTTTTTTTTTGGACACAATAGATTCCATAAAAACGAAATTGGTGTGACGATCGGAAACTTGCTTGGTGAGGCCTTGGATTTTTTAATTTATGACCGATTCGGTGTGAACGTACCTGTGATTGTCAACAAAATTTTTTCAGAAGGCATCAACCCCAACTACAACCCCTTATGTTTGGTTTTTCGTTCTTCCTTACCAAGGTAAAAAGAAAGAGAATAATTTTGAGTTTTTCGACCAAACTTTTCACTTGGAATTCACTTTTTTTTTTCTTCTTTTTCTTAGAGATTATTTTGGACGAGATAATTGTTTTAGGGATGTGTGTTGATTGAAGCTGATGGCAGAGATATTAACTCCTTAATTTATAATTTTTAGCCCCTGCCAAAATTGGGTTAATATTACACCGTTTCCGTAACGCAAAAAAGCCAAAAATAACGCGTTTTTCGTTACCGTTTCAGAAACGTTTCACATCTCTGTACACCCATTTAAGACATCTTGCATAGCTTTTAATGGCTTTGGTCGCTGAATCCTCTAATAATACGTACATTTTCTCTAATTTTTTTCTTGAGACCTTGCAAGAAATTTATTTTTTTAGAGGGCGGCTGGAGATGGACGTCTGGTACACAAACCTCTCTGTCTTGTACCAGAATGATTTTCTTCTTTTCGCTAAGGCGATCAAGACACATAATAAAAAAATCGAATTTTTTTTTTTTTTTTTTTTTTTCTATTAACACTGGGCCAAGGTTCGAAGCAATGACAAGGTCCAGGCATCTTTGTGCAAAGTTTTTCGGTCTAGGTTAAGTTCTCGCTCACCTCACAAGGTCTAAGGTCGTTCGATTTTTTTTAAAATTTTAATACATTGAAATATGATAAATTAATTATTCACAGTTAAAAAAAGTACTTCCCGGTTTGGATATATTAAAGGTTAAAATTTTTTGTAAAAAATTGTAATTTTTATAGTTTACTTTTTTTTTTCTTTTGATTAATATCGTTGGGAAATTATTAAATTCTTGGGTTGAATGAGTTTTTTTAAAAGATACATAAATGTCCCATTTCACATGGGAATGCTCTCATTAGGTACCTCGAAGCATCAGTTCCTTAACCTTGCGGTCGTCGTCCTTTGACTGCCCTACCTCTTTTTTTAATAAACCATAAAAAAAAAACTTTTTTTTTTATTATTATTATTTAAAGAAATGTAGGGAGGATGTAGGAATACTAATTCAGCTAAAAATATAGAATACTTTCAATTGTTTTATAATTTTTTAGATATAAAATTATAGAAAAAGGGGAAAAAATGATTTCAATGAAAGAGAAAATTTTTTAAGTTTTCGTCAAAAATACAAAAGTGTAAAGATTTGACGTGAAACACGAAATATTTTTGAATAAAATTACTTGAATTTAAAAAAAGAGCTGAATACATCAGGTACGGGGACAAGATATATGCGATCATTTTCCCTCCCAGGGAGATAGAACGGAGCGTTGCATAGAACCTGAAATTAATTTTGCTCCCTATAATGAATTTCTCCTTGAAGTTTGTCATTCCGACATCAAATATGATGTCTGAGTTGTCTCCTACTGTTCTAAAAATCGGCCGGGTTATGGGTTAAATTTTCCCATGTAACGACATGAAATATAATTTCGAGGATAAATGCTGCTTCTTCACTATGTCTCAAAATTAATGTTCTAAAATTAATTTTCAAAATTTCCGGAAGTTCTGTGCTTTAATTATTCAAATATAAATTACGAATAAAAAAACGCAATGTACACAGTTAAAAAAAATATGTAAAAATTTAACAAAATCACTTGTTAAAATCGGTCCACATAAAAATATCAACAAACTCGACTTTGTTAAAAATAAAAACTTTGAGCGGCCATAAGATCGCCTTTTGTTTTTCGTCATTTGTTTTAGTCAACATAGCAAATTTGTTCTTTTGACATAGAAAACGTAACATGCTGAGTATGTAGACCTTTTTTTACATAATTACAAATTTTTTTTTACTGTGTAGTAAAACTAACCGACTTCATTTTTAAAGCTTGGTTCAACCCATAGAATAACTAAAGCACAATACTTCCGGAAATTTTGAAAATTAATTTTAGAAAATTATTTTGAGCCATAAATGGAGAAGCGGCAGAAGGTTCGTACCCCAAAATTAAATTTTTTCTGAACTTTCATCCATCCATAAAACCTAATGAGAGGCTAAATCAGGCCAAATATTAGGGTCGAAATGAAAGCCTTTTTGTAGGTGGGAGATGAGAGTGCTGATTCACTTTTTATCGCCACGTGAAAACAGAAAAAAAACCGGATCAAGATCCGAATTTTTGTGGTTTTTCCCCTTAAGACCGAAGTGCCATGAAATGGTTAAAATCTAAACAAAATTGTTTCTCATCCAAGATCCCGCGGGACCGAAATTTCGCTATCACCACGTGAAACCTAAAGAAAGATCCTAGAACCATATTCTTCGTCGGAGAGAAAACGATATAAATCGGCCCGATTTTAGCCATTTTGGTTACTCTAGGCCACAAGTTTGGCCGATTTCTACCTTTTTTTCTCCAAAGAAAGAGATCTGATTCTAGGCAATTTTTTTAGTACTTTCACGAAAATTAGCACTCCCTCTAGCAAGGTAGCGAAAATTAGCACTCCCATCCCCTTCCTTGAAATTGGCTTTTATTTCGACCCTGATATTTGGCCTAATTCACTCTCTCACTAGGTCCTGTCGATGGGTGAAAAACGGTGAAAGTTGAAAAAAAATTTAATTTTAAGGCACGAACCTAATGGCAATCCGGTGGTAGCTTTTTCCGAATTTTCCCAGTTTTTCCGGAAAATTTCTCGCTCATTAAAAATTATTTTTAAAAAACATGCAAGCACCAACTTTTTTTAATGGTTCGAATGTAACTTAATTGTATTCAGTTTAATATCCAACAAGTGAATATTTAATTTTTCGCAAATTTCGTCAACACAATTTAAAAAAACAAAAACAAAAATTAACAATAATAAAAACGAACATTAAAAAGATATGAAAAAAAGTGAAAAGGGAACAAAAGGCGGATTTATGAAACTGAAGAGGTATCAAAAGAAAGTAAGAGTTTGAAAAAAAAAAAGCCACGTGTTTGGATTCAAATCGAAAGTGTATTTTTTTTTTTTTTATTCTTCTTCTTCTATCAGTTTTACAAGTTAGCGAATTTCATTATAATAATTTTTTAGAGGTTTTCAGGTCAATGGTAATGCCGTTCGCAAATAGGAACCACGAAAAAAAAAAATTCTAAGACTCTCTACCTTTATTGGCTAAGCATAAAACTTTCGTTAATCATTTTATTTCTCTTCATCTCTTCTTCAAAAAATATTTTTATTATTTTTTTTCGACAATGACTTCATTAAACGGTTTATATTTATATTCATTCCCTTCGTGGATTCTTCATCTGATTAAAATTCGTCGAAACTCGAAAGTTCTTTTTTTTTATTGTAAAAACGTGAGAGAGAAAGGTTCGTGAACTTTGCTTCGGGAGGCAAGACTCTGAGAGTCCCAATTATTTCAATTAAGAAAAAAAGGGTTAATTCGGTTTTTATTATACGAAAGAAAAATTTTATGAGAAAAAGGGGGAATTCTTTTTCTTAAATCATATTGATTATTATCTTATTTTTCACACTCGATTTATCATACTTTTACTTTCGAATTATTTTTCCATAATCAGTTTTTAATATTTTAAGAAGCATCAATGATTCCGAATTTAAACCGTTAAGAAGAGAAAGGTCAGAGGGAAGAAATTTTTCCAATGTGTGATGAAGCGAATAACGCGTTTGAGGAAATGTCCAATAAGTCGATGAAGAAAAAAAGAGATTTATCAAGGTTTCCATTTTTTCAGGGACACTTCCAGGAGTTTTTAAAATTTTTTTTGTGCTACATGTACTTTTTTTCCAAAAATCGTATCATCAGCATCTATATTTTGAAATAAATTTTGGCTGAGTATACAAGGGATAAAAAGGTTTCTAATGGGATTTCTCAAAAGCCCCTAAACAACAACGGGAATAAATTGATGGTCTTGTTGGCAGTAACATTTTAAAATTTTACGTTAGATGCAAATACGATTTATCTGGAATATTAGTGTTGATATCATGATCAAAGCAGGTTCCTTTGGAAAAAAATGATTGGATCCCCCCTTCTTTAAGAATATCATGTCCTAAAACTTTCTATAGAATTTTGAGCTCGAAACCGTGTTTATTTCTGTTCTAAAATTTTCATAAATTTTGTAAAATTATTCCTGCCTGGTAACAGACTGGTGGGTCTGCTGTCTATGTGCCTTCGCTTATCTTCATGCCCAAGTTATTCTGTTTTCAAATTAACCATTTGAAGTATTTTTTTTAAAAAAATGCTCAGCCCCTGAATCGCCTAAACCTTTTAGGTTCGGTTTTAATGGCGGAGTTTCAGATTTGAAGGGTTTGGGAAATATCGAGACGGTCTCCCTTTTTTCTGTCTGTCACCTTCTGCCAGTGAGTACTCAGCATTTCATCCATGTTTTCCTCAAACCGTTAAATTAAATTCAAGGTGAAGGATATATTCACCGGGATACCGAAGGTCATGCACCCGCACACCAGAACAGATACAGTCAAAATAAGGAAGCTTTTTTTTAATTTTTAAAAGGGAAACCGAATCACCGCTACGGCTATTGCAAAAATCAAAATGAGACAACTTTGAATTTTGTTTTCACTATCTTTTTGGGCGTTACCTTCACGCCGACGATCTACTTCTTTAAATATCTTGAGTCAAGAGCAAAGACTATAAAATTCAGAGAGAGATATAGGTTATCTGAATTCCAACTCTCTCGCCGGAGGTGTTTTAAAAAATTTTTTAAATAAATTTTTAATAAGGAAATAAAGTTTTGGGATTTTAGGCAGGGAATTCGTGGGAAAACATGTTATGGAACATGTTGCCGATCATGTTTTCAAATTTTCCGCAACGTGTTTTCCCTTGACTTGTCCGTTTTAAATTTAGAACGAAAGAAAACTGACGTTTAAAAAAATGTTTTAGCCTGAAATTAACCAAAGTTCTAAGAATAGCTCATTTTTCTTTTAAAAAATTTAAATAGGATGAAAATGAGTGCGATATTTTTCGACGATTCCCTAGGAAGCGCCTATTTCTTTATTTATTTTCCTTCCTCCCGATGAATGAAACGGCTTTAATCGAACTCATCGATGAAGTCATTTTATGTCGATCGGGAATGTTGAGCGTACGAATCTTGACCCAGTTACTCGACGATATTGTCGGGTTTTGGTCAAGGTCTTTTTCCGTTAACATTTTATTATTTTAAATTTATTTTTCCTTTATGGAAACTCCTCTTCGTCGTCTAGACTCGATTTGGACGACATCCCTTTCGATGTTTTTTTTTTTTCTCCCACCTCCGGTCTTTCTCGATCGATTATGCTTAATGTGGTCGTTGGCAAAGTCGAAGGTTTTGCCAACATTTAAAAGAACCCGCACTTTGACTTTAGACAATGAGAATATAATAATAACCGGAATCAAGGGAAGGACGAATATTCTATGAATATTTTTAAAAGGCCGCCGTTTTTATTTTATTTATAACGGATAATTATAGAATTTGATGAGTCAAAATCCAATATGACTCTTGTTGTTTGTTGACTTGTTCAGACTGGCATTTTCGTATTATTTGGGCTCCAAAGTACATGTCATCGTTTCTCCACGTTATCTACATCAATTGCATTAGGATGCCCTGTTCGTAAAGAGTTGCTGCCTTAGAACATAAAAGTCGACTGCAAATTATGGGCAAAAAATTTATGGCCGCTTTGGAAATTATGCGGTACATACTTGCATTACCCAGATTACTCAGATCGACATTATCGTAAAATGATCGACGACAATAATTAAGATAAAGATGACGATAAAGCGAAGGACAAACGATGACGAAGATGAACGTGACGATGGGGTTGATAACGAAGATGAGGCTGAGAATAAGGATAAGGGGAAGATGAAGATGTTCAGGATCAGGGAATATTATAAATGATTAGCATGATATTGCCAACGATGGCCATGATGAACAACTAGTGGATTCCGATAGAATCTCCTGAAAAAAAAAAATTGAATAGAATGCTCCCTCTCCCATTTCCAGAAAGAAAAACAAAAAATTCCGGATCCGTTGACAACCGGGAAATTTGGAGATAAGAATTACCATAAGGACCAGGATCGCCAAACCAAGGATCAAGACCAGCAAAAGGATATGGAGGACGCAGATATGAAAGAAGACGAGGATGATGAGGATGATGACGACGATAAGATTCAAGAGCTCAGATTTAGGCTGTAAAATAAAACATGTAACTAAATAGCAGATATATTAGAAGGTAATTCAAATAAAAAAACTGAACTCATTTTAAAAGAACAGATATTTAGAATCGGAGCTGCAATATTATTATATTGCTATATTTAATTAAGAATCTGCGGTTGATGGAGATTTGCACAAGTATAAGCAACCAACTTTGTGCCCAGAAAAACCAGAAAAAACTTCAGAATCTGGAAACTAAAACTTGGCCGTATTTCTTTTTTCAAAGAAATAATTTTCACGTATGGCAAACCTGATTCGCAGGCTTTCGATTTCATGTAAATAATAATAAATATGACAACAACAACAAAAAATGACTAGTAAGCGAAATGTAATCGAATCAGATACAAAAATAAAATAAGAGCACATTACTCCGATTAACCCAATTATTGACATAATTATTTCAACAATATTGCAAAATTAGACGAATGTTTTGGATTTCGATTGAAATTTGAAATGATTGATTTTACAAATTTAACAAGTTAAATGTAGGACTCAAAAACTGAAATAAAAAGGCAGGGAGATCGGGAGAAGGCAAAAACAAAGCAGCGGAACAAGAGGAAAAAACAAAGATGGAATCAGCAAAGCCTTTGTCAGCTGTTAAGGACATCGAATGACGTAGACCTTTCCAGCCGGTCGAGACCATTCCTGATCGGCGACATGGAGAAGGACGTGCAGCGCTGCATCGCGAGCAACTTGCATTTGCTCTTACCTACGGTCGCAATTGACGTCATTTGACTGGAAGCTGCGAAAGACTTGAAAATTTGTCTGCTGAATGACGTAAAAAAAAAAAAAATTAGCGGTAAAATTTTCCTTCTTTTTTGTAAAAAAAGAAAAAAATGGTTACGAAGCATATGGCTACAGGTGATGTTTGAAAGTGAGACTAAAAAACGAGTCTTGAATCGAGATCGAAAGTGAGAAAAAGTGAAGTGGATAATTATTCTGATAAAAGACTTTTTGACTTTTTCTTTCTTTTATACTAATTACTATTTGATAATAAAAAAAAAATTAAATATAAAAAATAGGCGTTAAAATATTGCAAATTTTTTTTCGAAGCTCACGGAAAAAAACAGCCTACAGCTCCGTCCATTCACGGCGGGTAATTAATCCTCCATTCGGAATCGTCTCGCTGTCCTCTTATTACTTTTTTTGGTCAATTCAAGGTTTTCACGTTTATTCCCTCAGAGGCTGAAACCAGTCGGAATAAAGGTAACGAAAAAGCACATAGGAAGTAATAAAAAAATAGCGAAAAACAGCGTTGCCAAACTGAGTTTAACTTTTAAAAAATTGACCTTCTTAAGGATGCTTAAAGTCCTCCTTTCTCCTTGAGCTCAGTCATTTTTCGAAAATTTATATGCTTAGCTTTGGAATTAAAAGATCGTAACCGGTATTTTAAAAAAAATGTTTACAGAATAGACTTATGCTAAGGAGCAGCCTTGTATCACGGTCAAAATAAGCCTATTTTTATGTGAAAGTGAACTTGATGTCATTTCTATTTCGTTGCCCGCACGGTAAACATCGATCCTAATCGGTTTCGGTTTCGTTTTCGTTTTAAGTTACGAGCAGTCGGATTATTATTTTTATTTTCCCGGGAAAAAGGTGTGCTGAAAGTGACAAAAAAACTGTGCAGTGTGTGACATTGGATTATTCTCTTTTGGATTATTTTCATTTGGGATTATTTTTTTGGATTACGCAGGATCACTGGATATTTACGTCATGCCATTTTTGGATTACTAAATTTTATTTTGTGGCGTCGATTTGGGAATTTAAAAAAAAAAGGTGATGTGTCTGTTTTTTCTTAGTCAAATAAATCGGGAATGTTTGCGGGAAAAATTTGAAAAGAAAAATACTAAGGATATCGAATTTTGTAAAGTTACGAAGAAATTTCTACTGCTGAATTTTGTAATTTTCTGACAATAATTTTTTTTAAATTTACTGTGTTTTGCAAATTTTATTCCCGAAACAATTTAACAGGCTTGAAGGCTTGATTCAAAATTTTTCTCAAGTTTTGTAAAATGCACAATTCAATTTTTCCGCCCATTTTTATGTCTTGAAATGCGCATTAAGCGTTTTCAATTTTTTTTTTTTTAATTTTTATTTTAATCAAATTTTTTTTCTTAAAAAATAAAAAAAAAGATTTATAAAAGACCTTGGCCATTGCCATATTTAATTTTTTTTTTTTCGAATAAAAAAATTAGAATGGAATTTATGATAGCCAAGCAGCCACTGCTTCTTTTAAATGCTTCGTTCTTTTTTTTTTTTTTTTTTTTTTTTTTTCTTCTACAATTTTTCCATTTTTAAAAATCTTTCCGCCTAAACTGTGCTAAAATTTCGCTAAATTTTTTATTTACCAAAACGTTAGAATGCACAATTTCTTTTCCTTTGTCGATCTTTAAGTAGACAAGAGTTCAATGAACTTTGTATGCAAGAAATTTAGTTGAAAAGTTTTAAATTTAAAAAAAAGAAAATGAAGTACAAAGTTTATTTTTTGAATTATATATTTAAGTTTTTAAAGTTTTTTTTTTTTTCTTTTTTTCTTTTTTTTCGAAATTTGTAATTTTCGCCCGATAACGTTATACTGGGATTTTATTTTCATTTTTAAAGTTTGAAGTTTAACAGTCAAATTTTTTGTACGATTTAATTATTTTAATTCTCCAACAAACTTAAAACTGCTTTTAAGGCAGGGGGGTGTAATTCTCTCAGTTGGGGTTATCGGTATGTGGATCAAAGAGGGAACCGGGAGGATGTTCAGTAAAAGAATACACCAGAGGCACTCGAAGAGTGGACTCGAACCACCGATTTAATTATTCATCTGAACAAGAAAATTTTAGGAAAATTTGATTACTTCGATTAATTTGGTATGCAAACGGTAAACAGTTCCATCTACGTCATCATCAGACAATTTTCAAAAAACAAATAGCTATCAGTTGTTTATACCAATACAGAATTTGGCATGAGCTTAATGGAAAATTTTTTCCTTTTACCAGTTTCCGAATTGAAATTCGAATTTTTCATATAAAACTACTTTTTTTAAAAATTAAATAGTTTGAGACTAATTTTTGAGGCAAATCAGCTATAAGTCCAGTCTGGATAAGCGTCACATATCAGTCGGTTTTATCAAGACTGATGCAAACTTGATGCAATTTTATATTTCCATCAGGAGAGCCTTTAATCCCATACCTCTGACTTAGACCCCATAACTCCCGTAATAATATGACATTTGCCAAAGTGCTTGGATGGGCTCTGTCGGTGTCTCTTGATTTAAAACTTTTTGACTCTTAATTATGCTCTTAATTTAGTAAGACTTTTGGGGGAGCAGAATCCCGGTGCCCCTTGTTCTAAGACTGAAATTATTTATAAATCATAAAAAATGATTTAGAAGTAAATGAAAACGTCTAGTTTTTAAATGTTGCATTATTAAGTTTACTTTTTCAAGGAAGATATTGATTTCAGTTGGATAAACAAAAGGAACGAGAAAAACGTCTTTTTTACTTTTCGCGATTTGTTTTCTGTTCTTAATTTTTTTCAGAATTTCCGTATTATTCTCTTTTTTCATTTTACCCTACGATCTTCGTCTTGCCATCTAGACTTTAACAGTTTTCTTCTAATTCTGTGCATCAGCGCCAAAACGTTAAATTAGAAAATTGTCGCGCGATTATTTCCCAGGGAAAATAAATAGCCAGCGCCATTTTGATTCTCCCAACTCTGATATAGGGAATCATACGTCCGATAGTTTTTACCACTTGGCTAAGGCAATTTTAGCAATAGCAAAGTGTTAGGCTCCTCTTGGTTTCCGATTTGTCCATTCTTTTTCCCATCTCAGTCCTGCAGACAGTAAGCAATGTAATCCTTTTCAAAGAAAAAATAGCCTTATAATAAGTGACACGAAACGAACTCGGATTCCGAAAGGAAAAAAAAACTGCTAATTCTGTTTTTTATTATCTCTTCCTGCTTAAAAAAAAAGACTTAACTTATTTTGCTCTTTAAACACCAGATTTTTTTTTTGTTTTAACCCGCGATTTAAAAATTAGTCGGGCTAATTTAAAACGATTCGAACAAAAACAAAATGGCGAAACGATTGAAAAGTTCAAGTACGAGCCATCTCTAAAAACGTGACCTTTATCGATGATATACAAAGTATGACATTTTCTCAAGATGATAAAAAAAAAGAAACAAAACAACGCCAATCAAGATTAAAAAGAAAAATCAAAAGACACGCAACGATTTTTTTTCTTTTTGGAAAAAAAATGTACGTTGATTTTTTTATTTATTTTTATTTCTTTTTTTTTGGCCTAAGTTCGAACAATGCAAAAAAAGATTAACGGTAGAAAGTGAAATCTTGGCCAAAATAACAGTTGAATGGTACTCGTGACATTGTTAAATTTTTTTTTCAGTTTGCCTTAATAAAAAAAAAAAATTGTCTGGGTCGAAGAACTTCCGGTTTTTTTTGGAAAATCGGCATACCAATTTTTTTTTTCTAATAACAAAGGTACTGAGTTTACCAAGGTTAAGATTTTTTTTTTTTTTAAATCTTCGTCCTTGCCTTCGGTATATCAAACTCATAAGCTAAACGTTTTCTTTCTACCTCTGAAATTATGTAAACTATCTCTTTGTTTTTCTTTTTTCAGGTTCCGATGACGATGCTGCGTGCGAAATCAAGGATTTCTTAAAAGGAGTAAGTGGTTCCTTTTTTCTTTAAAAAAAATTCATTTTCGCTTTAAAAAAAAGTTATTTTTTTGCCCCAATTCGAAAACCGTTATCAGGAAATGAATTAGATAGCATTGGCATTGCACTCTGCCCCCCTCCCCTCTTTATTTAAGTTGCATTCGGGATTAATATGCACTCGGAATCAAGGTCTTTTTAATTTGAAGGCATTCTGCATTTTTTTTTCTCTCCTCCTTTGTTCTTCGGGTATGAGTCTTCCGAATTTTATTGAAGAGATAAATTTTCTTTTAAAACGCCTTCGCGAAGAACAACAAAGTTGCATTCTAAAAAAATTGTAATGATCGGCGAATGCGTCATTGCATGCGCATTGGCAGATTGGAATTTATATTAAAAAAAAAAAAAAAAAAAAAAAAAAAAATTCGAGATCGAACTAAAATAATTTATTTTTTCGACGACGGACGAAAAAAAAAGATGACTTTGTTATTATTAAAATCCAATTAAGAGCTCCTTGACATTATGATGGTAATGACACACTTATTTCACTTTCTTTCGATGTGGTCAGAATTCGAAATGAAAAGTGCTCTAGCCAGGGGTCAGAAGAGGAGGCGTCAAGTCGATGAGAAAAAAAAAAAAAAAATCCGGTGAAAGAGAAAGCAGGAATGCCCGCGTGAGATTAACAAAAAAAAAAAAAAAAAAAAAAAAAGAAGAAAAAAACAAATTGATGGCCGATTAAGGTATTTCGTAAAACAATTTAATTAAAAGTGAATTCGTACGCCTCTGTAAATTTTTATTTTAAAAAGATACAATAAAATAATAAAATTTTAACAATGGAAGTGATAACGGTAATGATCGAAAATAATTTGCTTCCTTATTTTTATCTTCTTAAAAAATTATAATCGGTCCAAAAAAATTAAATAAAAATAAAAATAAAAATAGATTAATATCGGATGGCCGTTTGTTCCTTCCGAAACATTGGTTTCCGCGAGGTTAAAAATTCCAGATTTGTGATAAAGTTCAGGAAAAAAAAGAATGCTTACGTTTAGCTTATGCCTTTTACTTAAATATTAAAAATCGTGAAGGTCGAAATAGATTTTTCATCACACAGTACGGAAAAGTCCACTTTTCCGTCCTAAGCAGTTTATTTACAGATTATTTTACGCCGTACTTTTTGATAAAAAACATCTTTCAATGCAAGAAACGCAAATGACTTGCTCGTACGGTCCTATACGGTATCGGTTCCTATACGGTCTTATGCGACTTGCCCGTTCGGTACCTATTTAAGGCCCTCGCTTTAGGCTCGGCCGGCAATTTTGTCGTTTCCATTCCTTTTATTGAAAAATACTATTTCAGTTGGCACTTATGTCATATGCTTAGCTTATGGTGTGGTTAGGAGTAATGTGAAGCAAGAGTAATCATTTAATGTTTAGCTTATAGACCGATCGCCCTGTGTTGGATATAATTTCTTGCTTTATCTCGATTTAATATCTTGTGGTTGGAAGCCCGTGATACAATATTTTCGGTGGTATTTTTTTAGGAATATACAGTAGTATTCAGATCTTTGTAATTAGTGATAAATTTTTATTTAATCACCTGCAGATCATAAGCACGAGAGTAAATATTTTACCTAGCCAAAGGCTACAGCCGCGGGAATCGAACACCCGATCTCTCACTATCGCGGCGGGTGCTCTATACCATTAATATTCGATTTTTATTCTGTTAAAGTGAACAATTGAACTTTGCAATTAGTTTCCAGCTTTGGGATCAAAATCAAAAATTAGGATTGTTCTTTTGGAATTGTTAACTTTTTAAGGATAGGCTTCGGATAAACCCGACCGCGATATTACCGTTATGCAGCCGAACACCCCCTAGAGGATGCAATGAATAGAATCTCGAGTAACAATCATTTTCGTTTGATTTATGACGAATTGTATACCTATTATGTAAGCAAACTTTTTTTCGCTTTTTGACTTTAAGCATTAAATGGGCCTTTTTCGTGGAGTAAACCCTTCCCCCCCAAAAAAAAAAAAAAATACTTACGTAATATGTGTGTACGAGCAATTATTCGAAAAGTAGGATTCTAACTGGTACATCATAATTGCCAACCCTCTCCCAACTGTATTTAAAAAGTTTCGACGTATCGTCTATCTGCACGAAATAAGGGCTAGTTTTAAGCTAAGTTTTAAAAGTTTTTTTTTTTTTTTTTTTTTTCTTCATTTTCTGAGAATAGTTTTTCTATCAAGTAACCATTACAGAAATTTAATAGAATTTTCGAAATATAAAGCTAGGACAAATACATGGTTCAGCCTCAATTTTTCTAAAAGTCAACCCATGGGCACTGTGTGAGATATTATTATTTTCTATGCCGATTGCTCCTTTTTTCGGCTAATACAGTGATTATATAATACAGCCTATGAATTACTTCTGGTTAAATGTAACAAAATTTTAAGCATTATCCTGACAATTTAACTAAACATGAGGGACTCACTTACAGACTAAGACTACGGGTTATTGCCACAAATATACCGTAGGCCTATCGATTAAGTCCAGTTTCCAGTGCTTTCTGAAGAAACATTTAAATGTAAATTTTGTGATCATATGCCAAAGACCTTTTTTAGTTTAAACCTTTCAAAAGCATTAATATTTTTTCACGTTAGAGCCAAAAAGTCGCATTCAAGAAAATGAGAATGTCCGCTATTCAGGGATGGAAAACCAAATTAGATCAAATTGGTTCATGGTAAAAAATTTTATGTTAACAACCGGAAAAAGGGCTACACATTCGATATGTAACACTTTTTATGTTAAAATTTGATTAACAATTTTTATGTTGACAAATGACGATTGTTTATTGGTTGATCAACAATCAAATTGATGCAACATAATCGTTTTATGTGAAATTTACACAGAAAATATATGTAGCCTTTTTTTTAATAGTGAATTATGTTACTTTTAACATAAAATTTTTTACCGTGTTTCACCAGTTGATTTATCAATTTTTTTGTTTCAAAAACCAGAACCATATCGAATCACCCTTAACTCCAAATTATTGAACCCGAACCGAATCAAACCCTTGGAACATTATAACCAAAGTCCCAGAACTGAACCGTAACCCATAAAGAGCCTAATGTGAAACCAAAACCAAACCAAAACCATCATCTGTTAGCCTATAAAACCTGGCTTTTGTCAAAAAACCACGGTTTTTCAATTTTGAGGTCGAAAACTATATGGAAAAAATAAAAACCCAAACCGAACCAGAAAATCAAAACTTTATTATTCGTTGAAAAGAAATCATAACCATAACCATAACCAAAACCAGTAAGCATCCCCTTGCAGAACCGGAGCCTCAAAAGAACATGGTTTTTTTTAGCCTGTCTTCAACTAAATACAGAAACCGAACCCATGCTTACATTAAAATATGGTTTTCCATTCCTGTCGCTATTTCATGTAACCATTTTCAGATGCAAAGTTTCGAATTATTTGATGCAAAAATTAAAAAATCAAAGTGTCTAAGCGATATTACTGACTAGAGATTCCAAATTCCCGAAATATTTCCATTTCTAGGAATCGGCAATTCCCGTTTTTGAAAAAAAACATCAATCTCGGAACGGGAATTCCCGTTTTGGTTAGCAAATTTCTTTTTCTTCTAAAATATTGAAAATTTTATGTGATAAATGGTCAAAAACTTAATACAATCATTATTATACCCGTTCCCCGAGAAGCGGGAATTCTCGAAAATGAGAAAGATTCCATTCCTTGAAGCGGGATTCTCGGCAATGAAAAAAAAGAATTCTGTCCCAGTGGCGAAATTTCACAAAAATCTTGGGGGGGGGGGGGCAAAAAGTCTGTCTGCAGCGATCTTTTTTTTTTTTTTTTTTTGCTTTTCAGTTAGTGACTAGCACCATTTAATTAAAACTTATGGCTTATTTTAAACGTAAAACAAAAAAAAATTACCAAAATTTTTGCTACACAAAATTATACACTATTTTAACGGGTATTGCCATTCTTTTAGGCCATCAAATGCACCCACTAGAAGTTCCAAGTCAGCTTTTTTCACTTCCTTTTTATAATGGCCTGCACTGCTTAGGGGGGGGGGGGGCGAAATGACGCCACTGTTCTATCCCATTTCTTTTCCGGGAAAAAATAGATTCCCGGGAGCAATTTCTATCACTGACCGAACCGAAGAAAACTTTCTTAACTTCTGAAATGTCGATAATGTTTTTTAATTTTTTTTTGAGCCAGTTGCTTTCAGTTTTTTTTCCTTGTATTTTTGTGCTGTCAGAAAGTGCTTTGTCGGAACAAAACGAAAAATGATAACGTTATTGTCGAGACAGCGCCGGAATAGTGAATAGCCCTAGCTGTGTTCGAATATTTGTTTTTTTGGAAATTTCTAGTCTAGGCAAAAGGTTGCTGAGGTCCGTGGAGTTCGCCTGTATATTTTTTAGGAATACTGGGAAAAGTTAGGATAAGAACTGGAAAATACAGTATGAAAAGATTTTTTATTGCGACAAAAATGATTTACAAGATATACATTGCACTGAATATAATCTTTGAGAAAAGGTCCGGCAATAGTAATCGAAAATAAAAACTAAGAAATGACACATTGATAAAACAAAAAAAAGAAATTATGAAAATCGTAAGAGAAAAAACAGGGAAAGTGTAATTTTTTTTCCATATTTCACAGAATTCGACGGTATATTTATACAAAACAATTTTTTATTTACAATTTAAACATGTAGCATTTAAATACCACAACGATGATTTAATTTTATTTATCAAAACAAAAAAACAAACCAAAAAAAAAAAAAAAAAAAAGCCTAGATTGGTCGATAAATAATCGCGAATTTTTTTTTTTTTTTTTTTTTTTTTTTTTTGTAATAAAAAGTGAAATAATGGTAATGGATGGACGGATGACATCAGAACGAAATGGAAATCGGTAGTCATTCCATCACAGCGTTTATAATTATTGTTAACGTTCTAGACGTTGGATAAGATAAATGTAAATGCGAAAAAAAAAAAACTGGTGGGGCAGGCCCCGTCATTACTTTCACCGTTGAGTGCATGGTGCACTAGTGAAAGTACATCTTTTATTTTTTTTCGCTATCTTTTTAGCTCATCTTTTATTATTGCAGTTTTCTGTCTTAAAAAAAATAATAATAAAAATAATTTTGGAGCGAAGGAAATCAAGGCATCGACATTGCCCATCGGAAATATTTTTAACCCTATACTCCAAATTCTCTGCGTTTTTATCTATTTAGAACGCAAGGTCAGGGTATTACCATATCAAACCTCTATATTATTTACCTTGAAGATGAATAATATTGTAAAACTGATTGTTATGCTATAAATCATTTTGCGAAAGGAAAGGGAAAAAGAAAAAAAAAAAAATTTTTTTCGGGTGAAACTCGTGTTGGGCTTAAAATCGATCCTCTGCTACTTTTTTTTGATTGACATTTTGTTATTTTCATGTGTCCAGGATTGATATGAAGGCGACGTGTTCCCCTCGCATCAACATTTGATTCACGTGTCTCTCGCAAGTCTCGAAACCTTTTTCTTTTTTTAATATTACCACTTTTGGAGGTGTCACCATTGGTCCTACTTGTTTCCACATAACAGGCGGATCCTTTCCTTCCCCTGCAATTATACAAAAAAAAAAAAAAAAGCTGTCACTCCCTGTTTGTAATTTTCCCTGAGTGAGTCACTCCGCCACCACGCAAACTTTGTAAAAAAACTTGGGAAGTATCGAAGGACGATTTTGTTTTTTGGACCATCATCCATTTTTTTTTTTTTTTTTTTTTTTTTTTTTGAGAAAAATCCCTAACGAGATACTTTACATAAAAATAAAAGCTTTCCATCATTAAGTCAAGGGCACATTATAATTTTGATAATGGATTTAAATACCGAAATGATTGCATATTTAAGTTAAACATAAAAGAATATTATTATTCTATACTTTCGATCCGATTCGATTCACGGACTTGAAGTTTTGCACGTGAAATGAGAAATCTTGTTCATTTCCTGACTGCCTCGATGTGTTTTGCATGGTAACCTAGAGATTGTTTACGATTTTTATTTTTAATGAAAAAGGATGTATTATAAGAAAAAAAAAAAGATTTTGCGATAAATTTTCAAGTACGTTGAATTTTTTCTTAAAAATTAATCTCCGAAATTAAGCGTAAAAGTCGAATGAATTAATTCTAGAAGGAAAATGTTAGATCTTCATCAGGTGTTTAATCAAGTTAGAATTTTCAGTCTTTAAAAAAGATTCTGTAAACTAAAGGTTCCTTTTAGCTGGCTTTCGACTGTATATCGTAAGGATCCCTGTCACCAATAATTCGTTTTTTCATGGCAATCCATTTAGTGACAGGGATCCTGGGAATAGGCATTTACATTGCAGTTAAATATTGAAAAATATACGCAAGTTTTTTACTCGTGCACAAACGCACGTATTTCCAAAGAAAGTATATTCCATCTTCAGGTATTTATCATCCAGACCGATATTTAACGATATGCGTGTGTAATTATAAAACCAAAAAAAAAAAAAAAAATGCAAGTTTGGCGTGTCTATTTAGGGGTTTGGCATGTTATTTTTCGCGATTCCTGGACCAAAAATAAATAATGCCATCCCAGTCGATTACTTTTCGAAAGAAAAAAAAAAAAAAATCAAGGTCAGACTCATTTAATTTACAAATCAAAGGGTCAAAGGGAAAAATAACATAAGGTATGACCCGCATGGTAAAGGTGCAGCCATTTATGCACCAAACACGAAATATTGACACAATTTCGGGTTGATTTTCCCTGTTTGTTTTTTATTGGTCGAACGGTTTTCCCTTTAAGAAGCTGATTGAATTGATCAATTTGTTAAAAAATAATTCTGTTTTTAATTTGTAAGCACCTTTGTATCTCCATCTTTTTTAACTTCATGAATTTGCATTCGCTCTAAATCGGCTTAAACCTTTGAATGGAAAGTGCTCCTTAAAAATCATGTCTTTTTTTTTTTTTTTTTGTCACAGTTTAGGTGGGAATGTGTAAACAGATAGTACGATGGCGAAAAGTCGCTCTGAAAATATCTAAAAAAATTAGTACAGAGTACTATTAATTTGCATTTGATTATAAATTTTGGGAGCAAAATGTTAGATGCAGTTTAATATGTATTTCGTAAGCAAAGTTTTAAAACAAAATAAGCTTTTTTTTGAGCCCCCCGAATATGCTTAGGTAATCAAATCAATTAAGTGACTTTTCAGTCAATTATTTTTGTATTTTCACTAAAATTTGAGTATTTTAAAAAAGTAGCAATCTGGGAAATATACGTAATTAACTTTTAAAAAAAATTCGTACGAGACGATTTTTTTTTCTTACATTGTGACGTAATTTTTAAAATAAACAAAATTAATGTTTATTTAATTTTAAAATTAAGCCTATTAATCATTTGAAGGTAATATTAATTCACTATACGAGACTCCAACCAAAGAGCGATTAATGTTTTTCTTTATTCAGAAAGAAAGACCTTTCAGCTTTTCCATAATGAAATGCTAGAAAGGTTGACCCCTTCCAGCCCTTGTTAATAGGACTAAAATTTTCCGAACTAAAATTGTCCTGCCATTTTTTGGGCTTACCTTAAGGTTTAATAAGCAAAAAGCGTAAAGGAACAATTTTTCAAAATAGGCTGACTGACTTGAAAGGGTTAAGCCCGGTGATTTTTTTGTGTGATTATCGATCACAGAAACTGGGGACTTAGGGCCAGTTTTTCTGACTCCTAGCTCCTAGTTGCAGGTACAGGTAGCTTGGAAGGAGAACCTTGTTTCGGTTATGAATACGAAAGGCATGACTCGCAAATTAATTAAAATTAATACTTTCAAGGAGGGTAATAAAAGGTCAAAAAATCGTTTTTTTTAAATCACTCAGCACTTTTTTTTCTCATTTGGAAAAAAAAAGCCCCATCTTTTTATTTAAAAACTTCCTGCTTTCGTTTAGGAAGTGGTTTTTCTTCCATGACGCGACGTCCTAGACAAAAGAGACGTGCCAATAGATGTCACGCTGTTTTTTAAAAGAAAAAAAAAAATAAGTTTTGGATGTGTCCGAGGTAAATGACTACATGTCCGGCCTCAAACGGCGCGATACCGAGGAAAAGTTTCAATGTCGGAATTGAAAATTTTTAAGGTGAAAAATTCAAGGCCCAGAAAAAAAGAGCATAGTAAGGACATCGGTTTTAGATTAACTATAAGTAGAGATAAAAGTTTAGCTAAATTGCTACTATTTACATAAACTTTTAACGAGTCCGGCGAACACATCTGCCATAAGCTAAAAGAAGCTATACTTGTAGCGGGAGACCTTCGCAGCAGCATGTGGATGGAATGTCGGTTCCTTACATAAGTTCAATATTGATTTCAATGGCGGATCGCGAAGACTGGGTCAGGGTTACCATACTAATCGCTTTATTTTAAACGTTTTTCGAGATGTTTGTTTCGTCTCGCTATTTTTTCCCCGAAAGGCTTAAGGGAAAAGGGCCTGTTTTATGGCGAAACTCCTTCCCTCACTCCTCCCCCCCGTCCCACTCCTTATTCGGCCGGTTTTTCCTAGTCGCCTTGACGGAGTGCAGCGAGAAAGAAAAGAAAAGAAAAAGGCAAAGGACGCGACAAGCGAAATGCACGGGGGGACATGACCACGGATTCGTAAAAGTGCATTTTTAATTAAAATCATGACATTGAAAATTTTTATTTAAAAAAATAAAAAGAAAAAAAATTCTTTTTTCTTCTTCCTAGTTTAGCTATTTTAATGAGCGATCTAATGGACCGGTTAACAGCAACTTTAGTTTTAAAGTTATTTTCCTTCGTCTAAATGATTAGAACAACATTTGCCTAATGAAAAGACCAGGATCCCGTCTAGTGATTCTCGCGAAGGAAAGCGGGTTATCTTATTAGCGACTGGGTGGCTTGCATTGAGCTTTTATGAATGCGATCGAAACAATCGATCATCAATTATTCAAGATCAAAGTTGGGATGTTCTTAAAACGAACAATGCCACGGGGATTAAAATATGTGCTAAAAAGAGCTTGCAGTATATCGGTGAAAACTTTAAAAAAATATAAAATATCAACCAGGATCCGGCAGAAAATTGGGAGTTTCTTCTGATGAGAGGCGTTGATCCCATGGTCGTGAAAGTGACTAGTTCCATTTTTATTTTTGTACTTGTTTTGCATTAGGATCTGCCCTTACTTCGCGCATTTTGCAATTTTAAACGTCTTACTCCCGTCCTTTTTACGGTGCTTAATTTTTTACTCGATGGAAAAGTGAGACAATTTCAGCCTAAGTCCGGGAAAATAGTCGTTTGTTTGTAGGCAATTTCGCATGAGGCACGAATCCTAAATCCTAAGTTTGATGTACGATACGATCGGCAAGTTTAATGCCGAAGCAATATCGAGGAAACATTCTGAAGGTGCCATGTTCAGTTATCTTCACGTTACTTCAAATTCGTGATGTACTCTACTGTATTTCTTTCTTTAAAATAAAATTTTGAATTTTTTTTCCTTTATCGGATTTTTTTCAAGATTTAGGCTAAAATTGCCATCCTTTTCCGTAAGGATGGCAAGCTTCCTATACAGCTACTCTCACTCAAGACATTTTGAGTAGCATAGGCACTATAAATGCGAACTAAGAAAGCGCTAAAGCAAAAAAACCATGAACAGTATTTTATTATCACGTGTTAGGCACATGCAATACCAGGTTTAAAATCAAGGTACTGGCTCCTTAATCGCGGAAGCTACACGAAAAAATATCCAGTTATGCCAAATGATTTTCATCTTAACTTTTCCTGGAAAAACACGGTGTTTCATTGTTATAAAGTTTTTCCAATATGGCGGCTATTTTACGATCCGAATCGCTTTTTGCATTGTCATTAAACCTAATGATTTAAAGTCGTTTCGAATGATATAATTTGTGCAATAGGCGCTTAAAATACTTTCAATTTTTTTGTAATGAATTTGTAGACTTATCTGAAGTGAAGAATAAAAAGTAGTATAATTTTTTTTTTTTTTTTGATTCCGGCTTAAGTATAAATGCAGTTTTAATGGTAAAAAATTCAAATTTTTTTAGAAGTTTCGACCTGATAGAATTTAAAAATTCAGGAGGGGGGGGGGGGATCCCTGTCGGCCTTCGGCCTCTTCTTGCAAATTGTAAAATTGTTTCCTCTGCGGAGCATAAAATCTTGTTTTTGAAGCTGAATTTAGTATCACTTTGTCTAAATAGACACCTTTTTTATTCGAGAAAAATAACTTTTTTTTAAAACCTGATTTTTTGAAAATGGATCTGTTCGGCCTTTTTAAAGCCTGTGATTCTGTTGAGGTATGGACTGTAAACATTAATTTCAGCATACGAATTTCTGACCTTCGGTTTCTTTAAACGCTTTTCAATTCTCTGAACTAGATTGGAGAGTGTAACATTTATTTCTACACCAAAACCAATTTTTTTTTCTAATTAACCATTAAAAATATTTGAATAGCTTTTAACTAAAGCTTAATTTCCGAAATACAGGCTCTCTTACAAAATGGAAAATAAATTTTCATTTTTATAAACGATGGCAGCTATGGCGCAAATTCACTAATATATCTGAATCATTTTCACCCAACATGGGTCAATAAAACCGCAGTGCTTCCAAGAGCTTATGGTGGTAGTGACTTGGTGTCCTAAAAAATGTCGAATCGGTAACTCTTAACGAGAATGTTATGAAAAATCAGGTTGACTAATTCAATTACTTTAAATAATTATTTAACAACGTTTTGTTTATAAAATGATACGTAATTCCAGTTTGATCTCGTTTTCTAAATACTGAAATTTGTAATGTGACAATTCCTGGCACCATAAAAGTTGTTTTTTCATTTTTTTTTTTTTCCTTTTAAATAAGCTTAATCAAAACACAATATTTTCTTGCGTAAGCGAATCAATATCCTCGTATTGAAAAAAAAAAAATATGTCATTCAGCTTGATTATTTATCACCTCCGATATGAAATCCTACGTGTTTTGGATATTTTTTCTGTCTTTAAAGCTCGCAATAAAAAAAAAAAATCAATTTCTCCGCAAGATAATTTCTATAAAAATCGATTTTATAAGGACGTACCGAGGTTTGCGCCTTAAAAAAAGTGTCAAATGAAAATAAGAGTGGGATTTTATTTTAAGGACCTTGCGGATAACGGACCATTCCTTGTTATTGTTTAGGATCGAGAATTCAATAAACCTGCCGGTTTTAAGATGAACACACTATCCGGAAATAAACCGGTCGACATAAAGGAGAACAAGGCCGACCCCGTTTCTATCTCTCTCCCGCTCCTTCGAAGGTTAAGGACATTTTTATAGTTTTTTTTTACTTTTGTTTCATCCTTATCACGTGATTGTAATTTTTTTTTTTTTTTTTCGAAAAAAAAAGTATTAAAAGAAAATTAGGTTTGAAAATTGAGAGAGGATTAAAAGGTTCAGTAAGGTTATATTCGACGGAGTGGCTTTTAGAGGGTTGACTCGTAACGATCTGGAAGAACTAAAATAGTCTTCCCGTGGCAATAGACGGCTTTAGGAGCCCAAATCCGCCCGAAACTTCCCATCCCTAGAATCAATTTATAATAAATTTTGGCTGGAAAATTAGGACATGTCAAGCTATTAACCTGGAAATCTTTTCCTCGGGATCCCGAAAAAAAATATCAGTCCCTTATCCAGGGTTTTATCCAGTTTTTCAGGAATTCTTTAAAAAGATGCCCAAGAAATCCCGGGATCTTAGCAGATTTTTATTTCTTAAATCCTTGGGAAGTGCTTTCTGTCAAAAACCGGAAATACCGTATTTCTTAATTTTCCGAAAAATCAGATTGTTAATGCAGGGTATACATAGTCTGTTAAACACTTCGGTTGGGTTGACTCCTGAGAATACATAAGAGCATAAAATTTTGAAAATTAAAAGTACGAACCTATTAATATTTTTTTCCGCTTGATTTTCCTGGACCAAACTTCTTTGACATCTTCCATCGCCAAATTCCAGTGTTTGTCGAAAGCGACTAGGAAACCTTGACAATAACCTCTAAGAGCGTTGGCATTTCTCGTCCAAACCTGAAAATTAAAAAAAAAAAAACGCAAAATAGTGAATCCCGATAGTTTTTTTTAGAACGACAGAGAGAATCAAAGCTTGGCGACACTTTGCATAACCTTGACCCAATTCCAAGATTTAGTTAATATACACATCGATTATAAGCCCCCGTAAGCTAAGCCACCAATGCTTATCTCTTAACGCTTTTATTTATTTAATTATAAAAAAATATTTTAGAAAAAAAAAAAATCACGATTTTTCTTTTCGATCAAGGATCCCGAACCGATAAAAATAAAATCAGGGATGGCAAAAAAAAGGAGAAAATGGCGCTTGATTTTTTAATTTAAAAAAAAAAAAATGTTGTAATATTTTTTTAATGCTTTTGAATAGAAAGAAATAAATAAACAAAAAAGTACTGGAATTAGCCACTGGACAAACGACTTTCTCTTTCCATTCTGACTGATTTCTCTTCTACAACATCTCCGCCTCGGACAATATTGACCAGTCGATCGCAGAGGTCACTCATTACATTATCATACACATTCACTTTCATTTAAAATGGTTTTTCCATGACGTATTGACAGCTTTAAGCGTTTTCATTTCGGGGAAATTTTTTTTCTTTTTGCCAAAAAAAAAAAAAAAAAATTAAGACGCCACTTTTTTTTTAAATTCTCTTATAGATCGCGTTGAAACTAAGAAGCCGATTATGCCCTCGTAATCGATTTTGTTGCCCATGCAGGGTGCAAGGACACTTTCAAAGTGTCGAATTCATACATTTCTGCTAATTTTTACGATTTAAATTCCCCATATCGAAAATTTCGGGGAATTTTTGAAAAGCATTAAAAAATCAGATCAAATTGAACAAAATTAGTAGAATCGAGTAGAATTTTAAGTTTAAAATTTTCCCCGGATATTTAAATTAAAGTTTTTGGGAATTTATCCCATAAAATACTGAAAATTACGGATTTTTCGATAGCATGTGGCAGTGGAAATTTTGAGTAATCATCAAATTATTATAAAAATTTTAAGTAGTATAAATGTAATGAAATGAAGCAATAAAGTGACCTCTTGTTCCGTACTTGTGTCGTAATTTTGGGAATTTTTGACTCCCTCCCATTTATCATTTGAAAATAAAATACAAACTTTCCGTACGGTAACTGGGTATAAGTAACTTTTCAAAGGAAAGTTTCTTTATCTGAAAGGTTTTTCTTCTTTATCTGAAAGGATGACGCAGATACGGACAATTTTCTTCTGATTTTAATTTAGTTCGTTATTTTTTTTTTTTTTTTTTTTTTTTTTCATGCAAAATTGTGCAAAATTACTTCGCCAGGTTCGCTGGATATTCGAACGATAGCCAATGCTAACGATTTTGTAAAGACATGCAGCGCCCCCAGCGGGGGTGTACTACAGTTGCGCCCCGCGGTCAGAATTCTCCCGATCCATAGCATAGTTGCGCCCCTGCATTTATCAGGTGTAAAATTCCAAGGCATACTTGCGCTCCGTTTTTTTTTTACCTGATTTCAATTTGATATATTACTTAATTACTCATAAGAAAGAACTTCGCAAAGATTTAAAATCATGTAAGAGCTAGTCTTACTTTCGGATGAATTTTATTTAGTTTTTTTGCATTTTCAATACAGGCGGTCGTCTTTTTTTTTTTTTTTTTTAATGAAATTTACGCTGAGCAGCAAAGGCAAGCCTTTAATTACATACAATTCATATAAATTTCGGTTTTCTAAAAATATGGGATTGGGCTCTCGATAGAGGTGTACTAGGAACAATTGTAGTCAGTAAGGCAGAGTTTTCATCATTAAAGAAAAAAGATCTGTAAGGATGATTTTTAGTGACGAAAATTAATAATAAACAATTTCATTGAATTTGCAGTCCTTTTTTGAAGAAATTATTCTTTTATAAAAGGGCGCAAGTAGGCTATACCTTTTCAGGGGATTGAAAATTCAAGGTGCAACTAAGCTACGTCTCGTCCGGGGCGCAACTATCTCCTGCCTAGCGGAATAATTTGCATAGGGAACCCTCGTTAAAATAGTTTGCTTGCGAAAAGGACTCGTGGCACCCACAATTTTTAAATATTAACCAAAAAAAAAAAAATGGACTAAACCTTTCCACAATAGACTATTTATTAGCTCTTGAAGAGTTACATAATCGCACAAAAACGCGTGAAAACTATTGGCTTTAGTTCGTCATCCTTGTTTCTAAAAACTGATTAGTCGCATACGTGGAAGGTAAAGACAAAAAAAGAGACCTCATACTTTAGCTTTTTGAGGTCATTTTATTTTCAGTCAAAGTCGAGGCCGAACCAATTTTCAAAAACTGTCTTTAATAAAAATAAAAAATAAAAAAATTATACAAGTTTTAGGCCTGTTATAGAATGTCATTTTTTTAAAGGAACTATATTGATTAGTTACAGATTTTTTTTAAAAGTCCAAAACTTGCAAAAAAACTTATTTCACAAAGCTATAACAAAAAAGATAGGAAAGGCTGATCAAGTTAAATATGATTTTAAAAACCTCCCTCTCCCTCTGAGTGTCTCCTGAAAGCTGGCTACTATGCGCTTACGGCAAAAATAAATATAAAAAAAAAATTTACCAAATCCCCTCCTTCCCAACGTGCTTACGTAATAATTATTAAGCCTTTCTCGACCTCATTGGAGCAAGATACGTTGTTTTTTCAAAACCTCGAAAATGAAGCTGCATTTTTGCATCAGCATTGATTTGCAATTTACATGATCCTCTGGAACCATTTTTAATGAAGAAAATGACCTCTCATAAGCTAAACATGTGCGATGTTTATCAAGGCTTTTAAAGCTTTAAAGCTTTAAACCTTAAATGCCTGAAATGTTATGCTCTTTACCTTTATTCGAATTCTTTTCTCCAGGCAGTCTTTCAGGAGAGCTAACGGCCCCTTGGCCTCCGCCATTCTCATTAAAACATTTTTGTTCGGAATGTATTCCTTTGTCGTCCGTATTGGTTCTGAAACGATTAAAAAAAAAAAAAAAAAACTTAAAAAAAAAGTCCGTTCTCGTCGACTTCCGGAAACATGCAAGGAAAGAAAAAAAACAAGTATCAGAGGATGATTAGGAAGGAAAATCGCGTGAATCGACAATGAGTGAAGAGAGCCTTGAAGGTTAAGTTCCTGTCAAATTAATTTCAATGTTACCAGATATGGGTCATTAACAAAAACAAGGCCATTAACTTTTACCGCGACCGTCAATTTTTCTCTCTTTTTATAAGCTTATTTCCCTCGGATTCGAAACCCGAAAGGAATTAACAGTCTGGCTCTTGGATTTTTTTCTTGTTGCCGTTTCGAGACGTCCTTAATGCGAGTTACTGACATTGAAACTTTTATCAGGTGCGCATAATTCAAAAGTCTGCGAACATCACGAGAGAAGAAAAAAAAAATTGTAAGTTGGATCTTTTCAATGCCTCGGCATTGACTAAAATCACGACGGTGGCAATTGTCCAAATAAAAAAGACGGAAATGTATGTTTTTGAAGGCGCGACCCGCGAATAAATCGATTAAATAAACCCCATTTAAATGATAAGGTAAATCCTTCTGGACAAATACCTAACCTATGCAAAGTTAGACCATGAATTTTTTAAAAAAATGCTAACTAGCGAGCCAAGAGTAAAGTCAGGAAAAGATAATTGGCATTAGCCCTAATTTCGGTGTGGAAGGTTAACTGTTGTCAATTAAAGTCTGAGGCGCTACTGGAATGTAAGATAATAAGTTTAAGAATTTCCAGAGTTTTAAGTTTTGTTCGTAAGTTAAACGTACGGGGGGTTTATGCTGGATAAGCTAATTGTAGGAATCGCCCATAAAGATTAGATTAGAAAACTTGTTACTTTCTGTAAAAGCTGAAGGGACGTCCAGACCACATTTGTGCAGCTTGCAGTGAAGTCTCATGCTTTGTCTTCACCTGATGGTTAATCATCAGAAATGTTATTATGAATGATTACCATATCGTTCCACCCCCTTGTATGCACATTTCCAGCAAAATGTCATTCATTTCCCCACTGTTTTTAAATTTTAAAAATTGTAATTGTTATTAAGATTTGAATCTTAAGAAGGTACACATTAAAAAAAAGTTTGTGTATTTTTAACATATACGGTCCACATACTCTGTATGTCACTTTTTTAATGTAAATGATTTTAATATTATTTATGTTGATCCAATAACAAACAGTCTCTGTTAACTTTACCAGCAAAAATATGTGGACCGTTTTTGACACAAAAAATTCATCAAAGTCACAAAATTTTTTACTGTGGAACTTTTTTAATAATTAAATATTTCGATGATCTTTATCGCAGCTAAAAACGATAGCTCATATAATTATAACAACTTGACCAGCATCAGTTGCACTGTTATTACAAGTGATAAGCCAGTGGTGCTAATTAATCAACCAAAAGTATATGTGATAAATGATAAGTGGATAAGTTGACAGGGGACACTGCCAGGCATCAAGCACATCAAAAAGTTGGTGACCCTTCAGGGCTTCCGTACTTTTCTGCCTTATTATCTCGCTCTGCATAAGCATAAGCATCTATGCATGTAGTATAATCCCTTAACTAGTACTCATATTTACAAAAGTCGAATAGTCCATAAGCTAAGCATAGTGAACTCTTGCTTCCCTTAAGTATGAAAATGAGAAGTAAATTTTTGTCAAGAGATTATTTGCATTCAAAAACTTCTGGGTTTATTTTCGGTTTCAAAATAAGGATTGTCCATCGCCGAAATACTCCTCCAGGCATGCTAAATGACCCTAGCGACTCCTATTTATTTTTTCATTGCTGGCAGGCAGTCATACTAAAAATATGACCTTTTGAAATAAGAATTTAACTTCGGGAATCCTGATGAGCATAAGGGTTTGGTAAAAGAGGTCAACTTTGTTATTAGGTTATGGGACCAATAATATTTTTAATTATTTAATCTTTAAAAATGGCTAGATCTACTATGGATCTTACAGTAAACTATTAACAATGGGAATTTTTGCTGTAAAATCATTCCGCTGCATTCGTTAAATGTCTGATCAAACCAAACGTTTTTTTGAAATGGTAAATTTGATTGGTAATGCTAAGGACATGCAGTCCCTCTGGTTGAATAATATTGCATCTAAAACCTCAATTAAATTTTAACTGTTAGGGTTTGCGTCCCAAAGTCTCTAACCAAACGATTCGTTTTGGCCATTTCGACCGAGAAGAATCGGAGCTTTTGAACAATTAACACTCACAGACATACTCCGAGTAAATTACTAGTAATTTACTTAGGCTAGAAAATTGTTTTAAAATATTGAAAATTTCCGAAAATCCCAAAGCGAAAAGCTTTCTTCTTGCTAATGCACCCGCCAGTTTCATTTGGAATTATTTTTTTTTCTTTTCTTTTGTTGATTCCCATAAAAAATTTTCTTCTTAGTAATTTCAGTCAACAATCATCAGAATAATTTTAGTCTGACAAATATTAATGTTTTTCGGAGTTTCCTTATTGTTTATAGTCCTACTTTCTAGTGTTTCATCATTTTCGGCAATCAAAATGCAAGTAAAAACCGAAAAAAAAAAAAAAGAAAATCACATTGACGCTCTCCCCTTCCCCCTGTTATCAACATATCAGAAATCGTTCCGAGATATTTTCCATAAAACATAAATCGGGATTTCCTGGAAAGAATACTCTCTTATCTTTATTTTGAAAAAGGTAACCATTTAGACAAGAGGAAGAAAGATGATTTTAAAAAAAATAGAGCATTGAGCACGTTTATAAGTGCAAACATTGAAATTGTTGACACACGTACGTTAAAGAGAAATGATGAATCTCGTAACGCAGGGTTCATCGCCGTTCGAGTTCAATAACTTCCGAGTGCAATCAAGTTCTCAAGTTAACATTGCAACTGAGTGAAGGACGGCCGATGACTTCACGGACTTTCACTTGTCGCTTCACGGCGGCTCTACCTTCCTACCATCTATCGGTTGAATTGTTAACTACTCAACTGTTTTATCTTATAACTATTTTTTGATGATTTGCAAATTTATTCACATGGAATAAATATTAATATACATTTTTGTAGGATTTATATTTATGAGCATGAGGGGAAAAAAATTCAGGGATTTCTAACTTTTTTGACATTATTGAGGATTTGTTGCTTTCACATGTGAGAGTCAAAGATGAATCTTTTTTCTCAAATTATTTTATGGGATTTCAAATAGTTCTTCTCACTTTTAATATTGTTGACATGTGAGGATTACCTTCAATATACATTTCCTATCATCCTTTGAAAACTTACTTGACGATTTCCTCACCTTGATGTGGTAAAAATCTATTTTCTCTGGAAATCGTTTCTGATGATGTGGAAGCCTTTGGTTTTTTTTTCCTTTCCATGTCTTTGGCAATAATCTGAAAACAATTCATTCTTGAAAATAAGCTTATGTGAATCTAAAAATACCTTTTTTCAAACAATAACATAACCTAACCTCGTCAATTCGAACATTTCCTTCAGATTGAGCCATTAATGCCTCATATTTTGCCAAATTATCCAACTGCGGAGCTTCAGGAACAGGAATAATCGTTTTTTCCGAATATAAAGCTTTCAAAGGTTTAAATTTTTCGTTGCAAATATCCAGCTCTTCGTCTTCGCTACTGTCACCCATTTTTGTTTGTTATTTCCCTGTTTCTTACTTCCGCCGTTGGTCGTCGCTGCCGTCAATGTTTATCAAAAGGCGAGATGCTTTTTGAAGGATATTCAGCGGAGCTTTGGCTACCGAAATCGTAATTCAGTTCGAAATAGTAGTTTAAACATATATGCTCTTTACTCGTTTGATTTGATGTATGTTATGTTTTAATTTTTAAAAATTGTCAAAGCGGAAGTGGAGGCGCTAGCTGTCTGTCGGTATTGCCATGTTGCCACATTTCAAACTTTTGCCGCTTTTAAATCTTTCTTTTTTTTTATTAGAAATCTTGCTACTTTAAAGTAATTAACTATAAAAATGCTTAAATGGATAATCAGTAGCTGCTGTAAGTCATTTAATTATTTGAAAAAAATTAATTTTCCGAAAAAGTCATTCCTTTAGAGACCCTTTTACAACGAGAACCGCTGTGTTAGACGACATCTTGGGGATTTCCTCAAGTAATTAAATGGACATGACGCCATCTCTGTCTCATTCTTTGTTTCATAGGCTTCCGATATGTTTACGCGTTTTTTTCTTGTTTTTTCATTGATGTGATGTTAATTTTATTCGTTTAGAAACACTCATTTATCGCATGATTCTTCAAGAATAATCGTCTAGGACTTCCAACGAAGATAAAATGATGTAAGATTGCCAGTCAACTCGTAATTTGTCTTTGGATGTTGTTTGTTTACCGAAAATGACATATACAGGCATGATTGAATGTATGATTATTATTACGTATCTTTTGGCATTGCAGATTTGTATGCAACATTATAATTAGAATCTAAGAAAAATAGCCGAATCATCGATATGAATCATTTTAAATAGCTTGTTGGAAATTTGAGAGACTTAATGAATGACCAAGGAGGGATATTTGTGGTATTGTCTAGGTTCTAAAGTTCTCTATTAGGTTTATTAAAATCAAGTCAAATTTCTAATGTCAAGAGCTCCAGGTTAAAGAATGTTTTCGACTAGAGTTTTATTAATATTGCACACAATTTACTGTTTTCCATATTTTTACAAACTTGTTAATTGGACTAATTTACAGCTGCTGCTACTACTGCAACTAAACCCATTAAAATAATATATAAATAATCCCAAAATTTGTGATCTTGTTATTGAGTTAATGAAGAAAAGTGTGAAAATATGATAGAAAATGACAATGTCTGAGAAAGCAAGAGAAATATTCAAAATTGGAAAACGGATATAAAAATTTAAGTCACCCTTATATAGTATTATTATTTGAATTATTCATTCTCATCGAAGAATATATCAAGTGACTATAAATTATATTATCTAGTTGCATCAAATAACTTTACCAAAAACTTTCAAAAAGCTTTGTTCTGATATATGGCTGATTTTTAAAATTAGATGATTTTTTATTTACGAATTTCATGAAGGAAAATATCCAAAAAATTTAAATTCCTGTCATACTGTCATACTTGGCTGAAAATGATTTCATTTTTTTTATCCTTACAGTTCTTGCCTTTGATTATTCTTTTTAGTTTTAATTCTCGCTATATTATTACGCCATATTATTACAAAATCTAATTATAATTTTTATATAATAAGTAGTAATTATTAAAAAAATATATATTTTTTTTTAAATTCTTACTTTCTCTTGCGTATCGAAAGAAATGTGAGAAGTATTCTAAAATGGCAATTTGCGTTGAATTCGAGGGAAAGTGATGGCACGGTCATCAGACTCTCACTTTTCATATCGCTAATTCATTTCCAGCCAATGATAACGCGTTCTCGTGTTATGATATCGAAAGCGAATCTTCTTGTGCACTCCAGGGTCGGAACGAGTCGTTCCTATTTGTTTGTTACAACGAAACGGTCATCGACCTTTATCTTTTATTATTATTATTATTAATTTTTTTCTTCGTTTTTTTTTATTTTCAGACGGTCAAACAAAGATTTCTTTCATGTATTGGATCAAGTTTCAAAAATATCGCGACATCGCTCGTACGTTGTCCATATCGCCCCGGTTAAATCCGGTGAGATAATCAAAAGAGAAGAGAAAAGAGGGGGAGTGGCGTCCCTGTCCAAGTCAAACTGGCGGACGCACACTTGGGGCTTCGCCCCTTCCAGAATGCTGCGGCGTTCGTGCCGAGCATGCCTTTTATCGACGATGATCTCCTCTGGTACGTATGGCGGGTATCATTTTGGTCAACTCCTTTCCTTTTTTAAATTATGCTTTTTGTAACGCACGAAAGAGTTTGATTAATGTTTGGGATTTTTTTTTTCAGGTCGCCGGAAGCGGAAAGTAAGATAGATAACCTTAATTTAAACCAATGTCTAGAGACTGCAAATCAACAGCAGGAGCCTCCGGAACTGAGTCAATCTGATCTCACCGGACTCGTCTCGAGCTTGGAGTCAAGCCTTAGCGAAGTAGACGTCGAACTTTTTAACCAGTTAGGCTGTTCTCTCGAACTTGACACTTTTCTCACAGACTTCGCTGGGGTCGAAGTCAAGGTGTGTATTAAGATCTGGGATAAAAGTTTTAATTTGTAAAAGCTTGCAGTTTTACTTAAAAAAATTAAACGTGAACGTTTTTTATCTACTGGCAGTTAAGGTTTTACTAAGTTTTATGCAATTGCAGGGGTAAAAAAGTATAGAGCTAATAAGTTTTTATTTTGTGAAATATTTGTTGGGCTTTTTAATTTTTCTACTTTAAAGCTGCAAGTAACATATTAGGAATTATTGTTATTTAAAATTTACTTTGAAATTCTAAGTAAATCTTTAAGGAACATTTAAGATTGCATTCCTAAAATGATATGAAATTTGATGAGTATGGCAAAACTAAGCTCTTTTTTTTTTCTGTTATATTGCTATCTGAAAAAAATCGAGATTTCAATATGCAATTTGTAATTTTTGAATAGGTAATATTAATTTTTATGTTCTTAGTGGATAGATATAATTTTGATTTTAAAAAATCTGTATTTTACAGAAATTTATAAAGTCAAAATATTGAACTTAAAGAGAATCTTAAAGTCAAACCTTTATGAGAGTATCACTATTATACTTATCGATTTTTCTAACCTTGAAAAAGTTTCCTTTTTAATGACGAAGACCTGGAAAAAGTCTGGCTAAATAAATTGTGAACAAAGTTTTTACAACAGCCAAATTTACAGATTTGTTATTTAATTTAGTTACACTTAAAAACTTTTACCGTTCTAAATTTATCTGATTAATTTTATTTTTCTTCTTTAAAATTTATTTGATTGATAAATAAAACAATCTGACCAATTTAGCTGAAGGACCAGTTCCATCAACGTTGATTTTCTACAAAACTATGATTAAAAAGATAACCGACCAAAATCGGTCGGTTAACTTATGAGGGAAAGAAAAACAAGGTTTTTTTTTTACGGATTATATCTCCTTAACCAGGATCGGTGAAACTGGCTCTAAAAAAGTTTAAACGATTATTAAATTAAATATTAAACAAAGCGAGCTGCACTTATGCTTTGTGTTCTACAGCACATGTTAGTTAAAATGACCTGTTATCGAAAGTTTAGAATATTTGAATTTTTTTTTTTTTTGATGAAATAACTATTTTGAATATTTCGAACATATTTAAAACGTTTGAATGTTTCTTAGAGATTGACTAAAGTTTTTCCGGCAATGAGAAAATTATGGGCCGAATCAATAAAATCTGGATTTTCTTTTTATTATTAGTTATTGGGATCGGTCCTTACATTTGCAATCAATATTTTAAAATTGCACAAACGTTTTTTAGAGTAGAAAAAAATTTAAAGAACGCTTATCATGCATTTTCTAAATATTAAATAGATTTCTGGGATGCGACAATATCTGTATAGCTCTACATATCTACATGCTCTTGTGTTTAAAAAATGATAATGTCGAAGTGGCTAAATAACTTGCCGATCTCCGAAAATTATTTAATGTTTAGATATTGTTTTTCAAATCGCTTGAGAATTTTGTAAGTTCTTAAAAAATCAAATGAGCTACACTTAATTTCTCCATTCTTTTTAAGAGCTTTGTCTTCTATTGCAGATTAATCCGAGTACAGGAAAAAAAGGTTTTAGAACTGTAGTTAAAATTTTATTTGATATTTTTCAATTGTCTCCTGTTTGTTAGGAGCCGAAAAAGCAGCGAAAAAATGCTGATATAAACACTCAGTTAATTGTGATCTCGGTGGATAGAGTTCCTATTATCGGATTAATCTCAGATGGAGGTACGGCAAAAGTTTCTTTGAATCTTTTACTGCAATTTTATGAATTTGTTTTGCAAGAATTGCGGGAATGGTTGAAAATGCTTAAAATACTCGATTCATGTGCTTGAAAAAATTTTCGAGCTTGCAAAAACTTTATGAAATATGTAGAACCTTTTTTTTTTGGGGGGGGGGGGGGACTACTAAAGAATGTTTTTATCGAAATTTTACCTTGTACAAAGCTTTTACGTTTAAATATTAATCCAACTAAATTTTGGCGCAGAAAATCCGGAGCAGGGTAGAAAAACATGTAGAATATTTTCGAGAAAATTTAAGAAAAAAAAAAATAATAAATAAATAAATAAATAAATAAATAAATAATCTACCTATCTTTCTACCTGATCCAGATTTTTCTGGACAAAATTTAGCATTCCCTTAGCCGTGTGAAAAGGCAGTTTCATTAAGAAAAATTTCAAAAAAAAATTATAATAGTTATAATAGTATAAGTAAAAGTTATAATAGTATAACAATATACTATTAAAACATCAAAGTGAATAGAGAAGTCACATGTTTTGAGAAGACTCCATCGTTTAATTGTGCTACGGGAGATAATATGACAAAAAGGGTAATTTTGACTCAGTAAATAAAACTGCTAACCCCCGAAAAGAGAAAAAACAAAAATTTAAATTTGAATGCTCGCCAAAACGGATCGTGAAGGAACGTGACGTCAACTGCCTAAAAATGGTTGTGTTCATTTCTGAAATCCTGAACGGCATCGATGCGTAATGTTTACAAGCATGTTTACAAACAGGACGTGTCTCGCTTCGAGTTCGATATCTCGCTTCGACATACAGGCAGATGACGTCACACCAATAGAAAATCGTTTAAGGAGCGATCACGTGACAAAAACTTTTCCGGACTTTATTTTTATTTTTATTTTTATTTGATGAAAAATTTTCACGTTTAAATAGTAGTTTTTAGTTAAGAGCATACTATACATTAGTTTCCAGGGAAAATCTCAAAACGTGCGACTTGTCTGTTCCCAGTGGCTCGAACTAAAAAAGAAATCTATAATTTTATTTTGCAAGCTAAAAATTAATTCGGGAAATTTGTATCTTTGTTCTTCTAATTAGCAATGCAAAGTTGCTTTCTAAGCGCCATTATCGCTTATGTCTATTAAAGTCGGGAAGAAGAAATGTTGGCGTTAAATGTTCAATATTCTCACAGTATATTCTTACATCATAACCATAATGATTTTCAGATAAGTGTTTTAAAGCCTTAAAATTCTTTCAAATCGGAAAATAGATTATGAAAAAACTTAGAATTTATTTAGGAATCAAATTCTTTACTTCAGGTGAACGTGACGAACATGATGAAGATGTTTACTGATATTGAAAATCTTCATCACGTGCACTAAATATGTTCACACTACGATCACATTCAGGGAACATTTTGAATAAAAGCGATGAGCGTGTTCTGTAAATATGTTTAACAAATAGCGCCGTTAAATACTTTTTGAAAGTTGAGAAATATCAGAAATGAAATGTATAGTAAGAAAAATGTTAATGAGAAGAAACATTGATAAAAGCCTTCCGAATTGCGATTAGATACTCGTTTAACGCCACTTGTGCATGAACAGCTAAAAGTATTATCTTTAATTTTAAGGAATTGATTTTAAACATATTTTTTTTTTTTTTTTTTTTTTAGGAGGAAAACAACAATGACATCGTCGCCGACGTGTCGAGTACAACCACAGTTACCAATAAAAACGTCCTTACACCCCAACAAGCTTTAAATGAGTTGCGACAGAGGAATGCGAAATTTAACATAGCAGCAGCAAATCCTCTGCTAGCAGGTAAGTAAAATAATGGTTTGCCATTATTTTTAAGTGATGATTGATTTCCATTTTTTTCCTGATTGCAGAAAAGCTAGCTACTCCCTCTTCCCTAGTTCCTGGCACTCTTAACAACGGTGCGTTTACCAATGGACAGAATTCTTCGTCAACGACATCAAGAACTTCTGATTCCAATAATTCCGCCGCTAAAGGTGCGTCTTTACTCCGCTAGATGGAGCGCTCGGAACTTACTTTTAGTTTTGCGGTCTATCCGCATGATGGCGCGAAATGCTGCTCTTTTTAATTTAACCAGCGAAAGTCACCTAAAATTTTTTTTTCTTTTGGCAAAAAAAGCGAAATGATTTTTTCTATGCATTAATTTTCTTTGATCTGTCGAACGAGATTTATTTATTTTTATCTGTCGAACGAGCCGGTTAAAAGATTTTTATAAGAGGCGGAAGTCTTCGAGACTAGTTAACTTAGTTTTATTGACCTTAATTGATTCAAATGACTAGTGTCGGAGGTTTCTTTTTTATTGACCAACGTTCTCGATTTTTATCCCACCCCAGGTCAAGTCAGAAACACGAAAAAAGCTTTCGGGTAAAAAAAAAAAAGTTGCGATGAATTTTTTGACATGTTTCAACGTCAATCGTATCTTTACATAAAATTCAGTAGAAAAAAGCCGGGAGGAACGCCTGACTGGACATCGGGAAAAAAAAACGGAATGCTTGTATTAGATTAATTTTCTGTCGGTTTTTAATTTCAAAAATGTTTTTTAAATAAGTTTTTTTTTTTTTTTTTTTTTTTTTTTGTTTGTTAAATAGTAAAAATTGCAATATTTTTTTCTCATTCGCGAAGACCGGTGATATATTTACAGTTGTCCTTGGGAGCGTTGCCAGGACAACTTGAGTTCGACGCCCGAAATGTGAAAAAAAAGCTTTGCCAGTTAAACATAAGAAGCACTTTGTTTTAATGACGCGTCTTTTTTTCGTCAAAAAAAAAAAAAAAAAAAAAAATGTCGAATCTGAATAGACGGAATATTTTTTTACTTTATTTTAGGAACCGGAAAAATAGACGTCTTTGAAATCGATCCCGAATTAATAATCGACAGCTTGTTAAATAATCCGACGGCCTTGAAAGCGCCAAATTTTCGCACCTGTTACTTAACACCTGCAATAATTAAATCTTTTGATGTTCATCACGTTTTGATTTTTTTTAATAATTTTTTGGCGCTTCCTACTTATTGTAATGATTTTTTTTTCTTTTTAGGTAAGTTCCGTTCCTGATTTTTTGGCCCAAAAGTTCGACGACTCGAAACGTTGGGACCTGCATCTTCTCCGAATTTTTTTCCCCTTTTAAGCTTATGGCATTTTTTTTTAATGAAAAAATAAAAAGTATGAGGAACTTGATTGATCCATTTCAATGCCATCTAATTTTACAAAACGAACAGGCTGAAAATTAATTCATAGTACCGAACTTTAACTTTTTTTTATGTAACAAGTGGGAATGAAGCCTTGACTTTATAAATAATCGAAAAACAAATATACAAATGTATGGAACATGTGGTCGTTACAGAATTTGTTTACTTTGGAGTAATACGGGTGTCAAAATTATTCATAAACCCATTTTTTTATATATATATTTTTTATGTTTTGTCCCTTCCGTCGTTGGAGCTTTCAAAAAAAAATGCCATAAGCTAAATTATATTTCGACCTTGAAACTATTTTTTGACTGTTTCCTGCATGCTACTGTTGCTCTGATTCATAAAAGGAAGCGAATGAATAATAAAAAAGATTGCGACAGCTAAAAGGAAAAAAAAATAATAAAATCCGTGAATCGAATTAAACAATAATTAATTAAAGCTAGACCGATTACATGTATGAGCAACATTTTCTATTGTTCGTTTTCGTTTACTTTCAAATTCATGGAGTGTTTAGAAAAGTTCCAGTTTTCTGATTTGACATAGTTTACAAAAATAACTAGAATTTTTTTTATTATTTATATCAATTCACAACTTTTTTTTTCTTTCATTTCAATTGATCATTCAGATTTTTTTTCTCATTTTTTCTTAATTAATCGTTGAATGGGTTTTCCTTGCCTTCAAGTTTGCTTTATATTTTTTTAAAGCTTAAATTTTAGAGGATTTTGATTCGGAATTTTTTTTTTAAATTGGGAAGTTCGAAAATTGGAGTTTTTATGAAGCGAGCCGCTGTATCTGACTCAGAATCATTGCAAGCTAAACTATTATAGGGCAGATTAAAACGTTTAAAACGCCAGGTAGTAATAGTCAGGGGGGAAAAAAATGAGTTGTAAGTTAAAAAAAATTGCACTTTTAAAAACTTTTTTTACGCGACGGAACAAATTTTGTCTTTCAAAGGTACTTACTGATACATGTTAAAATTTATGACGACATGCAAAGTAGTTAAAAAGATGGAAAAAAGTCAGTGGCTTATAGGCCTGGCCTCTAAATATGAAGCTTAATATTTATCTGTAGTCAATTCCGTTTTAACCAACGATTAACTTACGTACGACCTGTTAAATTTAGTTTTCGAAAGGGACCTAATCCAAAATGCCTAAAATAAGGAGTACCGTATTTTTAGTCTTTCAAAAAGTATTGCACTAAGTTCTAAAGCTAATCGTATAGTTGTAAAAGTTTTCCAAACAATTTTTCTTTTTTATATTGCTTTGTTATTTTTAATAATTTTTGAATCACCTAAATGTTTCCTAAAGATTTTTGGAGTTTCTCATTAGCAGAGTGTAAAAACTTACGTTGACTTTAAAATACTTTTAACTCCTTTGTACTACTATCCCGAACTGTAGTTGTTTCGTAAATTATTTAAAATGATTTTAAACCATTTTAATATATGGGTAAACATCTACGTACGCATGTTGAAAGGGAGAGAAAGAGTCCATAGCTTATTATGATCGACTTGAATTTAAAGTTAAAGGTTCCTTTTTGGGGATGAAAACAGCTTTCCTGTAACTTTTCACTTATAGAGTTTTTCGAAAATTTAATTTTCCGGAATTTCAAAACTATATCGGATAAAATTTATTTTCTCAATAGTGGGCCATTAATTCTGAATTTTTTCACATTTTTTAATCGATATCCTGAGGTGGCACAGGACAAGGACATTTAGCTATGACGCCCAAGTAGCTTTCAGGCCAGTGGATTAGCCAAAAAAAAAAAATTAGGACTAGTACTACCGTTGAAGGAAAACTCTTCCCAATAAAAGCATTTTGAGATTCAGGAAAAGTAGACAACATACAGCTGACTCCTAGGCGGTCTTTTTTTTCGATTCAATTAATTACTGTAACTGAAAAAAAAAAAATAAGTCTCTTAACTAATAACTTTATCAGAAGAATAAGTTAAGTCCGACTTTAATGATATTTTCTGGACTTGGTGTCAGCTCTCAGGAATAAAATATCGAAATAACTCAGGAATAAAATATCGAATTTAAAAGCAAAAGAGCAACCGTTTTGTATAGTTGATATCACTCTACTTTTGGTTTTGAGCTACTAGGTTACTATATTTGTATACTGAATCCACCGAAGCGAAAGAATAACTGCGACTCGGAATATCCCAGCAGAGGTTTTAAACTTATAGTTTACGGAATAGAAAATGTTCCAAGAGGCGCCAAAATTCTTAGTTAAAAAAGTTTCTGAGATTCCATCAGGGTCTAATTCGAGATAAGAGATCTGCGATTTCTAATTGCTGATTAGAAATTGCTGAAAGTAAGCATAGAATAAATGACAGAACGTTTTTAAAATAAGTGAATGTGATACCACGAGATTTGTTAAAGGGGTAATCATTAGTTTGGTTAAATTTTGGAATTACAAAACTCGTATATTGAAGAATTTTGACATAAATACCGTCGATTTCTCCCAGAAATTTTGAATGAAGTCGAAAGTTACGAAAATTAGTGTAAGTTAACTGCTCTCAAGTTACAGGCAAAAAGCCGTAACAAGGTTTTCAGTGCTTTTAAAGCCAACCTGCGGCCCAACGACTTTGCACCAATATTAATATCAAGTTCGTAATCTATGCAAAATTTCCGAGGGGAATCGACCGTCTTTTATACCAGAAAAAGATTTTCAATTTGGCCCTTATACGGACTTTTTGACAGTTTCAAGACCAATTCGACACATCAAGATACCGTTCAAAAAATTTGAAAAAATCCACGGTTGATGCTTAACCTACAAAGAAACTTTGCCAGATATAGAAATTTCGAAATTCCGAAAAAGTACGTCCAAGTTCAACCCAGTCGTCAGAGCGACTGGATTTTGCCTATTTAATCAATTAGGATAGTTCTTTTTTAAAAAAACTAAAACGTTCGTAACCAAACAACGACCAACAATGTGAAGATTTAAAAGGGTTTATGCAAAAAGCCTGATTTTTTTTTGCCACAGCTCAGTGCTGACCCTTTCCGAAGTTAAGCAGGATCTCTATATAATTTGACTTGTGGAATTCAATAATGACCATGGAAATCCTGTACGGAGGTGGAAAATTTACCATCCCCGCCCCCCTCCCCACCTGGGCAAAAAAAACAAACGATGCTTCTGGTAATAATATCACAGGGTGTAATAGTATCACGATGATAGTGTGATAGTATTACATAACTGGTCACAGAATCACGCTTTCGTTTTAACTCCTTCACTTTTTAAAAAATTGGTTGCGATAGGCCTATGTTAAAAGTTGGGATTGGGCACGTTGTAGAATTTTTAAAAATGTTTTATATAATCTTTTCGAAGATATTCGAAATATTATAAAATATTTTAATCTAAGTGATTGCAGCGGCAACTCATGCACAAACCAAGAAAAAAAATCTTTTACGCCACTGACAAACAATGTTAATCAATAAGAAAATAAATATTTGCGCAAATGTTTCACATGAGTAAAATTTATAGTTTTAACCGGAAGGGGAAAAAATTAATCAATGATTTAATAAAACTGAAGAATTATGCGAATTTTAGAAAGAAAAAAATTTAACAGAAAAACCGATAAATTTCGAGAATGAAAATTGATGATATATAAGTATAGGATCCCGGTGTCATGGTGCACAAAGCATCGATTCCCGGAAGAAACAAAAATTATAAATATAATAACAACCAAGGGAAAAAAATCCCTTCGGTTAAAATTCTTCGAGTTGGTATAAAAACCGAAAGCGTCTAAAAATAAATTTAAAAAAAAGATCTCGCGAATTAATTCGTTTATAAGCTTCCTTTGCTTCCCTAAGGCTTCTTTTTCATATAATAAAATACAGACTTGAGAGCCTGACATTAGCAATTCTTTATTAGCTGGGCATTACTCTCGGTCTGGGATGTCGAGGTCGACCGCTTCCGTTCTTTCCACACAACATAGCAAATTGCTCAACATTCACTTAATATGACATAATTACCAGTACCCGACTGGTATTCCGGCTTCCAGGTAGAAAGTCCGTTTTTTCCTTTCGAAAACTCGATTTTCTTTTTCTTTTTTTTGAAGAGAAAATTTGTTTTATTGGAGTGAAAATCGCTTTCTTGGAATGTTTAGCTTATGATAATCAAGGATACGTTAGCATTTCATTGTTAGTTTTTTTTTTTTTTTTTTTTTTTTTTTTTTTTTTTTTTTTTGGAAAATTTTGAAAATTTTTTCCTCTGAGAAAAAAATGATATTGTATTCCCAAATTTTTTCTGTTTTCAAAAATTCCTGTTTCTTTTTTAATTTTCCCGAAAAATCTTAACCTTTGAAAGGTGAACGAAAGATTCTAGGGTAATGGAGGGGAGGGTCAAAAGTCTAAAATTTGATGTTGGGGACCTTAGGTCATCAGCACTTATTTTAAAAAAGTGGTCGTAGCCTAGACCTAATATTTAATTTAGAAAAAAAAAATGAAATTTTATCCAAAAGTACAATGACCACTAAGGAAAAATTACATGTCGGCCTTGACAAAGGATAGGATTTAAAAAAAAAAAAACAAATTGTGATGGATTTCCACTTATATTATAAATATTATTATATAAGTTTCCTTATAAAGAGAGGATATATAAAGGTGAAGTTTATCGGAAAATTGGACGAGGAAACAGAAAATACACGATAATCTCAGGGATTTTTTTTTCTTTTTCGAATGTTGAATTACTCACGGGAAAATTTTTAAAGGTAGCCCTAATGAGATTAAACCTACAGAGGATTTCTTTTTATATAAAAAAAGAAGTATGAAACAAGGAATTTCAAAGAGCGGAAATATATATATATTTTTTTTACTTATTTAGAAAAAATAGACGAGAATAGTTTAACCAAGTTTTAAGAGAAATCTTAAAAATTTTTTGGCTTAATAAAATTGCGGGGGTTTTTCCTAGTAAAGAAAAGAAATGGTTGAATTTGAAAAAAATGTATTACAGTGTTTAACCTTACCTGATCCATGCAAAAATGTTGCTTAAAAAGTCTTAAAGATGTTTAATGCCCTAATAGGAATTTAATATCATCAATGTCTTTTAGTTGTCTTAACGTTGTCTTGTTAAAACAAATTGAAGACGTGTCTTTAAGAGAAATTAAAAGCATCTTGTTGGAAGGACATTTACGGAATAAAGGAAATTTTTAAGTCATGCCAAGATTGACTTATCTTAAAGACGTCTTAAGACGTTTTCTGGACGTCAACTTTCGCCATCCTTAGCCTTTTTAAATTTTTAAAAACGGGTATCTTTAAAGAGGTCGTAAGTTTTTGAACGTCTTAAAGACGGATTTAAGAAAAAAGAGGGCTTTAATTCACCCTTAAGATGTTTACAAAATCGTTTATTCTAAAACTTCGCCCAGGCAGTAAGATTTTCTTACACTGGGCGACAAAGGCCACAACTGTAATCATTCATACTTTCCAGGTAGAGCAAATCTCTTAAAGACGTCTTCAAGAGCTTATGCTGTGTTTAAGACATCTTAAATTTTGTTAACGCCCCACCTTACAGATATCTTTTATATGTTTTGCGTAAAATTGATCTTTTAATATGTCTTTAAGACAACTTTTTTAGTCATTTGTGTTAAAGACGTCTTCAAGGTGGGGCATTAACAGAATTTAAGATGTCTTCAAGAGTGCTCTAAGAATTGTTCCACCTGGGAATTTTTAAGTCATGCTAAGATTGACTTATCTTAAAGACGTCTTAAGACGTTTTCTGGACGTCAACTTTCGCCATCCTTACCCAGGTGGAACGATTCTTAGAGCACTCTTGAAGACATCTTAAATTCTGTTAATGCCCCACCTTGAAGACGTCTTTAACACAAATGACTAAAAAAGTTGTCTTAAAGACATATTAAAGATCAATTTTACGCAAAACATCTAAAAGATATCTGTAAGGTGGGGCGTTAACAAAATTTAAGATGTCTTAAACACAGCATAAGCTCTTGAAGACGTCTTTAAGAGATTTGAGCCTTTTTAAATTTTTAAAAACGGGTATCTTTAAAGAGGTCGTAAGTTTTTGAACGTCTTAAAGACGGATTTAAGAAAAAAGAGAGCTTTAATTCACCCTTAAGATGTTTAAAAAATCGTTTATTCTAAAACTTCGCCCAGGCAGTAAGATTTAAATCTTACTGCCCAGTGTAAGAAATTTCTTACACTGGGCGACAAAGGCCACAACTAGTTGTGGCCTATGAATGATTACAGCTGTAATCATTCATACTTAAGATTTTGTTTTTGAAAGACATGATAAAAAGATGTCTTAAAGTCGTCTTAAAAAGGGCTAAGGCGAGCCATAAATGATCAAATGTCTTAATCATGTTTTGAAGACGTTTATACATTTTTAAGAGGAAAACTATCGCCTTTTATAATATTATAAAAGCCGAAATCTCTAAAGTCCTTAACTTTTATGGACAAACAAACAACATTGAGAGAAAAAATTTCGTCGGGTACTTGAGCCGAATGGGAATCGAACCCACATCTACCGTTTGCCGGACGGGTGCTCTACCATTAAGCTACCGACCCGCACTCGACGAACTCTCTCTCAATGAGGGACTTACGTTTATACATCTTTTTTTGATGCTAGTCGTAAGGCATTAAGATCTTTTTTTTTTTTTTTTCTTAAAAATGTCTAATTTTACTTACTTGGCTAGGGAGGTTGTAACTGTTAGTACAATCAATCAACTACCAGTCGGTGTAGGAAGCTTAATTAAATACTGTAATCAAACTAAAAAAAATTTTAAAACTTTGACCGAATTGATCGTGATAAAGAATATAAAATTGGGCAAAATATAAGATCACCTAAATAATATTCCAAAATGCTAAAGCATATCCGTTGCTAAAATTTTGTTTCTAAATGTTTAACTTATGAAGCTTTCTAAAGTCTGTCAAATTTTGTTTAAAAGTTTTTTTCTATTATTTTTATTTTGTAAACCTCGACACGACCCAAATTCTTCAAGGAAAAAAAAGAAACTTTTGAAATAAAAAAAAAAAAGGAAAGCGAAGGAAAAATAACGGGGGAAAAAAGAAGAAAGCTTTCGGAAAAAAACTGTTGTAAAGCTCTGTAGTTACATCACGCTCCAGCCAGACAGTATATAATGGGCTTTTTCCTTTCGGAAGGTCAGACCCTCATGGAAATTATATATGCAGGCATATATGCGGAAAAAGGTTATGCAACATATAAGTGACATATGTACCGCATATATGAGATTCCCTATGATCGCTGAAAGGCATACTTATATGCCACATACAGTACTTTTTGCCGTTTCTAATACGCGACATATATGTTAAAGACATATATGTTGCAATTACATTGTTATTTAATATATGTAGCATATATATAAAACAGATATACGTGGCATACATATAAAAGATATGCAGCATATAAATGACGTGTGTGCCGCATATATGAGATTTCCCATGAGCATACTTATATGCCACATACCGTACTCTTTGCCGTTTCTAATATGCGACATATATGTTAAAGACATATATGTTGCATGTAATCGTTGGTTAAACTGAAATATGTGGCATACATATAAAAAAGATATGCAGCATATAAATGCCATATATGCCGCATATATGGGGCCCCCTATGTTGGCTGAAGGGCATACTTATATGCCACATACTGTACTCTTTGACGTTTCTAATATGCGACATATATGTTAAAGACATATATGTTGCATGTAATCGTTGGTTAAACTGAAATATGTGGCATACATATAAAAAGATATGCAGCATATAAATGCCATATATGCCGCATATATGGGGCCCCCTATGTTGGCTGAAGGGCATACTTATATGCCACATACTGTACTCTTTGACGTTTCTAATATGCGACATATACATATGTTAAAGATATATATGTTGTATGTAAATTGTTGGTTGATATATGTGGCATATATGCGAAGCAGATATTTCCCCAATTTTAGTATCTACCTTCCCCATTCCTCTCCCACCACCCCTCCTAATTTTTAAACACATTAATACTCATTCTCTAACCACCTAATCAACAGAAAAAAATCCTTTCCCACATGCCTCGAAGAAGAATCGAACCCAGACCTCTTGTGCTGCAGACCAGAGCGCTACCATTTCACCACTGATTCACATGTCCGTTCCTAGTTTATTTCTCATACATAAATTACTCAATAGTTATTATATGCCGCATACAAGTACTGTCATCTAAGCAGCATAATATGCCGCATATAAATAAATATTTTGGAACTTAATTATTTTTGAACTTTGGTAGTTATTCGTCGCTTAAAAGCGGCATCTGTGTTGCATATAATTAATAAATGTCCAACGATATTTAGTTCATATGTGACATATAAGTTCGCTTAAATTCCGCATATATACAAATATTTCAGTACCAAAATAAAATTTGAACAATGGTAGTCATATGTCGCATATAAGCGGAATCTGTGCTGCATATAAGTAATAAATTACCAACAACATTCAGTTTATATGTGACATATAAGCCGGATCCGTATGCCGCAATTTAGTAAATATATACTTGAACTATGGTAGATTTATGTCGGTTATATCCGGAATCTGTGCTGCATATAATTCATATATTACCAACGACATTCAGTTTATATGTGACATATAAGCCGAATTACATGCCCCGCAGATGTAAATATTTAAGTGTGCTTACATATTTTGACTCTGGTGGTTATATGTCGGTCACATGCGGCATCTGTGCTGCATATAATTTACATATAACCAGCAATATTCAGTTTATATGTGACATATAAGCCGGATTTATATGCCGCATATACTGTATATAAATATTTCAGTCCATAATATTTTAACATTGGTAGTAATATGTCGGATATAAGCGGCATTTGTGCTGCATATAATTAATGAATTCTGAACGATATCATGGATTTATGTGACATATATAAGCCCGAGTATTTTCTGAATATATATATATTCCGTACATAGACTTTGGTAGTTATATGTCGCTTATATGTGGCATCTGTGCTCCATATAATTAATAAGTTACCAATCACATCTGTTTATATGTGACATATATGACCGTTTGATGCCGCATATATATCAATAACATTCGGACTGATTTATGTGACATATAATCCAGTTTATATGTCACATAAATCAGTCCGAAAGTATTGATATATATGCGGCATCAAACGGGCATCATAAAGGTTTTAGCATTTTTCATATCGTTGACATATATACTTAGTTACTATGACATATATGCTGGTTCCTATATATATGTTAAATATATGGATAACTAAGCATATATGTCAACGATATGAAAAATGCTAAAACCGTTATGTGTGACATATATGCCCGTTTTATGCCGCATATATATCAATACTTCAGAACTTGATTTATATGTGACATATAAACTGGATTATATGCCGCATATAACTGTTTAGGCATTTTTCCATATTTTCAACATATATGCTGATTTGTATATATATGTTAAATATTTGGATATACGGAAAATGCTAACACTTATATGTGACATATTTGCCCGTTTTATGCCCCTTATATATGAATACTTCGGAACAACTTGATTTATGTGTGACATATAAACTGGATTATATGCCGCATATAATTGTTTTGTATTTTCCATATTGGCGACATATATGCTCGTTGTAATATATATTTTAAATATATGGATAACTAAGCATATATGTCAACGATATGAAAAATGCTAAAGCCGTTATGTGTGACATGTATGCCCGTTTTATGCCGCATATATATCAATACTTCAGAACTGGATTTATATGTGACATATAAACTGGCTTAGATGCCGCATATAACTGTTTAGGCATTTTTCCATATTTTCGACATATATGCTGATTTGTATATATATATTAAATATTTGGATATACGGAAAATGCTAACACTTATATGTGACATATTTGCCCGTTTTATGCCCCTTATATATGAATACTTCGGAACAACTTGATTTATGTGTGACATATAAACTGGATTATATGCCGCATATAATTGTTTTGTTATTTTCCATATTGGCGACATATATGCTGGTTCCTATATATATGTAAATATATGGATAACTAAGCATATATGTCAACGATATGAAAAATGCTAAAACCGTTATGTGTGACATATATGCCCGTTTTATGCCGCATATATATCAATACTTCAGAACTTGATTTATATGTGACATATAAACTGGATTATATGCCGCATATAACTGTTTAGGCATTTTTCCATATTTTCAACATATATGCTGATTTGTATATATATGTTAAATATTTGGATATACGGAAAATGCTAACACTTATATGTGACATATTTGCCCGTTTTATGCCACTTATATATGAATACTTCGGAACAACTAGATTTATGTGTGACATATAAACTGGATTATATGCCGCATATAATTGTTTTGTTATTTTCCATATTGGCGACATATATGCTCGTTTGTAATATATATTTTAAATATATGGATAACTAAGCATATATGTAAACGATATGAAAAATGCTAAAGCCGTTATGTGTGACATGTATGCCCGTTTTATGCCGCATATATATCAATACTTCAGAACTGGATTTATATGTGACATATAAACTGGCTTAGATGCCGCATATAACTGTTTAGGCATTTTTCCATATTTTCGACATATATGCTGATTTGTATATATATATTAAATATTTGGATATACGGAAAATGCTAACACTTATATGTGACATATTTGCCCGTTTTATGCCCCTTATATATGAATACTTCGGAACAACTTGATTTATGTGTGACATATAAACTGGATTATATGCCGCATATAATTGTTTTGTTATTTTCCATATTGGCGACATATATGCTGGTTCCTATATATGTTAATATATGGATAACTAAGCATATATGTCAACGATATGAAAAATGCTAAAGCCGTTATGTGTGACATATATGCCCGTTTTATGCCGCATATATATCAATACTTCAGAAATGGATTTATATGTGACATATAAACTGGCTTAGATGCCGCATATAATAGTTTTGTCATTTTCCATATTGTCGACATATATGCTCGTTTGTAATATATATTTTAAATATATGGAAACTAAGCATATATGTCAACGATATGAAAAATGCTAAAGCCGTTATGTGGATATATGCCCGTTTTATGCCGCATATATGTCAATACTTCAGAACTGGATTTATATGTGACATATAAACTGGCTTAGATGCCGCATATAACTGTTTAGGCATTTTTCCATATTTTCGACATATATGCTGATTGTATATATATATTAAATATTTGGATATACGGAAAATGCTAACACTTATATGTGACATATTTGCCCGTTTTATGCCCCTTATATATGAATACTTCGGAACAACTTGATTATGTGTGACATATAAACTGGATTATATGCCGCATATAATTGTTTTGTTATTTTCCATATTGGCGACATATATGCTCGTTTGTAATATATATTTTAAATATATGGATAACTAAGCATATATGTCAACGATATAAAAATGCTAAAGCCGTTATGTGTGACATGTATGCCCGTTTTATGCCGCATATATATCAATACTTCAGAACTGGATTTATATGTGACATATAAACTGGCTTAGATGCCGCATATATTTTAGGCATTTTCCATATTTTCGACATATATGCTGATTTGTATATATTATTAAATATTTGGATATACGGAAAATGCTAACACTTATGTGACATATTTGCCCGTTTTATGCCCCTTATATATGAATACTTCGGAACAACTTGATTTATGTGTGATATAAACTGGATTATATGCCGCATATAATTGTTTTGTTATTTTCCATATTGCGACATATATGCTGGTTCCTATATATATGTTAAATATATGGATAACTAAGCATATATGTCAACGATATGAAAAATGCTAAGCCGTTATGTGTGACATATATGCCCGTTTTATGCCGCATATATCAATACTTCAGAACTGGATTTATATGTGACATATAAACTGGCTTAGATGCCGCATATAATTGTTTTGTTATTTTCCATATTGGCGACATATATGCTCGTTTGTAATATATATTTTAAATATATGGATAACTAAGCATATATGTCAACGATATGAAAAATGATAAAGCCGTTATGTGTGACATATATGCCCGTTTTATGCCGCATATATGTCAATACTTCGTAACATGATTTATATGTGACATATAAACTGGCTTAGATGCCGCATATAACTGTTTAGGCATTTTTCCATATTTTCGACATATATGCTGATTTGTATATATATATTAAATATTTGGATATACGGAAAATGCTAACACTTATATGTGACATATTTGCCCGTTTTATGCCCCTTATATATGAATACTTCGGAACAACTTGATTTTGTGTGACATATAAATGGATTATATGCCGCATATAATTGTTTTGTTATTTTCCATATTGGCGACATATATGCTGGTTCCTATATATATGTTAAATATATGGATAACTAAGCATATATGTCAACGATATGAAAAATGCTAAAGCCGTTATGTGTGACATGTATGCCCGTTTTTGCCGCATATATATCAATACTCAGAACTGGATGTATATGTGACATATAAACTGGATTATGCCGCATATAATAGTTTTGTCATTTTCCATATTGTCGACATATATGCTCGTTTGTAATATATATTTTAAATATATGGATAACTAAGCATATATGTCAACGATATGAAAAATGCTAAAGCCGTTATGTGTGACATATATGCCCGTTTTATGCCGCATATATGTCAATACTTCGTAACATGATTTATATGTGACATATTAACTGGCTTAGATGCCGCATATAATTGTTTTGGCATTTCCATATTGTCGACATATATGCTGGTTTGTATATATGTTAAATATATGCATAACTATATGTCGCATGTATGTATATTATATTAAAAAGCGAACATTTATAGCTCATATATGCCAAATTTTGTCGCATATGTGCAAAATTTATGCCGCATATTATTAAGATGTATGTTTTTTCGGTTCATATTGTCGACATATATGCCTTTTTAATAAAATTTATATGTCGGTAATATGTAATTTATATGTGGCATATATATGTCACTGAAAATTATATGCGCCATATATTTTTTTCCTTAAAATCGCATATATAATTTCCATGAGGGGAGCAAGGTTACGGATTCTTACATTTCGTAGAAATAGAAAGTTCTCTATATTATTTTTCTAATTTACAATCTTTTTTGTTTTTTTCCTGGGTTTCTTTAATAGCAGCTGAAAATAATGTTTGCTCAAGATTTTTTTTTTTTTTGGGGGGGGGGGAGAGAAAGGAGGAGGAATGGGAGGGAGGGAGAATCTCTTATTTATCCGTACGTCTAGACGAAATGGTTTTCTTTTTTATTATTATGGTTTATCCTATTTCCCTTTTTCTGCGTTAATACTTTAGCTTTTTTTTTCTTGGTATATATTAAATAGCCTTAAGGGGTTGAGAGGTCATCAGTTTTTTTCATGTTTCACTTAGGGAAAACGGATAACCCGGAAAATCGTTTTCGACTGGATGTAAGTAAATTCAAACAAGGGATGAAAGGGTATGTAAGGAATCGCAATGTGGAAAAATCCCGTGGGAATAAAAGGAAATTCATTTTTTAACAAAAAAGGAAAAAAATATGAGGAAAAGATAGAGGAAAAAAATCCGAGCGGTTGAGAGTGCTTTAATGTTTGGTTGAATGGGAAATTTTCGAGGTAGCTGCATTTAAGTTTGGCAAGTTTGAACGAGAAAAAATACTGACCGAATTTGGGCAAAAAAATTAAAATTTTTTGGTAAAAATGCAAAAATTATGTTGCCAACGTTAAGTCCAATGTCGGAAATGCCCAGCAAAAATTTTTATTATTAAGCTAAACATAGATGCTGTAGGACAACAATTTGTTGAATCCTACATTGACAAATCCAGAAGCAAATTCAATATTTGTAGTCATTATCCATAACTTTATTATAAGAGTAATTCGGGGGAATCCTGTTGGAAATTTTAAATTGGAGCAGTCTTGAGAAAACTGACTAAAATATAGCTTCTATCCAGATCGGACTTTTGGTCGATTTGCTGGCGTCCAATATTGGACAGTATCGGATATTTTATCAAGACTGAACCGGTGCTGGATCAAAATATATTTTTCGCGATCATTATACATTTTTCTTTTGAAGGAAAAGTCTCCTTCTTTCTGAAATGTAATTATTAAGGAAGCTTTATTTTTAGCTATTTTTTACCATTTCCCTCCACACATGAGCGAAAATAAGCATTTTGAAGACCTTTTTATTATGTGACATTTGAACCCGAAACCTTCTTCGAAAGAATGCCCAAATTATTTTGCGCATGTATGAGAATTTAGCAACACCTTTTCCTTTAACGTGCCTAAAAGGCCATAATAAGATTCGAACCGATATGTTGAATATTTGAAATTAGATTGTACAATTTCCGTGCGTCGGAATTGAACTAACTCATCTCCAGCGTAAATATGATTGGAGATAGTCTGTTTCGAAATTTCGTGAAAGTGTCATGTGACCACAACTTTAAGCCAACATGACCGTGTAAACCTGTAGCCATTCGTGTACCTTTTCCTCGCGTGACTTTCACAAACAGTTGAAACACGCTATTTCAGCTTTACGATGGAGATACGTTATTTCACCTCCGATGCACGGATTTGGACCTCGAAAACCTTATCGCGTAAGAAACTGTTGTTTTAGCAATCGGTATCGATTTTGGTCATATTACACCGAAGTGATGCTGGCTGCTTAACCAACCTTCATTAGGCGCTATTGCACTATTTAAATCGTCTAATCCAATTATTCTTTAGGCCGGAACCTCGAAAGTAAGGTCCATAAGGAACGAAGAAAAGAAATAACAACAGAAAGGGACGGTCTTATGTTATGGAACCCGAAATTCAATCCTGTTGAAAGGAATAAACAATAAATCAACTAAATCACCAATTACGAAAAAACAAAAAAACAAGTTAATCACAAAAATTTGTTAAAAACCTCATTTTTTTTTTCTCGGTTTCACAAGCCTGAATTTTTATAAGTTGAATTTTATCCCAGGTTTCTTAACCATGATATAAAGACTCCTTTTCATTCTTGATAAGGCAGTAAAAAAAAAAAAAAAAAAAAGACTTGACACATGTGTGAATGCGATGTTTGTATTTATATTCCGTTTTGAGTAATTACGCGTTAGAGTTTAAGAAATAGAAAAACACAAAAGTAAATAAATCAAACACGTTCCAGTGTTTAAAAAAAAAAAAAAGATTTTTTTTCCTGCCCCCTGCCTCGGCCCTCTGTATTTGAAAGCACATGCTGCACACGACGAAACGTCTCCGGGATTATCTCGTTATGCTTTTCCAGGTTAAAAAAAAAAGTTACGACGGCAGATGATGCCGTTTTTTAAAAAAGCCACCAACCATCATCTCTCTTTCCTTTTCTCTCTTTAACAGAGAAATTTATTAGTTCATTAGAGTCATTTCCTCGTGTTTTATAAACAGTTTAACTGGTGTGACAAGATAGTTTGTCCGTTTGCCAACAGCCAACAATCGAGCTCGTCCACCGATGAGTGCTAACTTACGGTTACCCTAGTTTCTTTTTTTTTTTTTTTTTTTCGATTTTGCAACAACCGAAAAAAAAAAATTGACAAGAAAAGCCAGCTGCTTATCGGGGCCGCGTTTACGCCAATTTTTGAATGAAGATGATGACTCATTTTTCGAATTTTTTGGATTTTTTTTTTCGTCGAAAGCGGAAGTGCCAGACGACAAAGACATTATCAAAAAAAATATTTGACTTTTTTTTTTTTTTTTTTTTTTTTTGCGAAAACTAGGTGGGCGTGAAAGGGGAGTCGAGAGAATGTTGTTGAACCGAATTATTTTTAAATTTTTATAGATGCCGGAAAAATGGACGGAATTATTTCACAATAATAAGGAAAGTGGGGCGAGAGCGACCTTATTCCTGTCTGAAAATAGTATATGACCGCATTGCATAGTCGATATTGCTCAACACTCAACTTTGTGATTAATCCGCACAGGAGTGATGTGTGTGTGTATACAGCACAAAAGCTTCCCTCGGTTTTGAGTTTTCACCTTCGAAAAAGAAAAAACAAAAAATAGAAAATTTTTCCCTCCTGCCTAGGCTTTCCATAAAAACAGTAACCTTAATTTTGGAGGGCAAGGTCGAAAAACGGAAGAGTCGTTTCCGTTTTCGCATAAAATTCTTTTTTCCTTTTTATTTTAAAAAAAGGGGAATAAAAACCGTGCGGCCTTGCTTTCGCTAAACCGAGCAGAAAATTTGCAATATCAGTAAATTTAGTGGCAATCTCCTTTTTCATCTTTTTTAACTTCGTGCTCTCTTCCTCCTTTTTTTCCCGTAAAAAGCTCTTCCAGAGTTTCCTTTTGTGAAAACAAGGTCAAACAAAAGAGACGGTATCATTTCCCTTCGCTATAAACATCCTCGCTCTTCGACAGAATTCGATTTCCTTTAATTTTTTTCCCTTTTAAACATTAGAGGACTAAAAAAATTTCCGTTCGGGAAGGCTCATTAGGAGGAAGGTTTCGATCGCAGCATTAACAAGTATTGTACAGGCACAGGCACTTAATTGAGTTTTTTGAAACTTGGAGGATACTCAAACACATGCCCCACTGGATTTGGCTAAAAGCCGTGTAATTTTGAAGCCGTAGTTTCTAATCGGAAGCCAAAATCCGAACCGCTTAATAAGCATTTTGGTGACCCCCTTTCCTCTTTTTATGCACCTTAATATTTGACTGCCCTCCGAACGAATTATGTAAGCACTATTTCTGCCATTTTGGACCCGCAGAAGACTTGGCCGTTTTTGCCTATTTCCCCCCTTGTTTACCAAAATAAGAATTTGAAAACCTCCAGAGTTGTGACTTGGCCCTTCCCCTTTCCTCCGGAACAGATTTGGTTTATGAGCTAAACATAAGATTCGGAAGGAATCAAAATAGACTTTCCTTCTCTCCAAAATGCTCGTTATTATTATGATGGCCTCTTACGGCTTATTTTATGGTAATGAAGCATCATTAAACACTCGATTTGCTAGATCGACCCTAAAAACTCCAGAAGCAACATTTAAAAAAAAAATCTTTTTAATGTTTTACATCCCTTAAAAAATTTAAAATTGAAATAATTATTGCATTCCGATTATAGTGAATGAAATGTGTTATGTCTATATGTAACCCATCGAACGGGGGTCCCAGATGGAACAGATTCGGTGTCAGGTTTAGTCTGGAGAGGGGGGAATCCGTTCCTTTCAAATGAGCCGAAAATAAAATCATCGCCTTGTATGTCAACCAAACGTGACCTACACCTGTTCCGCAGCTTTTTTTTTTTCGTTAAAAAAAAGGAAAAAAAAAAGTACATCTGTTTGCGACTTAAAAAACTATACTATTTTGGGAGCCCGTTTGTCTGTCTTTACCTTTTTTTTATTTTCTTTTAAATTTTTAACTTTTTAACAATAGTTTAAAAAAATTCGGGATTTGTAAAGAAAAATCGCAGCGATCCTTGAAGAGGAAAAAAAAAACAATTGCTGCCATTGTGCTTCATTGATACTTTTGAACTTTCAATTGTTTGCTAGTTTGACAAGAAAAACGACAACACGGTTTTTGTTTGTTTTGGAATGAAAATAGAACGGCCTGTAGATCGATTCGATATTTGTTAAATAAACAGAATCAAGGACCTCCCGATTGGATCATTTTTCCACCTGGAAAAAGAAAAAAAAAGTTTTCAATTTTTTTTTTAGTACAAAACGTGCCGACCCAGTCGTTTACGTTATTTTAATTACCCGTTACACGTGTGAGTTTTAGGGAAGAAAGATGTGGAAGTCGAAAAGGATTCCACGACAGCCGTGTCCTTTTCCGAATGAGAAAGGGCTTCGCGTTGAAGGGGTGAATTCTCTTAAGGGAAATCAACCCTTAAATGAAATGTTAACTAATTAAGACGAAACTAAATGACAAGCGGTATCTGGGTCTGTAGTAGCAAGTGTAAAGACACGAGATTTATGTCTTTTGAAATTAATAATAAAACAGTTAATGGATGGTAATTAAATACTCTGGAACTTGTTTTGTTTTTGCTTTTCCTTCCTTCCTCGACCGGAGGAGGTACCCGCGGAAAATTGAACATTTTTTTTTTCTTTTCAATGTAAAAATCATACCGGAGAACCCTTTCCCGTCGAGACTTTTTGGCGTGGCCCGATGACGGAATATTTTTTGAAAGATTGCAGAGCCTTTTTCAAAAATGATCATGGAAGCCGCCATACTCTACGGTTCTCCTTTAAGTATGAAGACCGAAGATTTTGATTAAGTTAAGACCTGATTTCCGAAATTGTATAAGTATTATTGCCTCCGGGAAAGGATTAATTACAGAAAATTTTCCTTTACGATTTTCATTTTTACTGTTTGGCTTGTAAAAATGGAAAATTTAACTCCGGGTATTTACTTCTTTTTTCCGCTGAATTACTAATTTCTAGGAATCAATACTCGGTTTATGACCTGTTCCTTCCTTCGCCCACAGATTTCATAAAAACGAAAGTCCGGGAAGGGGGAATTGACAAGGACCTGCATTATCGGTCAATTTTTGATTAAATAAAAAATGAAATAAAAAAATTCCTACTGTAATTTATCTGATCGTCTTTTCTTTTTTCTTTTTAGGTAAGTGGAAAATTGTAACGTTTACTAGTCCATATAGTGGTAAGTTGCAAAAAGGTTCCGGAAAACCAAAAAGAAACCAACCAAAGTTTAATTTGTCTCATAAACTGGATACTTGCTTGGCTTTTCTTCATAGTAAGCTTATTTTTAGTCGGCTGTTCCCGAGATTGGGAAGGCAGGTTGAACCTATTCTAAAAATATATACAAGTCACTTGCAAGTATATTTTGGGAATTTAAAAAATCAAAATGGCAGTTTTTTTATCAGTCATCGAACCGACTGGTAAAATTAATTTTTTGAGGTTTGAAAGAATTTATTTTAATGGATTAAATATTCGGAAGTTAATTTTTCATAACCCGAATAAGAAGGCTCGTTCATTATTTTGATTTTAATTGAAGTTATCACAGATTGGTTTGTGGCATTAGGGATGGAAAATATTCATATATATATACTCATAAGCTAAGCATAGGCGGAAGTATAATTATACTCTTCGTCTGCTAATTTCCGTTTCTAGTAGGGTGGCCCTTATTTGACGGATATATGAATTTCGGTAAACGCACCCCATAATTCTTTTATATTAACCGATAGAAAACCCCTGAATTTTTTCAGATTTTCTAGACGTCGTTTAGCCGTGTCCCCGGGAATTTAAAAATTTCAAAATTCCCGTAAAGACAGAAAAATAAAAAATTTTATTTTTATGTAAAAACCATTGTTCTCATTCGGATTTTTATGCAGATCACGAAAATATTGTTAAAAGTTACATATCTCATACAGTCTTGATGATAAGAGGCCAAAATAAGTAAAAGAATTAGTAAAATATGCTGCAGCCACAATTTTTTGCGAAATTTTTCATATTTTGTCCTCTAGCACAGTAATCATTTGCCATAAATAAATTCTAACTTCATTTTTGTAATCTGCATAAAAATTTGAATAGGAAACAGCAACTTTTACATAAAAATAAATGTTTTGATTTTTTGGTCCTTACGGGAATTTCCAAATTTTTAAGTCCCCCGTAACAAGGCTAAAGACGTCCAAAAAATCTGAAAAAATTGAGGAAATCTTCTTTCGTTCACTAAAAGAATTAGGGGGTGCGTTCGCCGAAATTCAAAAATTCGTAAAATAAGAGCCACCCTAATCTCTCACTCTCACCTAGTTGCATTAAAACGCCCGTAAGCTAAACTTGCAATAAGCGCATCAAATTCCTTGCATTTTTTTTCTTTTTTCTCTTGCAAAGATAGTAAATGCTCATTAATAATAACGCCAGCTGTCATTCTCCTATAAAAAAATCGCGGAGAGTAAAATCACACCTCCGTGACATTCCTCTTGATTGCCCACATCAACATATTTTTTAAAAAAATCGATCGTACAATTGTCATCTCGACAAATATGACCCGATCTGTTGCATTATGATAAAAAGTTCATTCTTACCTCACCATTCATGCATCTTCCACCTCTTACGTAACCCCCCGTTATTTTTCAATAGGAGGAACGAAAAAAAAAAAAGATTCCGATTCCGTCTTGACCTTGCGCTAAGAAGTGTGACACGGCACAACATTATCTTTATTAACCTTCGTTTTATATAATAATTGTTTCGTATTTTTTTTTCTTTTAATTCCATCTCACGACGAAACAAAAAATTATGTATTTTTCTTAGAGGGAAAGGAGGGGGAGGGGGGGGGGGGGGGGCTCTCTCCGGTCATTCGAATCAAATCGTCCAGGCAATTTTTTATTTTATTTTATTTTTTATTTTTATTTATTTGTTTCGAAGAAATTTCCCAGGCTCTTGACCCCCGTTGGTGACGTTATATTATCGCACGTCGCTAAGGCAACGAGTAAACAGCCTCCCACGTCAAAAATCATAAAACGAAGGGGGGAAACGATGGGAAAACCGCTAAAAATATACGAGGGAAGCGAGTCTTTTAAGGCTGGAAAAATTTATCCAGAAAAAAAAGAAGAAAGAGGGAAAAAAAAATTTACAATTCAATATAATTAAACGGTACCGTCAGAAGACGAAGCGAACCATAAGCTAAGCGTTGAGGTCGCCGGTTTTCGGATACCGAAAATTGATGAAAGGAAAATTTTTTTTTTTGTTTTCCAAAGGGTTGAAGGTCAAGGCTGTATCCGTTTTATCCTCGTCTTTTCTCTTCATCGGAAATTTCTTTCTTTTTTTTTTTTTTTTTTTTTTTGATGGATCGTTTTTGAGAGAAAAATAACTAATTAAGGAGGTTTTAAAAAAGAGAAGCAAGAAGCGGTGATCGACCGGAAATGGAATCTAATGACTTTTTAAAAGCGTATCAAGAGGATAATTTCCTTAAGAGTGTTTACGTTCTCTCGTCACTTAAAAAAAAAAAAAAAAGGAACCGACTTCTGAGAATGATAAAAATAAAACAGGGATTGCATAACTTGTTGGAAGCGAAAATTATATGATAGGTACGATTTTAATTAGGAGCCTTGAGACCTTGGCAATCAGCATCGGCAACGTCTTTATATTGTAACGTAGCGTGATTGCCTATGGAAAATATGTATCAGCACAGTTTTTCCGTTTGAGATGACGAATTCGAATCTATTTTTGATTCTCTTGTTGGACTTCCTGTTAATTTTTTTTTCGAGGAGGCATAAAGCGGTACTGCCGTATTACAAGCGACAATAATGTAAGAAGAAAAAAAAATTAAAAGATAAGGAGGAGATAAAATTTATAGCAGCTAATACTTATGTCACGTCCTTTTAACTTGTCTTGTATTATTTAACTCGTGGCTTTCCTTATGTAGTCTTTTGAACCGTTGGTAATCTTTTATGTTTGGGTTTGAGGACTTAAGTCATCTTTCCTTAAAGATTACCATCTTGTAGGAGTCCTCAACAAAAAAACGTTTTCTTCGTCAGCGACTTTGTTTAAGGTTTCAGAAAAAATAGATGGACGATAGCCAAGGGTTTAAAAACTGCTTGTTTGCGTCATGTTCTGTCCGAAAACGTGGCCCGCGGGGGTTTGGGACGAGAGGACTCGGAACCCCCACCTGCCTCATTCTTGCACTTCTCCAGAACCCATAGAAAATGTTGTAAGACCGGTATTAAGACGATCGAATTGCTATTAAAACCTGTGTTAAACTTACGAGTCTGTCGATTTATCTAGATTCATCGAATCGCTTGATCTTTGTTGCCTGCGCTTGGGTTATGGGCCCAAATTTTCTTAGGAATTTTTTTGACATGCACGTCGTTCAAAATGCATGCAAGAGACTTATTTTTTGAAGATAATAAATTCCGGGCTACTCTGATGGCCCCTTATATCCAAATTTTTGTTCGCATGATTGTAAAGAAAAAAATCGGAATGGGATCAATTTTCAAAGACCCATGTTTTCTCTATCCCTGAACGAATTATTTTTTTAACGTTGGCCAAGGTCCTAACAAGCTTTCGTATCATGCATTAAAAAGGATTAACGAGAAACGAAATTTATTCGGAAACTTCCAAAGAATAAGCGTCGCCAGTTACATTTTAAATAAAGTTTCCTATTCGGTCTTAATGAAAATTAGAGTTTATGTGGTATAATTATATTTTTTTTTCAAAGATCTTAAGGTTAAGCATATATTTCACCTATTTTTGGGAAATCTTTTGCCTTTTATTTAGAATGTCAGTCTGATTAGTTTTATTTTTCAAAGACGTATTGCAGAGACTACAAACTTTTACCAATTTTTTTTTTTCTAAATTAATCCTAGCTATACAGTTACTCGCAAAATTTTAGGTCTTTCATGAAACTCACAGGAAGAAGATTTGAGGTTACCCTAACTCTGGCATAGAAATATTCTTTCGTTATAAGCTGTGAATATAAACGAAAGAAAAAAGAGTGCAAGATTATCAACTTGGACATTTTAGGGTTCCGTTCCGAAAACTTTAAAAGAGTGTCTTTTATGTCGTCCTTTCTAAACATGGAATTTTTCAAAACCTCAGCTCTGGATTTGGGGTTTAGGGAATTCAGCGTTTTGATACACGGTAAAAAATTTTATGTTAAAAGTAACATAATTCACTACTAAAAAAAGAGGCTACATACACTTTCTATGTAAATTTTATAGAAAACAATTATGTTGCATCAATGTGATTGTTGATCAACCGATAACCAATCGTCATTTGTCAACATAAAAGTGTTACATATGGAATGTGTAGCTTTTTTTCAGGTTGTTAACATAACATTTTTTACCGTGCAGGGTCCCGATTTGAGTAAGAGAGCATAATGCATTCTTTGCTTATGTAGATTAGCGAGTCAAAAGATATTTTCTAATGTTGGAATAACCGGATTGTACTTATCATAATGGATTTTTTCAGTATGGACCTTTTGAAGACCCTTTGAAATAGGCGACTTTGAAAACCCTTAGCAAGGTTCCCCAATTTCGCCACGTCAGTGACCGAAAGTAGATCTGTTTGTTTGGCCAAACTTTGTTTTGGCGCTATTGTTCTCTACCTCAGGAGTTCGAGAATATAATTCGAAAATTCTTTTTGTAAAAGGGAAAGGGCTAGGTCTTACACTATGGACCATCGGTATGTTTCGATACTTAAATATGGGAAATCGGTCTGGACTCAATCGAGCGCGTGCTTTAAGTCAAACGTGGCAAAAACGGATGCTGACATTATGATTACCAAATCTCTCGCCTCGACGACTTGCTCGAAAGCTGAAAACCTTGTTTGATAATTTCATTTTTTCAAAGCAAACTTACCATCCTGAAATTTTCCTCCTTTCTTACTTGGGCTGAACACTTATAAAAACATGACTTAACCAGTCCTTGGAGTAAGAAAAAAAATTTGCCAAATATTTTGCCAAAATATCGATTTTTTCCCAGTTGAAAACTGGAGCAAAAATACGAGTACGGCTTAAAAACGGTCTTGGCCTTTATGAAAAGGCAACCTCCATCAAATGGAATGCACGAATTTTTTAAAATATTTTGCAAAATATTAATTTATGCAAAAATTAAAATAAAAATTGCACATACTGAACCTCTCATAAAAATGAATAGATAGACCTGCGCATAAAATCCGCAATATACACATTTATATTGTTAAGTTTTACATAATAGTAAAGAGGTGGCACAGAGCAGCGAACTTTTTCAAGGCTAGCCAACTTGTTTGCAGTGAATTCGAGTTGGGAAAAATTTTTTTTTATAACATTTTAATCATACGTGATGTCTGGTTTTTTCTCAACTTCCATATTTTATTTTTGGCGTATTTGCCCCTTAATAAAGCAGAAGAGCCGTCGTTTGCGTAACTGATTTTTCTTATTGCATCCGTTTAGTGCTAATGAATATTGCAGATATCATAAAATTATATTGTTGCATTTTTTTAGTAAGTTTTTTTTTTTTTTTTAAAGACATTGCCAGTATTTTAACATTCTTTAAAAATGGAACCAAGGGGGAAAATGAGCTCTGGATTTTTGAAAAAATTCAATGATTTAAGATACCAGAACTCTTTGGTAGATTGAGTTGAAGGTAAAATTTATTTACAGATGTACCGCAATTGTTTCAGCAGAATAGAATTAAAAGTAGTAAGGCACGAAATTACTTGAAACATCCTACGGTGGTACTTTTATTTATACGGATTAACTCTAATTCAATTTTAGGGATTAAGCTAAAAAAAAGATGAGCCCTGATTTTTGAGAATTTTTTTAAAGGTTTGGAAAAACTCTGCAAATCCGCAAGAAAAAAATTTTAGAAACTGAATTTTTTTCCTTAAAAAATTCTTAGAACCGTAGATTGAATTCATCACCAAAATAAGCTACATTTCTGAGAAAAGGGGAAAAATTGACTTGTTTAGCCCATTTTTGAAGTACTTGCAAGATATGAAAACGATATTTTGCTTCAGTTTTGCCTAAAGAGCGAGGAGAATTAGAGCATTTTGCGATTTTTATGATTTTGACAGCTAAATTTGATTGTTAAGGCAGGGAAAGGGTCATGAATTGCCCAAATCGTATTTTACGGTACCCTAGGTTTAGAGAGTAACAGAATTCTGAAACTAGTATTTATATTTGATTTTGCCGGTCAGAAATTTTTTTTGGAAATGCAAGATCGGGAAAGATCTGTCTCAATCCAACATTAATCCAGTATTGTCCAATATTGGATGGCAGTAAATCCGCCATAATTCCAAACGTGATCCAATTTAAGATTCCCACCATGGTTTTTTTAATTTTGTTAAAAAATTACTTGAAAGCAAAATTTCTGGTGGGGACATTTTTGATGCTGAACGAATTGAAATAAAGCACCGATTTACTCCAGAAGTAGGGACTTTAAAAATACCCAAATATTTGTGCTGATATAGAAGTATTTTATAGAGTAAAAAAAAACTTGGGAAAAATAAATAAAAAAATGGAGGTTATTTTGAGATTTCAATCCTCGGTACTAAATTTATTCTGTTCAGTCTGCAATCTGCACTGTCAAGGGTTAGAAATTTGGTTTTTCATGCCTTTGATCTTTTTTAGTTCAAAGCCAATTTTTCGAAGAAATTAATTTTGGGGGAGTATTTGTTTATTGTCGCAAGTTTTCTTTCAAAAGCGGAGACATGGCTATTTTAAAGTTTTTACTTCTGGAAGCAATTCGGCCAAAATTGAAGGATTTTAAAGATATTAAGTCAACCGTTGAGGGAGAATAAATTTTGATGGAGCACTGTCTGAAGGGCCGAGCCCCATATTGGGAAGCCTGAAAAGACCAGTCTGAGTGAGGGTTTTTAGCTGCCGGTAGCTGTGAGTGGGGTGTCTCTTATGTACTGCAAATGAGAAATTTTAAAGTGGTCCCTTACCCTCGAATTTTTTTTTTTTTAATTTAAAAAAGAATATATTTTACAAACCAGGGTTTCATAACTTAAGGCCTTATTTTTCCTAATAATTTTCATGGCTAATGAAATTTTATTTTTATATTAAATAAAATTGAATGAAATTGAATTGAAATTCTGCCAATATGATGGAACAATTGCACGAGTAGAGCTTTTTATACAGGGCCTATGTTCGATTTCCTTCCCTTAATAATTACAACTGAAGTAATTACAACCTTTTAAAAGTAAACGAAAAAGCTTCACGTTGACTTTCCTAGTCTTCAGGAAACGTTTTATAAAAAGCCACGGAATTAATACCCTTGAGCACTAATTACACTGATTTTTTCAAAAATTTTTTTTAGGAAAACTAATTGTATTTTCGGAAATTTTTTCGAAAGGAAAATTGGTGTGGAATCAAGCAAGGAATTAGCCCACAGGAAAAGTTTTAACAAACATATGTTTCCTCGGACCATTAGATTATCGAAACATAACGGTTCGGGTGACTAAAAAAAAACCACTCGGTCAAAAATCTTACAAGGTTACCGAGCCATTAAAAAAAAAAAAAAAAAAAAATGATAAGACGGGGATAGGATAGCCTGTACGTATATGTGTGTGTATGAGTGAATATACTTTCACTGTGCGAAACTCCGATGTCAAGGTGAGCTAGAATGCAATTGTCTTTGCGAATCAGACTTCTCCAGACGATTGAGTAATTTCCAGGCAAAGCAAAACTTTTGATCCCTTAAGCTAAGCAAACAAATCCGAATTCGTTTCGAAACGATCTCAATTCTTTTTTTATTTTTTTTATTTTTTAACTTTGTATGGCGATGATATCGCCCCAAGGAACATCCGAATATATGTTACGATGACGAGAGAGACGTCTAAAAAAGAGGCACTTGGTATGGCTTGCATCAGATGGCCGCTTTTTTTTTTTCTCTCCTCCTAAACCTAATTAAAAAGCGATTAGGCTGAGGTGGTGTTTTTTAATGACAGGAAGATAGAAGTAGCATAGAAGGAAGTTATTGCAACGTCTACGGAGTTTAGGTAAATAAAACCATTTAGGACAAGGTTCACGAGTTGCAATATACCAATATAAGGACGGATTCCATGTTTTGCTTATCGTGCTTTTCAAATGTTTCCCACCAATTGTTCTTTTTTTTTTCTTTTTTTTGTAATTCCTTTCCCTTTCCACGATCGAGAGGAAATTACGATAATCCGTACCTTGTACTTCTCTTCAAAAAAATAATTTTTTTTTTCCTTCTTTAGTTTGATAATCTAAATCGAAAATCATAATTTGTATTCAAATCTTTAAAATGAAAAAATTGAAAAATTTAATTTATAACTTTCAACAGTGTGTCGAATAAGTTTTTGCCCAACAGAAGCAGAAGTAATCTTGTTCTCTTTTATCGATTTGTTTGAAAATTTTTTAAGGTCTTAAAATTTTCAACTGAAGAATTATAAACCTTTGCATTTTTTGGGGTTTCCCTCAGAATTTTTGTTTCTTTTATGAATCATTTTTTTCCTCGCTCAGAGCGGAAACTGCATATCATCCGTCAGCTCAATTACAGAAAATTTGTTATTCTCTATTAAAGATGAAAAGTCCAGGGTATAAAGATTAGATTCCATTCCGGAAAAATTTTGCAACTGTTGTCCAATAGCTTTGAAGTTTCTCCCTTTTTAAAAAAAAATGAAAGGTCTTAAATAGAATATAAATGTAGAAATGGCGGACTATTTGTTTTGAAAGGTTTTCGACACGGTCTTACAGGTCAGGCAACTCCTATATCAAATTGCTATTCAAAGAAGTACTAGATTTTGAAGTTAAAATTTTTAGTTTCAAATTTATACAGATGTCGCTTTTAGAAAATGAGCACAACCAATGAAAAATAAAATCGTCTGTTTTTGGAAATATGGAAGTCATAATATACAAAGGCGCGGAATAAATAATAAATTTATTTAATAAATGACACGGCTAGAAATTAATTAGAAGTATAAGTTTTAAGTTTTTCTTTAAAACTGGTTTTTCTAAATCAAATTTACTTATTTTTTTTCCGGAAACTCCATCATGCTTAAAAAGTTGTTTTCCTATTCCGCGAATCGTCTATTATTCCTATTTTCCTTTTATTCTCTTATCTTCGGGAGTTATAAACAAAGACACACAAATGCCTTTTGAAAAGGCATTTTGCGAATTCACATATCGAGGGCATCACATCTCGTAAAACATACAAAATTTAAAAAAAAAATACTAAAAAATCTTATTATTTATTTTCCCTCCTTTGTTTTCATGCAGACGTTAAATTTTCATTGGTTTTGCCTATCGGCCCATCCGATTAGAGCGACATCTGACAAAAATGAGAACTAAATTTTTTGATTACAAAATGACAACCAAATTTTAATATAGGAGTTGCCTGACCTATAAGACCGTGGTTTTCGATGTAAACATTTTTTGAAAAGGGAGTTTCAGGGCGATCGAAAACTAAAAGCAAAATTTTTTTCGAAATGGAATCTGATCTTTTTTCCCCCGGACTTTTCAAACACTTTTCATATAACAGGAACCAAGGAACCAAAGTTGTCTTTCAGCCAATTACTGCTCAACCCGAATGCGAGAGAATTGAGACCTAAAAGTTGGTCTAAAATTTGGGTTAAAATCTCTTGCTTTTTTTTTTTTTTTTTCACATCATTGACTCCCTGTGTGCACATATTATAAAAGCTAGGTATTTTTTAAATGTTTTATACCCTGAAGTGGAGCCAAGCAAACGTCCAGCCAGATTTGTGTTTTGAGAAAACTGGACTGAAAGGATTAGAATAATAGCATCCCAAAGCCAGTTTCTAACCCTCGTGGAAATGTTAAATTGGATCAAGTTTGGATCTGTCTTTGGAAGATTGAACTTGTTGGCGTCCAACGTTTAACAGGAATGGAAATTTTACAGAGACTGTCGGATCAATGTTTGATTGAGGGAAATTTTTCCTGATTCTGTTTTCCAATTCAAATTTCCGCCTGGGAACCTATCTATATTTTAGCAAAATCTTACATCTTTTTTTAAACATTCTAATTTGCACTAATATTTTCCAGTTATTTTATTCTTTTTTTATTTTTTTATTTTATTTATTTATTTTTTTATTTTATTTTATTTATTTTTTTTTGTAAAAAAAAATTTCTATGCCCTCGAATCGCTTAAGTTTCATTTTCCAATTTCATTATTAATATCTTTTTTTTTATTTTCAGGTAAGAGGAAATGTTTGTCATATGTTAATTTATATAGTGGTAAGTTTGCAGAAAAATCTGTCATCATCTTATTTTTAATTTCAAGAAGAATTTAGTTGCACAATTGAATATATTTTATTCAGCTTGTTAGCTATGTAAGGAAGATTTAAATTGAAAAAGTGTTGTCTTTACAACGCGTCATAGAAAATAAAAATTTTGCAATTTAAAGCGCAAAAGTTGCGTAAATTCATGAGCTGTGGGCCTAAATTTTTAAAATCTTTTTAATCGATACCTTCTGTCGGTGCTCTGCCGATGTGACAGGTACACTCTTGAGTGTACGTTACCTGAGAGTAAGACGAGCTTTGTAGAGCATAATATTTGTACTTTCGGCACACTTCGGTTGGGTCCAGAAAGTGGACGGCATCTACAACAGGCATCCTTTTTTAAATTTTATAAGATTTAATTTAAATGTAGAAAAACGTTTTCTGAAAATTTGACTTCTCTTTGCTCGTCTTATTGCCAATAAAAAGATTAAAAAAAAGCTCCTTCAACACGTAGTCCCTTCAGTTTGACGGTTTTTTCCTTTTTTTGGTACCTTTCAGTACCGGACAGTGTTCTCTACAATATCTCAGACTTTTAAACTTTCAAGTAATTTTTAATTCGTAAAATTTTTGTTTATCTACAGACTCTTTGTAACGCATCTTTCTTATAAAGTAATAACCCAAAAAGATGTATTGAATCAAGACCTAAGTGTTTTAAATGCAACTCAATCGGGTAGTCCATCACCTGAGAGCCATGCTCGAAAAATAAATTTAGCTATTTCAGGAACTGAATGTTTAGACATTCCGCTATTTATAAATGTGATTTCCGCTTAAAATATACCGATTTAGGGAAATCTATTTTTAGATCCTTAAACCGTGAATTCTTGACCGAAAAAACCTGAAACATTTTTGGAAGGACGACCTGTGAAAATTTTTTCCCGTTTTAAAGAATAAAAAATTTAAAACTAAGTTACGTAACTCTGAAAAAAGTTCGCGAAAATAAACATCCTTTTTTTTCTACATGAAAAAATCTCGATTCAAGTGCGATTTAAACGAGTTCAGCTTTATTGGAAAAAAAAGGAAAACTGTACCTTGTAGGATTCATCCGAAAAACCTAATCACCTTTTTTTTTTCTTGTTACGTTGTATATTAAAAAAATCCATCGGGAAAACTTCAAAGCTCTTCCAAAAAAAGGATCAAAACGCGGAAACGTGTTAAAGCTCTAGTTTCATGGAAGAATGATTTTTCCCGAAGGATAACGGGTCATGCGTTTAAAAAAAAGAAAAAAAAAAAAAGCTTTGTCGTTAAATGTCAAACCTCCCACAATCAAAAAAGAGTTAGGCGCATCTCGAAAATCGAATTTTGGCATGGCAAGAAATTCGTGGCAGTGAAATTCGCAGGAGGATCTAAAAATAAAAAATTAAAGAAAGAAAATAAACATTTTTTAACGTTTGCGATGAATACTCCGTTTGTTGGGTTTACGTCATCTCTGACGAACCACCGACCCAGTTGTAAGAAGATTCGTGAATGGACCTCACGAAATATCATTTTCAAATGTCGACCACGGTTTCGACTTCCAATCGGGTGGAGGAAAAAACAAAAAAAACGGACGAGTCACGACCGATTGTGCACAATATTTTTTTTCTTAATTAGGATTAATTAGGCAGGATTTATTTTGGAACCTGGCTAGATCTTGAATTACGTAAAATTTTTTTTTTTTTTTTTTTTTTTTTTTTTATTTAGAAAATGAGATGCTATTAAGAATTGCAATGGTGTGGAATTTGAGTGAAATGCCCCAATAATATTTTTATGTACGATAGTAACATGCCCTAGCCAGTAATGATCGAGTAAAACGGGCCTCGAATGGTTTTGGCCCACTTTTTGGCCATTTTCCTGGACGAAAAACGCTTCCATAATTTCCTCAAGAAACTAAAAAAACTTGTCAGTAGCTGTTGGCAGGCTACCATAAGATTTGTTCCCGAAGACACAATTTTTTCTTAACTTTTGTTTATCAGTAGGGCCTGCTGAGGGATCAGAGTCGGCGAAATCTTGGGACCAAATTCTTTTTAAAGGCTAGAAATTTATTTTACACTTTTTTGGTAAAGAACGGTTTGCCTTATTAGCAAAGCAAAAGTGAAAAAAAAAAAAAATAATAAAAGCTCTGCTGGAAATCTATATGGAGACATAATTTCAGATTTAAATTTTTTTTTTTCTTTGATGTCTTAACCTTGCCAGTATTTAGTTCTGGTAGTCTAAAATTGCGTCAAAAAATAGTCTATGTTTGCTTGTTCCGTTTTTTTTTTATGATAAAAAAGACCAAAAAAATTGCTTAAACCTTTAAAAAATGTTGACGAATTTTTGATGGTACGATTAGAAAGTAAGCTTAACACTGATCTGCAACACATGGTTTTTGGTATTTTCCTTCTTAAAACACAAGCTGCTCAAAAATTTGCAAAACCAAAGTTTTCGGTGGTGGACCGACTTAAAATATGATTGTCATGTCCCTGATGAAGGCAATAATTAAACTAAAATTTTATGTTTTGGACTTGTGCCGCCAGGTAAAAATCCGACTAAAATAATAATAACCAAAGTCATGATAATCGCAATAGTATATAATTTACAGGGAGTAGGGATGAATACGTGTCGAGTCGAGTCGAGTCGAGCTATTGAGTCGTTACGAACATTTGGGCTCGACTCGAACTCAAAAACAACCGGATTCGAACTCAAGAACTCGCGAGTTTTAGAGTCCAACTTGACTGATTGTCTTTTTAGTTCCAAAATGGCAATGTTTCCAGTTTTTGTCACTGTCCCATCAAGTTTTGTTACTGGCTAATGGTTTTCATGTATTTTGTCCCAGGCTTTCGGTAAGTTTGAGATTTTGACGGATTTTAAATGGTCAGTTTCGAATTGCTCGAACAAGCTCTTGAGTCTTAAAACCAGACTCGAAATTCGATCGAGTCGAGCAAAGTCTAAAATTTGTGCGTCCCTAACCGGGAGGGTAAAGTAAGAGATTTGAATACGGCACCAAACCGGTCTAGGTAGTATCGGTATCGCTGTCTCAAATTGGTCGAGTACTGAAACGTAAGATATTTTTATAAAGAGAATAGTTCTTTTTTTTGGTCGAATCAAGTCTATTTTTTTGTTCTCTTCCTTACGCTTAAAGTACATTTTTTTTACTTGTTTTTTCCGGAAATAAAAACGTCCCAAAGTTTTGGCCAAAAATTGAAAAAAATCCTGTAAACGTTTCCATGGAACATTCGATGACGATATAACCTGATTCCAATGAGGTAAATGAGGTACTGGCTGATGGTGGTCCACCCCCGAAGAAAGTCTTCTGCCCTTGCAACAATTATGACTTTTCATTCATTTCAAGTTAAGATGACATAAACGATGGTTGCATCATTTATCCGAGATGCAAGAATTTTCAATTTCCATGTGGAAAAAACAAATAATAATAATAATAATATCATTACGTGAAAACGAGTCAAAACATTTTGTTGCAACTTTACCAAACCTCGCTTTCCTTACTTCCCTTTCCCTTTTTTTTTCGATTAAGGACGCCGACTTTTACTTTCCATTTTTATTTTTTTGCACAACCCGATACATCATGCGTTGTACAAATCCGATCTACATATTTCTTTTTCAAACATCCGACCTAGGGTTTAATATTTTTTCTTTAAGAAAAAGAAAATCAATCTTCTTAATTCGTCGACGATAATTATTATTTAAAATGTTTCCTCATACGATCAAACATCGGGTCAAGGTTGTTATTCTCTACGTGTTGACGCATTTCGATATTTTTAATTCGATTATTATATGGGTAGAAGCGCTTTATTTCGCATAGATTGCCAATTTTCCTTTTGGCACCTCCGTTTCTATCATCTTTTTTTCCCTCTGAAAAAAAAAAAAAAAAACTCGAAAGGTGCTTCGATCCGAAGAACATATTGCACCGAGGAAATTTTGGGTCGAATCGTGATGTCCGAGTTTTTAATTTCGGAAACGCTGGCCCCGATCCGAAAAAAAAAAGTTATAATTTTTCGTAGGATCGAGGAAAAAAAAGGGAAGAAACAACATGTGGTGCGCATTACAAGGGTTCACTTGGGTTAACCACGAAAAAGAACCATCCTTAATTATTAACAGTTCACAACTTTTTTTTTTTTTATATATATACCATGAATGAACCTATCACATTTTTTGAGTCTGTGTTATGGTTACATATTTTAACCCACAAAGACCCGTCTTGTACTGTTTTTCGTTCCCTCCCCTTTTTGTTTATGTAAAACTGAGATTAATCGAAATAACTAAAAAACATTAAAAGTAATAAAATATGTAAAATAGTAGAGTTCTATTTTTATAAGCTTGTATGGTGTTTAGATTTATTTTTTATTTTTTTTAAGATAAAAGATGACTCTATGAGACGTCAGTTTGTCTCTTTCATTTAGATGCCATAGTTGAACCGTTTAACCCTAATTCTGTCTGATTTTGCTTGTGGCTTTTGATTTGGCCTTTCTGCGGCTAAACAGATGTCCAGTAAAAGCTGTTGGCAGCGGGGAAAACCTTTTGACTGCATTTGGGTGAAGACTGTTTTTCGTTCGGCTCTTGGATCCTGGAAGAAAGGATTCTTTTTCCGGAGTATTCCGGCGTACCATGAGCAAGAGAGGAAAGTCGGAAGTTGCTCCACAAAAGTCGGCTCCAATTCAAAGAGATGTCCAGGCTATAAACTTCAGTTCATCAAATGCTAATGTTAAACTTCCAATTTTAGAAGGTGTCCAACTTATTAAGATAATGTGGGAGGTGTTCAGGCTGTAGGGATGTCCAACTGTGATATGGCTTTGCTCTGAAGTGTACATATCCCCGTTTTAGGATTAACCAGTAAGAAAGGATTTAGATGTTTTTAAAAAAGATCAAAGTAGGATTTCATTACTGTTGATCTTGCCCAAAATGTATGTTAATAACGTACTTAATTTTCCCATAAGCTAAACGTAGAAACTAAATTTTTGTCAAAAATGTTGAGCGAATTTTTAGACCTTATAGCTCTGCCCTATAGTGCCTGTGGATAATGGATATCGATGAATGGATCATAATCTGCGTGACCTGTCTTTTACATTATTCTTGAAGAATAATGATTTACTCCGGACTGACCTGAAGCCAAGAGACAGATTCCGAGGCCATGGCGACTCACAGTGGGCCAGAAAAAAAAATTTTTGGACAAAATTTAGGCGCAAAGAATCGCAAAAATTGTAAGCAGATTTTTGATTTAGCACCTTTAGTCTTCGTAATGAGACCATAGACATCTTGAAGACTTTTAAATAAACCCACTAAAAGCTTAATTGAAAAATATTTTTAATACAATTTTTAACTTAATTAACTCTAAAAACCAATTACCGCCAGAAAAAAATGTTTGGAGGGGTAATGCTTTACACTCCATGATACCTGACTATCAGTAAATCATATTTCGATTACTTCTGATTTTTTTAAACATACCTACATCGTTAACAAATTTTATGTCATTATTAACAAAAAGTGCGTTAAAAACAGTATAAAAAAGCATAAAAATGTTCTGAATAATTTTTTTGTTTATATAAGAAACAGAAACAACCTAAAAATAATGTTGTCCGATCAATTATGTAAAATTTTGAAAATTTTTAATCGATTTTTGTCCAAAAATAATTTTTTCTGGCCCACTGTGCGACTCTAGCGTGGAAAACTTGTATCTGGGACCTGAATCATTGAACACTTACGTTTAACTTACGAAGAAACTACATCTTACTGTGCCTTAGCCGTAAATTCTGAATTTTTTTGAAATATTTTTGTAATAATCCTTGTCGAAGTCAAAAAAATTTTACTGAAAATTTGCTTTAATTGCAGTCGAAAATAGAGAAAAATAGACTTTAAAAACTAATGAAGAACATAATTCACTAAGGGGCGCTGTATATAATAACGGGGCATCGGTTTAAATCTAGGCTTCCGATTGGCTGACTTGAGTCCAATGGGCTTATTTCAACCGATGAACCTTTAGTACATACAGCGCCACATAGTGAGTGATCGTTGTCATTGCAGACTCTTGCCTGGGTTGCCAGATTTATCTCCCAGGCCGGACAATTAAAAAACTGCTATTACCAGTGAGCTTCCTTCTCCTTTTAAAATTTCAGCTCCTTATGTTTTATATATCGTGCTTTCTGCTGTTTAGGGAATGCGAACAAAATTGGTGACTAAATTTGGGTTTCGTACATGAGTGTAAAATAATCGATTTTTAGAGTTTTTTGGGACTGAATTCTTTTTTATCTTCTCAATTTTTATAAATGAGAAGATTTTAAAAAAATTTATTTTTGCTTGTAAGAGGAGGGGGAGAGGCAAAGAAAAATAGGCCAAATTCAGGCTTACATAATACTTGAAGGACCCCTAACCCTCATTTCCATCTTGGTGCTCTTCTCGTAATATTTATCCCATTTTTGAGAACGTGATTTTATTTTTATTGTTGTGAAATCCGACGAAGGATACTAAAAATAATTTTGAGACTATCAATAAATTCATGAATTAGTTAAACGAATGAATGAGCAGACGAAATGAAATAAATAAATCAACGATTCAAGGACTTTTACTCGGCGAGAATTTTTTCTCTATTGCGAAAAAAAAGAGGATCTCGATTCGATCAGGCAGGAGAAGAAAAAAAAAACGTTCTTTCACCTTCCACAGGTTGATTACTCGATTTCCACCACCAAACGAGATCTCGGGTGTTGTAACAATGCGATTGTGCATGGCTTATTAATTTGTCGAGGGGAATGACGCAACTTAAACCGAAATGATTTTATCGTTTTTTTAAAAGAGGCGATCATTTGAAGAAGTACCTACTTCGTCACCTAATTGCAATTATTGTGCCGTTGGTCAATCGCCCATAAGGAAATGTTAACTTTGTTACGAAAAAGAAAGATTATACTTCAGCCTCGTTCCTTCGAGATTACAAATGTAGTACCCTATTTTGCAGTGCTACCACAACACTTCAGAGCACGAAAAAATATCCCTGCGTATGACATCTCATCGACACATCTCCCCAGCAATCATTCTTATTTTGTTGTTCGTATACCACACACGTATATTCAATTTTTCTTCGTTATTTAGCATATTTATGTATCCGTGTTTTGGTTTTTCGTCATGTGTCACTACCATACACTTATGGTAGTTTGTTGGTTTTATTTTTGACGGGTTTGTCGCCCGCATTTTCGTACATTAGCACGAAATTAATGCCATCATTATGTGAGGTTATGTTTAACTTTAAATAAAAATTTAAAGCTAGTCTCTTAATCGCATTGCGATTCTTTTGATGGTTTGTATTTTATTTTTCCCTGCTTGGTCTTAGTCTAGATCTGATTTCAGGTTTAGCTTGATAATGCGTTTCAGCATTCATTCATGACACACGGCCTGTGGATGGCGGAGGGGATCTTGAGTTGGAGTTTCGCTCACGGTTAGCTCGCTACTGACTCCGCTGTTCAGTGTTTGCTCGTAATCTTGCGTTCCACTCCTGGTGACCTTGCCAAGAGGCAAGATAGACCAGAGTTGTTTCCATGATCTTGTGTAGCTGTTACGTTATCTTCCAGCCCATTTGATCTTCTCAGATTGCTCCTCATCTGTCAGAGACATCGAGCCTTTGTTCATATTGCATTTTCACATCTCTGTACTATGTAAGATATACGAGCCCTTGTGAACTTGCAAGAGAAGCAAGATAAACAAGTGGATCTGGATCTCAAGTAGTTGTCACCAGATGGTTATGGTCTATATCGTCAGCCATACAATATCCCTTGTGAGCTTGCACGAGAGGCAAGTCAAGCAAGAGGCTCCATGTCTGAAGTCAGTCGATGACACATGGTTTTGTTTGTCTACATCAGCCACACTTTTCCTTGTGAGCTTGCACGAGAGGCAAGACAGACAAGAGACTCTGTGACTGAAGTCAGTCGAGGACACATGGTTTTGCTTACCTATGTCAGCCACACTCTCCTTGTGAACTTGCACGAGAGGCAAGACAGGCAAGAGACTCTGTGACTGAAGCTTGTTGACGGCAGATATTTGATTTCCTGGTCCCTTGGACCATATATGGGAAATGTCAGGGGATTTCTTCGATATGGAGAAAAAAAAAAAAAAAACCATCCCCACTGCTTCGCTTATGCCTCTGTCCAGTACACATGTATTGATCTTACAGCGAAGCAAGGCATATTTATGCTCTTTAGAGATTTCTACTGACTCAATCTCTTTCCCCTCCTCGACTTCCATTTGCAGTCCTGTAGCCTGCAATGTTATTCTGCTCTTATACTGTGCATGTCCATTTAGTTTGCTAGTGAGGCAAAACTTCACACGTTTGGCCATTAAGGCCATGTCCTGGCCTTGAACTGTATCGTTTTTTATATCTTGGACATCCAGTCTCGAGCATGGATTTCCCCTTGTTCGACTGGGTCAACTTGGGTCTTGTATCTTTATGCCTTAGGGTTCATCCGATCAGTCAAGCAGCTCTGTCTATAGCAGTATGCCCTTACCTTGACTTTAGTCAATTTTTGACTTGGATAGATTTTTGGAAGGGCATCGCGAGCTATGACTCTACAAGAGTCTCTGACTCTACAAGAGTCTCTGACTCTACAAGAGTCTCTAACGCTACAAGAGTCTCTAACTCTACATGAGTCTCTACCCCTACAAGACTCTCTGAGTCCTGCCGACCAGCTGACAACGTCGGTTTCTTTTCCACGCTGTCTGCTATCCAAGTCTCCTAGATAGCGACATAAAAGGAGCGACCAGTCTCGTTTTATTTCCGATCGGTTTATACCGATGAAGGGTATTAGCTTCCAGCTAGCTGGGATCCTTAATCCCTGGGTTGACCTCCTAAGGACCTCTGTTGGCCATCTGTCGTCGAGAATGGAATGTTGTTCCGTCTCTCCGATTGATTGTCTTGATGGCCCGGGTAGAAGACTTTTCCGGTACGTTCCGCTCTAAGCGGCGGACCGGTTCGCTTCTGCTGAGGGTTTACTGTGGTTGAGGCAGGATCATCTCTCTTGATATGCCTCGTCTTTATTTTCATTTGTCTTAGACTTAGAAGTCTTTGTATTGCTCCAGTCGTCTACATCGCTTATGGGTCTCTTTGCGACCCTTATTTCTTTCTGTCATCATCTTTTTGTCTGGATTACCTAAGGTTCGAGTTTCATTACTCGATACCTAGAGGGCGTATTCAGCTCTTTCGGGGCGTGATCCTCTCCTCCAGCTAGGTGTTATCGGGGCATAGAGTTTGGATTTACTCAGGTCGAAACAAGACACCAAGTGTGCCTCGGCTATTGTTTGGTTTCGCAGCCAGTAACATCTTCATTGCTAGGGCGTCATCCGGTTGTTTCCACGCTGACCTGTCTCGACTTCTCGATGGGTCGGAATGCTGTTCTCCGCCAGTTCGTCGGATAGCGAAGCTCGGGCATTTCCTCCTAAGCCATTTTCCTGCTCGACGCCTTGATGTTTGTGTGAATCCCACACTCTGTGAGGGATTTCTTTAGGGGGCCGTCGGTATTCGTCTTCCTGCAGTTCTACCGCAAGGTTCACGGGAAGGCTTTTCTCTGTCGTTTCGGCGGCGTATGTTGAAGCCCGCATCGGGTTCCAAGTCTTTTGAATCCAGCCTCTCCGTACATCGGCTTCTATCTTTCATCTTGCCTCTGGCAATCCTTCTTTTCTGCCTAGCTCGAGCCTCCTTCTGGCGCTCATGGCCGCTTGGCGCATTCGCCGTTCTTGCTTTCTTAGCGATCTCCGAGTTGCTTGGACAGTAGCTCGGCACCCGGATTGCGATGCATGTCTACGTTTTTTCTCCAGTTGCTTATTCGCCCGGTTGAGGGTTCCATCGGCTGCGAACCCATCTCCTCTATGACGCGGGTTTTTCGTCTTGGGCGCTGACGGAGCTTCTCCGTCGTCCGCCTCCTTGACTGTATCTTCCCTTGCCGTCATGCCAACCTACAAGGGGACATGTCCATCGTCATGCGCTACGCCTGATCTGTGGTTCCGCAATGCACCGGGTCGCCTCTGGGGCTTCCGTAGCGGCTGTCGCCGCTTCGGCATTGCTTCAGGAAGTCTCGTGCCTGTATCTAGCAGTCCAAGTCTGGGTCTGCCTCTGAGGGTTCTCTCTTATGTCTGTATACGGCGGACAACAGTCCGCCCAGTCCTCATTTATCGGAGAACTCGCTTCGTGAGGTTCACCCCCTCGGACTCCGGATCGCCTAGCTTCTGTTCTTGGGTGCCTCTCATCTTACTGGGGTCGCTATAGGCGTGGACAGCTTCCGGTCTGCAGCGTTCGTCTCCCTCAGTCGGTTTTATGACCGACTCCGGACCTCCTCGGGTGTCCTGGGATTCACGTCGCATTGTACCGAATTGGAGTGCCTGCAATTCTTCTGTTACTGGATCAGCTGCCGCTTATCCGCTCTCTCGTGTGATCCCGTTCTGATCCGTCGGCTGTTGTTCGACATGGTCTGAGTGTGAATTGCTTCACAGTTGGGACGGGCCTCGTCGGCAGTTTGGTGGACAGTCTCGCAGTATGATCCGGCAGCTTGCTCTCTGAGGTTATCGATTAGCCTCTCATTTCTGGCCGTGGAAGGCACTTGGTCCAAATCTTACGCCTATTTTTGACGGGTATACCCTAGGGTAGATCCTCCGTTCTCAAAATAGGATCGGGTCAGTCTTTCTTCAGCTTTCGATTTGAAAGCCTCACTGAAGCTCATCAGCGTCCTCTCCCATATGAGAGACTTGTTCGGTTGAGGTTATGTCGCTTTGCTGCATAGTTATCACCGCTCGAGAATGTCGGTTTCTCCTTATGCGTAAACCAACTTCTCCTGGAGATCGATTCGTCGCAGTTACCTTACATAGCTTCGGTAACTTGCTAAGGAATCGTTAGCCAGGTCTTCCTGCTGCTATTCTCGACTTAGCGGTTTTCACTTTAGGCGTTGATCGCCCGTGTCCCGCTCCCCCATAGTCTGATGCGTTCTTTCTCCGACCAAATGGCTTCCGATCGAGTCGTTATGACCGTTGTTCCGATCTTTAGCCCTTCACGTCGAAGTCTCCATGATTCTCTCCTCATAGAGTTTTCGGTTCGTCTGTCTGATGCACCCCTTTTTTCCCCTTTTTACTTCCGTCTCTCTCCTTGGAGAGAAACCGGGGTCGAGAAGAGGGGGGGGGGGCTCATTATCCCTTCTGGGAGATCTTCATATACTGGTGCCCGATCTTACGAAGTATTAGCCTGGAGTGGGTCGATGACCGGGTTCGACGATCGGTTCCGCTCTCCTCACGATATTTCTCTTCACTGGGACATTGATTCTTACTCGCTTGTCTCACCGTCATAACGTCTTTTCCAAGCTCGATAGCTAGCGGATGTATCGTCTTCTAGTAGCTTTATCAAGCTCCCTCTTTCCGTCTCCCATTTAGGTTGTCCTTTCATCTCGGATTTTTTTTTTTTCATTCCGAGGCGCCTTTGTATACTTTTAGGAGTATCCTCCCGGAGGTTTGGCCGACCATTTGGTCGGGCGATCTTTCAGTGTCGTTCTTTTTCAGATGGTCCCTGTCGCATGAAATTTCGCGCCGATCTCTGAACATCTACATTTGTAATCTCGAAGGAACGAGGCTGAAGTATAATTTATCGATCAAACGAACTTACCTGTAAGTGAAGTTCGATCGTAATTATACGAAGCCTCGTTCCGAGAGATTACATCCCTCCCTGAACTCCCTATCCCTTCTTTGCCGCGAAATTTTACTCTTCTCTGAAGGATGATTGCTGGGGAGATGTGTCGATGAGATGTCATACGCAGGGATATTTTTTCGTGCTCTGAAGTGTTGTGGTAGCACTGCAAAATAGGGTACTACATTTGTAATCTCTCGGAACGAGGCTTCGTATAATTACGATCGAACTTCACTTACAGGTAAGTTCGTTTGATCGATAAATAATATAATAAAAGGAGTGTTTGATGAGTGCAGCTTGTGCTGGATCGGATGAACGCGCAGGAATATCGTCTCGTATTCCCAAGGTCGTCTCCTATTACAAAACATTTGTGGTGGTTGCCTCTCCTGTGGAACTAGTTTTCCACATGTTGCGTTTCATTTTCTTTGGCTTCCTTGTTTACTTCTTATTCTTCTTCTTGGCTTGTATCTCTTTTGATCCTTTGTTTCATCGTGTCACCAGAAAAAAAAAAAAAAAAAAAAAAGATAATATAATAAACCGCTTTTCTTTGGCTTCCTCGTTATTACGCTGTAACTCTTTTCGGGTGGGGGAAAAGAAAAGTCAGTTAATTCTAATTTGATTTTGAAGGGGAAAGTTTTCCTCCGGAAAAGATGATAAAGTTTAATTACAAAACCCAAAACGTTACACTCGCACTCTCGGAAAACACCATATATTACTTCTCGTAACTTCCAATTCTCCAAGGGGGAGATCCTGAATTTTGTTTTCCCCAAACGAGACATTCTCGGGGATAAAAAAAAAAATCAAATAAAAACAGGATGCAGCAAATGAAACCCGTCAAGGTTTCACTTTTTTAAGGAGAGGAAAAAAAAAGAGTTACCGATGGACCACCCTAATAAATACGTGACGTTGACAGATAGGAAGAATCTTTTCGCAGACGAGTATGTGACAAATTTGATAAGGGTTAGACGTCGGAAGGGAGAGGAAAAAAAAGGGGGGCCTTGTCAAAATTACGTATAAGGGTAATTTGGGAGAATATAGGCGTAAAGTATTTCCGATTTGTAACAACTACATTGCATCATGTCGGCTTCTATTCGTTACTTTTTTTTTTGAGGGTTTCCCACGATTTTCTGTGTTTTTTTTTTTTCTATTGAAAGATCGTGGGACGTACTCGACTTTGTAGCGATTCTCTCGCGGTCGTTTTATTTGTTATCAACTAATTGACGTGTTTTGTTTCTTAAATTGGAAGAAAATATTTTTTTTTTTTTTTTTTTTTCTTCATAGCGGTTTACGCCTCCGCAGTTTTCATTGCAAAGGGATTTTCTTTCGGGCGATTGGAAATGCCAGTAAAAATTGTGCGTGCAGAATCGGGAGTTGGGATCATCAACTCGAGGCACCTTAACTTAGCCAGAGGAATTCTTTTTCCAGATTCTCTGGCCTTTGATTTCATAAATAACATTGGAAGGTCACTTTATCACGGAAGTAGGTTTTTTTTCGCAAATGTTTTTCTCCTTTCCCTCTGTAAAAAATGACACCTGTTCCCCTCATAAATTTGCATTCATATTTTTTTTTAGATTTATTCTTGCGGACTTGAACCGAAAATGGCGATTTTCGGCGAAAAGGTTTTTTGAGCAAAATTTGTTTACACCCTCAATTCCTCCGAAAAGAAAGCCTCGGGGAAGTCTATAGATGAGGCTGCATCCTGGCCTAACTTGAGGTGTTAAGACAAGGGCAATTTTAAACAAGTCTAAGATCCGAGCTTCTCTCCCGTAAAACTTTGGCACAATTTCATACCTGAAATGTGCATCTGTTTAATTTGGACAATTAATTAGAAATAGATCTATAAAGAAAAAAATGCCTATTTGGAAAATAGAGCCATGACAAATTCAAAATTTAAGATGGCAAACTGATAATTTTCCAGTGAACTTTGGTTCCAGTCTTTATTCAAGCATTAACAATTTTTTCATCAGTCTTTTTTTTCGGTAAAGGAAAGTTGCTTTTTTGGCAGAAATGTATCGATAACTGCCAAGCTTCGAAATTCTTGAAAAAGTTTTGTTTAAAAGTTAAACTTACGTTTAGCTTAGGGGCGAATAATAGTTTATGCAAAAAGCAGGATTCTTTGACCAGACATGTAATACTGTCACACAATCCTTGTGATACATGACACCCTGTGATGATATCACACGAAACCTGTAATGTTATTACAAAAAAAAATTTTGTTTTTTCGGTATTTTCCCGCATCCGCAAAAGATTTTAATGGCCATTATCAAACTCATACAGGTCCTGCTCAACTTTGAAAAGGATCAGCTCTGAGATGCGGTCAAAAAGTCAGGCTTTTTGCATAAACCTCTTTGATCCGCCATATTGGATTTGCCATTTTACATTTCATAGTTTGCGCCTCAGATTTGAAGTCAGCAGTCCCGAAATATTCTGACGCACTTCTGCAATCGATTTGTCCACATCAATTGACTTAGGTAAGCTAAGGAGGAAACGTTTTTCGGAAGTTACTTGATAACTAATCTGAAATTTCTCGAGCTTTTTTGAAAAAAGGTGTTCATCATAGATTCAAAATGGGCTACACGAATTCATTTAAGATTTTTCATAATAATAACGTTAAGGGCATCGGCTGTAGCTGATCAAGAATTTTCCCATTCCGGATTTAAGCTATTTAATTCTCGAAGGGATTTTTTTTTTTTCACATGTTTTTTCTTTTTTTGAGTAAAGAGTTTTGTTTGAACTTTGACTCGACCAGACTTTGTTGCTTCGTAGACTTTTTTCTGCACATCTTTGATTCGTTGTTCCTTTTTATTCTCTTAATTGTTGGATATTCACATTTTAATTACTTTAATGAAATTTTTTTCTTTCTTTCGTATTATCTTTTGCTTTTATAATTTTTGATCTTTTAAGCCACCCTTTTAGCCTCCTGGCAGTGGAATTGTTGTAATTACCCGGCAACATGAAAGTCGAATATGAGTCTAATTAAGCTCGGAAACCTGATTTAACAAGAATTAATCTCCAAAACGGATCAAACGCAGACGAGGCAATACCTTCTCGGATTGCTTAATCGCGCATCACGAACAAAAAAAACTGGAATAAATTGCAACACGCTTTATATTTCCACAAATTAACGGGTCTGATTTTCCCTGCAAAATAAAAAAATATAACGTTACACGGTTTGCAGGGTCCCGCTGGGAAAAAAATTATTTTTGCGGGTGGTCCCTCGCGCTAATAAAACCCCGAATTTTTTTTTTTTTTTTTTTTTTTTTTTTCGAAAGAAAAATAAACAATAAAAAAATTTTAAAAAGTTTGGTCTCGATGATAAGTTCACGGTCGAACGATCGTCCCAAACATTTGTTTGGGTCAGCCGTCGATGATCCGAAGAACCTAACACGGTCATCTCGCATTTCCTGTTGCCAATTTAAAGAGGTGACGAAAGGAAATGATCCTTATAACCACATTTTCGTATACTTTGTGAGAAATATCTTTTTTTGCCGGGGGTTTTGGTCCACATGTTTGAAATTTAAATTCGGAAAGGGAATTAAAATTGGAATTAAAAAGAAAAATTCCACCCGAACACACGCGCAGTCTGTAGAACGGCATAGAATAATGCAACCGTTCATGCGGACTGCATGTGTTACAAATTAACCAAGCTTGTTTCGTTCTAAATCCGTCGCAGCGTTTGCCTTGATCTTGCCCTTGACGTTTTGATTGCGGCTAAAATTTGCAAGTGACAATTTTATTTAACAATTTTTTGCACCTTCTCTATGAAGAGAGCACAGGTGCTGCCATCTTTTGGGGATGGAAAGAGGAATTTGGCGTCCAGCAATCCGTGCATTATTTTATAGTCCAGTCAAGTTTCCTGACAGTCTAAAGTTAATAGTGAAGTTTCCAGACTCTCCAGCAGTCAAGCTTCTTGTCAGACCAGCTCCTGATAGTCAAATGCCCCGACACTTCGGAGTTGCACAACAAACAACCGACTTGTTGATAGTCAAATTGACAGTCAAGCTTTGCTATAAATCAATATATTTTTAATTATGCCTACCGACTTGTAAAATCCATTTTCACAAATTCTAATTTTGAATTTTTTTTTTTTTTAGGTAAGAAAACATTTTCTCTCCCGTTGCATTGTCAGGTGGTAAGTCACATGGGAAATTTGTATTTTTAAAATAAATCAGGGCTTTGCCCTTCGAGCTCTTAAAAAAGAAACATCCGAACGGAACTCAATTTTCCATTCGAAAATCTTCCGTGTCATCATATGCTCTTCATTTTTTCCCCTCGACATAAGAGTAAACAAGGATGAGTCAGTTATTCATGATAATGCCAAAGGAGAAAAAAAAAAAAGCAAACGAACCGAACAGCATAATTGGCAATAGAAAATTTGATGAAGTTCGCATTTATTTTTCCTCGTCCACTTCGAAGAAAAAAAAGTTATACGTACGAAACCGGAAAAAGGACAGAATCTGGCATCATTTGGCACGGATTGTTTCCGGTTAGGCGGCGATCTTTTTTTTTTTTTTTTTTTTCTAAAATGAATCGAAGGAAAAAAAAATCGTTATGATAATAAGCGACGATTATGGTGTTTCGTTTGTGGGACGTCATCACGAATCTTCATCCACCTCCGAAGTTACCTTGAGGTTATGGAATTTTGCCATTTTTTTTATTTTACATTCATTCGGACTCTTTTTTTGCCGAACAAAATGCAGCAATGATTTCGGCCAAAATTTTGTTGTTGTTGTTGTTCTTTATAGATTCGTTGCCAGAATCCCCTAAGAAATTTTTGTAATTCTCTCGATAATTTGTTCTACCTTCGTGATTTCTTTTTCCAAGATTAATTCTTCTTCTTTTTTTGTTTTTTTTTTAAACTTTTAAGAAACGTTTTCCTTGTTAGTTTCAATAGTTAAATTACCTTTATCGTTGAATTCCGGGTCTAATTTGTTTTTTTCACTTTGCAAAAAATCAGAACAACAGGGAAACGATTTCCTCCCTTTCAGCAGATATTTTTCTTTTTACAATTTTGTTTTCCTTAATTGCTTACTAGCCGCTTCGCGAGACATCCCTTGTGGCTTTTTCACTTACAGACTTAGTTTTTCCAGCTCTATGCTTTCTCTATGGGCGCCTTTTTCTTGTCGTCTTACCTCTCGGTCTTTCGGTTATTTCATCTTTTTTCGTTTCTCTCTCCCAATCTTACGGCTTTCACGCGACCTCTCTCTTAGCCGATCCAAGATTTTAGGCGGTCGCGTGATCATTCCATCTTTGCCGGTGCAATTTGGCTGCAGTCACGCCTCTTTGAAATCCAAGACGGCTATGTTCACGTGACCACCAAATGGGCGTTCAGAATTGTAGCCCGGTTCCTTACCGACAATTTATTACTTTCTTTCTCTTCCCCTGCATCGGTTGCCAATAAATCTCTTTCTAGATCAATCTCTCTTTAGAAGATTGTTTCCTATCTATGTATTTAAACTTTCACCATTTTGGATTGATCACGTGACAACCGCCATCTTGAAATAACCATAGAAGCCGTATCAAAAACTAAGCTTTTCAAGCAATTGATATCAAATTTGAATAAAATTAAAATGATTTTACAATTTTTTTGAAACAAATTTTGTGTGCCGCACAGTCTCGATTTTTTATTATTTTTTGATTAATTAAAAGCAAATTAATTTTTCTAGACAAAAGTAGATTTCAAGGGTTCTTGATCTTTAGAGAAAAAACAGAAAAAGAAAATATTACTTTGGCATTGAATAATTGTAGGAAAATTTCCCGGCAAAAGTTTTGTTTCATCCGCAATCTTTTCTTTTCTGTTTTGCTCTCCCGTCGCGTTTTTCTATTTTGAAATCGATTGAAAACGAACGGCTAGCGGATATTTTTCGGTTTTACAAAATAGAAAGGAGAGGAGGACGAAAACATGGGGAAAGTATCGTTCGTCCAGTGGCGTAGCAAAGGGGACTCAGAGGGTGTAATGAGTCGGTGCCCTTGACCTGAAGGGGCCCCAAAATTTTGTTTTAATATAAATGAAATCAAATAAAATCCTAAATAATATTAAAATTTTTCAAAAAAAAAAAATTAGGACTTTTCATTTAATTGTGGGTTTTAAGTTTCTTTGATTGTTAAAATAACAAATCGTGCTCTGGAAGCTGTTTTTTGTTTTAGACATAACATAAGACGCCACATCTTAGCCATTGATGTTTTCTTCGAATTTGGCAAATTAATGCGCTGATATCTAGCCTAATGCGAAAAGAAGCGACTAAACCTTCATTTTTAACAATGGTCCGGTCCTTTATAAATTAATTTTTTTTTTTAAATCTTTTAATTCCGCTCTTTAAACATTCTGTTGAATTAGCTGACTTTTTAAAAAGCGGTATGGAGGATACCGCCGCGCGCCGCTTCAGTCGGTTATTATCGGGACTCCTATTATTGTTGAAGATCTTGTGTCGAATGTTTTATTCCCTTCTGATAAAGGATATTATAGTGATAACATTTCAGGCGCTTTAAAACTAAATATTTGGAATACAGGCCCCTGCAAACCTTCAGGCTCTTTTCCTGAAAATGCGGATACGAGAAAACTTTCGAAGTTCTATTATTTTAAAAAAATTTCTGACGGACAAAAATTACCATTATTAGCTGTACTAAGAGATTTGAATGTTTAGCTGATTGTCGAGGGATTTTCTACGAAGAATGCCAGGAGAGCATTAAGGCTTCAGAGCCAGGACCCCAGTAAGGTAATCATTTCTAATTAACAACTATTCCCTGTAAAAAAAAGAGAAAAAAAAACTTTAAAAAATATTATTTATTTTCAAAATTTTCGCACCGACAGAGCCCCCGGATTCTCCGCTTCGCCACTGTGTTCGTCACCGCAGCGGAAGTCGAAACGATCAATCGGATCGGAAGTCGAAACGTAATAGCTTTTTGTCAATAATTTCGCAGAGATAAAAGAGAGAAATTTTAACCCCTTAAAAATGCTGTCGGAAATCCTGGTTTCATGTGTATGACTTTTTGTTTTGTTTTATTTTGTTTAACCTTGGCTCGAGACGTTAATCGATTTCGAACACACAAAGTAAAACCGCACGAGGAACGCGACGAAACCTCTTACAAACGTAACATAGACATTTCTAGACAGCTTACATGGGATAGGAATTCCAGCGGGAAGGCTCAATTTAGATCGTACCTAAATGTAGACGTAACCTTTTCGCGGAAATAGGTCATTTAGGCCGTATAAAAAGACTCTTTAAGATGTGCGCAATATAGTCATCAGGCTTTAAAAGCTCATCATAGGATGCTGATTCCTGAAACTCGTTGGAGAGACTGTCGAAAACCGACCTTTAATATCTGTAACGCCTTAAATCACATTAGCTCCTTACTCACTGTATCCTTATTTTTAATTATTTAATTACTTAATTACTTTACTAACGATGACCCTCGTGGACATCCCATAGTATATATTGTTACTCATGGACGTAAGACTTAAGACCGTAATGAAAAAAACGTAGTGTGCCAATGCGCAGGGTGTAAGTGCCACGTGGTCTTTTCGACTACGTCACTTTCGGAAATTGAAGATTTGACTTCTGATTGGTTGAAAACGTTTTTTAGAGACGAGCCCATAAACTCGCAACCAAAAATGACGTCATTTTCTCACGGCTAAGACGATCTCTGATTGGTGTTTTCTGAGCATTACCGACTTTGGTCTACTATGTTTTTTTTTAATATGACTTTAAGACCTCACAGAAAGTTCTGTCAAATGGTAAGGAAGGGATGTCTCAAGTCTCAATTTGAAATTGGTTCGAATTTTAATAAGTCGGCCCGTACCGAGCTTGAGAGCTTATTAATAATAAATTTAGTTCGAAGAAAATTCACATTTTCCAAAGCAGCGTTCATGCTTAACTTACTAAAACTTAAAAAAAAGAAAAAAAAAAAGGAAAAGAAAAATTCGATTTAACGTGACTTTTTTGACAAGGAAGAAAACTTAAAAATTTGATGAAATCGAAGCAAAAGATTTGAGGGTTGCCTTGTTCGAATATTGCAGGCGTTAAATCTCATAACTTTCCCGAACAAAAAGTTAAGTGTAAAAAATTAGGAAAACGTAAAAAAGAAGCATCTACGTGCAACGTTTATTGCATAATCGAATGCAGTCACGAGGAATAACGACAAACATAAAAGGCTCATTATAATTACTATAGTAAACAATCCGTTGTGGATGTGATATCGAATTCCTTTTTTCTTTTAAATTTAGCAACTTCCTATTGGCTAACAAAATTTGTTGATGTTCCCTAGGAGAATTCATGGTTTGTTGTGTGAATCGCTGAAAAATTATGGATCTTTTTTCGTTTTCGTGCCCTCCCGGCACTTTCCGTTTCCGTGTTTGATGATTTCCGAAAGGAAAAAAGGAAAAGAGAGGGAAAATTCTGGGAAGTTCATAAAATATGGAAAAAAGGGCGAAAATAAATTTCGCGTGCATCATAACGATTTAACCTTCACCGCTTTCTACATAACATTTGAAGGTTGTGTTATGGATTCTCGGAGGGCACTAAAGTTCATTTCGTGCCTAAGGTCGCTACCTTCTCCTTAAAAAAATCAATATTTTTTATTTTTTCCCGTCTATATTCCCTTTGGAATTTAAATGTGAATTTTTAACCTGTTTATCGATTTTAAGATGAGCACTTCTGCCTGTAGATTATTCTTCTGGGATCTTTTAAAAAAGAATTGCTAGTGTATTATGCGTCACAGAAATTTATTTCTCGGGAATATATTTCCGGGGAATAGTCTGCTCAGTGGGAATATCACGGAATTTTTAATATTTTTAAACGTTTGAATTATATTGGAGTTTTAAAATTCTTGCGATTTATTTCTTTTTACAATGTTCCCTGAAGTATTTCCGGAAAAATTTCCTACTTATGTTTCGAATTTTGGGGAATAATTTTTTAAAAATTTCAATTAGAGTTCTAAGTTAATTCTCAGGCATTTAAATTTTTTAAGGGAAATATTCCCGGAAATATTTTTGGAGAATATTTCCGGAGCAGCAATTTTGGGAAATTCTTAAAATTTTTAAACGGTTCTAATTCGAGTTGTACATGCATTTTTTGAGCCTTTATGTCTCGGGGAATATTCCTGTAAATATTTCCGGGATAAATTCTCTCTTAGGAATTTTGGGAACTTTTGGAATTTTTTTAAGAATATGTTTTCTCTGCAATATTACCCACTTTGCTAATTTTCAGGGGAATTTTTAACAGTTTTGAAGACTCTTTTTATTCTTGTAAAATTTTCGAGATTCGAGATTCGGGAATTTTGGGAACATTTTAAGAACATTTTGGGGAACCTTTAATTGGAATTTTAATTTCATATTTATCGCAGATTTATTTCTTCATTTACTTTACCTCTAAATTTTGAGCAACTTTTTAAAGCCGTTGAATTTTATTGAATTCTCAGAAAAAAACTCTCCTTGTCAGGAATTTTTGAGCAAAATAAATGAAAAATCCTAATTATACAAGAGAATAAGATCTAGTCTGTCGATGATTGATAGACCCAATGAATAGAAATTTTAGTTGGAAGTATAAATATCCCCGGATATACAGTACACCTCGGTTATAAAGCCCACGGAAATAACGCGAAATCGCTTATAGCGCTGTTATAACGCCGGTCCCGGCGGAATCCCATAAGATTATGTATATTTATCCTCGCTTATAACGCAGTAAGACCTCGGAAGTAACGCGGCCTTCTCTCTAAAATATTTCGGTCTAAGAGCCTGAACCTTCTTTTTTTTTTCAAGAATTACCTTTTCTCACATGTTATGGCGGTTCTTTCACATCGGCTATAGCGCGGTTTTTTGGGTAATTTGGTTAAAATTCTATATGATCATTCGTATTTGCCCCCCGCTTTTAGCGCGGTCCGACTTGGGTCAGGTTTTTTGTCTAAAAACGTTTTTTTTGCCAACGGAGCGGAGCAGAAAACCTTTTTTTTATGGGTTTCTTTTGTTTCTTTAAGTTTTTTGGGGCGTTTGAATTACTCTGCAGATCTTTTATTTGAAAGCCAGGCACAGAGAAAATTGAATGAAAAAGAAAGTCAATTTTTTTTAGGGCTTCAAGGCTGTTTATTTGTTCACATTTTGTATTATTGAGCTCAAAAAATGTAACCCTTATTGAGTACCTAAATGGCAATAAGATCAGATCAGATAAATCAGTCTGGGGGTGTTTTTCAAATTAAAAAGCAAAAAATAATTTTGTTTTCTTGTTATAATAAAGTCTTTTAACCTAAAAAACATTTTAAAAAAAAAAGAAAAATTAACTTTGTTTATAACGCGACCCCGGCTATAACGTGGTTTTGACTCCGGTCCCTTGGATCGCGTTATAACCGAGGTGTACTGTATAATAAATTACCCGGAATTTTCAGAAATGCATTCCCATGAAATTCTGAAAATTAGGGGTTTTTTGTAATCTCTTACTCCGGAGAACTTCATACCCAGAAGAATATTCCCGAAAATTCTCGGGATTTATTTTTTTCTCCAGGGGATATTCCCGTCTTTGAACTTTAACCTATGAAAGTAGCATTATAATGCTTTTTTTTTTTCGAAAAAAACCGAAACTATTATCGTAATCCATTTGCTCATCCTGTATTTTTTTTTTTTTTTTTTTTTTTTTTTTTTGCCCCCACCCCCTCAAAACGAAAAATCGTTGAACCACCTTAAAATTAAGTTTGGAAATATTATTTTAGGCAATTCTTATGTAAACATTTAACATAATAACAATGGCGGAACTTGGTCGTTCCAAGGTCGACCTTGAAAAACGTTTTAAAAAATTTTTGCACTCTTCCTCGGTTGTCCGATTAGACGAAAAAAAAAAAAAAAAAAAATTGAAAAAATAAACCAGATTTCGGCTTGAGAGAACGATCGCGTAATATGGCTTTTTTAAATTAATCAGAAAAACGTATAGATTTCGAAATGCCCGATTCAGTTTTTTTATTTTCCTTTTTCTTTTATTTTTATTCATGCTAAGATCAAAATGTCGTGAGAGACAGCAATTCAAAAAATTTAATTATTCCAACAAAGACATGAAAACCTGTATATGAGAGAATATTACATAAAGAAAAAAAAATTAAAATAAAAAAAACAACAACAAACTAGTTCAAGACTGGAAACGAGTTTTCGGCCATGTTCAAGGTTATGACGTCACTCGGGTTTGGAGGAAAGAGAAACGAGACATCCCGAAGTTAAAAAGCATACCCCCGAGATGACAATAGGGGAATGACTTATTCAAAAATCGATCGCTAAGGGCGCAAGGTAATTAATATTCAATATATTATCGCGACCGTTAAGACAGGAAATTACGTGTGCACTCATTCAAACGAAAAGGAAAAAAAAAATCGAAACTCTTTCGAAAGGGATGAATAAAATTTAGGTCAGCAATGCTGGGGGAAAAAAATAAGATTTTATAAAATAGTAATCAAAAGTTTGTACGTGAATCGCTGATTTGAGAGTAAATATTTTACCTCCGTCAAAGAATCTTTACAGTCACATCATTTGCCTAAAAAAAAAAAAATACCTTTTCCAGGGTGTTAGTCGCCTTCCATTGCCTCCGGATGAACCTCTATGGGTCCCTTTATTATTGAAGTAAAAAAAATGATATATTTCGATGTTTGGACTATTTTATAATGTTAACCGCTCCTAAAATGCTCCCGAGGGTATTGAAAGTCGCTGGTGGGTCCAGGAGACTATGAGAGCAAAGGACACTTTCTTAAGTTGTGAGAAATTTGCATTAAGAAGATTTTGGATTATTTTCGGAAACCGGCGTCGGAGACGTCTCTTTTCAGAAAAGAGGAATTAGTGTGAAAACAACAGGCTTTCTTCATCCCATCCCCCACTCGTCTGGACGATTTTGTTAGACCACAGCAAGCAGGACTACTTTTTTGTTTTAAAATTTTACTGATTGGTTGAGTCGAATTCGATGCAGGTTAAATGTAAAACGTTATTTAATTATAAAAATTCTTATGTAAGAGTTCCCGGACCCTTGCCCCGTCTGTCTTCTATGTAATATTTTTGCAAAAATTTCGCCAACTCTTTCCTCTAACGGGAATTTGTTTTCTTGATAAAACGTTTCATTAAAAAAATTCGTAAAATTCGAAAAGAAGCTGCAGTATTGAATTCCAGATTGATTCAAATAACTTTTATGTTGAGCTTATGTGCTCCCCAACAATAATAAATAAAAAAAAAAAAAAAAAAAAAATTAGAAACATTCGGGATTTAAGAGTAGGCTTCAGTGAATGCAGGATGGAATGGCTGTTTTGTCTAATACTGATTTACGGGGAAAAAATCGAAATTGTCGGTATCTGTTAACTCCTTTGGTATATCATGAAATTTTTAGGGCAAAATTTTGAAAATTCCAGGTTCACCAAAGGAGTTCGTCAGATACCTAAAATTTCTGTAAATCAGAGTATTTGACAGAACAGTCATTTTTTCCTGTATTTACTGAAGCCTACCCTTAATATAGCTTGTCAGCTCTATAAACTATTGGCAGAACAAAATCAATCGCTATAAAATCCTAAAAAACCGAGTTCAGACGATATAAATACCTATTATTTAGTCAAGATTTTGGGTAACCGGTTCTTTCATTTCGGGTTTAAGGTCCTAAAAACCGGGGTACACGGGTTTTGGGTTCTTAAAATTTTTGCAAAAGGAAATTCAATGCTTTTGATAAGCCTTTTGGCCTAAAATGGCTCGCCTTAAGGAAATTATTTTTTAACTCAGTTTGATGTGTTGAAACCAAAAAAAAGACTTAAGCCGTCGATCTAAAATTGGCAAAAAACAGCTTCAGATTTCAATAGCGATGCACATTTATTTCGAAAAAAAAACAGGAATTTTATTATAGGGTTAAGGACGGTTTTTTTGTTCCGAAATAAAGGAAAAGCCGATTCACTACGATCAGGCAACGTTTTCGGCGGACTTGTTCAAGGTCGAAAAAGCCGAACTGTGCTTGCCTAGAGCTTGTCCGAGCCTGTTGAAGAACTAGGGTTGTGCAATCCTGAATCCGTTAAATCGAAAATGGATTCTTTTTGGGAGAGAATCGCCCACCCAAACGCCATACTCGTTCGCCACATTCAGGTATCGCTTGGTTCTGTTTCGTTGCAAGACAGAACTTGCAAAAAACATTCCCTTTTTTGCGGTGCAAAATGTTTCCCCACTATAGTTTGAACTTGAACTTATTTTAAAAAAATATACCACGGACCAAATTTTGGAAATCTGATCAAGGACCATACAATTACCTGTTGTGCCTTTTTATTGTTAAAAGGCTGCACGGTTAATTGTCAAAATTAATTAGTTCCTAATTTTGCATTGTACACGGACAATTTCTGTTAGAACGAAAAAGCCTCTTAATAAGGAAAACAATTCCGGAGATCACAAGACCGAGATTTGAAGTGAAAAGAATTTGAAAAAAAAAAATATATATATAAATAAAAAAAAAAAAAAGATTACACAGAATATACATAAAAAAATTTACATTTAAAAAAAAAAAAAAAAAAAGAGACGGCTTGAGACTTTCGCTTGTGGAACGAAGGTAGCCGAGCATAGCCGAGTCTCTGTTTGTGAGTCAGTGGGCCAGTCCTCTCTTAGCGCGCTCAGTCAGTCGCGGTCTGTGACGCAAACCCGTGCGCTTTCAGTGCGGATTTTGACAGTCGGCATCGCCATTTTTTTACATAGAATTCTTCCGATCATATTCGTTTTGTTTATTAAAAAAAACAATTTTAATTAATTCATTAATTAATTTTTTTTTCACGGAAAGGGGGGATTAAAGTTATTTTTGAACCGTACTGTAGTTTTTTTTAAAAATTGGTTTATGCATTAAGTATCGTAAAGTTTGCTCAAAGTTTAAAAAAAATTGTGTGGTGTTCTGAATTTAATTTAAAAAAATAAGTTCCCGGAAATGTTATAAAAAAAAAAAAAATAATGGAAAACAGACCGGTTTCCGTTTCTCCGAAACCGGACGAGGAAAAGCGGGTGAAAACGGAAGTCACAGGATACGAGGATGTGATGGATTTGAAAAACGAAAGGGATCACATGGATCCTAGGTTAACACTTTTAAATTCGAACAACGCTTATTATAGGAGATCATCCGCGGATAAAAGTGATTTCGTGGATTACGATTTAATTAAAAAGGAAGATGAGGACGAGAACAAAGAGGAATGCGGGGACAGCGAAGATGAGGGAAGGTCGAAGGACAGGTCGTCGATCAGGACGACGTCCACCTCGGCCGCGTCCACTAGAACCAACTACGATAGTGATGACAATAAAATGGAAACTTTGGATGTTATGCCTTTGGATTTGAGTGTTAGAAGTGAACTTAGGGATAATTATTTAGAGAGACGGGGGACTCCCCCGCCGAGCCCCATTTGCAGGGATTCCTGTACGGATTCAGAGGATTCCGATGGGGGACCCGGAGGAAAAGGAAACGGTGGGAAAGCCTACAAGAAAAGTCTCATGAAAAGATACCGTAAGTCTTTTTGTTCTGTGTTAGGCTCCTCGGATTTTTCAGGAAAAAAAATCTTGGTGCAGCTTATTCGGTAGAAAATCGGACTGGGATGATGGCATGTCCGGAAGAAAAATAAGAAATTCATCAAAAATAGCTTGTTTCGGTTGCAGACTTCTGACACCTCAAGGATTGAAAATAACGGTTTTCTTCCCAACATTCTGAAGCCTTGATGTGTCACAAGTTTGACAAAAAAAAAAAAGAAGAAAAAAAAAAAACTGTTTTCCAATTGTGAGATTGCTTCTTTCTAAGGTTTATTTGATTGTAGTTTAAAATTAGTAACCATTTTGATCATTTGGTAAGGAGATGTACGAAGAGATCCTAGGACAAATGTTAGATAAGTCCTGTTGGGCTGTTGTCAATCTTTGAGATTTAGAATACCGGTGGTGCCGGTGCATTGGTGAGTTAACTTGGCCCCTTAGCCCAAAATGCCGTCTTGATGCCGTCGATGCCATCTTCACCGAGTTCGACTTGTCTCTGTCTGACTGTTGCTTTCCCCGGTATTGACGCTAAACGTCTGAAAATTGCAAATTTTTTTGTGAAAACTGCGTGTTTTTTCGATTTTGCCTTAATTTTTGAATTATTTAGATCCACAAGTAAAGGCATGGATTTTAAAATAATGTCAGTAACACTTATCAAGTTTTGACTGGCGTCAGTCAGAAGTGACTTTTGCCGCGGAGACGAAAACAATATTGTGAAGTATTTCGACAAGGTGCAAATTCACTATTCATAGGTTTGGCTTTTTTGACTGTTTTGGGTGAAGATATTCGTATTAAGACCCTTTTTCCCTTTTAAGCAATGTAAATAATACGAAATCTCAAGATTTTCCTCAGGACTAAAACTTTGTTCAAGCCACCAAGTTTTATAATGTTGCCGACAAAAAAATGATAAATTTTCATTTTTTTTTTTTTTTTTTCGAAGTGGAAGTTTGCAACAAGCCTCTTAACTAAGCAAACAGAATCATCAATTTGAAGAGTAATCGTTTTCGAAAATTATGTCAGTCTGTCCAGAGTAGCATGATTAGATCCGATTCCTTGAAATATTCATAAGCCTTCTTGTGCTTGTTGTATAATTAGACTTTCCCATGTTTATTTTTCATTTAATGGAGTTTGTATAAGTTGACCACCCTTGGGCCCTAGGTATTCCGTTTCCGTTACAAATTAACGCGAGAACCCCTTAGAGGCCTTTCTAGCACGAATTTCGAAAAGTATTATTAATAATTTTTTTTTTTTAAAGAACATACTCAGCATCGCGTCTCCGCGATGATGTAATTAGGCCGATGTGCCGAAATCAGAAAAACCTGGCATTCGATCAAATTAAGAATTTTTTTTTTTTTTTCGATGATCCAAAAAACCAGAAAACGTCTGTTGTAATTCTTTTATGTATATATCTGGGCACGTGCTTTGAATGTAAGCGATAATCGATCGGGCTTAACCTAAATTCCCGTCCGGCTTTTTTGCCCATACGTAATGGAATACTTAATGAGCGAACCAACGGATCGATCAATTTCGTATGTAATTCCTTTTTTTAACCTTTTTAAATAATTTAGTGAAGGAAAAAAAAATCGGAGGAAAGTGCAAAAAAAGAGATTAAACAAGTTTGTATGCAATTGCATTTAATGAGATGATGAAGAGTGAGCGAGAGAGAGAATCCGAATCGGTTTCTGGGTCAAGGTTTACATAATTGAAGAGTACAGTGGTACAGTAGGGAAACTATGATCGCATCCGACTTTCGACTCAATTAAATGTATTTCTTCTTTTTTTTTTTTCCTTTCTATGTTAAAAAAAATTGAAAAAATTTCACGCCGCTAATTAGCGTTTAATTTCCTTTAAAAGAAAAAAAAAAAAAAGGTTGGCGATTTTCTTTTTCTAGTTAAACCGCTAAATTAAAATTATACTATTTTGCTGTGTATATATTTATGAACTGATAGAATTAATTAAATCGAATGCGAGTTCGATTAATTATTGATTATTTAGCAAATAAGGTGGATCTTTTCGAAGAAAAGTTAATTTTACCGGCGATTAAATTGGCAGTTGGTAATTTTATTTTATTTCTTTTCTGAGCTGTAAATTTTGATATGGCTTTATTTTTCAATTTGTATCAGGGAACTGTCGGAACCTGCAATCGATTCCTCGCTATTCGTTTGTCAGAAAATGGATAAAAGATACTGGATGAATGTAACGAACAAAAGCCCCCTGAACCGAACATGGTCCGAAAATTCACAAAATGTTCTTTGATTGAAAAATTTTTCCAATCGGTTTTAAAGTGATGGAAATTAATTCAAGTTCAATCCCAGGAACTCTCTTGAAAAAGCTTTGATTCTAGGCCTCTTTTTTTTTTTGAACCAACTGTCATAGATGCGATTTTCCATTCATAAACCACCGTTTTTTCGCATGACCGATCATTACGAGAGTGGGATCGATTAAAAAAAATAGGGGGACAGGTGCCTTCGAAAAACAAAACAAAAAAAAAAAAAAAAAAAAAATCTGTCATGCTTAAAAGACAAGGGATTTTTTTTTTAATTTTTTTTTACGGGAAAAATCAAATTTTCACGAGTGGCATCACTTTCCTTATGTTTAACATATCGTTGTTGATGATATCGAAACAGCAAGAAAATCTCTTGTCGGATGATAAGCACAAGCGAAATTTTTTCTTGAGGAAACTCAAAGCGAAAACAATTATCTAATTTCATATCCGTTGCACAAATTTCGGAATCCAGGTCACCCAGTTTCTGTAATCGTAAGAAGAACTCATCGGATTAAATTGATTCTATGTTTGCTTCCATTATTTTAATTCGCATTTTTTTTTTCTCACATTTATCTTTTTTTTTATTAATAAAAACGAAACTGAAATCGAGAAAACGCCAGTTATGATTTTATTTTTCTTTATCTCTCCTCATCCATTTTTTTTGTCTTCTTTTTTGCGTTGGATTAATTAAAGGGTTTCCTTTCAGTTTTTTATTCCGAATCGGAACCCTCCAGGGTGAGGTTTTGAATTTGGTGAAACGATTAAATGTTTGCAAAGAATTTCAAGATTTTTCGACTTACAAAGGGGAAAAAAATCGATAGTTAATTTTAATCGATTCTTCGGTTCAATAAGAATTTTGCAATAGCAGTCTTTCAATAAAAAGGATGTAAATTAATCAAAATCGAGTTTTAAATGGATTAGTCAAGAAATGGATTAATTTTCTTAAATGCGTTCTAATTTTTCGAACGCATTTACAATTTGAACCTTTCAGTTTTTTTTCGAAATTGAGTGGCTTTTTCATGCATTGGTCAAGGGTGACTTATCACACAAGAGGTTTGGGTTCTAATCCCAATTTCTCAAAATGAAAATATTATCGTTATCAGACGAAAATAATTCATGTTCGGGTTTTAGACTGATTAGGCCAACTTTTTACCATATTTGATGAAAATGTTTACTAAACAAGACAAGTTGAGCCTCTTGATTACATTCTTCCTTTTTTTTTTTTGCTGAAAAAATGGGCTCAATTTTTTTCCCCTCTCGGGCCGGATTTGGAAATAAATCATTGAAACTTTTTATTAATCGAAAAGGAAATAATTGGACACATGAAATTGGTTTTAATTGTCATATTGGTCAACTCTTAAAATATTTCTCACGGTTACCTAACAAGGTGCTTTTGTTTGTTTGTTTGTTTGTCTTTGGATTACGCACAAAAAATTAAAAAAGGTTCGGACAAGTGAGGATACAAGATGGAACATCCGTTTTTAGGGAGAGGAAACCCCCGAACCGGCCTTGACCAATATCTAAAAAAAAATGGGATATCGACATGGAGCACCTTTTAAGAGAAAAGAATATAAGGTAAAGATGAGTTCTAGAGAGTGCAACAGGTGGGGTGAGAAAGAGAGGGAAACCGTCTAGTCTGTATCTAGGTGAACGAGGGTGGAAAACAGGTTCTTTAACACGGGGGATGATTTTATAACGAGAGGAGGGTGGCAGGGTCAAACTTTCAAATGTGTTACTCACATAAGAAACGTTTGTCCTTTTTTTTTTTTTTTCTTCTCATCTTGAAAAGGGCGGAAATGGGCATGGAAAAAAAGACCAAAGGCTATTTTGAAAATGAGACAAGAGAGTAGCTCTTAAGGCGAGCATGTGAACTTTGATCTCAAAGGAAGTAAAAGGTGTTCGATTTTTTTTTTTTTTATTGGCGCATAATCCATACGTTAAATATCCCATAAAACATTTTTTAAAAATAGATTGTTTGAACATTAAAGTGGAACGGATGCCTTTGACATTTTGAGTGTATCTTGTGTAAGTATTTTTAATAAAAATCGATTAATTCGTATTTTCAATATACCTGCAGATTTCCTTTTTTTTTTTTTTTTTTTTTTTTGCAAATTAAGAAAACACTTTTTACTCGTCTAATTAGTCATTTTCTAAAAAAGAAAAATTAGCGGCGACCGCAATGAAGTAATTATTATTATCATTGTTGAAAAAAAAAAAAAAAAAATACTACGAAAAAAAATAAAGTAGAAGTGATCCAGTTTTTACCTTGTTATTATTAAATTATAATTAGCTTTCATTTTACAACCGTTGAATATCTGTTATACGCATCTTCATTGAATCTTGAAAGTGACACTTTGCAATAGAATCGAGTAGGCCATTATTTTTTTGCCCTCATTTTTCCCTTGGCAGATTGTAGGCGATATCTTGTTTAACACGATTACGATTCATATTTCTTTTTTTATTAATAAGTTTACAATCGTTTTTCTTTTCGATTGGTCCTCGAATCGCTTTTTACGATTGCCTAATCTCTGAGATTTACGTGAAAATGAAAAAACGATTTTTGTAGATTCGAAGATACATTGTGGCCGATTTGCTGACGTCCAATATTGAAAATTCATGAAGATTGCCGGTCCGTTTTTTCTAATCTAAATTTTTGTCAAGGCAGTAGAACGTTTTTTTTTTTTTTTTTTTTTAATTTTCCGGGATAAAATAAGGTGAGAGACGCTGCCCTATTCTTTTTATAAATATTTTTTCCAAAAGCCGATGTTTCTTCTGAAATAGATCAGTTTGTTTTGTCTTAATTGGTCTACTGTAGACGACATCGATTGCATTTTCTAACTTTGACAATTCCCCATCTCTCTTTTTTTTTTTTTTTTTTTTTAAACAAAAAATTTACCACAAATATGTTTCGTGGGGATGTTGGAGGGATTTTTCCACCCAATATTTTTAGTAAAGCTGTGTACAAGCCGCACTGCTTTTTTGACCGTGCTGGATGAAAAGTTTCAGCCAAAATGTTTGTAGTTTCGCCAATCGTCAAAAATGTCAAAAAAGCAGTTCAGTTTTTTTTGTTTTTTTTTCAAACTAACAAGCTCTTGAGAGTTTTCAATTTTTCCACAAATTGATTTATTTTTTCGAGTCTTTTATGAATTCACTAATCATCGTGTTAAAAAGCTCCTGACGAATGCGCGTTTATTCCTTTTTTAAAAAGAAAAAAAAAGTGCATGAAAAATCCCATGAATGGAATTAAAAGTATAAATCATCAAGATTTCCGTTTTCCTCTCGTTGCTCCACTTAACAATCCATGTGAATCTTATTTCGAAGAAGAAATTTCGTAAGAGAGAAAGGAAGAAGAAAAATATCGAAAAATAAAACGGATACGGATACACGGGACTGCGAGCAACCTTGACCTAAAGAATTTTATATTTTTTTATGAAAAAAAAAAAAAAAACCCTTGAAGACACGGGCTAAAATGGAAACAACCCTTCGGATTTTTATAATAACTATAATTGCCGACCTTCACTTTCTAACTTTCATCAACCCTTGATTGTCTTTTTTTTTATCCCTTGAAAAAAAATCGATGAAAGAGTGAAATTTTTATGGGGTTAATTTTTCTTTTTTTTTGTGACAGGAAGAAATGTAATTTTTTTGGTGGCTCACGGTATCGCATTTCCTTTTTCCCGTGACCCAGTTTTACTTTCTCTGAATTCACCTTTTGTAATGAAGGGTTTTGTGAGATCTCCACCTAACCGAGGGTTCTTCTCTTTTGTATTTTTTTTTTAAAGGTAAGATTTCTTCCTCTGATTATAAACCTTCTTTTTCTAAGCATCTTTGTAGCCTCTTTTTTTTGTCCAAAAGAAATTGAGTTTCACTTCCATTAAAAATTTTCGGTTTTCCCTTTTTTTTTGATCGAATTACATCGAGGCCGCTTTTTTTTTTTCTTTCGTCGCCATGGAAACCCGCCGGAATCGTATCGTAATTTTCTATGAAACCTTGAAAAAGGCTTTCACCGTTCGTTTTTTTTTTTTTTTTTTTTTTTTTTTTTCGGGGATTATTTCCTTGAAAGGGAATCCCCGGGTTGCGAATTTCACCGTTTTGTTTTGAAAAAAGAAAAGAAAAGAAAAAAAAACCCAAGGACCTTACGAATATTGACTTTCTCTGAAGCCACCCCGTGATGATCGTTGACAGTTTTTTCGATCCCCTCGTCAAGGAGGAAAAAAAGAAATAAATAAAAATAAAAATAAACAGGAGCAAAAAAAAAAAAAAAAATGTTAACTCTACCTGTCCCCGAAATTTGGGTCATGAACCCACCCACCTACGAATGCCAAAAAAAATGTCAAAACGCATTTCGCAAGATGAAGGAAGTAATCTGGGGATTTTTTCTATTATGATTTTTACGGCCATTGAATATCGCATCTTTTTAAGAATAACATAATTGGTTTTTTTTTCCGATAAGTTAAGCATGAGGGGTTGAATTTTTTTTTCCTCGTACGAGACAAAGAAACTCAGGTATAAAAAAAGTTTTTTTAGAATTCCGTATTTTGTATGATAAACTTTCCCTTTGTGGTTAGGGGTTGACCCAGAAAAGAGAAAATTTCGGTTCTTTTTTAAAAATTGTATTATGGAGGAGAGAAAAGAAAAAAAAAAAAAAACTTCCTTATTATGTTTATACTTGGTGAAATCTTTTTTTCTTTTTCTTCGTCCTTGAATAGAAAATAATAGCGGATTTACCGGAAATGATATTTTTTTCAAAAAAAAGTAATAAAGTAATTTTCTTTTCAACCCCCTTCATCCACGTAATTATTTTCGATGACTGTGACCTCTTTTTTTTTTGCGTTAATAAAATCACACAATAAACGCTGTAGAAAGTGATATGATAGTTTTTTTTTACATTTTAATTACTGGAAAGAAAGAAAAAAAACTGCGGTAATTAAAAACATGTTTTTATATATTTTTTATTTTTAATAATAGTGATGATAATAGCTGCGCGTGCGCACACTCGTTAATTTGCTTTCTTTTGACACTGTTTCCAAACGTGAAATTTTACACGTTTTTTTTTTTTTTAAGGAAAGAAATCATATTAATAAGAGACAAGTTGGATATCTTCATCTTTTTTTTTTTTTTGCCTTGATGGGACGTTTTAGATAAAAGTTTGATTTGAAGTCTTCCAACTTGGTGTGGTATTCTTTTTAAATCCTTTTCAAAAGGATTTTATTATTCCATTTTTAAGCTTATTAAAGTCCAAGGATCCTCGAAAAATGGTCCAAGAATTCCTTTGGCTGTGCATTTGTAGACGCTTTCGTCTTTGAACGATTAAAATTTGGACCCGTGTAGAGTTTCAGATTAATTTATTGAAAATACTTTAACTGTAGCCAAATGGATACAGTCAACTGGATTTATCCATTTGCGGAGACTTTGTAATAGTTTTTGAGTCCTCTTTTGATCTCCCAGAGGCAAGACGGGCTGATAAATCTAAAACGCGGTTTTAATTTCACTCTCAGGCTCATCCCTGTTTGCTTTATTTTGAAGCCTTTGTGACCCCAGGAGCCGTGGCTGAATTTCAGCCAAAAAATCCGGTTTTGCTTATGGCAGAATCCCTAGCAATACAATTTTGAATAAAATCGATCCTACTTCATTCTTATTTTCTTTTTTGGAACTTCTACCGACTAGAGACCCTTAATTAAAAGAGACTGGCCAGAAGAAATGGGCGCGAAAAAGCGGAGTCAACTGGACATGTGCTATAAGTTTTATTTCATAAAGCAACCGTCACCTGCAGACCCGAGCAAATAAAAATGGCGATCGTTTATTTTTAATAAACCAAAGTGATCGATAAATAAACGATTTTTGAATGTTTCAAATAAAATAAGTGGAAATAATCAAAATTTGTAAGAATAAAACTTTAAAAATGTTGACATTGAAAGATTTAATTGATGTATTTTTTTTTTTCTTCAAAATTAACCATTGCCATTTTCTTTTGCTCGGGTTTGCAAATAGTGGCTGCTTCAAGAAATTTAACTCAAAGCGCATGCCCAATTAACTCCGCTTTTTCGCGCCCATTTTTTCTGGCCAGTCTCTTTTAATTAAGGGTCTCTACTACCGACGGCTTCTGTTGGCTTTTTGCTGACAAGGCTGAGCCAAATTTAAAATCAGAAAATAATATTTTGCCCTTTTGGAGTCTGAGAGCAAAAATGAAAATATTTTTTACCTTTTTTAAAATTTTATTCCATTCGTATTTTACTCTTAGTGCAAAATGAGCGAATCTCCCGAAAAAAAAAAAGTCATGTCAACCCCCCCTTGGGACCACCCGCCATTTAGAATTTTGCACATTTGGTTCCGATATAAAGTTTCATAAAAGTTAATTTGCCGGATCGTGAAAAAATTGTTTCGGAAATGAATCTGGAAAAAAAAAAAGAAAATATCCCCCAGAGCGATTGTCCCATTTAATATGGATCTGAGTTGCTGCAGTCTCCACGGGGGTGATGTAACCAACCCCTACGGTTCCGTATCGGTGACGTCATCCCAGCAGATGTGATATCAAATCGTTCTTAATTCCAGCCCTTATTGTTATCACCGTTTTTTTTTTCTTTTTTTTCCTCTTCCCGAATGATAATAACGAATTTAGTACTTCCCTGTTTTTTGTGCTCTTGTCGCATGGGCAGGAGACGTAATGTACGGATTCGAGTGGTGCATTGCTTGTTTTTAACCCCCTCGGGAGGAAAAAAGGGGATTTTACTTTTTTTTTTTTCTCTTTTCTTTGTGTCATTGCATTGAATCGGATATATTTTTTTTCCTTTTGTCCGAATTATCGATAATGCAATTGTAGTTTTCCACCCCCTTCGAGCCCTCGTTTTTCCGACCCCGCTGTATTAAAAAAAAAATAAATAAATAAGTAGGACTTCCTTTTTTTATTTATTTTATTTATTTTATTTTTTTTTTTTTTTTTTTTTTTGCTGTCGGCTTTGCAGGACCTTGAAAACAGGAACACGGGAGAGTTCAATGTCGTTTCCGATTTCCGTTATTATGTAATTGAGCGAGAGGTTGCGACCTGGTTCAATTTTCGACCTATGTTTTTTTTTTCTATATGGTGAAAGTAGCGATTACGTCACGTACGTCAAACCTGATCTTTTTTTTTTTCGAATTGAAATTTCGAGGCCATGGTCATTGCTTGTGCAGCTTTGCCATCTAAAGTAAAAAATAAGAATATATGAGAGGGATGCGGTTTGTAGCCATGGTTACGGAGATGACGTAAAGGGACGCGTGCTAGGCCCTTCGTCAAACAATGCAACCGACACATGCAATCCCTTTTTTTTCTCCTTTTCTTTTTTTAAGTCACCCAGGGTGTGAGGCAATCGTATTATTGCTTTTTTTTTTCCGAGACGAGGAAAAATCTCAAAAGGAAGGGAAAAACAGAATTTTTTTATTTCTCGTGATTTCGGCATTTTGTGTTTGGATGTTTGACCAATAACGAAGGCCTGATTACCTCATTTCCGGTCCGACCTATATATTTCGAATCGGCAAATAAGTTTCACTTCCTGTTCAGATGTTGCTGTCGGGTTTCTTTGCTGTTTGCTTTCGTTTTTTTTTATTTTGCAAACGTTTTAACAAACCGGAAGCGGTTCCATGTTGCTAAATCATTTAAATGGACCCGGCAATAAAGGAATTTGAAACTTGACGAGGTAGCTTTCCATTAAACGAGGGAACCGACAAAACCGCATCTTTCTTTTTTTATAACGTCAACATTGGGGTTTGACCCGAATATTAAAAGCAAAAGTTATTTCAAAGAGTTGTAACAGCTTTATATCATATTTTTTTAGCAAAATTTTAGTTTTGTTGACTTTGACCGTTTTTTTAAAACCCGAATTAATCGCATTAGGCATAAATCGTGCGTTGGTGGCTGCCTAGCAGAAATTTGAAAAATTCAGTCTGAATTTAGGGGTTTCTGAGGATCTTGAGTTCGAAGAATAACTAAACTGCTGCTTCTTCTTCTTCTTCTTCTTAGCCCTGTCAAAGTTTGAATAGAGTTTCACAAAAACTGCCGGTACATGGGTATAATGTTTAGGCACTTTCAAAATTCCAAAGTACAAATTTTTGTTTCAAATTTGTACTTTTAACCTTAAAAAAATGAATAAAAATTTTTATTGGCTTTACATTTATCTAGACAAATCTAATCATTTAAAATAATAATTAATAGATTTGCAAAAGATATAACATCAATCAAACGGAAAAAATAAAACAGGAAAGGAAAATCGCTCTTTTTTTATGGTTAACGATAAACGGAAACGCCACATCACATCACATAACTAATAAAAACGGACTTTGGAAAAAGAATTATTAATTTACGCTGTAAGCGCCATATTGGAAACCAAACACAACAAAACAAAACAGAAAGATAGAGCTGTGAAGTATACTAATTGTCTTTCGGAAAATGATCGTAATTATCTTTTCGTTAACTATCGTTTATGTGTGTGGATGTGTATGTGTATTTGTATTTGCGTAGGTGCGAGCGCACCGCGTTGCATCATCAGGGCCCGTTTTGATTTTTCACTTCCTGGTCGAAAAGAAAAAAAAATGGGGGAAAAAAAAGAAAAACAAGGAGCGATAATTGTAATAACCCATTATAAATGACGCAGCGAAAGAGCGTAATTACCCCGTAAGCCTGTGCACACGAATGCATCTGTTATGCAACTTGGATTTGTTGACATTGCAGACGGATACATTTTTAGCATCTCGATTTCCTATGCTAAACATTATTTGTTAGCCCCACTACTTTTGCTTTTTATTAATTATAAACGAGTATATACCGTAAATGCAGGCACTGATTTTCAAGGTCATCTTTTTTTTTAATGGAGACTTTTTCTCGGTTTCACATAAACTTTCTCTTATTTAATTATATCTGGTTTTTTCGCTCTAGTTTTTTTTTCTCCCTTGTCTCCCCGATTTGGGCGCCAGAAATTTTGTTTATTGAGCCGCGTTTTTCCGAGTGTGAAGTCTGCTAATAAAGTAGGAAGGAAAAACGCGTTCCGCAGCGAGATTTTCTTTATTTTTTACGTAACGATATCAACTTTTTTTATTTATTTTTTCGGAGGGGAGGGAGAGAAATGTGCATTAGAGGAAGATACGGTTTTTGTGTAATCATAAAAAAAAAAAAAAAAAAAAAAAAAACAGGAGTCGTAACGGGAAAGAATTTATGTTAGCACAGAGGGAAAACGTTGGGAATGAAGAAAACGAATGCGGAACCAACTTCTGCAGTATTTTTCTATTTTTATCTGTTTTTTTTTTCGTTCCTTCTCTCTTGCTCGCTATTTTTTTTTTCTACTTCCGTGACATCACATAATCCCTTATCATCAGTTATAGGTCAGGATCCTTCGATATTTTATAATGGCCGCGGAAAAAATGATTTTGTAGCAGTTTCTGCGGGTCGAAATTTTCTTGCAGAAGGATTCTTTGAAAAATGAGGAAGGCAAAAGAAGCAGAAAACGCTAAAGTCATAGAATTTCCGAATGCATTTGAGCCTCAAAATATTCGGATTTCAAGGCTTTAAAATTCTCAGCATTCACGAGGCATAGACATATAGACCCTCAATCTGCATGAAAGTCTTAAGGAGAAAACGATGTCTGAGGCATGAAAAACCCCGAAAATTCTTAAAAATCTGATAGTGGAAAATAAAAATTAGCACCGATGTAAAATCCTAAATGTACGAAAAAGAACGTGAAAAACCTCCTGAGACGTAAAATTTTAAAAGCTTAAAAATCGACTCACCCTTCAGTGCCACAAGTCACGTAATTTTAGGTATCCTGCCCATGCACTAAATCTATTCTTTTTTTTTTTTTAAATTTCCAAGCTTTGTGCTGCCAAAGTCGGAGTATTCGGTTTCTTGGAGCTCTCAACGGCCTTGAATTCATCATTTTTGTAGAACAAAATCGTTATAAATATTTGCAAAAAAAAAAAAAAATTCAGAAACAACTTTCGCGCATCCGATCCAGATTTTTGCGTCTAATTGAAATGCTACTCGCATGCCCTAAGGAATCATTTTTCCTTTCCAAACGATTTAATTTTTTTTTATTATTGATTCTTATCAATTCGTCCTTATCGCACTCTGGCTTGCATTCAATGAGGATGTGCGACATCATTGCATTTCTCGGAAAATAAAAACCATTTTTTTTAAAGGCACGAGTTATTCCAAAACACTGTCGAAATTATTTTCGTTTTTTATTTGGTTGATTATCGGGTGTCGAAAACCTCGGTAAATGCAAGAAAGGTGAAAGGAAAGAAAGGGGGAGAAGATGTTATTAAAATAAAGGTGATTTCTTTTAGTCGGTAGTCGGAGCATCCTGCCGAAAAAACATATACGTCGATAGACAGGAAACAATCTCGAGATAATGTTTGGTAAACATGACCCACATTCGTAACAACATAACACGATTCTTCTCCACGGAAGTGACCCCAAAAGATAACCGACTCCTACCATGTCCCTTTTTTATCTTTGTCTATCTTATTTCGTAACGAAACGCATTCTTGATCGATTAATCCCTCATCACGGCATGGCTAATTAATCATTCCGTTTGTTTTTCCTTTTTTTTCGGCGAAAAAGCCGTGATTTCGACGAGAAAAATTAAACGAAAGATTTGAAAAAGTCACACGAGAAAATAATAAAAATATTTCCGCTAAGTGAAAAGTCGTTCATTTCCCCGTTTTCAGAAATGGATTGCGTACTTGAAAATTTTAGATGCCGTAAATTAAACGGCGGAGGGATATAAATTAAACCTTGTCAATGCTTTTGCTGACTTCCCTGAATTTTCCAGCTATATAAGACTTTAATGAAGAAAATGTGCGTGCCAATTCGTACTATTTATAGAATCCTCGTGATACGACGATTTTCCTTTTTTTTGCGGGAAAAGCGAAGATATCCTCATTTACATAAAAGGCGAGTTTTCCGAAATCGCGGAAGTTCAACAACAAAAAAAAGAAGTCCATGATTTATAAAGCTATTCAGAGCATTAATTTTTTAAGGGATAGATATTTTTATGTGGCACAAGGGCGGACTCATCCCTCGGGATTACGTCAACTAAACCCGACGAGTATTAATTAATTTGTTAATAAGAGGTCGATTATAAATAGTCACGTGCCGAATTAGCATATTTTAACTACTTTGAGGAACAATGGCCCGATTCTCTTTTTTTCCTTCTCTCATTATCTTTTCCCCTTAACGAAAAATAAGGGTTTGCGGGAGCTTCGCGTTCGCGTGCCGGTTAAAAACAAAAAATGCGACAATATTTTTTTTTTCCCTCCCCTCTCTTTAAATTAAAACTCAAGGATGATTATTAACTGGAACGTGACCATTAATATTTCGCCGGATTCCCTTTCACGTCCTCGAAGGTCGACGTGCAGGTTTCGTAACGATTTCGAAAATCCGAAAAGTTGGTGAATCGGAGAAATGGAGGGAAAAAAAAAGAAAGATGAAGGCATCATTAGGTAAAAATGCACCGAGAGATGCATCGAGTGCATCGAATTAAATTCCCATCGGTAGCCGGAGCGAGATGAGTCTCACGCGGTATTCGGATTCGATCGGCCGCGTTCAAAAGTAAATACCTCGTCGGGTTTTAAAGATAAACGGAAGGGAAAGGATCTTTACAGATGGGAGAATTTCTTTAATGTAGCAGTCACAAAATTTTACCTGCCGACGTCCTACTAACACAGATTTTCGATCGGAAACGAATGTAATACGATTGACTTAGGGAATAAGATAAACAGAGGCGGATCCCTTCTTCGGATTCACTTTTAGCCCAGATGTGTAGTAATCGAAATGCAATTTTTTTCAGTCGTGTTTTAGATTACGATATCCTTCCATGATTAACTTACGAGGGAAAGGCCTCTTTCCGAAGAAATTATTTCCCTTCATTTTCGTTATTTACCTGGTTATGGAAAATACTGACTACCACCGCCCACCTGTTGATCCCGTGAATAGTCGATACTTTTATTTTTTTTACGGGTGTTTTTTGTCTGTGACATTTTTTTTTTGGATCGCACGCGGTTTAGGTATCGCTAGAATTTTTTTTTCTTCGAGAATCATTAGGGTTCTTTTTTTGGTTAAGGATCCTCCCGCATATTTATATTGGTTTTGCATCCGTGACGTAATTAATAAGGGGAACAGATGTCTGGGAGATGTCTAGGAACGTTAAAAGACGTTAAGAAGAAAGATTGACGTGTTGGAAGGATGGTATTTATCCTATCGGATGGTTATTTTTGATATATGGAAACGGTTTACAAGACGTTACAAAATATTTTGAGAGGCCCGACTCAAAAATCATCGAATTGATTACCCCGAATTTAATAATGATGAGTCCCACGGCTTATTTTTTTTTCTTTTTTACCGTTGCGTGTTGTTTCGCCTAAAATGCTTATGTTTAACGAAAATTTTCGTAAACCTTTTTTTAAAAACCTCGAAATTTTGCGAATGCGAACCTCCATTTTATTGACCTTTGGCGTTTTATACAAAACATCCGTACCTGCATGTTTTATATTTACAAAATCTTGAAATCTCGAATTAGGCCTAATTTTGTTTAATCGAATTACAATTTTTCATTGAAATCCATCGAAGTGTTATAAAACAACATTCAACAAAAAAAAAAACAAAAAGGTGCGAATTGCTTGGAAACAAACCCGTCCTTTCACCTAAATGACTTTTTGTTTATAGAATATTAAGTCCCATGTTTTGAGTATCTCTTCACGTATGCATAAGGGGTTGGGGGATAAAAAAGGAGAACAAAAAAAGGTTTCCTTTCTTTTTTTTTTTTTCTTGAGGATGACCCCGATTTCTTGGCTTCCCGATAAAATTACGTTACCTTTATTTTTATCAAATTTAACGCGACTTCATCTTAAAGGAAAATTTTGAATTGGTTAACCCCAAAAAAAAAAGGTAGACATAGGTGGAGAAAGAAATACGTAAAGGTCAAAGTTGGTTTTAGTTTTTTTGTGTTAATTTTTTTTTTTTTTTTTTTTTTTGTTGCTTAAGGGTGAGTTTCTCCCTCGGTGCGGATAGATGGCTCTTGATAAGAAGCGTTGTTTGAGGAAATTTTTTTTCGGACGTGATTTGGGACAAAACAAGCTACGTTAATTAATTATTAACAAGTGCCGCGGTTCAGAAGAAAATTAAGTACTTTTTCCAAATCGGTCAAAAGGTTTCGGTGACATAAGAAACTGTTTTTCTTTGATGAAAATTAATGACATGCGCCGCGGTTCATCTTGTTAGATAATGGGAAGAACCCGCGGGGTTACTGGGTCGCATTTCTTAACAATGCAACACATGCTGCACTTCGTTTGCATCTATAAAGTGCAGTCTAGACTAGTGCAATTTTTCGGCTCTCCTTGATGTGATTTCAAGGACGAAAAAAAAATAAAAGGAATTTTACCCTTATTATAAAAAAAGAATCGAAAAAGAAAAAATCCGGACGCAAACTCCCACACCTTACAAAGGAACGATGAAGCAATTTTTTTTTTTTTTTTTTTTTTTTTGAATAAATAATGGTTCATTTTGTTATTTACCTTAGCTTATAGGGTGCCATTCTCGTACCTTTTTTTTGTATATGTTTAACTTCTGGCCAATTAAATTCAGGATACAATCACATAAATCATAATGCATCTCGCCTTGACCCACATTTTAAAACTCTTTCTTTTAAAATTATACATAATGAAGAAATCTTTTTTTTTTGTACGGTTGTCTGCACCGTTTTTACAGTAGTTTTGTTCCTTTTTTTTGCACTAAAAGGTATTTCTGCTCAAGGTTTTTTTTTTTTTTTTGCAAAAACGTTACTTTTTTTGACACGTTAATGGTTATAATTTTAGGGAAAAAAAATATGAAAAAATTTTTTGATATCTGACGCGTATGTCAAAAACCGTTATCTCTGTTGCGTCTTTCCTCCCCAAAAGGTTCTCGAAGAAACTGACACTTAACGATCTTTTTTTTTTCTTAACGTCTTCTCAAGATGACGGGAAAGTAATTATGTATACCTTTAGGAAGATGAAACAGAGAAGTCATCCAACTGAAACAAACCAGGCACTTGCTTTTTGATGAAACAGACCGGAACGAAAGAAGTCCCTACTGCATCCTTTCTGGCTGCACCTTTGAAAAAAACTGAAAAAAAGTCCTATGGAGCGTAACATCCGAGGAGGAACCACTTGTTGAATTTCATTTTTTAATTAATTAAACCCTTCTTCTCCTTGTTCGTCTCCTCCTTCTTCTCCTCTTCCTCCCCCGAAGAGATTATCTCCGTCGTCGCGGTCTCGTGTATACGAACGAGGAAATGAAAAACTTTTTTTCCCGAATAGATTTCATTAATAATGTAAAATTCCCAACAAGGAAAAAAGAATATTATCTCAAACTGTTAAATTTGTTTTCGAACTAAGAAAGAAAGAGAGAAGAAAAAAAAATGAGAATTATGAATTCAGTTCAAGGTAAACTTTTTTTTTTCTTGGCGAATATACCGTGGTCGTTTTGATTTGATTAGTCACTTCGATTTTTTTGGCCGAGTTGAATTAAACGGTTTTTCGATATGAAGAGGGAAAAAACGAAAACTTGGAAAGCGAAAGTGAAAAACAAAATTCAAGTTTCCTTATTTACTTCACGGTTGAATTTTTCGAGTTTGTGTCACCGGGATTTTTTCCCGTTGCTGTTGAAACTTCGATAATATCGAATTAATGAACCGCACGATGATTTCCGAAATCTATAGAGTCAAAAATCCTCAAGGGTCCAAAAGGGGCTTAAAGAACAGGGTAAATTTTACGATTCTGAAAATTTACCACCTAATGCAACATCTCTCATTGTCGGAAGCATGTTGCAGAAAATGTCCGGCTTTTTATGCTCTCCCAACATGCTTTTAGTGGATTTGGGCCCGACAATAGCCCTTTTCTAAATTGTCAAGATTTGCCTTCGAACGTCTGAAAATCCGACGGCTATGGTGGGGAAAAATTTTCGGAAAACGGCCGAAAACTTAAGGAGGAGGATTTAATTAGGTATTAATCCTATCTGAAGCTCCACTCTTAAAGCTTACCTGAGAGTATGGCAGGTGGCATAGCTACTTTAAAGGGGCTTAACAATTTTTTTAAAGAATACTCTTGATATCGGCCGTCATGAAAATCGCTTTTCACCCAAAGGCCGCCGTCGGAAAAGGGTTTAAAATGCCGAAACGAGAGCATGTCGGACTTTGTCGAATGTTCTTGCTCGAATGGAAAAGTTTGGAATGTGTGGGGAAACCGAAAAGTTGCAAACATTTTGTACTGTGCATATGCATATGCATATGCCAGATAGCATTTTATATTCATAGTACATATTCTTTAAATATTCCTAATGTTCCATGGAATGTTCCAGGAATGATCCTATGTCCGCCCATAAAAGCCCTCAGAATATTATAGAAATATTCCGACATTTTTGATATTCTTCGAACATTCATTGCATATTCCAACATTCAAGGGTTTTTCAGAATGTTTTCTAGATTTAAAACTCCACTGGAATATTAAAGGAATAGCCCAAGAATGTCACAGAATATTACAATATTCTAAGAATTTTTATGGAAGGACATAAGAACTAATTTGGGGATTATTTGGAATATTCAACGGAATATTAAATGCTATCTGGATGTGCAAAAACTACTAGTCCTAGCGTGCATTTAAGACAATGGAAATGCGAAACTTGACAAAACTTTTAATACCGTTTCAATCTTCAAACTTGAAACTTAAAGGATCTAAATATGAGAGAAAGGCAGAAAATTTAAAAGCATAGGTGCAGAAATACTTTCCGAAATTTGAAAACATATCTCCGTGTCAAAGGATTTTACGAATTATTATGCACCGCGACTTCCGACAATAATTTCAATCTGGTTATAATAATACAAAATTTTTAAGGGACCCTGCCTCCCGAAACAAATTAATATTTAAACCGTGAACGAAAAAAATAATCAAAATAATTTGTTCTTTTCTCCCTCTCTCTCTCTCTTTCTCTGTCTCTCTCTCTTCTTTTATTTTTCTTGGTTGGGAAGTACATGCAACAAAACTCGGAGGAAATACTTGCGTCATCGAAGGAGGCGCAGGAAGTCTTTTGTAATAATGTTAATAAAGTTGATGTCTTTTTCTTTTCGTTCCCCCGTGATTGTCTTATGAAAAATAGGATCTATTTACGTTGACCGTAGGGAAAAATAGAAAAAAAAGAAGGGAAAAAAATGTTTTCAGGATAATTAAAAGGATTACGTTTCGGTTCGGTGGAAAACTCGCCATCCGTGACTTATATTAACGTTTCACACCCTGCCTTTTTTTTTTTTCTTGAAGAGGACGATTTTTTATCAAAAATAATTTTTTTTTTCTTAATGTTGCAGTGGACACAAGCAGCACTCATCACTCGTTAATTGATCTCGGGCCTTCCTCACCGAACAACGGTGTAACTATAAAGAGAGAACCGGTAGAGCATAAGCCTTTACTGCACAACATACTTTCGGCGCAACAGCCTCATTTGGGACCTGCTCATGTATCATTGCTCACAGCACACAGAACCAATGCCTACACCACCAACACCAACGGTAAGTCTCTTCCTTATTATCAGATTATGTTTTTCGGTGTCTTAAACCCTGCAATAACTGTCAAAACATTTGTTTTTCTATTTTCCGTTTGGTCATCCGAAAAACCGGGTAACAAAAAAACCATTTACCTTTAATATTATAACCGAGTCGGATAAATGGCTAAATATTTACTTTACTTATCCGGATAGAAAAAAAAAAGGAAAGGGGTGAGTAATAAGGGATATCGGTTCACATGACCCTTTGTGTCCACTATGTCCATCCATCTCCTGTCAAACATACGTCAAACAGACGCTTCCAAAATATTTTTTTTTTTTTTTTTTGGTTCGAAAATTAGATGTCCGTCTTCGGGACGGGAACCCTTCCTTAAGGAAATTAGTTATCATCCCTTTTGTGTAGACATAAAAGGACCTTCTTGTCCCGTTTTTTTTTCGGGGATAATGAAGGGTCGTGACGAGTTTGAGAAAAGGTTCGTGAAAGGCTCGCGTTGTTTATGTGTCGATTGCAACTCACACTCCTGTTTTTCTTGAAGAAGGAAAAAAAAAGGCTTGTTGGGGTTTAAACGCGGTTTTGCAGTTTAATGATCTTTTTTTTCTTACGAAAAAAAAAATTGATAAGGATCGTATTTCGTGAAGACAGTGGCCGGTGCGATATTAATCCGTGTAATTTTCAAAGTATCAGGTTACAAAGTTGGTCGTCGGTTTTTTGGAAAGAAAAAAAAGCGTTTTTTGCAATGAAAGAGGTGATGGTCAGAGAGTTAAGAGGAGGCTTCAGATATTTGTTTAAATATACCAAAATAAATTTCCACGGCTTAGAACTTTTTTTTGGAGATACAAATTAGAAATCTGGCTTCGTAGCGAACTTCACAGTGATACTGGCATCTTTCCTTCAAAATTTCAGATTCTCAGGCACTTCGTTGGCTAGACAAAACCGGCCGGTTCACCGTCCGGTTTTTAAAAAAAAAAGTTTTTTTAATTAATATTCTTAAACGTTAATATTGCATTAAATGGGGCAAAACTTATACCAAATTGTTCCTTATTGTTAGAAGAAGTCGAATATACATGTTAAATATGTCGGTAAGCTTAAATTACGTCAATATTCGCAAAATGAACCGATTGTTTATGTTTTTTTACATCGGCCATTTTGTTTTTTATGTAAACAACATTAAATTTTGCGAATATTGACTTAATTTAAGCTTACCGACTTTTTTAAAATGTATATTCGACTTCTTCTAATAATAAGGAACAATTTGGTATAAGTTTCGCCCCATTTAATGCAATATTAACGTTTAAAAATATTAATTAAAAAAACTTTTTTTTTTTTAAACCGGACGGTGAACCGGCCGGTTTTGTCTAGCCAACGAAGTGCCTCAGGTTGTAAAGAAACTCCGGAAAACGCTTTGGAAAATATATTCCCGACATTTATTTTTGAAAACGTTTTCCGGAGTTTCTTTACAACCTGAGAATCTGAAATTTTGAAAGAAAGATGCCAGTGTGAATATAAAGTTCGCTACGAAGCCAGATTTTTAATTTGTATCTCCAAAAAAAAGTTTTAGGCCAGGGGAATTTATTTTGGTATATTTAAATAAATATCTGAAGCCTTCTCTTAATGTCCGAAAGATAGTTCTGTTCCGAAAAGTTTTAGGATCTTTTTTATTTCTGCCGAATTTTAAGAAACTTTAAACATGCAGAGTTTCCTCAAAATGTTGGTCTCCTTTACTCGTGTTTGTTTCAAATAGTGTATCGTAGTGAATGTTAAGTGAAACGTTTTCTCAACGTTTCGTATTCCTGAAATCGGAAATTTTAATGTTTCAATAGGTTTGAGCTTGTTATTTGGACTCGAGCTTTTTGCTTTTCTATTAATTTATCAGATTTGGAAACTTATCATTTCAGAATATTTCAGTCCCTTATCAGATTTCAGAAATTTTGAATAGTTTTGAATACTTGTGATTTCTGAAAGTTTAAAAAATTCTGGAGTTGACAAATAAGACATTTTTAGAATTTTGGATTTACTGAAACTCAATTTGGAAGTCTCGGAAATTTGATTTTTAAATAAAGAAAGAATTTGTGATTTTAGGTTTCGAGTATTTTAGTGCTCAAATGCTGCATGCACTACCGGAGCATGTTGGGCAAACATTTGCACCCAACACGAACAAAAAAGCTACCTCCACTATTTTTCTACCTAAGAGAATTAATTCACTACATTGAACATCGTCGTTGCACGTTGTAAAGGAGCAACATGCAAATGCTTCTTCGAAAGGTAAACATAAACGTTCTTTTTCATATTGCTCCTTTAGAACGCGCAACGACGACATGTCGAACCGACAATTTTCAAAAATTTCTCGGGGAAGCTGTAGGCAAGCCTTTCGGGTTCAGTGCCAAATTGGGTCGAACATATTGAAAATGAGGAAGTAATGTATTTCCCAACTAGATTCATTGCAATTTTTTGATCTTCGAAGAATGGGTCCGGAACGATGCTATCCTGCTTTCTTTCCCGTGAAAGAGTTTATGTGGGGAAAAAAAATTAACGATTCCACTTCGTTGTATGCCTTAAAAATACTTGAGCTCAAACAGGTGATCAAAAGTCCGTCTAAAGCCGAAATGCAAAAAAAATGCACTTGTGACTAGGGATTAAAACCTCTGTACATTTTAAGGTAAAACCGTGCGAAACTTACCCTTTAAAAAAACTGCAAAATTTATCGAACATGTCTCAGAGAAACGGGAACGGATTTTACAATTTCTTCCCGTCCCCATTTTAAAAAAAACGAAATCCCGAAAAAAATATATTTTATTCTTTTCTTGTGTTGCATTAATCCTTTAATGAATGGTCAGTATCCCAACGGACGTTTATGTTGAACAAAATATGGAAGTGCCAAAAATCCAGTTTTTTTATAGATCCACTAATGTCCACGTCAATTGAATCAAAATTTAATCTATTAATGTCTTGAAAAACAACCTATTCGGGATAGGAAAGCAACCTTTTTTTTTTTCCTTTTGTATGCCGGTTGTATAAACATGGGCGTCATGCTGAATATAAATCGAGTTTCCCCTTTATTGGGACGTCCCGTCTTGGGTATTTCTTTCCCAGATCATTAATTTTTCGTCGATATCGCAGGTTTGACGTTCGGGGGGGTTTAATATTCCTGTCGCGTTTCTCTCCTTTTTTTCCGAAAAACTGGTTGACCGAATGACAGAAGTTTAGCGAAACTTGTTTACTCGAATTTTTTTAAAAAATCAGCAGCACGAGAAACGATATTAAATTACAATTGCTATCGAGGAACACATGTTTATCCCTTTGGCGCCGTCAGCAACCTAATTTTTAATGCTTGGCTAAGCGTTTTTGGGGAAAGTCGATCGGAAGTTTTCCTATTATTATTTTTTTTCCCCCTTTTCTTGGAAGCATGAATCAATTCCGCATATAGGAAGAATGCGCATGTATGTTTTTTCCTTTTTATCTCATTTGCCGTCTTGCGAAATCTCTTGCGACCTTGAAGGCATCTGAAGTTCAGAGCGCGTTACGTCACATCTGATGCAAATAATATTTTCGCATGTAACCGCGAAGATTGCAACCTATACGAGGCTTCCGACTTGATTTTATTTATTTTTTTATTTTTTTTATTTTAAATTTTTTCGCATTTTTATTATTAACTGTAGGGGACGGAGTACAAAAGACCGTTTGAAATCGATAACGATGATGGAATCAATAGGTATTAATAAATATTAGAAAGCATTGCAATATCTCCCCGTCTTTTAGGCTTTTTATCATATTTCGAACTGATAAGAAATCGTTGACCTTATTTTTAATTCAAGGTCTCGATTAAAGATCTTTTTTTCATTTTAATATTCTTTTTTTGAGAGATGGCTCTCTTTTCCCTGGGGGGAGGATACCCTTAATAAATTAAAGGGTCGCCTCGAAAAGAGGTGGTCCGTCTTTAGTAAATAATAATAATTATCAAAAAGCGTAACTTCTTAAAAAAAAAAAGAAATTAAATTATTATAACAGTTTGGTATATTCCAGCACCGAAGAAAGTATTGATTTTACTTAATTTTTTCTTTAAAAATTGAACAAGCAAGTTGCCAGGAAAAAAAGGTGCCTTGAAAGTGGTAATCGTGAAATTAGGAACCAAAATGATGTTGAAGTTGAAATTCAAATTATTTTCCAAATTTGGATCTAAATTTGGCGAAAAAATTCGTTAATATGAAAAAGTTTTAAAAAATTTTGATGTTGGCAACAAGGGTCGACAAAAAAAAATCATTTTTAAAGATTGGGCCCTTTTTTTCAACGCATGTCCAGATTAAAATGCATAGCGGTTGCATCAAGTTTTTTTTTTTTTTTTTTTTTTTTTTTTTTTTTTTTTTTTTTTTGCCTTCCAAAGTTGATTTTTCTGGCGCCTCTTAAGGAAAATTTTGAAAAGTGCTATTATTTGGCGCCTAACTGCATTCAAATTAGCTTGCTCTTAAAATCTTCCTAAATTGGAAAGATGTAAAAATATTGCCTCGGGTTGAGGCCTCAAAATTTAAGCCAGGAATCGTGCCACGCATGACGTAACAACTCGGATTCCTGCATTTCCCCATGCCATCTTCTTTTATTATTTTCTTTTCTAAAAAAGACATAATTAAAGAGCCTAACTAGAGGAAGTTAGACTATAAAGCATGCCTGACAAACACGTCCTTAAACTTAACCTTCAAGGTCCTAATCTCGACCAATTAGTTTTTACCTTGGCTCTTTTTTTTTCTATTTTATTTTATTATAAATTATCATTATTATTTTTGTCTCCCTGAAAGGCGCGAGATATTTCCCGAACGAAGAAACAAATTTTCTTTGCCTAAAAAAATTTAAGCGCCTAAACGATCAGAAAATATAATTTCTCACGTTATGAAAATTTCATATGACCTCTTCGATTACCTTCAATGACCTATAAATATTATTTTTTTTTTTTTATGAATCAGAAACCGAAAAAAAAAATCAAGTTTGTTCGTCCTAAACGGATTAAGAAGGAGGGCTTTCAATTTTTTTAACTTAGAAGCTATTACATTAATTGTATTTTGTTAAAAACTCGTTTTTTTCGTTTAATTACGGTTTATGTACCGGTTTTTCGGGGAAATAAAAAAAATGGCGGAGAGCCTTGTCCATCTTCCCTATTTTTTTTTTTCGGGAGGTGAAAGGTTATTATTTCTTTTAAGGGTGGTGAGGTGGTGAGATAACTTAACGAATTTTTTTTATTTTGTTTTCCATCAGCAGATGTCCCCGCGAGCAATATTAGAAGCATCGATAATGCATCTTATCAACAGGAAAACCTTCACATTGAATTTTTTTTTCGGCCGTGATAACGAAGATAAATAATTCAAGGTTAGGGAAGGAAATAATTTTAGGGCTACTTTACGACGAAAATTCAAAAATGTCGGTCCGATTTTTAATTCTTAAGTAATCAGCATTATGATATCCAGGGATCTGTTTTTCGATATTTTTTGTTGGTCATTTTCTGAATCGGTCTGGGTGTTCGGATAAATCGGAAAAGTTTCCTTTGTTTGCGTAAAGTCTTGTTTCCTGGAATTTTTAATTTTCCTGTGAAATCCTAACGTCTACGTATTGTTTTTGGCATTTTGCGACCAGGCTTCTACTCCCCCCCGTGATTCGCTCGTGGAATAAGCTTTCCGACGCCATCTGGCTTTGAGCGGAAGCTCGGTATTAAAAAAGTGCATCGGTCTCGAAATAAATAAATAAATAAGAAAAAAAGAAAGTAATGGATGGAGTCGGTAAAAGTGTCATCTCGTTTTGTTGGTAACAATGTCACGGCCGTTTCCGCCCTACTTACTATCGTCAGTCAAAAACGCATACTGTTTAATTGTTTCCATCCTATGTCTTCTTTAATAATTCACATCAATTTCACTTCTTTTTTTTTCTGAATTAAAACAAAAGCGTATCGACGACGTTTCCTTAATAAAGGGAAGTAGGGATTTTTTCACTGTTTCGAATTTCAATTCGTGAGCTCGATAATTGTAAGCCGTCGAGCTAAAAGTTTGATTGTCTGCAAACCCCAATATTATTTTTTTCTTTCCTTGACAATATTTAGTGAAACCGCGATAAATCCCTCACCCTTAAATTCTTCGCCCAGTTGTCCGTATTATTTCAATCAAAGGGAAAAGAATCAAGTTTCGAACAAAGAAAAACATTTTGTCCTCTAAAAAGCGATATAGCGATATTAAAAAAAAAAAAAAAAAAACCCGTTCGATCAGAAACCAACCCACTAAAAAAAAAAAATCATTCATTAAGGGATGGAAAGGGGTTTGGGGTGTTTTTCGATCGCCGCTCCTGTCGATTTGGACAGTGACCCTCCCCGTTGGTCCGTGAGGACCACTGTCCACGGGTCATCCGTGTCATGTGAACGCTTCATCCTAAAAAATATCTTCCTTTCGACTTTTTCCTAGTTTATTAATCAGGTTTATTGATATGCGGAGGATTTTTTATTGGGTCAATGTGTCATGTGAACGGCGGGGCTAAAGAATTTTTTTTTTCTTTGATAGGAAATCGAAGGGAGAAGGGGGTAGGAATATCGCATTTCCGAATGTTCGTTAAGGTTAATCGGGTTTTTAATTCCTTTTCCGAAAGGAAAAGAAAAATCGATTTGGTTTGAGGCGCAAATAACTTGACTGACGTACGGATAGAAAAGTACAAAAGGATTATAACATCTTATATAATATGAGTGATTCCAGGAAAAGCCGATGAATTCTTCGGAAACAAGTTAATAAACCTCGTGCAAGGGACGGGATCCTTGAAATAGTTTTCTATATTTGCAATCCATTCGTCTAATCAATTATACAGAGTTATCTACGGCAAATGTAAAGGAATTCTATTGCTGTTTGACTCGAAATGTTATGCCCTGCGGAATTCCCTGGAAATTATCCTCACTGCTCTGTGGTTTTAGCTTCCAGTTTTTTTTAAAAATGAGATCCTTTGCCCTCAAATAAAGATTGACTTGAGTTGAGCTTTTAATGAGACTGGCTCAAAACATTTTTAATCCAAATTCGACTCAAATACTCTGTCTCCATTGGCCAATTAATTGTACGACATTAGAAATAAACTAAACAAAAAAAATTGCAATAGAAGGAAAGAGTCGAAAAATATTTTAAGAGCAAAGCAAAAATGGAAATTACAATTTTAATTTTTTTCAATTTTTATTAAAGTTTATCTTTAACCACGTTGAAACAACATCAGTGTCACGGATCTGGCGATGACGTAACCAACCCTAACCTAACTTAACTTTACCTAAAATTTCTTATCAATATTTCGCACTTCCCTTTTTCGAAGGATAAATTTCTCAAGAACAATCAATCAGCGAATACAATCGGTAAAAAAAAAAAAAAAAAAAATTCGCAAAGATTATCGTGAGCCGATAACATATCGCAAATTTTTTTAAGAGCCGGATATAGATTTTTTTTAAAAAAAAATATTTTAATGAAATTCTTTTCCCTTTTGCAAAAGCCATTGAAAAAAAATTTTATTTCCGATATGTCCGTTTGTTTAACGGTCCACATGACAAACCTGTATTACAAGGAAACGAACTGGACCAGAAGGAGCGGGAAGTCGGGAATCTTTGGAAGAGGGATCAAATCCCTTTTATCTTTTCGTATTGAATATTAATAAAATCGGTTGGAGGAGAGAAGAAGATGAAAACAGGAAAGAGAACTCAGTTTTAATTACCGTTAAAATGCAGATTTTTTTTTTTTTTTTTTTGCGACGTTTGTCATCCTCCCTTGTTTTTAAGTATCACCCCTATCGTTCAGAAAAGTAGAAAAACATATTAAATTGTACAAATGGCATGGTTCCTTCCTTTCTTTTTTCCCTTTTTGCATATTTTTGTTTACGTCATTTTTCGAGATTTTGACGTAAACAGCAAAAGGGTGGACGAAAACAGATGGCCTTTACAAACGCATGCGTTTTTCCCGATAAAATTTTTATCAATTCAATTTCAATGCAATTTAAATAGAAACACTTCAGATTGAATTATTTATATGCCTAACTGAAAAAAAAAATTCTAAAGTCAAGGAAAAAAAGGAAATTCGTGTGGAGACATAAATAAAAATTAAAAAAAAAAAAAAAAAAAGCGAAAGGAATCCCATGGGTTCATTAAAATTACTCTAAGTGACCGTATCCAATGATAATCTGGTTATTTACGCGTCTGGGGCCTCGACTCGTTTTACACACCGAAAACATAAAAGGTATAAAATTATTGTTTAGCTTACGCTCGCGGTTCACGCATACAAAAAGTCTGATCGGATTATAAAAATTTTTATTTGCTTTTTTTTTTCTTCTTCTTTAATGTCATCTGCATAAACATTATCACCTTTTTGTTGTCCTTTTTTTAAAAAAAAACCTTTTCCTTTTGTTTGGACGGCCACCGGAAGGATTATTGGCACTTTCCACAACAAATCGCTTAGGCTTGTTTCTTTTTTAAAAAAACCCTGAATTTTATACGCGTCCAGGAAAAACTTGTCGAGAGCTAAAGCCGGATGTATAAGAATCTTGGGAACGGTTCTTGGAGAAAAAAAAAATCTTAATGGCGAAAATGAAGAAGAAAAAAACTGGTATATTATAGTCATTAGCGTGAGCTAATGCATGAAACTGTTTGAAAAAAAATTATTTTTAGTTGGGAGTATTTTTTTTCAACTCCGCGTCGAATTTTTTTTTCTTCGACGTTGAATCTTCGTTCCTTAATGTCCGGGAAAAAAATTATGCCATAAATTTAAGTTTGAAAAAACGAAATCTCCCAAATCTTGTCTTGTTGATTCAACGAATATCGGCTGAAGTTAGCCTAGGTTAGGGTCAGAGTCTCTGGTCCTTTATGAACTTGAAATTCCCAACTTTATATTGCAAAAATAGACTTGAGCGCTCATTTCGCCTGTAAGGAAGTTGAAAATTACTTAATAAGCTCCAATAGAAAAGCTTTAAATTATAATTAAAATGTCAAAATCAAGCCTGATGAAAAGGCAATCTGAAAAAAAGAAAAACACAAAGCAGAAAATGTAGGATTTTACCTGTTCCGCGAATCGAAGATTTTCCGAACTAATAAAGAAATCGAAACCGATTTTTCGATATTTATTAACGTTTATCGATACTTATAGGGAATTGTAAAAAAAAAAAAAAAAAAAATAAGCTGGTTATGAAGCTTTATTGCTTGGAGGAACTTTTTTCATTTAATAAAAAGAGAGAATTTTAATCCCGAAATCAAGTTTAGTTTTTTTTTTTTTTTTTGAATTTATTAACCGTCTTACCTGCAGGGTTATTAATTTAGTTGCATGAATCATTTTTATGTCAACAAAACTGACCACTTGCCTTGTTACATCATATTAAATATATCCCGTCTCTCTCTCTTTTTATGAATAATCCTTTCACGTTGTCACGTTAACTTTTTTTTTTATTTAAGTGAAATATGGGGTACGTAGCCGCGTATGACCTAAGTCCATTACTATTCCTGATCACGCATGGGAATATCTCTTAAAAAAAAGATGACCATATCTAATTTTTGATTTTTATCTAACGGAATTCATTTTTTTTTGTTTTTTTGTTTTTTCAGGTTCACTGCCACCTAGCCCTGCTGACTCGGGTGTGAGCGACGTCGACTCTAGTTCGAGTGGACACACGTCCAACGACGAACTTAAAGCGAGACTACAACCTGGTCCAGGTAAAATCGATTTACTGACGTTGTTTTTTTTTTTATTTTCTTTGCAAAATTCGAAAAAGATTGGGGAATAATCCCGTTCCTAATCCTGTTTTATTTCGGTTCCTCGTTACATTAAAACGCGTCCTTTTGGGAATTAAATGGCAATCCTCCCCATTGAATTTTTTTTGTACTGAATTTCTCTAAAATTTACTTCCTCAATTATCGTATCATTGGAAATGATCCCTCTGAAAAATCTGATCTTTAGAAATCGTGTTCTCCAAAGCTTTTCCAATTCTTGTTTTTTAATTCAATCCCTGAATCGATTTTTACACATTAATTTCTGATTCTTTTCAAATAATTCGATTCCTGATTATTCTACAAATTCACTTTGAATTTTTGAATTAATGAAATTCCTGAAAATCGCCAGATTTTAAAATTATTCCTTAATTAAATCGCACCCTTAATACATTCGATTCCTAATTTTTTAAACATTTTTTTTTCTTACGATGGTACTTCTTAGTTGGAATTTGCCTTTTTCCAGCTTCACGAACACCGGACTCAGGATATTATCAAAACCCAGGCGGCGGAGGATTTCTTGTACCTTCTTTTTACAACGGAAGCAACACCTCGGCCCCCCACACGAGTAGGACGCTTCTCCCGCATCATTACCCAGGACGACCTCCAAGTAAGTTACAATAGATCATCTTTTAAGCGGGAAAAAAAAAATTTTTTTCTTCTCTTCGATTCATTAGCCTATTAAAAAAAGTGCAAGTCGTGTTCGTGCTTAACTCCTCAAGATGTCCTATACCGACTTTACACTTTCACTTTTCAAACCGCGTTTTAAAAACTGCAGTTGCTCAATCCCTTTTTAAATGTGTTAGTGGATTAAACAACAATGGACTTGGGCTAATGTTTGGCAATAAGTCAGTGAGTTTGGAGGACGTTGCAATTTTTTTTTTTTTTTTTTTTTTTTTTTTTTTCAAAATGGCGGGAAGACGATGTGTTGTTTTTTTTAAGAGAGTGAATGGAAAATGAAGGGCCTACCACAACATAATTTCGGATTGGGCTGGGGCGTGTGTTTTGTCAGTTATTATTCCCCGACATCGATTCGGAGGAAAGCGCAAGCTCGCCATTTTTGATACGGAGAAAAATTGTTAAGGGATTTTTTAACTCCGGAAAAATCGCATCCTGAGCTTTTCGAAAGGGAAGGCTAAGGTTGGGCAGTTTTGAGTTCTTTTGCATAAATACGATTTTTCGGGACTGTTATGAAAATCAGCATTGATAATTTTGTTATTTTAAAGCGAAAAAAAAAGAAGAAAAAAACTGCTAACAAACAAAGCACCTTGCTGCACATCTTTTTTGACAGTTCGCCTTAATTTTGCCTAATCACACCTTTTCAGGCGTTTTTTAGTCTATTATGTTCCTTTTTCTTTTATCAAGAGGTCTACCCGAGAAAAAAGTTCGGTTTTTTTAAGGTTTGTCTTCGCGCCGGGTTTGCATAATCGCCGATTTCCAGGCGTTTTTCTCTTTTTTTTTTTAGTAAGCAATTTATTTTTTTATTTTTCTTTTTCTCGAAACAAACGATTCTCCTCTTTTTTTTTTCTCGTTATTTAAATTCCGCCGAAATATCAGGAAAGATAATGAAAAGTGAAGTGCAATTTATCTTGGGCCATGTAGAGTCGTAGTAATGTTAGATCTGACCTTGGCGAACGACGTGTCGTTGAACCAGGGCAATAGGCAATCAAGATGGCGGTCGTCATGGCCAAGTAAACACGTGACTCTTGCTTTTTTTCACTTTCTTTCAAATAAGTTAAACATAGAGCCGACGGATATTCCTTTCGTTTTTTTTTTTTTTTTTTTTATTCTTTTTAAAACTTGAGACCTAAATTTATTTCGTATTAAAAAAGTTTGCGTCACGTTTAGCTTTCGAAGTGGGGGAATCTTTTTCCGATTTTTTTTTCTTTTTCAAATCCTTTCTCTCTTGCTCTTTTTTTGTTTGTTTCTTTCTTTCTTTCGGTAGCTCAACGTTTAAGTCGAAAGGAAAGGCTTGGCTCATCTGTTAAAATCTTTTCTTGCCAAAGAATCTTTGTTTGTTTCATGTTTTATTTTCGTACTTTTTTTTTTCTTTAATTTGAAAATATTTTAATTTAAATCTTTTTTCAAAAAATTTTCCGCTTCCGTTATTTTCAGAAAAAGTAAAAAATAAAAATTTATTATTCCACAAAAGCCTCATGCCAGAAAATTTTCGACCTATGATTTTTGCTCTTTGCTCTCCTCTGTCAGACGATTAAATAAAAAAAAAAAAAATTGGCAAGGAAGTGCTGAGGGAAAGAATTTGTAGCAGATTTGCAACTTTTTTTTAGCGTTACGTAATTATAACGGAATCGAGAGCATTTTTTTTTTTTTTCGTCCGATTTGTATAATTAACTCGTGCCATCGGAAAATAAAATTAAAACGGACGAGGTGTTTTCTACTACTGTCAAGGTCACTAGCAAAAGTGATTAATGACCGTCCACAAAAAAGAACAAATAAAATTGCCAAAAACTTTTAAAAAAAGAACTTTTTATTTTTCATTTATTTATTTTCTTTTTGCTCTTTGCTGACCGTTATTACGCATTGCATAATAAATGGGATGTTTGTGCATTTTTGAATCTTTCTCACGCGAGTTATTTACGATGGGATTAGTACTTTTTTTTTATCCTTTATTTTAACATGAGGAACATGAGTGACAAATGTCAGCGGCGTCTGAAGAAAATATGGGACGAAAAGTGTAAGCAAATTATTAAGATAGCCCCATAATACAAATAAGTGCCAAATAGATGGACCTTCCCGAAGCTGAACAAGCTTTTTAGCTGAGTTTATTCGGGTCATCCCAAGTGCTTACTGGAAAGAAAATTGTGCAATGCCAGGCAAAATTTTAAAAGAGCTTTGATAATAAGCTCTGGAAAATTCTTCTAAAGCAGTTTTGAAAAAGAAGGTTATTGTGGAATAAAATTTTTTTCCTCAGCAAAAACTTTAAAAAGAAAAACGAAAAATATTTGGTTTTAGAATAACGAATTACTTCTAAAAAAAAAACCTTATGGAGTAACTTTTCTACTGAAAATTCTGGAAATCTTTCCTTTTTTCCCCCTCCCGAAGCTCTAACTGACTCTTGGCCCTCCCGAGAAAAATTTTCTTTAAAAGAAACGCAACCAAAAGACGTGATGTCTTGGGATCTCTTTGAGCCTGGTCTTTGATTACTCCATTGCCATTGCAGTTAGCACTCTTTAAATATTTTCTAGAAATAACAATTTTATTGGATCTTTTGTTCTTTTAAAAAACATAAGTTGTTGCAAAAAGGAAAATCTGAATTTCAATTCTGGAAAAGTTTTAAAGTTAAAATCGGTTAAAATTAACTTGAAGAGTAAAAATTTTATCTCAAAATTGCAATTTACTGTATGTAAAATGTTTGACTGCTGATCTGGAAACGCTCCTGGATGAAATAATCGATTACGTATAATTTTTCTAGATGCAGAAAAAAAAAAAAAAATCAGTGGTGCGCAGAAAAACCGGGGGAAAATATTCTGATAACCTTTATGCAGATTTGTATGCTTGTTTTTTTTTTTTTTTGCGTAACCGGAATCATTAACCGTTTTGAAGGTCGTCCGACTTATTTTTTTATTTTTTTTTTTTTTTTTTTTTTTTTACTTCAAACTCAGAAAAAAAAGAAATAAATTAAGTTATTATTGTTTTTTTTCCTCTGCTAAATGATAATCACTTACCGTACGAAGGGGCGACTTTGTACTTTTCGAAAAATCGATTAGAATACCATTAATTCTTAAAAATATATATTGAATCTAATAAAACACACCTTCTGCTAACTATGTTTAATAATTAAACCTTATAAAAATCTTTAACAGCGAGATTCTACATTTGGGTAGAAGTACAAATTCGCCCCTCCGTACGGTAATCGATTAATTAGACGTCCATTCATTAAGAACATAAAAAAAGTTTTCTCTGTTTTAATTTTCCGTAGGAAAACGTTGTGCTAGGTCAACAACTTTTTTGAAATGTCAAAAAAGTCAAGAGATACCTTGAACTTGACATTGTAGCCCTTTTAAGGGGGGTCAAAGCGATAAGTGATTTTTTAATTAATTCGCAAAAATGAAAGAATTTTTTATTTTTTCCTTTGAAAAAAAAAAACAGATAATCGTCGGGGAGAGACATCTTCCGGTGCGAAAATTACCTGGCATGTTGTCGAATTTTTATTTTTGGATCCAAAAAGAGAGAGGGGGAAAAGAAGGGAATTTAAAGTTGCTGACCGAAAAAACCAGATAAGATTACGTAACCGTAAATATGTTTATGGCTTCAGGAAATTAAAAACATTTTTCTTTTTCGGGATTTTCGCAAATTTTTAATAGGATTTTTTTTTTTTTTTTTTTTTTTTTTTTTGAAAAAACAACGTGTTCGGTCGAAAGGGCATCGCTTATTATGACTCTGACCTTGATAACGGAAGCGCACACATTACGTCTTCCTATAAATATAGTCCCGTGACTTGCTAATATAAATTACGTAATATTTTTTTTTTCTTCTTTTTAAATAAAATGGCGGAAAATTCTTTTGGATCCCTTAAAAGTTAAATATTTGACTTGCTATCAATTTCTGTTTGGTTTGTGACGTCACAATCGCGCCGCCATTCTTTTGTTTTAAGAAAGAAAAAGATATATAATTGTTATTGTGTCCGTCGAGCGGAAGTACATTAAATCACGTAGCGTAATAAAAAAAAGACGTTAATGTTTATTCCTCTCATGCCTTCCCGAAAAAAAAATATTTCCACGTTTTTCCTTTTTTGTGTTTTGTTTTTTCCCCCCGGAAATTGACGACTGCGCACTCGATGTCAAGGTCGCGATTAGGTTAATCGGTGTGCGCAACCAAATCTCGTCTGCTTCACCTGCAACCAAAAAAAAAAAAAAAAAAGCGTTCGACGATAATAGGTACGCACATGCGCAGCCGAGCATGAAATCACAAGCATTTTTAAACTATTTCCGGTGGCCATTAAACCGAATCATGAGAAATTGGATTCTAGGAATAATCTCTAAACCGGAAACGGTCGGTGACCTATTTTCATTAGGAAAAGGGATGGAAAAAATGGGGTAATTAAAAATTAATTTTTGGTTAATTTTTTTTACAAGAGTGAGAGAGAGAGGGTAATGCAATGCGAAGGTCGCGCTGCCAAGTGGCATTTCCTGGTCATTGCACTCGTTTGTGACGCAACTTGCTCAAGGTCTCGCGCCTGTGCTTAACGTTCCTCCCATAGACTCCGACACTTCATGATCATTTTATTCCTAGACCAAAACAACTTGACCTTATCCCCGAAATCGATTCTCCCTTTCGACTCGTTAAAAATAACTTTTCTTTTCCTTTCACTTTCCCTATCACAATAAAAAGTAAAGTAATCCCCAGCGCACTTTGCCTAGCCCGCGCGCTTTTTTTTTGTTTATATCCGCCATTTTTTTTATTGCCGCTTCCTGTTTATAGTTTTTTTTTTTTTTTTTTTTTTACAACGGAGATTATAAATTTTGTAATTGCTCAAAAGTCAAACACATGACGATTTTATCATTATTTTTTTTTGAAGGAAAATAAGACCTTGGTTCTATTTTCAATTTTTATGTAATTTAACAAATATCGGAGCAGAATAACGAAAATTTACCAGTTGGTAAGTTAAGCACATGAATTTAGTTTCATGTTAATTTTTTTTTTTTTTTTTTTTTTTTTTTTTTTTTTTTTTTTTTTGCGCTAATTTTTTATTGACAATTAATTTTCATGACCAACTTTTTTTTTTTTTTCTACGTTGATTTTTCCAACAGAATGAATTCGAAAACGTGACTGGTTCACAATTTGCAGAACTGATTTCAATAAGTAGGTGCAATTTTTTTTTAAGATTTTCAGTTTTTGAATTTACTTCCTTCAAAATAATTAAAAAAAAAAAAAAAGAAACAAGAAGAACCTTAAAATTTTAATATATTTGGCGGGGGGGACCATATGTTTGACGTGCACTGATTTTTAGTACTTAAGCACTGGCTGACACAGCAAATGATAGCAAAGTCAGTAGGGTCTTATTGTAACTTTTTATTATCCTTATCTGAATCAGGATAAAAAAAAAGAATAACTTATACAGTAGAAAATTAAAAATATGACAAAAAAATAAAAGTAAGAAAACATCGAGATTAAGAGACAGATACAGCACATGTTAAAATTTTTGAGGTTACTTGTGCGTTTGCTGCTACTTAAATCGCCTGAGTTAAGTTGGAAACGTTGCTTAAGGGTCGTCCATGTATTACGTAACGCAAAATTGGCCACTTTTTGACCCCCCCCCCACCCCCCTTGTAACCCCCCCTTCGTTATTACGTAACACAGGTTATAACCCCCCCCCCTTTAAAAAATATTTAAATTTCGTTTTTAGAAGTCAAAAACGTTTTCAGTTTCATAATAAATTTTAATCGGTTTTAACGAGTTAAAAAAAAATTTTATTTTATTATTTTGATGAATAACCGGGAAAATTTTTTTTAAAAGTGTGAAATAAAATTGAAATAATTTTAATATTAAAATTACGTAACACATGGCCTAACACCCCCCCACCCGCCCGTAACAATGCGTAACACCTCCTTCGACCCCCACCCCCCCCCCCTCCAGGCGTTACGTAATACATGGACGACCCCTTATTACATTCGGCGATGAAACATTTCCAACCCCCTCTCCCTTATTAAAATTAATTTTAAGCAGGCTCCGAAAGCGTTCGGCAAAACATTAGTAAGCTTTTTTTCTCGTTGAGCTTAAAGAGTTGCTACTTATAAGCTAACTATAGGAGAGAAACCGGTTTAAAAACACCCGTTACCTTATAGGCTGAAGAGGTATCCGTTTTGCAAAAATTTAAGGGCACATTGGGCTGCTTGCTGTCTTTTTATGAAAGAGATCGAATTATATTTAAATATGAAATTTTTCGTTGGGCCATGGAAAAAGAGTTTAATGTTAGAGTTGGAGTTATAAAAAAAATCGTTAAAACCTGGGTGGGCTGTAGTGCTTATTTGGAAAATCGGCAATGTCTTAAATTGCAGCACTGTAACTTGCCTGTCTGGGGGGGGGCTACAATTCTGTAAATCGCAGTGTGGGAATTCACCAAGTCTGGAAACGCCAGAATGACGAATTTTTAACCTCTCTCAACTAAAGCAAATGGAAATTTTAATTTTTTCAGTTTTCCCCCAATATTTTTAATGAGCCCTAAAGAAACGTTTTTTGTAAGATAAGAAAAAAGAAAAGCTTAAAAGATATCGGGATAAAAATGCCGGCCGGAAACGCAATCAGCTTTTTATTGCGGATTTCTCCCAGTCGTAAAAAAAAGAAGAAATTCTTTTTTTTTTTTTTTTCCTCTTTATATTTTTGAAAAAAACATTCTTCAAAAAACGTTTTCGAAAATAAAAGTGAAAAGCCGATGTTTAACAAATGCGTGTTAAAATCACAATATATTACGTCATAGTTTGGCTTTTTTTTTCTATTTTGTAAAGGGTAATTGGAAATAATAATAATAAAAAAAAAAGCAAGATATAGAATGTTATTTCTCGTGTTTAGCTTATTTAAGCGAGTAGGTTTTGATTTCGGGTCCGCCGATGATGAAAGCTCAAGTCGTTGTTTATTGTGGCAGCACTGTAGACCGTGCGGGATCCGAAAGGGCGAGGAGACGGAGGAGAGGATCCGAGGAGGGGATTCGGGAGAGGTAGTGACCGCGTTCAAGGCTGCCTTGTTTATCTTCCTTTTCGTTTTTTTTTTTTTTTTTTTTTCTTTTTCATTTGTCCGTCTGTCCTTATTCCTCTTTTGTTTTTTATCTCGCTCTCGCGTGTATATTTCAACGTGGCGGAATTCTTGGTGAATTTTTTTTTTTCCTTGTTCACTGAAAGGGACCTTCTTGTATAAAACGGCTAAATAAACAGATCTTGTGGGAACGGCTTGCAATTTAAAATGAATTGAATGCGTGTCCCTACGACTTTCTGCTATTAGATCTGGTTCCAGATTCAAAGGGGCGAATTGTTAGGGGATAAGGCACGAAAATCAAAAGCGGCGAAAGAGGTAAATCGAGGGAAAAATATAAAACTGAAAAAATATTTATTTTGTAAAAATTGTGGAAATTTGAAAAAAGAAAGTGCCATTTTTTAATTTAGCATCAAAGTTGAAAATTTTATCATGTCTTGGAGCAAAATCACTACATTTACCAAGTAGCGAGAGCAACTAGAAAGGGGCTAAATTTTAAGAAGTCGTCCACATTTTAGCTGAAGCACTTTTGGGGAGGGGGGGCCGTTACCTCACCAGCAAGTTGAGATTTCGATTTTTGGGAACTGAAGCAGTGCTCGCCTCATAGCACGATTTTGTCCGTTTTCGACTCCTTCCATTATAAGCTATAGGGGAAGCATTGTGACTGAAAAAATTACCTACCCGGAAAAGGGTCAAAGTTGAGAGAGTTTTAGCTACTATGTATTAGATAAATCCATTAATTTGCAATTCTTTTTTTTAAATTCGCCCTTTTACGACCAAAGCAGAAGTTAGGTAAATTTACTTGTTATTTTTATTTCCTACACAGTAAAAAATATTATGTAAATATGTTCTAAGAGGTCCACATAAATTTTTTATGTTTTTTCTCGCATAATTACAAACATAAAACAAAAACAACATAAAAATTATGTGGACCTGCTTATGTTGATTTATGTTGATTTTGACATAAAATTTTTTACTGTGTAGTGTCCAGATTAGGTTAAAGGGAAATTTCATTTGGCTTTAATTCATTTGGACCTGTCCGTTATTTTTTCTGGCATCGAAAATCTTTTTCCCTTCCAATTAGTTGCTTATTAAAAAAAAAAAAAAAAAAAAAAAAAAAAAAAGGAGAAGAAAAAATTTAATTAATAATAAATGACCGACGACAATTGACGTCGGGAGTTTAAAAGTTGCAATTTTTAGGTGATTAATATTAATCGGTTTCTTTTTTTGTTTTAATTTCAGTACACGATAATTATTCAAATTATCTGGGACATATTCCTCAATATTACCAGTCGCAGACGCATCAATTCGCGCAACCTTCTGCCCCTAGCCCTCCTGGAAATAATCAACTGACGAGGCCGTCTGTCCCGACGAGCGTCATTCAACCCGCCACTTCCAGCGTCAACGACGACTGGTATTTAACCGAATTAGGATATCAACAAAGGGTCAAGACAAAGAAAGTCAAAAAAATTAAAACCGGTGAACCCGGGGCTAAAAGGAAGAGTAGAGAAGGTGTGTTTTCCCAAACTTTGCTCGAGATACAGGATCTGCAGCGAGAAAGCCCCCTTGTCAATTTTTTTTTAGAAAAAGAACTGCATGTCGTAAAAAAAAATATTTGGAGCCCTCCCCCCGACAGCCTTTTAATCCTGCTACTTTAACAATAAAGAAACTAAGAATTTTTTGTCAAATTCCAGGATCTACAACGTACCTGTGGGAGTTTCTACTGAAACTTCTTCAAGACAGAGATTATTGTCCTAGATACATAAAATGGACCAATAGGGAAAAGGGTGTCTTCAAATTAGTCGATTCAAAAGCCGTTTCCAGGTTATGGGGCCTTCACAAAAACAAGCCTGATATGAACTACGAAACCATGGGTAGAGCTTTGAGGTAAGGAAATATCTGAAATCCCGTTGAAACATCGGTATCGGCATTTCGGTGGGATCAGTCATTTCTTTTTTTCTACCGGTAGATGGCCCTATTTCCCAAATTTTAATAATTAATTTAATTTAAATTGCTTTTGTTCCTTTCAGGTATTACTACCAACGGGGAATCCTAGCCAAAGTAGACGGTCAACGCCTAGTTTACCAGTATGTAGATGTACCAAAAGACATCGTCGAAATCGATTGTTCCGGCGCGTGACCTACAGTGCTCTCCAGCGGTCCTTATTGTACCTCAAAAATCGTATTTTAAGGGGGAAAAAAAATTTTTTTTTTTCTGTTGTTTCTTAAATATGACAATTTTTTTTATATATAAACTGCCGTTTTAAATTAACGCAATTTTTTTTAAATTAAATGTTTAAAAAAAAACACTGCCCACATAAAAAAGTTGTTGCAGGGATGTATAATTTTTTTTTTTTTTTTTTTAATTTTTAAATTAAGATTAATTTTTTCCCGTATTTCCCTTCCGGTTTATACTTTTGCTTTTCGCCCCTGTAACCTGACGGCAAAACTTTGATTTTTTTTTCGCTTAAAAAAAATAAATAAATAAATAAATAAAAATTAAATCAAAAAAGATCTCCTTGTTTATAATATGCATTAATAAAAAATGGATAAATTTGTAAATTTTTATCTTATTTTTTTATACAATTTGGTTAAGTAAAAAATTGGTTGTGTTAGTCAAAAAAAAGTTCGGTTCCTTCCGAGAAATCTTTTTTTTTCGGAAATTAAAAAGAGTTCGGAAAAATTTGTACATAAATTTTTTTAGTTTTTAGTTTTTCTTCTTTTTTTTTAAACTTTAATCTCTCCAACCCCGTGATTTATGACAAAGAATAGGTTAATTTATAAGGGTTTGTTTTTAATTTTTTTTTTTTTTTCCTTTTCCCTCCTCAAAGAAAAAGCTATATTTTTGTAAAGGTGTTTCTGTAGCTAAAAGTATAACTGTATTTGACTAGATTTTAAGATATCGTAGTTTGTAAGTCTTTATTTTTTTTTTTAAACACCATGTTTACTTGCAAACGAGATTTGCTATCGTTGTTTAAATTTTTTCGAAAGGAAAATTTAAAAAAAAAAAAAGAAAAAATTATATTAAAAAATTCTAAAAAAAAAAAAAAAAAATTATTTGTGGATAGTACGTGTTGTTCTAACGTCATTTTTCCATCAAAAATTTATAAATTTATTATTTTTTTTTTTATTATTTAAAAATTATTAATCATTAAGACCATTTTTTTTTTCACGCATACATCCAATAATTTATAATCGTCATTTTTTTTAAATCATTTTTTTTAAAAAGATTTGTCAGCATTTCTCGTTAAGTGTTGTAATGGTTTTCAGTAAAGAGGTCGGTTGAATTTTAAAAAATGAAGATTTAGCCAAGTGCAAATGATGCAAAATCGCTTAAAAAAAAGAAATTCAAACGATCTTTTTTTCTTTAAAAATTTTAAAAAACGATCATTATAATGCTTCGGAATTTATTCACGTGGTTTTTATTTTGTCCGGGTTTTGCAATTTTTAATTTAATTTTAATTTATATTTTTCTTTTATCCCGCGAGAAAGGATGAACAGTGTCGGCGAAAAATCAATCGATACCAGCGTCTTGGATTTTTCGACGGTCCTATTGATCCGTTCCCGTAATTTTTTAAGCCGCTGCCTTTTTATGAAAAAAAAAAAATTGGTCATTCGTGTTATTCGTAAAAAATTTAAATGTTTTTTTGAAAAGAAGGTACAAAAGGGAGGATTTTTTACTCGATTTGAACTTACCGCCCTTTGGACGCTGTTAAGAATTTTTTTTAATAACATGGCGATGCTCGATAAATTTTTTTTGAAGATGTTTTTAATCGAGTGAAGAACCTTCCCGAGGAAAGAATTCTTCCCTTAAACTTGCCTAGTTGTGTAAATTTTTTTAATTTTTCTTCTGTGATTGATACATTTTTTTTGTCAAAATCTCAAGATTAATTTTGTTCGGCGAGGTTTAAAAAAAGAAATTTTGAATTTAAGAAGTAACGTTAGTTTTTAAAAAAAAATCCCGCTTATCAAAATTTGTCTTATTATTACTACAGGCTCCATGTAAATAGTTTACAAAGGCAGCAGAAATATTTTCTCTAAATTTTTTTTTCCTCTTTTTTTTTTTTTTTTTTGGAAAGCCGATTTAAAAAACCTTGTTAAGTGAATGTCTCAGGGGTGCTTTATATTACATTTTAAAAAAACGTCCTCATGTTTAATGAAAAAATGTGATGAATTAGATTATTTTTTAAATAAGTTATAAAAAAAAATACTTTGATATTAAAAAAAATAGAAGTTGCCACGATATAATTTTTCAGTTAGTGGCAAGTTTATTTTTTTTCTTTAAAAAAAAGCCTTTTTGTCAGTTCTTTCTATATATTTTATGAAGAAAAAAAGGAAATGCAGTGCCTAAAAAAATAGCTAGAAGGAGAAATAATCGTAAAAAAAATATAATTCTCAGGATTGCCACTACTTAAAACTAAATTTAAAATCAGGTGTTTTTGCTTAAAATTATGATTTTTAAGCAACCGAAGCATTAGATTCTTTTTCTAAACCACATCACAGTAAAAAACATTAAATTTAAATTATATATCACCGTAAATGTTAAGAAAGTACTGTTTGTTGATATTAAAAAAAAAAAAAAAAAAAAAAAATTTAAAAAAAAATATTTTTTTTTATTAAAGAGAGTTTAGGGAAAGGAAAGTTGCAGTCAGCGATATTTTTGTTAAAAAATTATGAATATTGTATATATAAAGATTAGTTTATATTTGCATTTATGTACAAAAATAGAAGAAGTGTCAAAAAAGAAAGGGCGGTAAGTGCTGATGAATGGTTTATGTATATTTTAGAATTATCATACTACGTTAAGTTAATTTGTAGAAACTTTAAATGGAGCCTTTTACATTATGTCAAGTAAAATTCATAAAATATTAAAACTTTTGTCTTGTTATTTCATTTTTTAAAAAAAACCTTTTTACTTTTGTAAAAAAAAATTTCTGTGTCAAAGGAAGGAAATGGATGAATGAAAATCGCGGAAACGAAAAAATGATTGGAATTTAGTAATTTCAAGTGGAAGCGTCTTTTAGAGAGACCGCATCACATTCTGACTTGTCACTCAGGAAAAAAAACTTTTCATCCATGAATCAGGTATTAATTTTAAAGTAAATTATTTATCCCTGCTGTTTGAAGGTTATTTCAGATAAAAATAATTTATTATGTGAATTTCTACTACTAGTAGCTTCAAAAAAAAAAAAAAAAAAAAAAACTGAAGGAACTGATTTGAATGTTACCATGCATAATATGAGATCCACCGCCCAGAATTGAAGAAGTATTCAGGTTTATGAGTTATGGTATGATTTAGGTTCTTGCCAATGATCTACGGGATGAATATAACGATTTGATTAAACATTCTTAATTATGAAGTCTTTGTTTAAGTAACATTGATATGGTATGAAATATAAAAATCAATCAAGATCGAGTTCAATCGCCAGCCTGATGCTCGCGTCAGCAATATTCGTCGTCGGCGAGTCGCTGACTTGAGGATCAGGGGCACTCGGTTTTTAGCTGTCAATATACATGTATACTTGTCACCGGTACCTGTTTTGTTTTGTTTTGTTTTCTTATTTCATCCGTTATCAACACGAAGTTTCCCATCCCCCAAAATATTTGGATTAGGCAACCGGTGCAACATATGAATGTTGAAGTTGTATAGTAAAAAAAAATTCCATTGGAATAAGAGTTACAATGGTGATCTGACGCTGATTCTCGTGACAAAAAGCCCTGTAACAGACACATTAAATGGTGATAGATGAAAAGACATAGCAAACGACGGTTTTCGCCTAACAGCTAATTTAATGGAAAAGAATTGAAAGTGCTTCAAGACTGAATGGCGTAGGAAATTGTAGTAAAATACAAAAGCATAGATATGGTGATTGCGAGGATCTTGAAGATGGCCAATCAAAGCTATTTCAATCTCTTTTGCCGCATTTAAAAAATTTGGCTCTGAGTTCAGCGAGGAATTCGTCTAAGAAATGTTTCAAGTCTATCTCTGAATCTGTTGAACAAAAAATTAAATGTGCCAAGCTTCAAATGTATGTATCGCACGCAAATGTGGAAGAAACAAAAAAAAAAAAAAAAAAAAAAAAAAAAAGGGATTTTCTTCGGATTTAAATGGATTGACCACAGTTATATGTGAAAGGAATATTGTTAGTTCCTTTTATTTATTCCCACATATTTGCTCTGGTAGAAATTTTGAAATCATCAATGTCGATACTTCAATCCAACCTCATAGTCCAGTCAGAAAATTAACGTATTCCATATCAATCAAATGAGAATATAACCTAACCAAACCTAACCAAGCACAGCCCAACCGATCCAAACCTAACCTAACCTAACCTAACCTAATCTAACCTAACCTAACCTAACCTAACCTAACCCAACTCAACCTAACCCAGAGAAATTCGAGGACATCTTACTTTGGAGATTTACTTTTAAATTTTTTGATGATCGAAGTTTTAACGCCGAATCCTAGATTGCTGGTGGGAACTGCTTTATGGACATAATCATGCCTCAATTATTTTACAGACGAAATACCGGTTTAGTTTTAAAATAAGCGCGCTTAATATTTTATTTAACGTTAATTTCATTTTCACGACATTCAAAATTTCTACCAGGGTGCGCAATTTTTAACGGTTTTTGCCGCTCTCGGTTTGCCGGTTATACGTTTGGCATCGCTGGAAGCGAGGATGTCACTAGGAACCGCTAGGGGCGCTATCAGCTCAGCATAAGCATTTAACGTTTTGTTCTTACGTAATGGGGATTATCGTAAGCTAAACATTCTGAAAGCCGAAAAAAACAACGTGTTTTATTCCCTTTCGGTTTATTCATTATCCATTATTCCTTGATGTTTCTGTTTTTTTTGGGGTTGTACTGTTCGACATAATGGGTTAGAGATGAAAAGAAGAGAAAGAAATTACACAAAAACGAAAAGGGCTTTTCAGAAGCATGGACAGGACGCTGGCAAAAGGTTAGTTCTTTTATTTTGATTGCTTTTTTTTTTTTTGGTTGTTATATTTATTTTAACGTCTACTTGTACATTGCTTTAAAATTTACATTTACCCGTTTCTTACCATTTTTTTCTGGAATATTGATGCAAAAGATAACATCAAAAATAAATAACTGACAGATGTAAGTTCTTGTTTTAACATTTTTCATTACCTGTATATTATATTGGTTATAATTCGGGTATTCACAAATCAGATAAGAGTGGATAGGAAGCAAATACCCTGTTTGGTTTTCCATGTTGTAATGTATTGCAGCTTTCTCCCTTAAAACATTATTCCACTTTATCTTAATCCACATTGTACCAGATATGTAGTACTTGACTATTTTGCATACTTTTATGTTCACCAACGTATATTATTGAATCATTGCTAGCTGTATTGAAAAGAAAGAGGCTGAGTTTCTTGTTTCCAAATGTAGTTAAGAAAATCATTATTGATATCCTACACTTGATATAATTAGCAGCTGAACTATCTTGAGCATAGCATATACAAACTCTGACATTTTTTTTTTTTTTGCTGATTCTTGAAATAATTTGCTTACATTAATGAAAAACTTAATAATGAGATCTGTTTCAGTCTCTCTTTTGTCATACTTTTCTTTTTAAAAAATAATTTTAGGTGAGTTCATTGGATAAGTAATTATTCCCATTATCACTGCAGGGAACTAGATACTTATTATTTCACAAAAATGTCAACAAAGTCTGACTTCACAGATTAAGAATCAGGACTTATATTTGGAAATATAAAAATTTTAAAATCTTATTTGATCATCATAGGATCCTTAGGATCCCTATGGTGAAATCAGATTTTGTCAACATTTTGGAGAAATAATAAATTAACTGATACTTCCTATTGTTTATTATTAAATTATAGAAAATATAGTAAGAAAAAACCCAGCTTTTGTTTTTGATCAATTGTGTTTGGCATGTAGTAAAGACATACAATTAAGAATGTTTTTATTTACTTGTAAATTTTTAATTATAGCGAGGACACACCAGAGACGGAAATGATATCCATTTTTCCAACTACAGGCACTGCATTTAAAGTATTCCTCTCTGCAAGATTTTTTTCAGCGATATGGAGCCATATATCAGACTGTGATGAGACTTATAATTATTGGGAACCTGTAAGTTTATGATCAGCAACTATGATGATTATATAATCATCTACTAACATTAAATTTCACCTAATAGAAATTTTTTTTGGATTATTTTTATCATTTTAAAGCATTTTCTCTGCGAAGATCATGTAGAGCTATGTACTTTGCTCTGGTCCTTATCTGAAGTTTCTGACATTGAAGTTACAAAAAAGTTTTTTTTTTTATGAATTTGTGCTGCAATTTGAATTTTTAATCTTAATAATAAGTTGAAAATGCTGAATGTTTTTGCAATAATACGATTTTAAAGGGGAAAAAAAGTAAATATTTATAAACAAGGAAAATCACATTCCCAAGCACACTTATTCCTCAAGCCAATTGGTTTTGTTTCAGAAAAATTAATATAATTTATTTATTTATAATTTTTTTTTTTTTTTTTTCTTTCAAGAGTCATTTTTTACTTTATGGAAAAGGCTTTCAAACATGGGAGTACAGCCCCACTTACGCCCTTAGATCGTACACTTATTTACTGCTGCATGTAGTTCCTGCTTGGATATATGCTAATTTATTTCAGCCAAATCGGATGTACATTTTTTATTTCGTTAGATGTTTACTGGGCCTTTTTTGCGCATTTTGCGAAACCTATTTTTATAGAGCAGTTTCTAAAGAATTCAGTATTAAAATAGGAAGACTTCTTTTAATCTTTTTAATATTCAGCCCAGGGATGTTCATTGCTGGGACTGCTTTTTTACCTTCCAGTTTTTCTATGTAAGTATATACATATAAATTTTTTAAAGGTTGTTTAATTTTTATTAATTTTTCTTTTTTTTTTTTTTGGACAGGTACATGTCTCTGCTCTCTATTGGAGCCTGGTATAATAAGAAATATGAGTTAGCAATTTTTACCACAGCTTTTTCCACGTTTATAAGTTGGCCATTTGCAGCCCTCATCGGTGTGCCTATTGCATTTGACATGTTATTCGTCAAGAAGTATCACATGAAATTTTTTAAATGGAGTTTCATTTCTGCTTTTATTATATTGGTGAGTATTTGCAAAGAAAAAGAATTTATAATCTGTGATATGAGAAGTCATTTATTTATCTTTTTTAGGTCTTCATGGTAAAAATGGATTCAGATTTATACGGACGCCTTGTTATTGCACCATTAAACATAGTTAAATATAACGTACTCACAAATCACGGCCCGAATATATACGGAACCGAACCTGCAAGTTTTTATTTTGTAAATGCATTTCTGAATTTCAACATTGTGTTCATCAGTGCAATATCGACACCAGTTTTAATCGTAATAAGGAATCACGTTTCACCGCAGTCGAAGAAAAGCATGACCTTTTTTAGATCGTGGTTGTACATAGCTTCATTTTACCTCTGGTTTACAGTATTCGTAATGCAGCCGCATAAGGTGAATAGGTTTTAACAACAATTCTTAAAATCATTGAAAAAAATTTACAGAAAACGTAAAGAACTTGTTTGAGACGTTCAATTAATATGAAAAACTCAATTATCTAGGGTCGTAAGGTTCTGTTTTACATCATTTGATTTTTTAATAATGTTTATTGAAATACAGATTCTAGTAGAATTTACTGCTAGATGTTTCATTTACTACTTACCATATACGATGTTAGTTTATTTTCCTAATAATAATAATTTTTTTAGTATGGTAAGTTTTTTAAAGAAAATAATTTTTTTTTTTATTTAGGAGGAGCGATTTCTATTTCCGATATATCCGTTGATATGCTTGTGCGGAGCCATCAGCATATCATCACTGGATGTGATTTATACAGCAATCGTTAGTAGCTTGTTTGGAAAAAGTACTCGAAATTTTAATGCTAACGTTGCGAGTTTCTCTGCAGTTTTGATTTATGCCATTTTCGGTCTTTCTAGGATATTTGCTTTATATAGAGGTAAGTTTTGAGTTTTTTTTTTCATTTATTTTAAAATGAAAGAGTCGATAAATAATTGTAGGGTATCATGCTCCAATGGACTTATACATGGAATTTAACACATTGTATGCAGAAGGAAAAGTTTCTGACAATGTTCCTGTAAACGTATGCGTGGGCAAGGAGTGGCACAGATTTCCAACGAGTTTCTTCTTACCAAATAATAAGTAAGTTTCTTTTTTAGAAATTGTTTCGCCAAAATAGTTCGGTTTTTTTATACTTTCAATTAAGGAATTTAAATTTCCCAGTGGTTTTGAAATTGCCAACTTCTGTCAATTTTGTGTGGCATATTCGGGCTGTTGTATCAGAAAAAATTTTGTAGAATTTTGTTTTGGTTTCAATTATTGTAGATAGTTTGGTTCACTATATATACATATATATACTATATATACATATATATATATATATATAACGGCTTTTATAAAATTAAGAATATTTTCACTGTAAAACCTCATTTAAAAATGTTATATGAATGGGAAAGGGTTATAGAAATTACAAGAAATGTTACTGGACGGAGTAATAGTGATCACAGTGATGGCTTTCCCAATTGTTCGATATTCTCCTTCCCCCTTCCGATTCCTAGGAAGCAACAAACCAGTTTTTTTTGCATTTGCTCTGGCATTTTGAAACCAAAATTGATTCATAAGTTATCTTCATCGAAACGACAATCGGACGATTAAAGCCTCGGTTGTGGGGTTTTATTTCATGAATATGATAACGAATGCGGAATATCCATTCCTCCATGGTTGTAATGAGATATACTGCAGCATTAACAAGTATTTGTGCTCATTATTTTCAACAGTCATTATTTGTATGACTCAGTCTTGCATTTATTATTATTGTTTCTTGGGTCCCATTTCATTAACCTGAGCCAGGGGTCAAAGAAGTTATTGTGTTACTAATTAAGTGATACTTTATAGTATTAAGTTGCTAATTTCTCGATACAATGCTGAATACGTAAAAAGTATCATGTGGGTCTATTCGAGTTAAGATTTTAAAAGTAAAATGGAAAGGAAAATTATAAATATTTTTTACAATTAAAACATATGCTTTAGTAAAATGAGTAACTGATATTTTGCGATTTTAGATATATTTAGATTTTTCCTGTCCAGCCTGGAAAACTACTATAGTTTCAATTCGACTTTTTGGCTCTGAGGTACAGAATAAATAAATATATATTTTTTCTATTTTTAGTTGGAACTTAAAATTTTTGGAATCGGAATTCAAAGGTCAGTTACCGGCAGAATACAGCTCACACGAAAATGCCACTGCAATCGTACATTCCTATTTTAATGATCTTAACAAAGAGGAAAAAACCAGATACGTAAGTTCTTCTTAACTTTCTAGGAATTAATAAAAAAAAATCTGATAATTTTATTTATTTGTTTACAGTTCAACGTTGATAAATGTGATTTCCTGGTTGACTGCGATTTCGGGAAATCGACAAAGCTCGAACCGAATTACAGCGATCAGACGGACAGGTGGACGGTCATTTCTTCTATGCCGTTTTTAAATTCCGAAAAATCGAATAAGTTTTTCAGAGCTTTTTACATTCCATTGGTTTCAGATAATTATTGCTCCTTTGCTAAGTATAATTTATTGCAGTCCAATAAATTTAAATTAAGAAAAGACAATCATTAATCGAAAAATTTTGATTCTAGTCAAAAATTGATAACAATGTACAACATAAGTTTTTCATCATAATTATAAACAACAATGAACATAATTTTTTTTTCTCTATTTAATCCTTGAAGTCAGTTTATTTTTAAATCATTTTGAATCAGCCGATATCAAGCTTGTAACTTTTTTTCAAAAGTCAAAAGGTTTCATTTAATCCTGAACATCAGAGCTTTTTTATTTTTTAAACTTATATTCTACCTGTATGCATTTCGTAGAATCATAGCAGTATTAAAGTTACCAATTAACTTTAAAATTCCCGAAATTAGTACGTAGTTCTGGAATTGTACCTGAAAGAGGCAAATTTCGATACGTACACGTTTAATAAATTAAGCGCAGAATCGAGATCATTATTCAAAATATTTGCCTTTTTGAAGAAAATCCGATCCCCTCACGCGAATAATACGCGATCCTTATCCTCAAAAACATTTGTGGAAAATTCCCGTTGATGGTATTTGGCAATGCAGAATTCTTATATCATTTACCGGAATATTCTACAGTGTTGCCGGGAATTATCTTTTTAAGCACTACTTAAACTCTAATTATATTAAATGCTGTAGGGCGATTGAAATCCTGATCCCATTAAGAGGAATCACCAGTCACTTGTCTGCTGCCACGATTTAATATTTTCGCTTATGTTTAACTTATGAATTGATGATCGCTTAGATTTCACTGATGATTACTCTTAAGAGTAATCACTTAAGAGTAATCTCCTAAGAGTAAACTTAAATTTCACTGATGATTACTCTTAGAGTAATCATCAGTGAAATCTAAGCGATCATCGATTCATAAGTTAAACATAAGCGGAAATATTAAATCGTGGCAGCAGACAAGTGACTGATGCTTCCTCTTAAGAGTACGCAGTACCAGTGGCAGCAGATAAATTGTATTTTTCATTTTACGGGAAAACGAAGAAAGATTTTGGAAAGAGAAAAAGATAGAAATCTTTGAATTTTTTTTCTCAAGAGTTCTATCTTTTTCTCTTTCCAAAATCTTTCTTCGTTTTCCCGTAAAATGAAAAATAATATTTATCTGCTGCCACTGGTACTGCGTATACTCTTAATCGTAAATATTAAGCGTAAATAACGACGGATAATTCCACCAGTCTTGTTGTATATATCTCTCACGTTAGGGGCCGTTAAAATATGACGTCATCATTTTTGGGGGGGGGGGGGGGGGGAGGGGTCGCTCGAATGATGACTAATGGTGACATGGGGGGAGGGGGGAGTCCCGGCAATGCTTACGTCATCATTTATACTAGATATTTCGTGTTTTTTGTACTGTCTCGATTTTATGAAATACTTTTTAAAAACTTTTTTTCGAGTTGACGAAAAACGTAATATGAGAAAGTGGATTTTAAAGACCTTTGGGTTGCAAACAATTTATTTTTGACAAAAGGGCGAAGGGGTACACAAAATGCTTTCCCGTCTACAGTTGAACCAAAAAAAATTTCTAGTTTTATTGCTTTTTTGTTTTCAAAGACCGTCCAGCACCGGAAACCGTATACCGTACTTGAAGTAACAAGTGTCACAAAATCAGGAGGGTGGTTTCTTATTCATATCAAAAACCACCAAGCGACTGATGTTTTTGTTAAAGATTTATGACTTTTTGTGTTAATGAAATAAAATGTCCTTCATTGATTATTCTCCTGTTACGTCATACTTTCCAGGTCATTTTTCAAATTCTCTAGATCAAAACTTCTAGATCATTTTTTTTATTATATTTAAGTATTAGTTTGGATAAATCAGTCTTAAAAAATGTATCCTATTTAAAAAAAAAAAATCACAAAAAAAAAAAAAAAAAAAAACTCAGATGATTACATAAATGATGACAAGGGGGAGGGGTGGGGGGTCAAAAATTCCCCAAAAAACGATGACGTCATATTTGAACGGCCCCTTAACCAAAGCTCAGAATTGTTTGAAATTGTGATTATTTACTGCTGAAGACATGCAAGACCCTAGTAAAATAATTTTGATAATTAATCTTCATTTTTCCCCTCATTCGTATTGACGCCTGCGACTTGTGACACTAATATTGCGAAGCTTGAGTGGATTTTGTTGTCAAGGTCTTCTGTTCCTAATTTATAGAGAATTTATAAATAAAAAAATTATAAAATCTGAAAAATACGAATCGGTCTAAATGCATAAATTTTAAATAATTTTGAAAATAAAATAGTAACGCCTTCGCTGTCTTTTGACCGTATGATCAGGGTTTTTTTTTTTTTTTTTTTTTTTTTTTTTTTTCTTCTCTTTACGTGCCACTGTAAAATAACTCTTTCTTATCAAATAAGTATTTCTTTGAAAATATTTATCGTTTAAACAACGTCTAGCGATTACATCTTCCTCTTTTTAAAGTCTTAAATAAATAATTAAAATGCGAAATTTGCAGCGAAAACCTCTTGTGCTGTTGCTTTATTTTAAATCGAGATATCGTTCGAGTCGGAGTAAAACTTTTTCAAAACAAAACATGGCGGACGAGAACGTAGTTAGAAAGTTAAAAAATGAACCAAAAAGCATTAAATTACCGGACTCTATAGAAATGTTCGGGAATTTAAAAAACGCCAAGAGATTCGCAATCGACATAGGTAAGTCTCTTATGAGGATTTAGGATGCAGTTATTTTATTTTATGAAGATTGGATTAAATGTATAAAGTGGCATAACCTAACCTGGATGGGGATTTCATACTTTTTTTCGTTTTTAATCGTTCATTTTAAATTCAAAAAACGAATTATCATTCTTTTTGACATTTGTAACTACTTTTTTAGCATCGGTCGATAAATTTGAACTTGATTTTAATTATAAAGTTCACAAAGCTTGACAAGTTGAAGACTTTGTTTGCTTTGATAAGTTTACATTGTACATACAAAGGAATTATGGTCGGCCTTGAAAAAAAATGAGATTCATGCAACATTTTCTTTTTTTTTTCCAGGTGGATCGTTAACCAAGATAGCTTATTATTCTACTGTAAGTCACAGAAAAGCATTGTACAATCATAGAAAAAATGATGATACAAATAGCAATAAGCAAGGTGCCACTTCGGACCCTGTTTTAAATGGCAGTTCAAATTGTTGCGAGACTGACAGACAAATCAGATCGGTTTCACCCAAAAAAGAATCAACTAGTCAAAAAAATAGTCCGAGGAATTATGAAGTTCATCAAACTTCAAGATTACATTTTATTAAATTTCAAACTAAATACATTGAGAGTTGTTTAGATTTTATACAGAGTCATTTAGTAGGAAGTAAGGAATTTATGAAAGGGAAAAGCATCAAAGCTACTGGTGGAGGAGCTTATAAATATGCTCATTTAATACAAGAAAAATTAGGCTTATCGTAAGTGTTTTTGTTTCGTTATTAATTTATTTTTAATTAATGACTTTTGAACTGGTTTTTTTTACAGAGTAGATAAAGAAGATGAAATGACCTGCTTAATTAAAGGAACCAATTTTTTACTTAAAAATATATCAGATGAAGCTTTCGTCTTCCAAAGGCATGGAAATCCTGAATATGTCTTTCAAAATGCAGATCCAAATATTTTTCCATACTTGCTAGTTAACATAGGATCTGGTGTATCAGTTATGAAAGTTGTAGGAGAGGAATCATTTGAACGAATTGGGGGAACTGCAACTGGTTGGTAATCATAAGTTATTATGTGCTAGACTAGCTTGATCATGAAGACTTTTTAAAGACTTTTCTAGAGATGAGACAATGAAATGTTTTAAATGGTAAAAAATTGAGAAAAGCTGGGAAAAAATCGGTAGTACTTTACAATGATTTAAAATTTGATAAGGGAATTTCTTTTGGAATTTCAAAAGCTTGAAACAATTGTCTTGAGATGATTTTTTTTTTTTTTTTTTTTTTTTTCTAGATTAACTTACCTAAAAGGTTTGAATTTATAATTTTTCCAACAAACCTAAAACTGGTTAAAGGCAGGGGGGGGGGGGTGTAATTCTCTCAGTTGGGTTTTATCAGTATAGGGATCAAAGAGGGAAGATGTTCATTAAAAGAATACACCGGAGGCACTCGAAGAGTGGACTTGATAGGGATCTAAATGTTTTGCTTCAAAAAACGATTCATATCTGATACAGTTTTTGCAGAATTCCTGAAATGTTTTTCCACAACCTGTGATACTTTTTTGTCAGTTACCACGTTTTCTTTCTAGCTTGTGAATGATGTAATTTTAATTTGAAATCATATATAATTTTTAGGAGGAGGTACATTTTGGGGTCTTGGCAGCTTGATCACATCTGCAAAAGGATTTGATGAATTGTTAGAACTTGCCGAAAAAGGAGATCATAGAAAGGTAAGTTTTTTTCTTTGTAAAATTTCTCTCTGAACAAAGTCGGATGTGACAACAAAGAAGGGGGGTGTGGGCTGATATGTAAAACATTGACTGTATACTGCAAGCTATTGTGAGTCCCTCTATGGATAAAAAAATGTTCCATTCAACAACTATGGCATTGTCCCTCCCAAGGCTTTAAACTTTGTTACATCCCTGAAATTTTTTTAAAATCTCTTATTAAGGGGAGAAGCCCTGTATGAGAAACATAGATTATAATTCCTATTTGGCAAAAAATGTGAGACTGCCTAAGTGAAGTTTGGAAACAGTACAGGTAGTCGAAGTAGTAATCGAAAGAACGTAAATGGAAAGCGTTAAAGAAATACGAAAGTAATCGAAATTTTTATATTTTATGTTTTAGGTGGATATGTTAGTAAGAGATATTTACGGGGGTGATTATTCATCTTTAGGTTTACCAGGAGATCTAATAGCTTCCAGTTTCGGAAAAGCCATGAATCTGAAAAGCACGGAAGAAGCCAATCAAAACAATTTTACCGAAGCGGATTTGGCTAGGAGTTTGCTGTTTACAATATCGAACGACGTCGGTCAAATCGCTTGCCTCTATGCAATGATGCACAATTTAAAGAAAGTTTATTTCGGGGGTTATTTTTTGAGGAATCATCCCTTAAGCATGCATACCATATCGTATTCCATTAATTATTGGAGTCAGAACAAAGTTCAAGCCTTGTTTTTGCGTCATGAAGGTTATTTAGGTTCAATCGGAGCGTTTTTAAAGGGAACGGAGGAATGTGACACTCAAAAATACTCTTGGCTGGAAAATTATGCTGGTAGTTCCGGTTTGGTCAGTTCGATATCCGCGAAAGTGACTCCGAGGAACGAAGACGGGGAGCCCTCGGATCCCGTCATAATGGAAATCGGCCAGTTAGAAATGGATAGATGGACTTTCAAAGTGTCATTTTGTCCTTTGCTCCAAAATCCAGAAAATTATTGCCCGGACACGGTGGATTTAACGCAAGACGACGAGGCTAGGTATATAAAATTAGTTTTTTTTTTTTTTTTTTTTTGTTCGGTGGGGATGAATATTATTATTTTTTTTTTTTTTTCAGGGAATATTGGTTGCAATGTTTTGAGGGGTCGGTTGATAAATTCGTAAATAGAGCGCAAGACAGCCAGCCTGATAGTCCAAGTGCAAGGCAACGAGCTGTCAAGTTTAACGATAAATTTTTGGCCCGGCTTCGATATTTGAAGAAACAACCTTTGTAAGTAAAATTTTCGATATTAGTTATAGTTATAGAGAGAAAAGCTAGCAGGTGGTCTCCTCATCTTCTTAGCAAGCCATCTAGCCACTGAGCACGTCTGCTCGGTTGATACTTACGTCAATTGCAACTTTCTTAAATATTGACGTATATAAATATCGATTTACATGTCCGACTTTTTCCAATTTTTAAAAATATTTTTCAATTAATCGTTAACAAATATTTTCTGAATTCCTAAAACAGTTTTTTCATATTTTAAAAATTAATTTGAGAAAAAAGGGTTATGCCGTTCTTGGCAGATTAATTAAATAATTTTTTTTTTCAGTGCTTACGGGCATCTAACGGTGCGGAGTCTTTTAGATACAATCGAACATTTCTTAAAAGAATTCGACTTTCCAGATCCTTACCTAAAGCAAAAGCAAATGGAAAACGACCACGCGATATCTTTATTTGAAGAGCACGTCCGAAACATAGATCAATTAGACTGGAAAACTCGACAGGAGAAATTAATATTCTACCTGTTAGCGGGGAACATGTTCGATTGGGGAGCAAAAGAAGTGGCCGTGCTTTTAGAAAAGAAAAGCTTCGGCTTCGAGGAAGCTTTAACCAAAATACCCCCCAGACCTTGGTTGGTGGATTCTTTAGACGAATGGGTCGAAAGGTTAAAGGGACCGAAACACACTTGCGCTGCCATTTTCGTAGATAATTCCGGATTGGACGTGATTTTAGGGATCTTGCCTTTTGCTAGGGAGTTGCTTAAAAGAGGTACGGAGGTTATTTTATGTTCGAATTCGGCGCCTGCATTAAACGACGTAACTCACACCGAGATGTTGGTCGTATTAAAACAGATTTCAAATTTATGCCCGATTATGAAAGAGGCTTTGGAGAATGGGGAGCTAGTAGCAATGGAAACTGGGCAAACTGGACCTTGTTTAGATTTATGGTTAGATTCCTTCATCAGTTATTTATATATTCTACGGAAGCCCTGAAGGGCGAAAGTTGTTTGTTCTGGAACAAGCAGTTTTAACGCTGTTAGTTCCGGAACTGGCAGCGTTGAATTAAAAATTGTTAGTCCCAGAACTAGAATTTTTTTTATCTGCCTGTTCCGGAAGAGGCAATTTTGAAAAAAAAAAAAATGCTAGTTCTGGAACTGACCATTTTTAATACAGCGCTGTCAGTAACCCAGAACAAGCACTGCCAGTTCCGGAATAAGCACCGCATGTTCCGAAATGAACAGGGATAAATTTGTCAGTTCCGGAACTAACAGCGTTAAAATTGTTCCGGAAGAAACAAATGTCAATTCCGGAACCCACAACGACACAACTGCCAAATAGTTTTGACTCTTCAGGGCTTCCGTACTATTCATTCATTTAGTTAGATTTATTTACTAACTTTTCATTATTTTTCAGTCGCGTAAGCGAAAGTCTTTGCGAGGAAATGGTAAGAAGAAAAGTGGACTTAATAGTTATTGAAGGCATGGGTCGTTCCGTGCATACCAATCTCAATGCTGATTTTACATGCGAAAGCCTTAAGGTTGCTGTAATTAAAAACCGCTGGCTCGCTCAGCGACTAGGCGGGGAAATGTTTTCTGTGATATGCCGATACCAAAATAAACTGAACTCATAACAAAGAAATATATTTTATTCTACATTATGTACTAATTATATGCTAATAATAGTAAATAAAATTCAAATATATGTTTACATTGTAAAAATTGTGTTTTTTTTTTTGCCTTATTCTAAAATGAACGCACTTATCCAGAAAAATAACCAATGAAATCCCAGATGAAAATAACCAATGAAAAACCCTCAAATCCCAGAGGGTCAGTAAAGTTAGCGGTGTAATTCAAAGCTCAAATGCAACGACTTTACAAAAGTTACAAAGATTTTGAGCTCTTTTTGAGTTTTTGGAAAAACAGGGACCAGAAATGAGCTTAAAATCCAAAAAAATAAAACTACAATTTACATTCTACCGCTACATTATCCTGCAGCACAACACAACGTTCAAATTAAGAAACATACGCCGAATAATGGCGCATTAGGGTGGTTCAAATTTCCATTAATTTTCGCGATTTTGTTCATGTGATTTTCACTTTTCTCAGGGTCTAAAAACAAAAGGTAATTTTTTTCAGATTTTTTCGACCACGTTTAGTTGTGGCCCGCGGCCATTTTGTGCTTGAAAAAAAAAATGTTTTTGGCATTTTTTTAAACAATTTTTTCCGAAACTTTAGGAGTGATTCTTCGGAACCAAACCAGGTTGTTTAGGGGTTTTCGACGTCGTAGAATCCAAAAATGACCACCCCGTTTCGATCAGAATCACCCCCATTTGGCCAAACACCATTTTTTGGCCAAAAATAGCAATTTTTCAGCTAAAAATCGAATTTTAAGTCGGTTTTCACCCCTCTAACAATTTTTTTCGGGGATTAAATCGTGCTAAAATACGTTTTCGACATCGTAGAATCCGAATATAACCACCGCGTTTCGATCAAAATCACAACATTTTTTTATGAAAATCGGCTTGAAATTTGATTGTTTACCGAAAAGTTGTTATTTTGGGACAAAAAAGGGTGTTTGGCCTAATAGGGGGGATTCGGATCAAAACGGGGTGGTCATTTTCTGATTCTACGATGTCGAAAACGTATTTTAGCAGGATTTAATCCACAAAAAAGATCGTCAGAGGTGTGAAAATCGATTTAAAATTTGATTTTTAGTCGAAAAATTGATATTTTTGACAAAAAAGGCTGTTTGGCCAAATAGGGGTGATTCTGATCGAAACGGGGTGGTCATTTTCGGATTCTACGATGTCGAAAACATATTTTAGGATGATAAAATTACCTAAAAAAAATTTTCAGAGGGGTGAAAATTGACTTAAAATTTGATTTTTAGCCGAAAAATTGCTATTTTAGACCAAGAAATGCTGTTTGGCCAGTTCGGGGTGATTCTGATCGAAACGGGGTGGTCATTTTCGGATTCTACGACGTCGAAAACCCCTAATCAACCTGGTTTGGTTCCGAAGAATCACTCCTAAAGTTTCGGAAAAAATTGTTTAAAAAAATGCCGAAAATATTTTTTTTTTTCAAGCACAAAATGGCTGCGGTCCACACCTAAACGTGGTCTAAAAAATCTGAAAAAAATTACCTTTTGTTTTTAGACCCTAAGAAAAGTGAAAATCGCATGAAGAACAAAATCGCGAAAATTAATGGAAATTTGAACCACCCTAATAATAGGTGCCCTAACCTAGAATAATCTTTTGGAGGAGAAAAAAAAATGTCGTAAGCGTCGTTTGATAAGTGAACTATCTTTCTCTTGCAATTTGGAATGTCTTCGGTTGACGTCAGCTGGGTCAACCTAGATGTCATCAAGAAGACGAATAACGTTGACGAATACAATAATCGATGTCCCAGTATGTAGGTGCGAGGTCCTGATAATGAATGGCTTAAAGAGCTTGTCCATAAATTACGTAAGCATGTTTGGGGGGGGGGGGGTCCGGCCAATGTCTACAGATGGTTACGAAGGGGAAGGGGGTCTTGGAAGTCCTACGTAAGCTTAAACTTCAATTTCGCACAAAATACTGCAACATGTTGCCAAATTCCAATTTTTAAATCGAGTAAAAAAATTTTGCTATGATAAATTTTAACGTGTGGAAACAATTTTTAAAAAACTACGATTAAAAAATTCTATTTCGACAAATCTTAATTAATAAGCGATTTACGCCTAAGATATTTTTTTAACAAATCATTTTATTCTTCGTTTGAAACCTTAATTTTTTTCTATGTGTGCAAAAAATATTTGATTTTTCCTCGTTTTTATTTTGTTGTCGGGTCAAACAAAGGCAATATTAAATTTTTGAAGTCAAAATAGCTTTATTTCTTGTTTAAAACTTTGAAAATTTAAAAATTAAATGTTTTTAAATGCTTGCAACTCAAAAATACTTAAGAGGAGGCTTCACGGAATACTGGAAGGAATGGCAGTTTTGTCCGACAATTCAGTTACGGGGGAAAAATTCAACTTTTAGGTATCTAACGAACTACTTTGACTTCTTGTATTTTTGGTACAAGTTTCAACTTGTTCCAAGCAAACACGAACCTGGAAAACGAAATCAAAGTTTTTCGACCGCAATTTGTTTTTGTAATTATTTTCCCACTGCTCATACATTCCATACAAGTTGAAACCTGCCCTAAAAATCCCAGGATGTAGCAGAGGAGTTCGTTAGATACTTAAAATTTGGATTTTTTCGCCGTAAATCGAGTGTTAGACAAAAAAGCCATTCCTTCCGGTATTTCGTGAACCCTCCTCTTAATTTTATGTTCCTAATTTTTATTCTTTATTAAGGTAAAGTACCCGAATCCTGACCAGACACCTAAACCTGACCAGCTCATAAGCTAAACATGTTTTCCTTTTACGGTATTACGTGTTTAGCTTATGAGCCGGTCAGGTTTAGGTGGCTGGTCAGGATTCGGGTACTTTACCTTATCTGGTAAAATACAATATTTTTTCTACATTTATTGATACATTAAACAATAATTTTGAGTGTAAAAATTCGGATTTTACCTAACCTTGAGAACCCTTGGTAATTTTGAAAGAAAAAAAATTCTTACGTAAACGTAAGTTTAAAAAAGGGGGGGGGGTCAAAAACACTAAAAAAAATGCTTACGTAATTTATGGACGACCTCTAAAATATAATACCAAGCATATGTCAGCACATGACATGACAAAAATGTTGAACTATGTCAAGTCCTCTTCGTCGCCTTAGTATTGCAGGGTTCTAACGTGTTCATCGTACAGTAAGTTAAACATATGAAATATAAAAAAGATAATACCCTGTAATACTAAGGCGACGTCTTGTTTAACAATGATTGGGTTGAACTAGGTTTACTGATCAGCGGCCGGGTGTCATAGTAAAAAGCATAGAACAATAAGGTCTTGTTTGCTCTTACCGGATCAATTACAGTAGAATCCGCAATTACACCATGCATTTTGGCTAAATGGTTTCAACACTTTTCCTCATGCAAATAGGATTTTAGTAAATGAAAATTTGACTATAGGTAATAACAAGCATCATTAAAATGCACAACAAATGAAATATAGGCCTACCACGCACTGTGATCCCACGAAGTAAAATAAAACCCCGCCATATTGGGTTTAGACCCAACTTATTTTTCTTTCCTTTTTTTTAATATACATTTGTCTATAGGTAATATTGGGTAAGCGGGCGTGCGTAACTATGGAACCCGCAGTACAGGAGAATTGCTCGGCTGCTAGAGCAGGCTGGCAATTCTTCGTTTTTTTTTTTTTTTTTTTTTTTTTTTGTAACACAAGTTGCCTTATGTGCGCCCGTTTACCCGATATCACCTATAAAGTCCTCAATCCTAGATCTCGTAAAGATGTTAGTACTTGTTAGTATTTGATTCTAGATCTCGTAAAAATCGTTTAAACTTTAGGGTTGTGAAAAGTAATTAAATTATTAGTATTTTTTTTTTTTTAGCAGCAGCTTTTTTTTCTGAATTTCTTAAGCCATTTATACTTTAAAAAGGAAATAATGACTTGTTTACCTACTTCCTTGAATCAAACTATTTTAAAAACTGTTCCACTTCGTCCCGATGCAAATACACTAAACTCAAGGTTTTAGACAAGGGGGTCGTTCAAATATGACGTCATCATTTTGGGGGGAGGGGGGGGGGGGGGTCCGAAAATCCTCAAAAAATGATGACGTCATATTTGAATGGCCCCAAGCTTACGTTGTAAAAATCCGATATTTTTCTTGTTTTTACAGACAACGTCATAAAGAATATTATTATTTTTTGTAAAAAATCCAATCTAAATGAAAAAAAAAATCACATTAGGTTTAATGTGTCTTAAAAATATCGTTTCATATTCAAAGAAAAGTTTAAATTTTCAATTTGCTAGAAATGTAGGAAGGTTTAATAAAGTTTGCGGGCAAGATCGTGCAGCAATACGACTTGAGCGCTAACTTCTGAGTTTTTGAATTTTAACACAGATTCATTAGGGTATGGAATCCATATTAAAATCCATGGAAATTCGAATATTTACTTCAATAAAAAATTGTACTGAAATTAAGATATGAATTGTTCTATAATTTACATTATGATTTTCATTATAATATTTTTAATAAAGTACAAAGTTGCCTGTTAAGTATCCAAAATAACATTTTTTTTAAAAAATATTTTACCGTGAGATTAAGATATTTGGAATGACTTATAAAAATACAAAACAACGAATTCTTTATTTTTTTAAGTTTTCCTTTCCTTTTCCTTTCCTCAAAGATTAAAAAATTAACCGCCTAACTAAATTCATTACATGCAGCGCAATAAATAAGGTAAACGCCGCTTTTCTACTATGAAAACGTTCCTAAATTACATTGAATTCTATTCTATTCTACTCGAAATTCGATGTCTACACAAGCATAATTTAACATTTTTACTTCAGTCGAAGAAAGGAAAAAGGAATAAAAAAGATGATATGTCGTTCGAAATGAATATTAATTCTATATAGATTTCATAATTTTTTTAAACGATAATATAGTTTTAAATTTTTTTTTTTTTTTTTTTTTTTAACATACAAGGTTTGAGACAGATAAAAAATGACTTTTTTAAATGACTAAAATCTATCCTTGCTTTTCAAATACTTGGAAGAGTATTTATATATCATTATTCCAGAAACAAAGCTCTGTCAATTAATAAATAAAATAAATACAAAATATAAAACACTGTGCTCAAGAAAAAAAAAAAGTAAAGTCATGGAATTAACATTACAGAGCATCTACCGACATTGGTTTTAAGAGGTCGCTCACATACATACATTTAAAATACTTTGTGGGTCGAAAATCTTAACACACAGTAGTTGGAGAATAGGGAAACTGCTTTATATTTCCCGAATCAACCATTTTCCGAATTTCGCGGAAAATTTCAGGTGATTTTGGAATTCATCAAGAAAATTTCGGGGTAATTCCACTTTCGTTTTTTGAAAGTTCTAGTGATCCTGGTTTTGGGATGGCTGATTCATTTCAATTTTCACGACAGATGTGAAGTCGAAGGGAAGAGCAGCTTTCCGGGAAAAATATCGAGACACCGTCGACTCTACAACTCTCTGGGAAAGGAGGAAACGATCCGGATTCTAAAGGCGAGTTTTAAAAATCACCCGTAATTTTGGCATAGGATTCATTCCGTAATCCAGGATTGAAAATGATAGGCAGCTTCCCTATTCCCTAAATTCTTAATTAAAAAGGAGGTTTCACAGATCAGTAGACACCCTTATTACAGAGACGCTTTTCTTTTTTTACAGGAACATAAAGCAAAATTAAAAATATGGCGGACTTCACAAAAAATATTTCAATACATAAGTACTAATGTTTTTTAAAAACCGTTCTTCAATCTCCACTACTTCAGTCAAATCAATGCTCAGAACTTACAAAATATACAAGAAAAAAAAAATTAAATTTTGAGCAAATAAAAATCAACAGAATCGAGGCTACTTCCTTTTCGTTTTTAACTCGAATCGGCCTCGAAAATCCCGAAAGACCAACACCCTAACCACCACCTAAATCCCATCTTTTTTCGACATTCGCACCAAAAACAAAATCGTTGATTTTTAATTTAAAAAAATGGCCGCGATGGGTAATTAAACGTAAAACCAGGAAAACGGTAAAGATTTTCATAAATAGTCTAGTTACATTTAAACTTTTTTTCCCTTTTTCTCGAAGTCTCTTTAAAAAAAAATATGATTGCCATGAATGTCGCAAAATGACTGTACTTCGAAAAGTAAAATTTAAGAGAGCCATCGAGAAAAAGCATCGTCTACAAAGTAAATCTTAAAAATTACGAATTTTATGTAAATTTAACAGTCAATTTATACGAAACATCATTGTGATGTTTTTAGTGATTTTAAGCTAAGACATAAAAATAAAAATGATTATTAAGAACCAATTCTACCAAATTCTACGATCAAGGAAAAAGGAATTTATAATGTAAAATCGATAAAGATGGTTCTTAATTTTTTTTTCTTTTTTGACGTGAATACGTCTTTGTTGAGGTACAGTCCGAAAAGCGAATTGAAAAAAATGAGTACATCAATTTTGTGAAAATTCAAAAAATGATTTTATACGAAGATTTGATCAGAAAATTCGGGACTTAACAAATTTATGGCTCCCAAAATTTCAAAAAGTCGCTCTTTTTATGTTTTTGGTTATATAGTTTTATTTTTCAATTTCATATTTATTTTTATTTACCTCATCTAGACGCATTCACCTAATCATAAGGCCATGCTGAGCATAGCCTGCGGCTTTTTTTTGAATTGAAATGGAATCTTTTACATATTTTTATGCAGTTTATGCAAAAGATCATCCAATAAAAATTGCCTTCATGATAAAATTTCATTTTAATAAGTGATGCATTTTTTTCTTTTAAATTTTAAAATTAAAAAAAAATTATCGATATATAAAAAAAAAAAAATTAAAGGACTAGATGTCGGAGCTTTCCATACACACACTAAGCTGGTTTGGAGGAACCATTCCGCCCCGATGATCGTCATCTGAAAAAAAAAAAAAAAAAAAATGAATGTTATAGATCCGATGAATCTGAGAAAAATCGTAAAATCTTTTTAAGACGTCGCAATTGATAACATTGATAACTTTGCATGATAGCCTAATGTTTACCTCCAAAACCTAAATTTTAGCTCTATCTCTTCTTAATTTAAAAATATGTACTTAAAGACTGATTGAAACTCCCTTAAAAACGGACTTTCATTTCTACTTAAAAAAAAATTCAGTTTTGATATTTCACAAAGTCAACACTTTGAGGTTTACTGTTTCTAATTATTGTTTCATTTTCTAGAATTTTTATTTTGTTTATCTGAGTTCCTATTTTTGAATTATGGAATTGAATACTTGTCATTACTAATATTCATTGACAGTTCCTAAATTTTCATGACTTTGAATCATTCAGCTAAATTTTTGAATTTTTCAAGTTGATATGCATGATGATAATTGGTAAAATAGGTTTTTATAATTGCAAGTCTTTCCTTTCAAAAAATAAAATTTTCGACACAGAAATTTTTCGAGAATTTGTCGTCTACGGGTGCATCTACAGTGTAAACTTTCGTTTAATTATTTTGTCTGATTTTGATGGGATTCGCTTCTTCTTTGGAACACAATAATACTTTGCTTCAGCTATACTCGATCAACTGGAGCAACAAATTAATTCAATTTTTTTTTTCTGCTATCACATTTTTAAATCGTTTTTATTATTTTCGAACAACACCAGCAAAAAAAAAAAAAAATCGAAAATAGCCCAGTACTTCCGGTACTCCAACTAAATTACCCCCACTCCATTCATTGCCAAATGGAGACAAGCTATAAGTCGGGGGGGGGGGGGCTCATTACTTTAAATTCTCAAAAAACTAAATTTGTCATTTTATACCGATTTATCGGCAAATGGACCATTTACAAAAGTAGCAATATCTCGGGAGCGCATGCGCACAATTGAAAACGCTTTTGGGGATTTATTAGTCTCAAGTGGAAGTACTAATTCCGCGGAAAAAAAAAAAATTTGACCTCCGCCCAAAAAGTGGTCTTATGGGCCCACGTCCTTTTTCATAATTTATGGTATATTTAAAAAAAAGTATTAATGAATTCTCAGAAAAAGTTAAAAGTTTTGCGAGCAAACTTTTTCATAATTTTCAAAAAAAAAAAAAAAAAAAAAAAAAAAATCGGCTTGAAAGTTATATTTTTTTTTGAAGCTTCCATATGAAATATATATTTATCACATCATCATTAATAACACTCAGATAATTTTGCTAATTTGAAACAAACTTTTTACTTTGAAATAAACTAGGCAATTTGAAAAAGTAACTCGGATGGAAATTGATGAGACGTGTATTTTACCTTTGCAAACGCTGACGCGTAACTTTCTTTCTGGTTGTCGTATGTCAAACAGCGCATCCTTTCTTAACGCCGTATAGCACCCTGAGTTCCGGAAGAATAACTCTTTTGATAAGGGAATTCGTTTTCGAAGCTAAAATAGCTCGAGCAGTGTCTTTCTTCACTGTTTTAATCCCGGGTTTGTGGACGAGGAAAGCGTTGTCCAAAATTTGGAATTCGTAATCGAGAACACACAGTGCATATCCCTGGGAAGAAAAAAAGAAAAAAAAAATTAGTTTCATAAACAATTTGAGGAAAAGACGCTAACAACGAGCTTCCATATGATAAATAATATTATTAGAAACATTTTAGAGCCTTCAAAGGGCTTCAACATTGTGGCTTTATTTATAAACATTGCAGCTTCCAAAATCCATTGTCAGGAATTTTAAACTTCGATTCGCTTTTTCGTCTAGTTTAACATCATATGAAAACAGATTGTTTTAAAAATGGGCTATTTTTTCGGGAAAATCTATTCGATTCGAATCCGACCGATTTTGAGTCGGGCGAAAATCGGGCACAAAAAAATCGATTTGATATTATTTGCAACATTTTAAAATGACCGACATTAGGGTTTTCGGATGGCTTTATAAAAAAAATTGCCTCTAAACATGCTTAAATTAAAATTGTAAAGGGATCAAAAGCAAAACAACACAACTCACAAACGCATAGAATTTAAAAAAGGAAGAACCAACCAAATTTATTCGTAATGAATAATTGGAATTAACAAAACAGGACAAAGATCGTCATTTTTCTTGGCTTAAAATGCCTAAAAGGTGTTAATTAATTTTTAAAAATTAATAATTTCAAAAAGTCGTTTACAATTCAACCCCGTTTGCTGCGATTCTTAAATTAAATGGAATTGATAGCTTCGATAGATTCGAATACAAAAAATCGAAAAATCGGAGGAGGGGAATTGATTCATCGCCCATCGTTAGATTGTAAATATTATCTACTGAACCCTCTTAAGAGACCTTTTAACAGGTCGAGCCATGCAGATATTGCCTGCTTTCCAGATTTAGAATGACAACTTCAATTCTTGACAATTATAAAAGGGAGAAGCCTCTGTAAAATCTCATTCAAAAGCAGGCCGCAACAGTTTTTTTACGTCTTTCTACCATATAAAGCGAGGCCAAAAGATTTTGAGGGCATCGACACCCAGAAAAAAGGTATATACCTCGTTCGCAATACAAGCCATGTTGCTTAGCGACAAAACAAATATGCTTTGCCGCAAAGCAACATGGCTCGACTTGTCGACATTATGCATTTCAACAAAGCACTCACGAGTTTTGACACAAAACATTTATTCTGCTTAGACCTAAGTTATGCAAAAATGCTTTGTAGCAAAGCATTTGCTTAGACCCAAAGCAGCATTTTTTTGGGTGGAGGAGACTTAATGAAGTTCCAAAAAGATAAGTTGGCGTTTGAGCTTAAAGGAATTTCGCAAGTGTCAGCAAGTTGCATTTTCGAAGGATCATAGTGTCAAAAAGGGAAGTCCGTAAAAAATTTAAGTCAACTTTTAATTTCCATAACTAAGGGCTATTTCATGGTTGGAAGGGTGAAGGCGTGGGTGACCTTGTAGTATACGAACAACCGCAAAAATTCAAAAGATTATTACCTGAGTCATTTTATCACTTTTTCCTTCCCAGCTGAGCCGTTCATCGTACAATGGGTCCTCGTGGGTCCCGATGAAAATGGGCTCCCAATGAACGAAATATCCCATTCTTTTCCCGATGTGGAAAACGTGAAGTCCTTCGGTCTCGGGTGCCTGCATCCATTCTTTCGATCTCGGGACGTTGTGGCAACCGGGGCAGACTTTTTTGTGGAATGGTATGGCCTTGCCAGTTTTTAACATTTGTACCTAAAAAAAAAAAAAGGTCAGATTTTAATGCAAAATTTCCTATCGGTCATCGGATATAAAATATATAAAAAAAGAAGAGAACAGAGAAATGCTTTTAATTCATATAACAAGGGAGGGAAAAGAAGGATATTAAGTGAAAGGGAAACTGAATTCCTTTTTTTATTTTTTTTCTCTTTTTTTTTTTACAAAATTTTCGAATTTAAAGGTCAATCAGAATCTTTTTGGATTCAGACCCAAGACAAGCCCAAGGGAGCTTCAAATCGGTTTTGGGAGTTTATAAAAATGCCTGGTAATTAAATATTTTCTACTACGGGAATATTCCTGAAAATTGCCGGGAATTTATTTTGATCTTGTAGGAAAATCTTTCTGCTTACAGTTTTCCCGAGCTAACAATCAGGGAGAAAGGAAAAATTCTTAAATCGAGCGTATGGGAATGACCTCATTAATTATCATTTAAGGTGGGTCTTTACACTTGGCTAATATATTGGATTTCGATGAAACTTGAAAAGAGGTTCATAGTAGCAACAGAACACCTCCGATTTTTTTTTAGGATTTTTGGCCACTTAGATTTGAAGATATAAATTACATTATCCTTATGGAATTTCACTTAAAAATCGGCCCCGTTTTTCTAAAAGACTAGTCTATAATTTTTTATTTTTGAAATATAAGACATTAAAAAACGACGGTTGGGGTGAAAGTATTATAGCTAAGATTGTTAATTTATCGACGATTTTAGCCATTCACCATCCCAAAACAGAAATATTAACAATTAATTTGCCTAAAATTCAAAATCTTGTCTTCTGACCGGAGCCATGTTGAAAATTCGTAAAAATCGTCCGCTTGGAATCACTTCGTTTTGTAAACAAACCTTTGTTTACTATTCGTAAAGCCTCTTAATTTTACAGAATATCATGCTGCCATTTAATTAACGGGTCCAGTTAAGTAAAAAATCTTGACAGAAACCATTTTAAGAGACAAAAACTAAATAACACCCTTTAAATAACTTTTAAAAAAAAAGAATCTTATGATTGGTTGAGTTTTGAAAAATGTTATGTCCGAATTAAGTGTAAAGACCCACCTTAAAAACAAAAAATGGGTCAACATTGAAATATATTTAGCAATAAAAATAAGTAAACTTCCATTAAAAAAAAAAAAAAAAAAATTAAAATTCTTGATGAAACTGGTTCAATTTGATATGCGAGTCTTGAGTGATTTTCTTCCTCAAATTAAAAGTAAGTATTAATTGCCCACGCACTAATTGTTCTAGTTTTTCGAAAGTGAAACATGTGAATACTCACCAGTTGAGTCTTATTGGCAGGAATCACAGCATCAGCTTCTAATTCGAAAATAGATAACGGGAATACTTTAGGATTTTTATGAAGCAAAGGTTCGTCCTGCCTACGGACGAGCTCTAAGAAATCCCTGATAACTCCAGGACTAGGATACAATTCAATGTCGGAGGGGAGGATGTAATGGGTGACGGCGCTTTCCCTCGCGATGTTCCTCCCGATGTTGACCGGATACAAGAGTTTCTTTTGGGTTTTGTACAACATGGAGGAGGTGACGTTGACCCACGGGGGAGGATTGCTGCAGTTTGCGTGCTGTTTCACAACTTCCTCCGGTTTCGGAACTTGTTTAGGCACGTGCTTGGTCCCGAAATAAACGTGAAACGTAACTAATTCTTTAACTAAACCGGAACCGCATTCCCTTAAATACTGTATGGTTTCCACCGTGGGATTAAAATCGGTCCCGGGTGCGTGTAAAGCCAGGGAAACCGGCCCTTGCCACCTTTCTAAAAGAGGTTCTAAATTATCGAGAAACGTATAATCGGCGTGAGTCGTGTACGTCACGCTTTCGTAGCACTTAAACGTCCTTGATGACGTCGCGTAATTGTATAACACCCAAAAGTCACCTCTCTGAGCCGTCCTGTGACTTCGGTCCCTATCATGGCACTTAATCACTTCTTCCAGCGTCTTTTCACCTGATTCCGACGTCGATCTGGAAGACGCGGATGTCTCCGCGAATGTCGTGGACGCGTTTAACACGCTTTGAGTGGTGCTGGGGTTGTTCCCCGGTTTGGGGGGGTTCGTTTTCAGGGGGATGGACATCACCACCGAATCCGTTTCCCCTTCCCTCGGTAACTCCTCCGCTAAATCCGAAGATTTATTTAAAACGTAATTGTTTTGATACTCGCTACCGCTAATGTCTTTTGCTCCTTCCGCGTTTTCCGAACCTTTTTCGACTATGTATACCGGGTTTCCGTCGCTTCTTTGAACGATGAGAGATTTCCCGTCCTGGTGAACGATCACGTTTTGACCGCTCGTGTCCGAGTTGTATTCTATCGAAGCTAAATTTCTTCCGGGAGTCTGGACGTCCTCCAAAAGGTCGACTCCCGTGCTGTAGGATACGAAATGCGTCCCGACGTAACATAGCACGACAACGTTTAAAATTATGCTGAAACGCAGAAGCCAGTTTCGTCGAGTTAACATTTTCTCTGAAGGAAAAAAGAAAAAAAAAAAAAAAAAAAAGAAAAACGTTACAAAAATACCGAATAAATTTCCGGAAATAGTATAAATTAAACGGTTCCACTTGTTATTTTATCCCCTGGTTTTAGATCAGGTTTTAATTTTCCCCAAGCTACCCTATCAGATGCCCGTATCTCAAGGATTTCCGTGTCGGTTATCTACCGTTTTTTAATATATTTTTCACTTTCAGCAGAAAGCTTGCAGTTGCTAATAGTCCTTCAAAACTAGTTTCGAAATATTAGTCTGTAGAAAAACTTGAAGAAAATCGATTTTGGATGTTCATCGAATTTTCGTTTTTCCAACTCATCTAAAAACACGCTTCAATTTCCTGTTTTTCAAACACTGGGGTTTCACTACAAACTTCAGTTGAAAAAAAAAGAAAAAATTCTTTTAAAATCTAGCTTTTGATCGCAAATCTTTTCCGATTTCAGCAAGAGTTGATCTCCAGACTCGAGTTGTCGAATCGGTATTCACGGACACTTTTAAAAATTATTTCTTGAAGGAAAAAAAAAAAAAGAAAAAGAAAAAATGATCCTAAATTCAACAACCGTATTTAAAAACACAGGTACGAACAGTTTTTTTTAATGAAATTGAAAATACTTTGCCAAAGAATCGGGTTTCATATCTACCCAGGAAATTTTCTAATTTGAAATACCTATGCAAGCTTAGACTTCCCGATTTTTAACGGTCTATTTATTTTCTTACTTAATAGGGAGATAAAATTCCTTATTAGGTCAACTTCCAACTAACATAATTGGCTTTTAATAAAAATTTAAAGGACTTGAATTCAACCTTTTTAGCTCTACTTTATCATTTTCAAGTCTTTAAATAACTAATATTAGCAGACTTTTTTAATATCTACTTAAAGGCATTCATAAGTGTGAGGGGGTTCAATGCACAAGTAAAAAAATACCTGTGAAGGACGGCTTTTTTCAAGAAACTGAGTCCCTTGGCCTTCTCCCCGAATGTAGAACGTTTTTAATTTTTAACACTGTTTTCATTCACTTCCAGTAATATCGATTTAAAAAACAAAAATTACGATTACACCTTCCGCAAAATAGTCATACTGTACGTGCCTAAAATTTTGAAAATTTACTTGCTTATAATTCGTCGTCTATTAAAAAAAATTTTCATAGATTAGATGAATTTTACAAAATTTTGTTTCATTTTCAAGTTAGTAAAGAACGTCTGCTGTTTTCATTTGAAATACAGCCTTCTAAATTCAATTTTTGGTGATCTCTCATTTCGATTCTCCATGGCAAAAAGCGTCCTATAAGGATTTCTTTTTTCTGTAATTATCGCCACTACCACCGGAACGAAGGTCGGATTCCTTATGGCCAAATCCCTGGAAAAGACTGACTCACATTCGTATGCCGTCCGCTGGATAAAAGGGCAACTACGAAAAATAAATTCCTCGTGGACTTGGAAAAAAAAATTCCCCCGGTAAAACGATCTCACCTCGCAAGACGGACGGTTTTAATAAGAATTAATCGAGTAATAATATAACAAAGTTATCCTTTCCGGGTTCCTTCACAGACTGATATCTGCTTGAGCTGACAAGTTCGCTGTGGCAGTGGCAGTAATCAATCGGTTACCAATCGGCTAGAGAGCTTGTCTGCTGCCACGACTTAATTTTTCCGCTTATGTTTAACTTATGAATCGACGATCGCTCAAATTTCACCGATGCGTACTCTTAATTAGAAGAGACCCGACAGAAAAAATGAGCGCGAAATTATGATCATGCGACGTGATTTTTTCCTTCTGTCCGTTTATGTTTTTAATTCTTTTTTGAAAGCACTTTTTATTTAAATTGGAGGGAAAAAAACAGGACAGCACGTTTTAGAGAGTAAAAAATGAGAACTCGACACGAGAATCGGTATTGACCTAAATTCGAAAAAGATTATTCCGAAAAGAATTTTAAAAATTTTAATTAAAAATGCCAGTTGCTAGTACCTCCCAAAAATCATGCGATCCATTAATCGAACCCCTTTCCACCTTGCAAAAATTTTCCGAAAACGGTTAGACTTACGCCCTATAAAATTGGTATAAGGGATGAGCTCCATTTGAGTGTGGAACCTTTTTCCCGCGGTGTTTTTCCCTCAACTAACCTTGAGTTAGAGATGATATGCTAAGTTTTTTTTTCTGTTTTAAATAAAATTCGTTTTTAAACTACAATTAAAAGAGTGTGTGGTTGAATTGGAATTCAACAACGTCCTCGATGTCGTTGCTACCGGCCCTCTGTTGATTCGTCGACGGAAGATGCAGGACGTCTTCGACCACGGTGACGCCGATGTTGATATCGACAAACCGGATATAGCCTCATCACCCTGGAAGATTTGTCATCTTCCTATCGCCCTTAAAAATATTCGATTCTGCGACATCCTTCGTCCTGAAACACAAAAAAATAAAAGACAATTAGAATTTTCCTGTAGCGCAGAAAGTAGGTTTAACGTCATTTGCAAGAAAAAAGAAAAGCGCTTCAAGGTATTAACAGTATAATGATTATTGTTCTTGCTAAGAACAAGTTTATAAATTAATCAACAAATCAACTTTTTTTTTTTCTGCGCTCGTGTATGAATTTTTCTTTTTCACCTCTTATTTTGCTTAATTGATTTGAGTGTAACGTTATCTATGCATCAGTTTGACGTTTGAGTAATTAGAGAATCATTGCGAAGCGTTAGAAATAATTTGGCCTAAAAAAACAGTTCATTTGTGGTCGAGGAGGCATAAAAAATTGTTTAAACATAAAAATTCAGTATCCAAAGAAAAAAACACATTAAAATTTTATGGAATTAATTTTTCATCACAAGTGTCAGAAAGTGTACGGCTTGTTACTAATTTTCCGTAGAGAAAAAAGGGGGTTAAGCAATCAACTCTACCTAGTTGCGAAAACATCATCCCTTCAAACGAAACATCACACTGAATGTGTTATACTGCCAACATAAATGAAAAAAAAAAAAAGAAATAAAGTTGGCCATCCTAATTCTTCTCGAAAGAAATAACAGGATAAAAATGTTTGGGATTGATTTTCTTTTTATTTTTTTACAACAGGAAATATTTACATGTTCCACTAGAGATACCGGTATAAAAAAATTGTTTACACTCATATGAATTGACGTAACGAGTAATTAAATTCTTATATTTATTTATTTGTTTTAATTTTGAAATTGCGCAGTCTTTTTCAATGGCAGAAATGGAAATCAAAGACCCACCACTTATTTAATCCCACCCCTGCAAAGATCATACCGAAAATTCTCCGACTTTAAAGACAAGGAGTAACGATCTTCCATTAAATCTGTAAAATTCGAATAAAAAAGTAATTCAAAGTTTTGAGCCTTGATTTGCCAAAGTACTGTAGCACTTTGTTAAATTGAAGCGATGCAAAATCTATACGAAATGGATAGACGTGTGCTCTTGGCAGTGCCAATTAAATTTTGATAACTTTTGCAATTTGTGGCCATCAAAAAACATCATTTGCCTTTTGGCATAAATTTTATAATCGGAGTGAGAAGAATGAAACAAGCTATGAATGGAGCCTTTCAAATGCATACGGCATTTATGCACTTATTACTTCACAATATTATATACTTTTGCAAAATCATTCGATTTAATTCCGATCCCATTTTAATTTCGCCCTCATTGTTTTCAAATCTAAAAATCATTTCTAAAAATCACGAGAAAGGGATTTTAACATTAAAGAAAAAAAATCAAGCGTGTCGACTGTTAATTAATTCCAGAAACAACTCAATTAATTACATGTGAAGGAGAAAGTACAAGAAAAAAAATCCAAAATTTACTTTTTAAAAGGTTTTTACACCAAGAAAAAAAAAATCGCGACGACAAGGATAATCATCGATGAAATTACGTCAAAAAGCGGGCGAAATTGTGAAATGCATCCGAATATAACTGTGATCATGCTCTTTATATTTATAAAAAAACTGGTCAACCTTTCGCATGGATGTGACCTTCCCTTGGGCGGTTCCAAAGCCTGAACGGGACGAGATTTTAATTTCGTAACTTTTTTTTCCTTTTTTTCTTTTTTTTTCGTATAGGTATTGACTCGGTCACGCCTTTAATATTCCAGTTTATAATCAAAACCGGAGCAAAAGCGGAGGTTTCAAAAAAAAAAAATTTTAAAATTAAAATTTCGTGCTGCCTCAATGACACTATTTTAAAGAAACTGACCTATTAGGTAGCGTCGTGGGTTGCATAATCGTTTAATAAAAAAAATGTCATTTAATTGAAACGGTGTAACTGAATAATTTCGGAGACATAACTCACGATTGCTGCGTCACCGAAAAACGGATTCTCCCGTTTTTCTAATCCAAAACACGTGCCTGGCTTTTTTCGCGGTGCATAAAACCCGACAATTAACGTATCAAATTTCACGGCGGGAGCCATTTAAGATACCATGAGAAAATGACCCAGACTTAAGCACTGTCACAATTTTATTTTATTTTCGAATAGGCGTAAGTTAAACAAGAAAACAAGTTTAAAAAAAAAAAAAAGAAAAAAAATGACACTCATTTTGTCGTTAACGGTTTCTCGAGGATCGGCCTCTTCAATCTTCAAGAATGTGATCTTCCCGCCTGACCTCATCACTACTTCTTCACACTTCATTTAACATTCATTTTATTTATAAGTTATTGTAGTGGATTATGTATTCGATGCGGAACAAATTTCAAACAGTTAATCGGTTCGCAAAAAAAAAAAGGAAATCCCTCGACTTTTACACGAATTTATTTCCACGTGTTTTATCACAACTCCCCCATGCTTTCTGTGGCTCCTAGATTACGCGGTTCAGGGGTCCAATGACAAAAGTCGGCATCAAAGCGGAATATTTTAACTTTTTACTTCTCTCAATTTTCTAGCATTTTTGAAAATACTTTTTCCGGTGCATTCCTTGCCTCTCTTTTTGATAAATCAATCGAAATCGAAGCCATCTGTTTACTTTTGTTCAACAACGCTTTATAATACAGAAATTGCATCATTTTGCGCATCCGATAAGCCTGTTAGTGTTACACCATTTCGTAACTTTAAAAAAAAAAAAAAGATTTCGGAATTTAGCAGCCTAGATAGAATCTATCTGCTCTGCAGCAAAACCGGACCCTTATGCTTCCTTCCGGCCGGAAATTGCGTATTCTCAAACAAACATTCCCGCTTTTTTTCCCTTTATATACCCGCTGCATATATGTAAATAAAAGAGCGGCGGTTCGTACTTGACGCAATGCTATGACTTACTTAAAAGATCACATAAAGCGATAACATTGAACTTGGTACGGCCGACAATCTGCAAAATCATGCCCGGTTAGTGACATCGATCCCAAAAAGCCTAGAATCCATCGTCTCCGTTATTTTCGATAAAATTAGGTCTCCCCACGTTATAATTAAAAAAGAACAAAGGGGTCCTTTCTTACCAAGAACGGTGACGTAGGCAACCGTAGCCACGTCAATCGGACTGGAAAACGAGAGCCAAGACAACAAGCCCCTCATTTTTTTTCATGCGGCATGAGATTTTACAACAAAATCCAGAAAAGTAAACAACTTGATCCGACTTTAAATTATTATCCTTCTTTTTTTAGATTGAAGGGAGCTTCGAGAATGAATGAAAATCACATGTCGTAATTTTTTTTTTTTCCATCGTCCTACTGTACCATTTAAACGAAATAGAAAAGAGACATTTCTTGCTCAAGTTTCGATCGCACATGTAATCAAGTGCGAGAATCTGATCAGAACAAACATTTTATTCAATGGAAAAGAGCGTTTGTTATTAGTTTTTCGCCCACATTCCCACACGAGAAATATAACATAATCAAACGGGAGAAAACTTGTGTTTGTTTTTCATTTAATTTTTGGCACAGAGGAAATTTTTTTAAGACATTTCGATTACGACAATCCAACGAGTCGAAGCCGCCTTTTTATTATTTTAAAAGCAAAATTACCATCCACTCGATCACGATTACTTTTTTAAGTTTGTTAATAAAAAAAAAAGGAAAAGGACCGAATAAGGAGAATCCATCATCGGCCTCTTCTATTTAACGAGTTGGGAGAAGATCCAAAAATGTCTCTGACATTTCCAAGTGACAACGAATGTTTTCTTGTTAAACAGTTCCAAGACTTCCGGCCGGCGAAATTTTTCGACTAACGATGAACTTAGCAAAAATCGAAAAAAAATTAACGCCTCTTGTTATTTTTCGTCTCCGCCCTAATGATTTCGAAACAAAACAAAAGCAGTCTGAATCGATATTCATCGACTCACTCGACGAGAGAGCAACAAGAACATCGGAAAACTTTGGACGAGGATTCAATTCGAGTTTCGATTAATTACGATCCGGTGGGCTCAAAATTTCCGGATCCGTTGTCCGGATTATTATCAAACCTCTCTTGAGGAAGAATCGAGGACGGACGCCTTTCACCGGTTTTAATATCCCAGATGAGTCGGATCGATGTTTCCATTTTATTTCGGCAAAACATCCTTTTATCTATGATTGATTGCATCGTATTTCGGCCACATGACTCCCGAGTCTATACGCTATTATTCCTTTTGTTTTCCATTATTCGCTCCACTTACTTTTTGCCCGATCTTTGAAATTTGGGAAAGAAAACGGAAGGGGATTTCGGTTTTTCGGCAAGTGATGAGAGCTCTAACCCCGAGGTTGTAAAAATTGGAAAAACTCATGAATTAACTCAAACCTAACTTTTAACCGGCACCATCACCCAATTCTTTATCGGATCGGGAAACGGTTACAAAAACTCGGAAAATCCCATGGGTTCTTACAGAGTTATTTTCTTGTGAATAAAATTCTCAGGAAATAGGAAATGGCGTGGAATACTGTCGGGATTTAAACGTGCTATTCATCCGGGTGCTCCCAGGGAATTCGATAATTCCAGGAATAAGAGGGATGGCTTAAACCCTTTCGGCATTGTTTCCCGCCCTAGACGAAATAAAAAAATGGACTTGGCCAAGCTGCTAAATGTCGAAGGTCTCATTCCGGTTTATTTTTGCTGTTCCATTGACATAATAATCCGCGCATTATCTCGTCACGTAGTCGTACTTTTTTTTTAAATGTTAAAAGAGAATACCTTCTTAATACGGTATATCGATAATTCATGTGGAAAAGGTGTGGTCGTGTAAAGTCAGGAACTCTTATAAGTTTTTTTATCACTTTTTTTTTTTTTTTTGTTGTTGTAAGTCTAGAAAAATTAAATTATTAACTCGACAATAACCGATTAACTTTATAAATAGATTGTATTGTATTGGCTAATGACCAACGTCAAACGTAGTACTAAGGTGGTGCAGTCGATGCTCCGTTTTTCTTCCTTTTCATCGCCGTTATAATATATTCCCATTGGTTACGTAATAAAACCGACGAGGGATTTTCCACGAAATTCCAAATTTCTCTCAAGGTTTCTTTAAACAAAAAAAAAAAAAAAAAAAAAAAAAAAAATCCGACTAGATAGTTCAACAACGGACCGGCCCGCAGGGCAACTGGAAACCCGGGTACGACCGAAACCGTAAAAAATCTGCCTATCCTCCCCTAACGGCTGCATGTTTCTATGTAAAAAAGGAAACGCTTTAAGAACATTTGTGAAAGGGTCTTTAAGCTAAATTTTTTTTGAGAACAATTTTACAAATCCTAGCTCCCAATGTAACACGTCAGTTCTGCCGATTAGAAAATATTTTCTCTGCAAAAGACGAATTTTAAAAAATGCAAGTGGAATTATTATATGACAACCAGATTTCTCTTTAAAAAAAAAAAAATTTAACTGAAACTCGCAAAAAAATGTCAAAAATTTCAAAAACGGGAATAAAAGAAACGTTAAAATATTAAACTCCACTTTAGAAAACCGCAAAGTTTTTGAAAAGGAATTCGAGTATAAAATTTTCAGCAAGTAAAACCACAACAAAGTAACTTTTATATCTGCTAAAGGACAAAAATATCCATTTAACATAATTAGATTAATAGGCCGTTAAACAATGACCCACGATTTAAGCATCAGAGGAAAAAAAATATATTTAGAGCAAACTTTTCCTGAGGGAATTCGCCGGCAAAGTCACGTCTTTTGTCTTTCGCAATTTCCTAGGTATGACAATAAGATCGGGTTCAATAAGTCACTTGTTGCCGGTCGGGTGTCGCATTTTACTTTTTTTATTTTATTAAGCCAATGAAAGTGAGATGTCTTTGTCACGACTTTCATTCCGTTCCTCTTCTTTCCTTTTTAAAATGTATAGGTAAATCAGTCTTCATCAGAGACGGAATTCACAAAGGTATTCGTTCGCTTTTATAAAATCGACCGGGGGGAATCCCCTTTCCAAAGGATTCCCATATCCCGGGATTTCGCTTTAAATTTCGAAGCGATGTCAAGATAAATCGATCCAATTGCATAATGAAATGTAAACATCATCGTGAATGATAAATTAAATGAATGAACGAAACCGCGTGCATTTTTTTTTTTTTTCGTCACCAGAGAAAGTCCCACCAGATTATGAAGAAAGGAAGAATAAAATGATGTAATTTCGTTCCCCGAATTCTGTGCGTCGTCGATCGAAAATTGCTTACCTGCAAAGAAAGAGAAAAAAACCCAACTGTTAGTAACGATTTTTGTGATGTAGATTCATAATTTTATTTTTTTCTTCTTTGGAAGTACTGAAAACTTTCCACGCAACCGACGTTTTCCCAGACTTCCACCGTAATTATGCATTCGAGACCGACATAACTTTAAGTAAAGTGAATAATTACGGTACATTTACATAAAGCGATGTGACTTTTACGTGTTCAATCAGTTTAAAAGGATAATCATCGTCAGCTTAAAAAAATTTTAAGGGAAAAAAAAATCGAGTTTTTTTTTTTTTTGCGTTTGGACCTTTAGAATTTCAGACGAAAGGCTACTTCCGCAGAGGGAAAAATGTGCCGATCCAACGAACGACCAACAGAATATTTCATCGAACGCGTTGTAGAAACCGTGTCATCGAAGTCTAACCGACGAAACTTATTGTATCCAGGGAAAGGCACAGTCCGTCACAAAGGTAGGATCGATTACTTAAATATTTTTGGGAATTGTTAAGGAAACCACCTTACATCCTTTTCCTCGAAAAAGTTGCCCGAGGGCAAGCCAACGATGGCAAACCGCAAAAGAAATGTTAAATTCTCACCCGACCCAAAGGTTGATAATGAAGAATTATCCGATTGTTATCAGTAGGGGCCTTGCCAATAAAGCCATCTTCAATTTAATTATTTGTGCTTATAATCTCTCTAATGAACTTCACCTGCCACACCTCGCGATAAATCGTGCTAATTACTTCCTTAACATTCGTCAAACAACAACTTTACTAACTCCTAAGTTTCTATTTTTTCTCGTGTCGGGAAAACGATCCGACTAACGAAAAGCACATGTATACGTTCCATGTAAAAATCATTAATCTTTCGACTCCGACAACAATAATAGCGTCCCAGACAAAAAAGAAGCCAACCATGATAATGATTAATATGACCAAGCGTAATTGTAACAAAGGTGATGAACTCTCAGTTATTAAAGATAATTCTACTTCGACGGTTAAATTATATAATTTTTTTCTTTTTTTCAATCGGTACTGCAAAAACAATTTTCAAGATAAAGTTCATTTGAGTAGCTTGGATTTTGCAATGTGAAGCTGCATCTACGTATGGGACCAAAGCGCAGGCGTTAACAACGGAGTTCTCCCGCAGAAATCGGCAGCGCCCCGGTCCACCCTTAGATTTTTTGAACCTACTGGGACCACAATCGCACACATTTTTCAAGTGTCAAAGAAAAATGAATTAGGCAACGCTTTGCTTTTTTTCATAATTTTGTGTAATACGCAATATCATCAAAGTTGTGATGGATGTGGAAGACGAAACGATACGGATTCATTTCCTTGATTGTCTCAAAGAGTGCGATTCGCAACGAGTGTTGAATGACACGGGCATGTGGCATGTGATTCAACGCTTTTAACAGACTTCTGACTCTGACCCATTTGGGTAATTACACAAACCAAGAGGTCGTCGGTGTTAATTTTTCTTCTGCATTACTGCAACACAACCTACCGAAACCCATTTTTTATAAAAAAAATTTTAAAAATCTTCATTTTTTTTACTTTTAATCGATGCAACGTGTTCCCTTTTATTTGATCAAGCGAAAGGGATTTTCCTCCACGTGCTAGTGACCTATACAATTATCGCGAGTAAGGAGGTAAGTTTTTATGTGTCAAGATTGACAGCACTGATGGTGTGTTGAAACGGTTTTTTTTTTTTTTAAAAAAGATCGACGAAGTTCGTGAAGTAAGTGAGATTGGCATTTTGCTTAATTCAAAGACAATGATGATAATAATAATAATAATAATGATAATACATTCGATTCGAGGATTAAGCAATACGTTGCTGGTTGATCGATGGGAAAGCGTCTGCTGAATAATTCGTGATCTTCTTTTTTTTTTAAATCATGATGTAAAACACCAGCTTGATTTCATTTGAGTAATCTAAGATGGGCCCCACGAAAAAGAAATTGGGTAAGCTACTTGCACAAAATTTAACGGTGAGAAATGCTTGAAATGCTTCAGAGACTTGTTTAAGTAGTCCTTTTCATGCGAATCTGTTACACTATCGACTTCGGGTGAAGAAGGGGAGAAAGGAAAAACGTCTTATCAATTAAATAGGGATCATGGAACTGTCGTCTTTCATTTTCGATACACTATACATACCCGAGTACTGACATTGACAAAAAAAAGGCAGAAAATCCGGAAATCGATTATCTATAGCTGCTTATTTCAGGAGTGATCAGAAAAAATTAAAATTTGGATTTTTTTCTGTGAAAATGTCGTAAGAAAAATACTAAAAATTAAAACTAGAAAACTTAATAATATTTTGGAATCTTTTATTTTCAAAGTAATCTTTTTCTTAGGAAGCCGTAGCATATTTAACTACAATTTTAATGGAGCGTTGTTAACTCCTGTTACTTATCTAGCGACAGCAATTAATTTTATTTTAAGACAACTAAAAGTCTTATATTTCCTTTCCCCCTTTATTACAATTTTTTTCCCCAGAAATAACTATAAAAATTTACTACCTCCGTCATTGTCATCCAAAAAGATCTCAAGAGCGAATCCAGGATTTTTTATACGGGAAGGAGGAGTACCCACGATTTGCAACCCGAAAATCTTTTACAAAAAATTTTAAAAAATTCTATCAATTGATCTTTTACAAAAAAAAAAATTCTCTTATAAATTATTGATACACAATAAAAGAAAATAATTTTATAATCTAGTTAAAAAAGTGAAAAGACGTCTAAAAGGTAGAAAATAAAATAAAAAAGGAAAAATATAATATTTCGAATGAGTCTTAAATGACATCGTAGGCGAGAAGCAAAAAGAGACTTTTTTTTTTTTCCTTTTTGGATCCAATCTAATTATTGATATTTAGTTAAAGAAAATTAAGTGAAAAGCTTTTGCCAAGGTTTAAAAAATCCTTTTTTTTAGCGTTCGATAACCGAGTATCTCACCGTTAAATAAAAATAACCTTTCGGTCGGGGTTACGTTCAAATCTATTCTAAGGTCGTTTAAAAATATATATTCGCTTTTGTTCGATTCCATCAGATCATGTTAACTTTATCATACCCTCGAATAAAACTGATTCGAAAAAATATGTTCCGTTATTAGTTTTTTTTATTTAAAAAAAAAAAAAAAAAAAAAAAAAAACTAGTCGTATTATGTTGGTAGCTCATGATGTTAAACTTTAGAATTGACTGACCTGAGTTACCAGATTTTATAACGAGGCACTAAAACGAGTTGTGGATGACCATGGACGGCCGTGTTAATAATGACTGAACTCTTTTTTTTTTTTATCTTTTTTTTTTTTATCTAAAAACGTGGGAGGCCTCAAAAAAAAGATGACGTTCGAAAGTAGGCATATCGAAAGAAAGTAAAAGATGACCCAAGTTCACTTAAGGTCGGAGATACGCATTGGATGCGACTATAATTTACATTAAATACCTGGTAAACGCTTTCGCTTTTTTTTTCTCGAAAGGTTATCATATCAGCGAAATAAAACAATGAAGTTGGGAACTTTTGTCACGTTTAAATTCAAAATTACATCCGGTTACGTTTTTCATTAAGGGCGGAGGGACTTTTAAAAATCGAACGAATTGCAGATATTGACCCTTTGCCGATTCAAGGTTTATTTTATGGATTGCGGCCAGAATGATAAAAAAAAGTCGCCAAGTGGAGCGTTTATTTTTTTTTTTTTGCTGGCAAAACAGTGATAACGATTTGCAAATGACAGATGTATAAGTTTTTTTTATTTTTTTATTAAAGTCGAGCATAATTCCTGGTCCAAATACCTCTCACAATAGGCGAGTTACGTGTTACGTGACATTCGGTTGCGTATCATCCGGATTTCTTTATATTCATAACATTACGAGCAATTCTATTATATTCCGATACGTGGTTATATGCCCCTATGAACACTAAGAAAAAGGCAATGACATACAAAGGTAAATAGAATATCGTGATTGTTTCGGCACTTTGAATCCCCGTTATAGTTTTTTTTGAAGAAAGTGCACGAGATTGAAATAAATGTGTTTTCACTTTCTCAAAGGGATTATTCATGTATAAGAATCATCATCTTGTCACCCATCCAAAATTATGATAGATAAAAGGTGCGTTCAACTTTTCCTTTTTTTTCCTTATCGGCTTTCGAGGGGAAGATAAATAAAAACCGAGACGATGCAACTTCGGAAACGAACACCGGTCAGAGTTCATAATAATTCCATCACAAGAGATTTTTACAACTTTATGATTGGATCTTATTTCTCTTTTTTTTAAAAAAAACTTTTCCAATATTTCTCTGTCGGAAGTATATTTATAACAAAATTTTTCCGGTGACCTTTTATCCTTTCCATTTCAGCAAAAAACAAAGCCAGTCAAGTTTTAAATGTTGGACAAATGATTTTAAGGACGTTAATCCTCGGCTTTGTCTCATCAAGTAGCGCTGACAGCGAGATTAAATACATCTTTGTTTAAAACTTAGAGACAAATTCCTATTTACTAATAAAGGTGGCCCTGCTATTTGGACTTTCCAATGAAATATCCAACTTCTCACTTCTTTTTACAGGAGGAAAGCAAACACTATATTGATTTCGAGTTTGCGTTCAAACTTTTTTTTTTTTATTCTTTATTTTTCAATTTAACTTTCGTCCTCTCAAAACTTCCGTCAATTAAATTTAAAAAAAAGGTCGGTTATAATTTCATTCTGAGCGATGATTTCCTTTTTAATTTTTCCTCTAGGGTTTTCCTTGTACCGAGAAGAGAGGATTTTCTGGGTGATGCAACTAAAGTCGTAGCGAATCCGATTGCATAATCCGAAACCGGGGTAACACAATTTCATGATCTTGAATAATAAGGAGAGCGAGTTTTAGAGCGATGCCCCCGTCATATATACGCGGTAAAATGATTTATGAACTTTTACCTGGAAGAAATCTTTGCCCTTAAAACCTTGAACGAAGTCGCTTCGTTTTTAGAGAGAAATTTTTCGTTTAAATATAATAAAAGCGACCGGTTGATTTTTTTGGAACACTTTACCTAAATGCAAATGAATGGACCGAAAGTCTTATATTTAAAATTAAAGGTAAATATGTAGGAAATGCAATTGGTGTGCAAACAAACATGCGAGTGCATGAGGCTCTACTATCGATCGTCATTAACGACAAATGTTTTCTGTCAAGCGATTAAAAACGCGTTGTTCGTAGCAACACGTTTTCCTCTTTATGAAAAACCATTTTTCATTTCAATAAGTAATATTACCATCGACTGGAGAGCTTACACTTCCGAGGCTTCGAGATATCAACTTTTCAAATATTTGTTTTTTTAACCTTTTAGGGTCTAAGGTGCGGAGAATAATTCGCAAAAGTATTTTTCCAAATTTTGATTTATGAATCGTTTCAAGCAATCTCCGTCCTCATAGATACTCGCCGTATGCGTTAAAACCTAAATTAAGCTACTACGGATTTCGAGTATAGGCAACTCGCATCACATGCGTGTAATACAAATTACCGCATCGTCGCAGATTTCAAATTTGCAGAATGATGTGATTCCGAACAGAAAAATGAATATGGCGCCAAAAGTAAAATTTTTAAAAATAAAATTCCTCCGCCACTTTGAATTTTAATTTTATTTTAAACTTCTGACTTCAGATTCGGAATCGGTGGTAAACCAAAACAGTTCAAAGTTCAATTAATTACCTTCATGATTAACCTATAAACAGAATTTTTTATTTTACGCAAGAAAGGGTTAATATCAGTGCTTCACTTTATAAGCTGTACTGAACTTTGATTGTAGTATTTTATGTAAAATATCTATGGTGTCATTTGAGCTCACACAACCACATATGTGATTTTATGTATTTAATCAAAAACTAAAAACGAAAAAACGTAGTTTTATAATATTACATACAGTTTTATATTATTATATACGACTTTATATAACGTTGTATAAAGTCATATAGTCATATATAATTATATTGTCCAATAATTCGTATATAATTATATATAGTCCATTTATATATTTTTTTATAAAATGTTATAAAAACTTTTTGTCCCGGGAGGTTCTCGGATCGGAAATTGGCATTCCTGCCAGCAAAAAGGGCTTTTATACACTACATTTTCCAGGGACTTAGGCCGCGAGTTCTGCTCTGATGTTAGCCTTGTTAAAAGCCCAGGATCCGTCTTCAGTTTACCGGATTAAAGCCCCTAGTCCCAATATTCGCCTTTAAAAATAATGTATAATTGTCGATTTCCGGCCTTCGTTTTGAAGGAAAAAAAAAAAAAATGCTGCTCAGACATGTCAACTTGACAGAATGTAATACCGCGCCCTTTAAAACATTCCTGACAGCTTTTTGATCCTTAGATAAGCGAATAGATGCATCAAAATTTTCTCTTAAAGTTTATGTACACAAAGAAGAGGAGCGAAAGTCAATAGAAAAGGAAAACTCCCGGAGATTCTCTATCTCGGCTCCGGGTTTCTCAAATTCAAACGTATCGGATATATTAAGTCGTAGATGCGATTTATCTGGGGCCGACTCCGTGAAAAGTTGGATCTTTTAAAACTTTGCGAATAAACTTTCCTCAAAACGTTCCAGAGCTATTTGCTTCCTACGGCTCCGTTTGATCTCTGACGAAACTCTACAAATCGATCTCTATGCTTTAAAAAAAAAAAAAAAGGGTTTTCCTTCTTTCTGTCCAGCACACAGAGAAAGAGCCTTGTGACACCTCAAAATTTGATTAATTTTTACTTCAACTTTAGTAATAATTACTAAAAATCGGTATTTATGGCCAATAGTAAAAATAACCCAAATTTTGAAATATCACATAGCACAGCTCAAAGTTGAGTCACTGCAATAACCATAATGTATATATATATTTTGTTTCTTTTCGTAGAATTGTCGATGAATAGCGAAATTCACCCGAAATTTCTACTCTTTACCTCAATATAACTAAACGGTTACCATCTGGAATTCTCTCCTTTTCAAGGTTTCGACTCCGAAAAATGGACTCATAAGTAGAAAAATTACCGATATTTTTCCAATTTTTCAAATATTTCATCGACATCAAGTTGAAACATGTCACAAAGCTTTTAAATAATAAATTTTCGGTAAAAACGTGGATCGATCAGTTCTCTTAAAAGTATCGACAATAATAAACAAGAGAAAAAAAAGTAGTTTGATCTGTCATGTGCAATCATTTTTACAAATTTTAATGGATCATCCAAGTAAAAGGTTTTATGCGTCGTCATAATTAAATAAAAGGGAATCCCATGATTCGGTACACTAATTTATTTATTTATTTATTTATTTATTTATTTATAATACTGAAGCTAACAGCAACTATATCTGCCTTTTATTAGCAATCTTTGTCAAAAAAGTGTAATAAAAACAAAAACAAAAGTAAAATTGGAGAAAAGAAAAAAAGAAAAAAAAAAAAAAAAAAAAAAAAAAAAAAAAAAAAAAAATTGATCATAATTGAATTTAGTACTGCTACTCTGTTTGAAGGACATCTTTCACGGTATTGCGAAACTCCTTAGAAGATGAGAAAATGTCTAACTCCAAATGAAGGGTGTTGAAACTGTCGATCATACGGGACAGGTTGGAGGAAGAGGGACATAAGGAAGAGGATAGCAGAGGACGGTGTTGTCTACGAAGGATGGAATGGGGGACATGGAGCCCGACTTTGCTTAAAAGATTAGAATCAGAAATGTTTGAATTTAGTAAGGAATGCAGAAAAAAAAGGTCGTGTTTAGTACGAAGGTACTAAAAGGTACTAATGACGAAGGTCTTAAAAGTTTTCCGGATCGTCCCGTCTGACATACTCGCAGACGGAGCCCTTTAACGAGCTTTCCCGTTTTGCCTTTTTCCCAGTTCAATTTAGTAAAAGCGGAAAATTGGAAAATTGGACCGATGGATTGTAAACAAGTTTATTTTTGTCGCAAGGCATGTATATCATTATAATCCAGGCATTAAATCAATAGAATTGCAATTTCAAACACGTGCATCCCATTAGAAAAAAAAAGGGTAATTTAGTTGTCACACAATACGCAATTAACGCTTATTAATATTCAACTATGTCGGCACATGAAAACTCTCGACGTCGTGTTTTCCGAGGCTGAGTCATTAAAGGGGTTCGTTTTTTTTTTTTTCCTGTCTCCTAAACCTTGGAAATTCTCTCCGCCGGATGTGTGCGTTTTTTAAAAACATTTTCGCAAAATAACACACCCGCGAGCGACTCCGTTTAGTCAAATTAAGTCATATTATTTAACTTAAGAAAATCGATCGGAACGAGTTTCAAGCGGAATAATTTATTATCAAAAAATCAATGAAAATTCCAACTTGAAAAACTGCAGCTGACACCAAGGATAGACTTAATATTAAAAACCGGGTAGACGCCCATTTTATTTCCTTGGGGATCGTGCATTATTTCTTTCTTGTAAAGCCAGGAAAAGCCAAGATTAGGAAAAGGCGGTCGGAAAGGAATGGATGGAAAATATCACAAAACGAAAATTGATTCTTTGTCCACCTTTAGAGTCGTGCTGTGTCCACCTACCATAAAAGACACCTTTACATTTCCTTGGAACAAGGACAAATTTGTTCGACTTTTTGTAGGTGCTCGTGGGTATTCCTACCAATGTCACGGCTAACAAACCGATCGATAGCAATTAAATCGGTGTGACCGGGATGATTTAATCTTGGGCACAGATTTGGTATTTACCGAAAATGATCCCCCCTCCCCCCCTTCCCCATTAGTGAAAACGGTCAACAACTCCGTGGCAACAGATCATTCCCTTTGAATATAATTTGCGAAATCACCGTACTAAAAGACTTGTTCTTTTCTCCGAAAATTCCGATCGATTCGTTAACCTTAAAGTGATGATGCAATTCGATCCGTTAGCACACAAAATAGGGATAAGACTCGTCTCCGATATCGTGGGTCGAAGAGAATCGGTTCGTTGGACGGTCGAGACTCGATATTACCTTGAGAAAGGTGAACGATGCACCTATTGTGCCCATAAATTATGGGTGGCAACTTTTCATTTTGTCTGCCCGCTACGAGTATGACAATGTAGGCATTATTCGGTTAGGTCTCTATGGACTCATCTTAAAAAAAAAAAAAAAAAACACTCGTCACGGAATCGTAATCGCGATGCAAATTTTACCATTCCAGTAGTATTTCGTTTTCAAAACTTGTTTTTTTTTTTGTATCATCTTTTAATTGTGTGTTCCCTTGAGTGACCTCAGCTGAATTTACATTTAATAACGATTATTATAATCCCTGAGAATTCGTCATAAATGGCGCCTGTTCAAGGTTCCACATTCGCGACATTATGTCAAGTTTTTAAAGGAAAAATGCCAAGTTCAAGATCGTAAGGCGGCGGTGGCTGGAATCGTCCTTCGATACACTTTTTTTTTTTTCCTAAATGAAACACAAGAGTCAGTGAGATGTAAACGATGACCTTTTCAATGACATGTTTTTTTTTTTTTAAGTAAGCTTGTCCTGTGTTCAACAGTGTGGAAATATAAATTCCTGTTCTTGTTTAAGCATCTCTCCAAATAAATAAATAAATAAAAAAGTTTTTCATCTTGGTTTGTTTTTATCATAGAAAAAGGAAAGCTTATGAAATTTTGTGACATGGTGCAAGGCTCGAGGATCATCATCGTAAACTTACACGTATCTTACGCAACGCTATAAATTCACGGCTATAAACTTTTTCTTTTTACGGCTTTAACTCGGGAAAGAAGGAAATCATAGAGTTTATTTAATCTTAGAGAGAAAAAGATAGCTCCCCGAGAATAGCAAGGCGCCCGTCTTAAAAGATGTGGTTTGCGGTTTATGGTGCATGGGGGCATGAGTTCAACGATTCAACTCAAGCTATTAGGTATAATTCCAAACAAAAATAAGCTGCCATCCCCAAGGCGAGAGTCGATTTTGAGTCTGAGACTTACGGAAACCTCCGACTTCAACTCGTCTTTTATCACAGCATTGTTTACAATTCGTCAAGGCTATTATAATCCCGCGTTATTTTAATAGAGGCACCAGGATGTCTTAATTAACGGTGGAAATGACAACAGACCTTTACCGAATTACCAAGCAGAACCGACAATTTTAAAAAAATATACCGCTCTTATTCTTCGCCTAATACGATATCGAAATGAAGATTCTTCTTCCTTTTTTATTAATTTTATGGCTGCATTATTATTGACTGACCTTAAAACCATGCAGTTTTGCATATTTTTTTCACGCTAACACCTTGGCCGAGGTCGCACATACCGATAGGAAACCCTAATTTCGAACAAGGATAATATTTTTTATTTTTATTTTTTATTTCTATTTTTTAAATGTATGGCAGCTTGACACTCTTGGGAGTCTTGGGGTGCTTCATCATGGTAACACGTCCAAGCGTGACGTTTACGCTATAAATTAACCCACTTGACCGGGGGTTACTTTACTTTACAAGAGACATCATCATTTTTAGGTCCTTCATCTTGCCCTTAGCCGAGTCCGAGTTTAAAAATAAATTTTTAAAAAAAATTCGAAAAGCTCATCGTACGATGAACCGAAGCATCTTTTTACTCCATTCTAAATCGGGTTTCGAAATTTAAAAAAAAAGGCCGAATCGTCATTTTTGACGTTGATAAATAACCGCCTTCGACTTAAAGATCTCTTTCGCGGCGTTTTATCACCTTCTTCCTCCTGTTACGAAGTTAAAAAAAAAAAAAAATAACATAATTGGCGGTTTGATCGAACAGGAACCGAGCAATGTTGTCGCATTAGTCTTCCTGATATGAGCCGAAAAAATTTATTGCCCGGGGAAAATTAACAATAATTTCTAGGCTTCGGATTATAAAGAAACTCGAGGCTATTATTAATTATTTTTACTACTTTTAGGTATTACAATCTCCTTTTACAATAAAAACTTTGTGCTATTATATTTTTCAAGAAGGTCAGACGATCCATCTTGACCGGATTAAATCGCGTGCTGCATTATGCGCTCGTGTGCATTCGGGGATATATGGTGAACGTATAGGAAACAATTAAAACGACTCATGATTCGCTTAGGGGCCCTAACAGCAGCTTTTCCATGTGTTTTCGTCGCGGAGACCACGTCTTTTTGACACTAAATGCCGGGTTTTTTCTTCTCTTTTAAATCGACCATGTAATTTTGTGCTTTTTTTTTTTAATTGATGCATGGGCCGACCCCCCCGATCGTGTTTCTCCGGGGCGACGACAGCCCGTAAGAAAAGTATATTTTCTTTAGTTATGCATGGGCAGGGCCGTCTCTAGAGAACTTTCCCCAACTTTTATTTGGTGAATTTTCAAACCCCCCTCCCCCCTGTGGCCTAAGTCGAATTCGAATCTAAAGGGCAATGCAAACGGAGGTTGCCTTCGTTTTCCACAGTTTCAGTTTTTTGAATAATTATACTACTTCTTGATTTCGGCATTACACCGCATGAAAAAACTGCAACGGTTGCAACCATTATTTTGATTTGAGTCCGAGATTAAAGAACTCCAAATAAGGACAATTATTAGCTATGCTAGTGCTAAACCGCGTTTGCAATGATGATTTCAAACCGAGAAAAATTCACTTAAAGACATTCCTTTTCGTTAATAGGAGAAAGGTTTTTTTTTTCGGGGGCTCGTGGCAGGCTCCCTAAAAATAATCCGCAACAAGCCCGCATTTCTCCCGTTGGGAGAGGCAAACTTAAAATTTCATAACAATTAATTGCTCAAGCAAATAACATTAATTGAAAAATTTTCAGATTTAATTTCTACAACTTATTTGGGTTATCCGCAGTTTTAGTTCGTGACATGAATAAAAAAGGGAGAAAGGGAGAATTTCCAAAACTTGAGTCACGAAAACACCTTACCCGTTTTTTTCCCATTTAAAAAAAAAAAAAAAAAATCCAGCGAAAAAAAAGTGAATGACGAACGTTTCGGCGACGATGTTTGCGCTTACGCAATCAGACGAAGACACGGTGGACAAACAAATCTAAAACTTTTTAAAGGCAGAGTTTTATCACCTTGGCACTTCTTTCAGGGTCAGCAAACACAAAAATATTAATTATCGCTATTGTCAAGTGTACACTAAAGCCGTTGTAATTTCACTCGATTGTTGACCGAAAGTCACCTTGGTTTCGAGTGGAAATGTTTAGTTATTCGGGTGTTTATCGCAAACAAAAAAAAAAAAAAAAAAAAAAAGCAGGAGTGGTTTCGATATCGCTTTGACCGGGTGAATCCTTTTTATCCTTTCCAATTAAATAAAGGAAATGCGGAATAAGCAAGATACGAGAGGGAATCGGGAGAAGGATGCCTGCAAAACGTTTCTAATTTTAAAAGCGTGACCCAAAACTCGGTTAATTACGGTTTCAAAGCGATAATTGTTTTTACAGGATTTATTTTAAATCACTTTCGCATATTTTCTTTTTCAGAGCCTATAAAAAAAAAAAAAAGGTTTAATAGCAGAAAAAAAAAAGAAAAAAGCTTCAGAAGCTTCATCCGTTTTCGCTCTTTTATCATTGTTATCGGTCCACTTTATTACTGTCCCCTACTGCGTCAACCCTTTAATTACAAAATATAGAATTTTTTTTCCCCTCCCAAACATTTTTTAGCCTTACATACAATATGAAAGTCCATTTTCCGAATGAGTGTGCTTTCCTGGGGTTTTTTTCCATTCTTTTTGTCCCCCTCCCAAGTAATTTACTTTCATTTTATTTCCATTAAATTCGCCCAGTTTTTTTAAAAATTTTTATTTCTTTATTTTTCATTTTGATGAGTAACAAAAGCTTAGCAAAAAAAAAAAAAAAAAAAAAAAAACTGAATTTTTGTTTTTGATACCAAAAATCTGATCCGGGCAGTGTTGCCAAATCCCAAAAAATTTTAATTTAACTTTTTTTTTTCAAACTGCAAATCGTACAACATTTGGCCAACAGGACTTTTTAAGCTATGCAAGTCCGACTCTTTTGTGATGAAGAACATTTCGATAGCTGGAAAACGGGCGCTCATAAGCTAACACATATAGGCAACTTGTGTTACAAAAAAGAAACAACCGAGAATTGCTCGCTTGCTTTATACTGTGCTTATGGCTCTAGCAGACGAGCAATTCTTGCGTACTGCGGATTGCATAGCCACCCCCGTAATCCCGATACCAGCTATTGGACATCCGAAACTCAACCGGAAATCCGGAATTCAACATGGCTGACCGGAAAATAAGAAACTCGCAGTTTTTGCTTTCAACCGCAGAAATCCTGTATCTGGTTCACAATAGGAAAAAAAATCTTGAAATACAAATTGAAGAGCATTGAATTGCCTAGAAATATAGTCAAGTTTCGATTTTTCGACAGGGTCGTATTAAGGTTTACAATAACTGAATTTGAGCATGAATGACAACAGTAAAAAACTCCTTTCGGATATTTGCAGAAGTCTTTTTTATTCTATTCGTCTTGCACTGGAATATAAATTGGAATATAAATTTTTCATACGTTTTTTAAAAATAATTTACTGATCAGGATCTTATTAAGGTTAAAAAAATTTGGAAGACTAAGTTTTGTTACTAATGCATTTATTCCCTCGCGATAAAATACTCCTTCGTTCGGGAAAAAAAGCATCGGAAAAAACATGTATTTTATTTTAAAAAGTGAGAAAAATCGCCAGGCTGGGCGGATTTTCCTGATTATTTTCCCAGTTTTTAAAAGCTAAAATGATTATCAAGTGCTTGGAAAAAAAGTTAAAAAAATTGTGCTCAATTCGGAGTTTCCTAATTTTCGGCCGCCATCTTGAATTCGGGACTTCCGGCTGAGTTTTCGGATGTCCCATTCTTCGATTCAGACAACGATTTTTCAAAAATTAAGCCTAGTCTACAAGAAATATCAGGAAATAGGAGATTTGTGTAAGAAATGTGTAGCGACACGTTTTCCTTTTTTTTCCTTTGAAACTTGTACCACGTTTTATGTTAAACAGATAGAGGATGTTTTTTTTAAACAAAGATATCCTTTTGTTGGCTTTATATTGGAGTTTTCATTTAGCTATTGTACTTAAAGTTAGCCTCGCTAACATTATGGCGACAGTGACAGGACTTAGAAACTAGACAAAATATACCAGGCATTTTCCCAAGACTGTTCCATGCTATTTAATATTTTCATCAGGGTCCACTTGTCTTATTTTACAATTTTAGGCCTATTCATTTCTATATAATTTTGACATTTTCGGAAACGGACAGAATTTTTAGAGTCCGGGGAAGAAAATTTTTACTTTTTTCTTACAGCAGTGCGTGGCTGAGTTCTACTCTTCTTTCATATTTAAACGTTCGTCCACAGGCTTTTCCGTGAAATCACGCTCTAAAATCATGATAAACGAGTTTCTTAGGTGCCAACATATGTAATTTTGTAAAGCAAGCTGCCCCTGACCGCAAAGTTTGGTTGTCTGACTGGGAAATTTCGTGACAAAAGCAAAACACATATCCCGGCCGATGATTCGTTAATACGATAACACTCGTGCAATAATAGTAGCCGATTAAAATCCGTTTACATTAATTATCTATGACTCATCTTGAGCGTAATATTACATTTCATCGATTCTAATAAACGACATTTTATTACCACAACTAGATTTACCAGTCGCCGATGTCATTTTAACGTTCCGGTTCCGGTTCGCAAATATAATTCATCTCTCGAAATGGTTTGATTCCCCGAAATCATGCAAGATACAGTATTACGTTTCGGTTTAAATTTCCTTTTTTTGGTCTGACAAATGTTTTGTTTACGTCTGAGCGAGGATGTTACACATCCTCGTACAAGAGGGCCTAAATTAGGTTCAATGAATTATGTAACGATGCGATGTTTGTTCGTGCCTAAAAATTTAATTTTCTATCTAGACTAAATATATTTTCGGTTATATGTTTAACTTTCACTCGGTTGTTTTACGGTTCAGGTTTAAGGTTCATATAATTGTAGGCCTATAATCGATATTCCAAAACCAAACAACAATTATATCTTCCTCATTCTGCTAACTTTTATTCTTCCGTCAATTTGGCACCGGTTCCTTTTTTAATATGACCTTGGTAAAAAATGTCCAACCTATATCCGAGTCAACCTTTCGTCTCTGATAGGAATTCCTGGTACCTCCGGAATAGGACTTTTATTTTTACTTATCAAGTCTTTCGCATCCGTGGGAAACCCAACATAAGCAAACCCTTATTATACCAAAGCACGGAAAAGTAATAATTGCTAGGAAAGCTCATAATCGAATCCTTGAGGCCGGATACAAGAGGATCAAGGGTGTAAACACTTTCCGAATCATTAAATTCCGACAAACCGAGTGTGTAACAAGGCACACGTTAGACCCTTCGATCGCTGAATTATTGATTTCCTTCGGGGTGGAAAATCGATATCGGTTAAATGTCGGTCGTGTGGGTAAACTAGGCCAACCAAAATATCGTGTTATATTACAAAAAAAATCAAACTATTTTTGCGACTCTGAAAAACGGTCCCGTTTCAAAGAACGATGACCTCGAAAGGTAGTAGCAGTACTACTCGGCAAACGGCCTTGATAGTTGTTTTGCCACCATCATGTGGGACGTCTAGTAAACAGGATCCCCGATACGAATGTTTTTTTTTTTTCCTTCGGTTATTAATTTGATAAAGCTTTCGGTTCGTTAACCTACAAACAAAACAAAAAAAATCATCGATGCGAGCCGGTCGGATCATACATTCGTGAGAATTGGCCAATTTTTTTTTTTTTTATTATTCTATTTCGTTTTTATTTTATTTTACTTCCACTTTATAACGAAACTTTAGGATCAGTCATGTAAAGAGCACTCGCTAATCATGATTACTATTGTGATGCAACATAAAATTCTTAACTCTGTTACATTCTTGTTTTCATTTTTAATTATAAACTTTATACTTCTAGACTTATGAGAATGCTAACTATATGAATTTTGTTATGTAAAAAAAAAAAAAAAAAAAAAAAAAAAAACAGTATGTTTCCTAAAAGTTTTCTCCCTAATGGAAATATTTGGGAAAGCCCAATGGAATGTAACTCCCATCAAGATTTGAATGGTGGCCGATTTGCTAGCGGCCAGTGCTTTTCCCGATCCTGCATTTCCAATTCTATTTCAATAAAGCATTTGTTTCGTCACTGCTTTTCTTGGGATAAAGTTTCTGTTTCCATATTTTGGTTGAGTATTTTCATCCGTAAAATTTGATTCCACGAAGGATAATCGTTCGTTTGTGCGTATCAGGAAGCAAGCGGACAGCTTAAATAATAAGGCAAGCATTGCTCACATTCTTAATCCGGGCCGAAATTCAGGATAACTCTGCCAAAGAAATCTTACTTCAAAGTTGAGTGGAAAGAAATATTATGACCAGGTAGCATTTGTATAATTATATAAGATAGGCCGAACCGACATATGTTTCCACATTGCGACACATGTAAATTCGGAGCTATGATTCGACATTTTTTTATTCTTGTGCACTTCCTAATCTATAGGCGGCGTCACCTCTACAAAATGCCAATAAGTTATATTTACGGAGGCTTAGGTATAACGACAATCATGACGAATAGGATTGAAAATTGTTAAAAATCGTGATAAAATTTTTGATAACACCGGTGCCTGTCCAATCAAGGGGTCAAAGTATTTGGAGAAAACTATGACTTGACACTTAATCACAAAAAGGGACCCTAAAATCATGGGCAACAAAAATTCTGCTTCACATTTCGTTAAAGCTTCCATTTCGATCGATTTTTTAAGAATTTATCTCTGTCTAATCGGGCAAAAAAAGACGATTTTTACTATCCCGATTAGGAACCTGCCCGGGAAAAGAAAGAATCTTAATTCGAAACACCGAATCGGAATGCAGGGGTGGAAAAATTTCGGAGGATATAAGTGCTATAACTTTTAAACAATGTCGAAGAAAACGGAAAACATTCATCTTAAAGTCACCGAATTCCATTGAAGCCTCAAGTATAATTTTACGAATTCCTTTTACGTATGACCTACTTTTGTACAATTTTTGCACACTCTGGAAAATTTTCCGTTAAATGTCAATTTTGCAAAATTTGACTACAAGATATAAGCTTGAACCAAAAATTGTACATTCCTCGAATAAGCATTAATTTGTTGAAAATTCGATTACGATGAAATTAAAATAAATGTTGTCATTTTAGACCTTTTACCCTGGCAAAAATGTTGTAATATTTCTTTAGAAAAATTGTCATGTTGGAAAGTTTCTAAACACTCTTTTTTTTTTTTTTTTTTTTAATATAAAAAAAATTAAAGATAAAGCGATAAAACAAAAACTTTTTTTTTGTGAATGGACTCGAGGAATTGAATAGATTAGAGAATAATTTCCTTGTTTTTCATCAATAACTAAATTTCCAAACTTTTGAATATTGACGACGCATAACGCTGCCTGAACAGACACAAAAAAAAAAAGGGAAAATTCCAACTTCCGTAGGAACGAGATTAGACATCAAAAATAAATAAAAAATTCACCAAGGAAAAGTTTTTTGCTCGAAAAAAAAGCTCGGAGTTTCCGACATTTTTTTAAGATCGTTTCTAAAAATAAAACCCCAAGAAAATAAAACCTCTAAATGAAATGAAAAAAAATAAATGAAGAGAAACTGTTGTATTTCAAAAATTTAGAAAGGTCGTGTCAATTGCGATTAAAACAAGAGCTTAAGAATCGGGGAGTCGTGGAAAGTGAGAAAATCGATGAAACTGCGTGAACTGTACACAGTCAGCACTGCATCCGTGTCACGGTCAAATACAGGTAGGGAGTATATACGCTTTTTTCGCTTTACAGTTATTAATTTTTACCCCTTCATACATATATTTTTTCCCCTTTCCGATAAAAGTCGATAGCTCCTTCTATCACGAAAGAGGGGGGAAAGGAACAAGGAAGAAGGTTAGACGGTGAGGGAAAACGCTTTTTAAACTTTTCACTTTTTATACTTTTTACCAAAGTAAAAAGTTTTCCTTTTCTTTATTTATTTTGCTCGGGGTAAAGGCCATTGTAAACATTACCTAATTAACATTTTTCCCCCAACCCCCTTCTTTAAAAAAAAAAATCGAAATTTCGGATATCAAGCAAACTGCACGTTTAAAAATAAACGTAAACGAATTTAATAATATATTCGAGAATGAGAAGACGACAAGAGAAATAGAAGTATTACATGATGAATAAAAAAATAATAGAGCCTACTTCCTTACCTTGAAAAAAAAGTTGGAATGATTGATTACGGTTAAAATTATTCAAAAAATGTGCAAAGTCGATGGCGTCAAGAAAAACGTAAATGTGTCAAAATTGGTGAAACGTTTGCGTGGCACTAAATTCGATTCGACTAATTTGAGATCAACAGATAAAAAATGGAATTATTAATAAAAAAATATCGACGATAATATGATAAAGAATAATAAAAAAAAAAAAAAAAAAAAGGACGCCGATAATTTTTTTTAAAAATTTAAAGTGGTCTCCAAAATTTTTAATCTCGTTTAAAGATCGTTTAAGCTTAATGACGTATCTCACAGCCAATTTAGGCATCATAAAAAAAGATCTGCTCAATTAATTAAATAAGAACAAAATAAGAGAGGTTGTTTCATTTTTTCTTGACGGAAGTGATTTCGGAAGGAAGGGATAAAGACTGGTCAATGAGGCAAAATCCTCGCCCGCCTAAAAGACCAAGCCCCTAAAATTCAGCTTATAATTAAGTCCACTTTTCTTCAGTTTTTTTCTGATCCAGATATTTCCATTTTTTTTCATACTTCTTTCACTTTGGTAACTATTTTTCATTTTGCCCAATTTTCTCTTAATTTATTTCTCAATTATAGTTCCCAAGTTTCTTAATTTTTCCAATATTTTTATAATTTCTTTTTCTATTTCGTTTTTAAAATGGAGGGGGTTTTCGGAAAAGAGGAGGTGCTGGAGAATTCTTCTCTAATTTTCCCATTCCAGTCAATTGCTGATAAAAGGGAGAATAATTCATTAAAATTTCGTTTCGGCTACTTAAATCCGATTAATGTAATTAATGCCGATCAATACACCGTGGAAACATGCAGACTTTCATTTGAATTCCTATTTTTTATTTTTTTTATTTTTTTATTTTATTGAATTTGATAAAAATTCGCTTTTAAATACATATATCCGCATTTTTTTCCCCTATATCAAATATCCAAAGAGTGAAATCGATCAATTATCGAAATTTTTACGATGTGTACATTATTTATTGTTCCAGGTGCCGGGAGAGGCGTCCATATTCGTGACTTTCCGTTTTAGCACGACAAGTGTTTTAATTTTCAGAAAAGAGTTAATCATACGACCGACATCTTTCGAGCAAAAAATCTTTCCGTTATGCCGATAAATTTTAATTGGGAACATGAAAACGCGAACCGAAAAACTGGGATGGGATTTTGAGCGACCAAACAAGTTTCTGTTCAGGAGACACGGATTATCAGCCCTTCTCTTTTAAGAGGTTTCCATTGATAATTAATCAAAAAATTGACGTGTCGAAACTTTTTTTTAGCCTAACTACTTCACTGTCTAAAGCAACTAAATAGAAAAAAAAAAAGCCTTTTATCTTATCAGTGTTTTCATTTTACGGAGAGATCGATGAATGAAATTATAATGATAAAAGATCAAGAGGAAATAATACCGTAGACCAGGGTGACTTTACCTACATTTCGGCGTACACCAACAACAGACTAAAAGTGATCAAAGCTTACCTGAAAAAAGAAAAAATGAAAAAACTTTCAATGAAAATAATAGTGAACTTACAATAACAATTCCATTTTAAAAAATGTGGTTGATATTGCTGAAAAATTAGGTCTTATTACTAATCTAATATAATCCTTTCTTATCTAACCCCATTTATTTTTATGAAGTCACAAGGCGGCATTGCTATTGATAAAATTTTGATACTCTGAAGTTCCTAGAGACCATCTGCATTGGTAAAAACATTTTCTAATCGCTTATGCTTAGCTTAAGGGAAAAAATACCCTAAAGTAATGACAAAATGCCATCGGTTATAAGGACCCAAAAAAATTGATTTTTTGCATACACGCTCCTTAGACGTGTAGCTACCTCCGTATTTTTTCCCGCCCCCCCAGAACGATATTTCCGCGCCCCAGGAGGGGGTAAAATTTGCCAAAAATGGCAAAATTTGCAAAATTGGTCCTCTCCTTGAGGTCGGAAATATTGTTCTGGGGGGATGGGAAAAAATGCGGAGATAGCTACACATCTAAGGAGAGTGTATGCAAAAAATCAAATTTTTTAGGTCATTATAACCGTCGGAAAAAAAATTAATCCGAAATAATGACATTTTACCGTGCTTTTTATATGGGAAAAACAAGTTCCTTGGGGTACGGGTTCCGGTTGAGATAAAAAAAAATATTTTAGATTTCGACTTTTTGAATTATTTGGAATCGATTTGGGGGGTGGCCCGAAAAAATTCTTCAACACGGTATTTAACGGTCACCCTATTACGAACTGATTTTGTGATGTTTAACACATGAAATCTCTTTAAAAAATGGAATTTCCCACATCCTCATAAGCTAAACATGGGTGGAAAGTCTTTGCAAGCCAAATGTGGCGGTTTACTATTTTTCATTTGAACTGTGTGGCATGATTTTTTTTAAGCACTTATGAAATATTTACGAAATCGCACGAAATTTTCCGCCCTGGAGAGTTTTTATAAATCGCGATTTTTATCATTGTTTTTGATTCGACATGAAAAATATACACACCAGGTTCGTCCGTAGCTTGCACGTCTAGTGGTTATAAGGCCCGAACGTCGAACTCTAAAATTCTACCTCTCACAAGCTAAACATGGGTAAACAATATTGAGTCTAATGGAACTAAATGCAATTGAACCTTCTGGTTTATTATCCCCGCAGATTTGTGGAGTTAAGAGAGCTTATATCTCCTTCTTTCGGTCTTTTTAAACGTTTCTTTAATAATCTAATCGATAATCCTCTTCGTACCGACATAATTAAAGAAAAGAAAAAACTTGAAAACAAAAAAGATAAAAAAGTTCAGAGTTGACATTATAAAGAATAAGGGTTGACTTCATTGTTTTGTAACCGAGCATAATATTGAATGTCGTTATAGTGAACGAGCAAACGAGGGAATAAATGAAATTTCCTGTTATAGGAGAAAAGAAATAATTTTTTTAATGTTGCCCTTTATCGCGACAAAATTACTTTCCGTTTTTTCTTCTCTCTTGTGTTTTAAACTTGAAATAGTTTCCAAGAATTTTTTTTAACCGAGGATGGGTGTTTTTTCACAGCATAACGAACATAATTTCGAGATCGGAGGGGGGGGGGTTGATGATGAAGGGATCGCAGATCAGCGAAAATTAATTAAATCAGTTGGAGGAGCAGTGCGGAAAAAGCGAAGACCGGACAAGCCAAAGGTGATAATATCCAGGGGATATAAGAAACTGCTCTGAGCAATTTTTGTGGAGGCAAATTACTTAGCAGAACTTGGGTGCCACTGCATTTTTAATTTTTTGATCAAGGTTTTAAAAACGAGAATCTTTGCAAGTCGACCTACTAAATTATAACAGTCACAAATATCGCGAGCGAGATTTCATCTTTCGAAAAGCAGAACCGATTCGAATTAACTAACTCATCCACAGTCGTTGACGAGATTTTGTAATAAAAAAAAAAAAAATGGTTGAGATCATTACGACGAGATTTTAAAAAAATGTTCAAAGTACAATGTTCAAATTGAAAGTTTTGGCTTCCTTTTTATCCATCTGTCTGCCATATGTAAAGGATGAAATTTTCTATTTGATCACATCGATTTTTGATTATTCATTCTCTTCTTACAATAATTTTTTATTTTTTTTTTATTTTCGAAAAATGCATTTGCCGCGTTGTTGTGCGATATCACGCGAACACACACATCCACACACTTGGAGGAAGTTAAAAAGAGTTTTTGACGTGCCCTGACTCGACGTTTCCAAAACCGAAAATGACGGAGATTTTCGTGATTAACGCAGCATGAAATGCACTTTACTTACTTTACATGACGAGGATGACAGCTTTGAGAGGGTAAGGAAGGGTCGGAAACCGAAAACAAAGATAAACACTCACGAAAAGTTAACTTCGGTAAAGCGATCGGATCATCGGTTTCAATATTTTTTTTGATTAGTATATTTTCGGGATTTTGAACCGTACACAATGGAGGATTACCGATCGGTTTAGATGATCATTTATGTTATTTATTTTAAAAATCTCGAGTATCTAGAGGTATATTTCGAATATTTTAATTTTGTTGTTAATTGGTTGTTTTATTGTTGATTTTTATTTTGTTCATGTAGCCCTGATGAAGTTTAAAATATATTAAACGAAACGTCGGCTAATCAACCAAGAGTTCGAACCGATAATTCATTTACTAATATTTTTTTTTTCTTCTTGAAAACCCTAATCATTAAAAAAAAAAAAAAAAAGCCAGTCATATCGGATTGCGAAAATTACATCGGAGATTACACCTTGGTAGCCATTTTTGTTTGGTCTAATGACGATATTCATTGCGATTATTAAAAATATGAATCAAAGCGATTTTTAAGGCAACCGCATCAACCTAAATATAGCCGGTTTACGCATAAATATCATGAGCGTGTCGATCAAAACTACTCACTTTGTTTTTACAAAAATGGAAGCAGGAAAGAAAAAATACATTTCTAGACGTGACACTTGTCTTTCTTCTGTCATATTAATGTATCAAAGGTAAACTAAGTGTGGCGCAGTTTTCCAACTTCAACTTGGAATCGAGCGAATAGTTTTTTTTCTTGTTTGGGAACAGCAATGTCGTCTGGTCAAGGAAGGGGCTTCCACTGTTTCCTTCACGATTTTGCAAGCTTGTTCCTGTTTAAGAATAAAAGGCCGGACTGCAGGACCAGGTATAACTTGCTCGAACAGAGGCGCCATTCTGGATGCTTCAACAATCATTAAGCTAATAAATCAGTTAACTCTCATTCAAATCGATTGCTTGTCTATATTGCAGTAGCCGAACCTGAAACGGCAACACTTTCCTCTCAACCAAATCCGGTTGTTATGACGCCGCCACTCCCGGTTCGCAAATTTATATTTCCATACTGATCGACGATTGATTTTTTTCTTCGATTTCTCCATTTAATGGAATTCAGGACTAAAATAGAAAACAAACTGAGAAGGCTTCGATTTCTACAATAAAACACATAAACCGGAAACGTATACACGTATACGAGAAACTAATTGATTTAATACGACAAAACCATAAACCACTTCGTTACATAATTACTCTCGTGTAGGTTTCATAAGTCGAAACCGATTAAAATAGCAACTAATTCAACTCGCTCAAAACAAAAAAATTAAGTGGAGGAGGAATGAAGACGCTCCATCTTTTACAATTAACCGCAGCGACCAAGGGTTTTTCATATTATAAAAAAATTGGAATGTTTGAGGTAATCAATGTACGGGGGAGTCCAGAAGGGATATTATTAGCCTGCCCTTTTTTATCTATTGATTTATTTTCAGTGTTCTAAAATGAGTCGCCTTGTTAGTGACAATTCAGTCGTTTCACTTGTGCCATCGAAAAAGGTTCAGAATATGATAAAATTTCCGAACGAGCACTAGGAAACTAAAGACAATCTTCCTTAAAAAAAAAAAAAAAAAAAAAAAATCTCGATTTTGTCGGGGACAAATTTAATTAACTAATTACTTAATTACCGTCTTATTATTCAAATCAGAATATTTATAATTTACTTCTCCCATTTAATTAATTAACGATTCTTATTATAATAATAAAAAATGTAAAATTTTAATAATGAATATGCAAAATAAAATAAAAATTATCGAGCATTTGTAGTTGGTAACATCCCTTTCCCGTAATAACACGCTATGCATCAAAATTTGTTCTTTTTAATATTAAAAAAGATAATAGTTTTAATTTATTTCTTTATTGCCTCAATACGTTATCGACTTTATTGAAAAGCTCGCCGAATAATAAAGATGTTAATCTAAATCATCAATAGAAAAAAGCGCGATACTCATTATTCCCATTCAATAAAAAAAAAAAATAAATAAAGGTGTGTTATGTCAATTCACTTAGAAAAATTCTTCAAATAAACAAGATTTAGCGTAACATGGCAATCCCTTATTAAGGATTAAATAGAAATTGCTTTTCATAAAAAAAAGGGGGATCGGGACGTTTGTTCAAGTTATTTTCTCCTCTTTCGTACCCATCAGACGAAATAAATAATGGTCTAAGTAAATCGAAACAAGCACAAGATAGTAATTAGAACCGAGAGATGAAATTGCTCGAGGAGAGACGACGTGAAGGTTCAAGAACCAGTTTCCTTATTCGATATGAGTATTTTAACCATTAAAAAAAACTGGAGGAAATTCTATGGATTCTTTTGGACTTATTATTAATTAACAAGAAAGGTGAAAAAAAATTGCTGTCCTTAGTAAAATGGATTGCCCTTGATTTTGTTTCAAGATTTGGGTTATAGTGACTTAAATCGCATGTTAAAATTAGGGACTTTGTCCACCAAAAAGGCAAATCACACAATTTTAGGGTTAAATAATACAAAAAAAATTAAAGTTGTAAGAAATTCATACAGTTTTCTTAAATTTTCGAAATTTCCCTTCCAATGGGAAAAAACGAAAAACCAGTTTTTTTTAGAAATTTCTACATTTCTAAATACGAACACGAGCCGGACATGATCGATACCAGTACTAGCCGCGACAGTATTTTGCCTTGGGATTTTTGCCATAGGTATTTCTCAAAAATTTGATGACGTCGGCCATCATCTTGCAACGGCCATTTCGAATTTTTAAAATCTAATGTAGGATTTGAAATGCCTGAAAACTTTGGCTGCATTTTTCAAAGAAGCAGAGCCAATTTCGAATTATATTTTTGATGCACGCATAATTCGCAGATTCAGTAGTGAGAGAAAAATTATAAAAAAAGAATACGTTAAATAACAAATTATTTAATCTTTAACAAACATGAGAGAAATGTGATAATTATTATAGTTAAAAAAAAAAAATGCTTTTTTCCTCTCCGTTTTAAATGCATACAATAAAAATAATTATAATTGCACATATGGGCAGAAGAATTTTTATGTGGGCAATAAATATCGACAAGCGCAATTTTTTTTTTTTTTTTAACTCAAATAAAATAAACTGCAATATTTTTATATCCCAAGTTTTATGATATTTAATGACCATGGATATTTAGGTTCAGATATTAATACACGGTATAGGGCAGTCTCCACTTATCGCGGTTCGACTTAATAACCAAAGGCGGCCCATATGTGTTTTATATTAGTCACAAGTCAAGGATGTCGTGGGGAGAAAGAAAAAATGTGTCTACGATATTTTTGTGTTTTTTTGGAAACATGAAAATTAAATTATGCGGTCAATATTATTTTAAATATAGAAAGTTAGAAGTGTAATATCGATGACGGCTAGTACTATGAATATTTCAGACGAGCATCATAAATAATTAATGAAGTCGACTTCCATAAGTACTTGTAGAGATGTGGTAGGAGAGGAAGGTCATTACAGGCCTCTGTACAATATTTAGCACTTTTTTTTCGGTTGGGTGGAGACTCACGAGTATGTCACGGAGAAATGTCGAGGAAGTGATTTTTTTTTTTTTTTTTTACCGCGGGAGCTCCACCGTGAACTTTTTTAAATGTTACATTTTAAGAAGCATCATTTGAATTTAAATGACTAAGATTTTTCGGAACCCAAAATAAAAAATAATCCCGATTCCAGTGCTGTTCCTTCTAGTGAAATTGCAAGAGGAAAAAAAATTTTGAACACAATACTCAACTTAAACCTGGGCCTGGGCACTAAACTTCATAGACATTGAGTCCAATACTCAAGGGTTAACAAAATTAAAGCTCTATAAAATGCAGTACTACAGAATAATAATAAAAAAAAATTAATGAATCCTGCAGAAATGACTGATTATTTTTCACAATAATGTCTGCTGGAATAGATAAATCCTTAATGTTCAAAATTGGAACTTCTATCAGAATTCAGATTAAGGCTATAGCGGCTAGGGGCTTCTACGCCAAAAGTAGTTAATATCTCAACTCACCATCATTGTACTATTTTTTTTTTTTTAAGGAGAGGGGGGGCAGAGGACGGAAATGAGTTTTCAAAATGGGAAAAATAAAAGGATTGTGTACAAAAAAAAAAAAAAAAAAAAAATTACGACTTTTCGGTGCATCCGAAGGTTGGTATTTTTTCCTTAGCAGCCTAGTTTAATTAACTAAAATCACTTGACTTATTAAAAAGTAAAATATTCTTCACGAGGGACTCTCGCAAAAATCAGTCATGCCCAAATAGTTAAAGGCATATGAATTTAAAAAAAATAAATAAATAAATAAAAAATACGGATTTATTTTAATTCGAGTTTGTCACAGGTGTAGTGTCGTGGTATAATTACCGTAAAGTTAAGCCACTAACCTCCGTGGGAAGATTTATTACAAGTTTTTTATTCCTAATCCCCGAAAATGTTTTCAAGGTCGAAGAGGAATTTGTTCTAAGTTAAGTACCTTTCGTGTTTTGTAAATTTAAATAAAAATGGGAACCTTGTTTTTCCTCGTGATAAATGGTTTTGCAGCCGTTATTTTTTTTAAAAAATATTCCTTTTGTTAGCAGTAAAAAAAGATGTCTGTCAGTCATTTTATATGTGACGACAATTTTTTTTTTTTTTTTTTTAATGACTTGCCGTCTATAATTATACTTTGTTCCACGACACAAGATGACAGTTAGCTAAACATAAGACAGCCCTATATTTGAGCAGAGTTATCCTGTGTTTAGCTTACCGTCTTTTTTCGCAAAGACAGAGGATGGCAAAAAAAATTCTCAAATTATGTAAGTTCAGAAGCTCAATTAGAATTTTTTTTTTAAAATTGAAAGCAACATTTTTTATCTCTAAAAACAAAGGAAGTCAAGTCACATGGACGCGTTAACGGATGTGTTTGATATAATACTTTGTCAAGCATTTTTTTTTTTTTTACTTTAAAAATAGTGTAGTTTTAAATGAGTGTAGGCTTGACATGTCCATTGAGATAAAAAGCATCGGTTTCAATTAATGAATCGCTTTACCAATTTTTATTACGTTATCGCCCGGGCTATTATTTAACGTGAATAGACGTTTAAAAAAAAAGTCGAATTTTTAAAAAAATTATATATTTGGGCCATCCAAGTATTTACGTTTGCGAAAAGAAGGGCTCACTGCCATCTTTTAGTGGGACAAAGTCTAAATGGATGAGTCAGCAGTTTTCTTTTTTTAAGATGAGGGGGTATGGGGTAATATTTAATATTTCATTTATTTTAAGTGAAAGTACATGCGGGGAATTTTATTTTTTCAGTTTAAAGAAAAATTCCATTCGTGAAATATTCATGAAATTTAAAACATTGTTTATCGATTTATTAAAAGAAAAAAAAAACTTCTCTTCAGTTACCCTTAACCTTCAACTTTATTTATATTGAATGAGAGTCCTCAAAGTATGATTGTAGCTCCGAATGACGTCAAGAATTTTTATTTCCTCGAAATGAAGGTACGCAAAAAACAATTTCTCCGGACTCTTTTCAAAAGAATTTTACAAAAGGGAAAAAGAAATAATAAGCGAGGAAACTGAGGAAACACTTGCTTTGCCTCCAGTTGCAGATCAATTCCGTGGGATAAAACGTTTTAGGGGTGCAATTAAAACCTCTTTGTAAATCTATCAGCTCATCTTGCCTCAAGGAGACTAAAACAGTCTTCAAAATCAGCGAAAAACAATTCAACCCTTGTCACAACACCTTTAATCCTACTCCTGGATTAATCCTATCGTTGGATTAAACAAGAGTTAAAAAAACTGGCAATTTTTGTAAAGCCGTAAATTAAGCACTGATTTAATTTTACTTTTTTTTCAAAATTGTCAAATTATAATTATCAGGTCAAAGAATCCTAATTAATTAACTGACTTCAGATGAGACTAATAAGGTCCATTGGAAAGGATACTTAAACCTCCAGATGATCTTTATCAAGTTTAATCAAAAAAATTATCCTACTCTTAAAATGCAACTTGTTCGGTCCATTTATTAACTGTCCAAAGCAGATTTTTCCTCAAAATAATACTTTTAGAGAGTCCACAATGGAACAAACCTAAACTTTTAAATTAAAAAATTATTCTTTATAATACAAAAATTGAAGCAAATTAGCTGAGTAATATTTCTTAACTTGCTGATATCTTACAAAAAAATAATAATGGCATTGTTAATAACAGTACTGTAAACATAACTCTAGATTTACACAAGCTCAAATAACTACTAACATATGAGCAGAGGAAGCTTACAGCAGAAAATTTGGACCTTAACATGAACCTGCAGCCCAACAACTGTACAATATAAAATTCTGAAAAATTTATTAGCCAGGAAAAATCAGTAAAGGATCATTCATGTCGGGTGGTGACATGGTTTCTACAACAAAATCCACCCCAGTTAACTTATTCATAACTCAAACTTTCCCAAGTCCAACTCCAATTTTCATTTATTTTGTTACAACATAAAAAATCTAAGTTTTTACTCTTCACTTTTTCCCTTCCTGGAGAATTTATATTAACTATTTATTAGGATTCAGTAGCATATTCAAAACTTCAATGGAAAACGCAAGTTGAGTGTCACATAGTCCAAAAGAGATTTTTAAAAAGATCTAAAAAATACTTTACAACATTTACTTATAAATTCTTCGTGTTGAAGCTATACTGCTCTAGGTAAATATTAATATTTATGCCAGGCTATCCAGTCAAATCCAACAAAAACAACCAAACTTTTATATTTTTTGCCAAAGTCACAGTACTGACATATAGTTTAAAAATAAACACAAACATTTATATTTACATTTCCAATAAAACATCTTTCTAGAGGAATATAAAAAAACCGTTACCTTAGCATATTTTTCCTAAAATTCCCATTTTAAAAAAAAACACCTTACCACAAATCTACAAATAAAATAAAAAATGTTTGGGTGAGGTTTTGGGACTTACATCTGATATTTGCAATGATAACATTCGGCGACATTTAAGCAGGTAGAAACAAGAAAGAGAGAAAAAAAAAGATCCACGTGAATTATTATGTACCAATTGATTTTATATATATATACACATACATTTTTTTTAGTTTATTTTATTTTAAGAACCCCAGCTTACCTTGCGGTAAAAGTGAAATCCAATATGTAAAATATCCCGCAAAAAAAGGTATCGATATCCAAATAAATGTCACTTTATAAAACACGTTATTGATATAATCCGCCTGGAAAAATGTTAAAGGAACCTTTAAAAACCGGAGAAAAACATGGCGCGGACTTCCATCGACCACCTTTCTTCGCACAGTTGACGCGAAACTGAATACAAATTCCCTTCCCTCCTCGGATTGACTTGAGAGTCACCACACGAGTAAAACTCAAACTAGGTTAAATTCACAATGGACGAGTTCCCTAGCAGCAGGCAAAACGCGTTAACGTCCTATCGGTTTCACAATGTTTCAACAAGTTTGGCGTTCTGCTTCTGAAAGGGGCAAACTTTTTTAAAAATTTTTTATTTATTTTCTTTTGTTTTTGGAGATAATCGATATCGAAAGCAAATAGCCTAAATTTTTGGTAAATAATAAAACCATTTTTTAATATGTTCTGGGGTGAAAGCTGATAAAACTTTTTTTTTTCCTTTTATGTGTTCATCAGTGAACTGGGGAGAGCAGGATAGATGGGTCAATTCCTGGGCAGGGTAAAAAACAGAGGAGAAGGATCCCACTCAAATCAAACAGTTCACAGCCAAGTACAATCAAGTAGCTCAGAGAGCTACTTTGGTAGGTCCCAAATAAATTTCACGGAGGGTCCTACGAAGCGGTACACATGGAGTAGTCAGTAAAATAAAAAAATGTCTAGCCAGCTAGGCCATGCTTAGACAGTTCCTCAGCTCCTCATCCACACGATAATACAGAAACACTGGAAAGGCACTAAACTAAAACAATTTTAATCTTCATCGGTGGACCTCTATCTGGATTTAAGGACATTAGGACAAACAAAACTAATTTAGCACATGTTATTTTGCCAGGGGCACTGAACGCCCTAAGTGGTAACCATACAGAATTCACCATTTCAGCTTCGACCGGTCACCGCTAAGTACAAGCAGCGCCCTCGGTGGCATAATTTTACCCCAATGTTGAAAAAACACTGTCAGATTCCCGTTTGAAAATCTGATCATCACACCTCATACACACCAACAAGGTAAATAAACGTTGTCATACTCGTATTATAAAAGAATGTTAATCTTTATTTTTTTCCTTACGTGTGGAGTTCACGATTAAAAATCATTAGTCACTATTGAGCCCACTTGTTCCGGGTCTATCAAGAAAATTAATGATTCTTTTTTTTCGTTCCTTTAACTTCTCCCCGAAAAAGAAAAAAAAAAAAAGTTTTTCATGGACGTATTTCCCCTTGCGACTATAGAAGACCTCGTTTTTATTACTCCATTTTAAATTGATGCCTTCTCTTACTTTCTTTGCTTCTTTGTATGAATGTCGAAAGAGCGGCTCTATTTTATTTTTTTTTTCCTACAGATTTTCTTTTTGGTCGTTGACCCGGATTTATTTTACTGCATTTTATTTACTACTAAAAGTGAGGAGGGAAGGGGGAGGGGGATTCTTTTCCTTTCGGAGCTTACGGTGTTGTATCTCTTTCTTTTAATTTTCTTTTATTACAGGTAGCAAAAGGGTCGTAGACACGTCTCAGGAAGGAAAAGCCGGGAGAAATTACGCCATGAAATGCTTTTAAAAAATTGATGGCATAAAAACGAAAAAGGTTGCTGATTTTTATCGATTACAATAATAAAAAATCGATGACAAAACAGGAAAATAAAAACGTGTTCATCGTAAATCGACACAAACCTTGTTTAAGGAAAAATCAACGAGAACATTTAATTATCTCCCACTTTTTTACGACCCTATCCGGCAAAGAGATCCGTCCCGGATTTTGACAGGTATTTTAATTACGGGAAGAATTTAAAATTAAAAAACTCCTATTTGAACCGTAAAATTTCCTTTAGGTATTTCAATCCCGATTAATAACGTAAACAGTACCTGGCTGATTGTTTACGATTTTATAAAGACTGTGCTCCGCTTTAAAATACGGCACATTATTATCTGTTCAAAAGTCTTAAGGGGTGTAAAACGTTTATCTAAAAACCTTAAATACGCAAGAATCGTCGGCGTTCTGCTCGTGACTCGCTCACTGTAGGCCGGGGGTCCGAATCCGATACCGATTTTACAAGAAAAAAATCAAAGAGCCATTCTAGACGTCCTTGTTTCTTGTGAAATCACTTAAATCTCGACTATCGGCCAAGATTTCCAAGCTTTGGATCTGGCTGAGACTCGATGAGCCTGCTGTAGACTCATGGATTTAACCAAACGAGTCGTATGTCCTCTTACCCCCTTCATATGCGAATGGTAAAAACAACCTCACCTGGGCAGGAACCATTTAGTTCCACCATAAGTCACACCCTCAAATGATAATGAAACCGCATGCAAAATGGCTAGATAAGAGATTTTAATAATTGCAAGTTCACTTCATAATTTATTGTATCGTCAAGCGTCTTATCGGAACCGAAAATTCCGGAACTCGCAAGTCTTTTCTAAAAGTTTCATCTTGCAGTTCGCTCACAAAAAATTCCCAGTAGAAGAAGGTGGTGACCTTCTCAGAGAAACCGAAAACATTCGCATATTCCATTTAGGCAGTGCTTACTACTCAAAGTGTCTCTCACTGAAATCCAGCCGGTTGCATAATCACCGTCTTTTTAGGCTCTACGGTTTCTTTTGAAAAACTTGTCGGCAGACTTTCACTTGGAAAAAGGTAATCGATAAAATCCTAATCTTTTCATTTTTTTTAAAAATAAAATAAAGCATCTGATAAAGGCTGTTAAAATCTAGAAACTCGAAAAAATCAGTAGAGCATTTTACATGTTTTCTAAAGGTTTCGTGTCACGAAAAGAAGGAAAGAAAAGGAGAAAAGGAAAATTCCGAAAGATCCGATTTTATTTAAATTCTGTGCATTTCTTTTTTAAATGAGCTCCTTATTTCCGTAATTTTTATAACCTTTTATTGCTTAGGGTTTTTTAAATAATGGCCATCTTCATTCCGGTGAAACCTTTCTGTTTAACATTCCTGGAACGTTAATTTTTAAGAGCGAGCGTGCTCTTTTTTTTTCTGCTTTATGCAAAAAAATATATGAATTTATTATTTCTCCGCGGAATCATTTTCATATTATAAAGGGAAAAAGATCGTTTCGACTGATTCAGCCAGGAGCGAGGGATGTTTCCACGATAAATAGTGCCAGGTAAAAATGTCTCCATAGAATAATGTAACCTTTTATATCAAGTAATTAGACGCACGCAATTGCAAGTTACTGTTATTTCACACCTCCTAATCCCTTTCGAAAAGAAAGAAAAAAGCAGGAAAACCGACTTTTTTTTCCAGCGGAACAAACCGAAACTAGAGCAAAAGGCATGGTCCTCAATGTAAATTTGCCGCCACTTTGCACATTTAATTGTCTCTTCCATTTTTTTTTCATACCTTTCCGAGGATGCCATATATATAGATTCTTAATTCGATTAGTTCAAGGGCTCGAACCACAGGTAATTAACACGTCTTCGTCAAAGATAAATATATAAGTCACGAATTGTCAAGACGAAGAAATTCATAATTATCAAAATAATTAAAATTTCATTAGCTCCCGACTCGAATTCCCTGGAAATAATTTATTGTGTCTGGTTATTTGTGATCGTAAATTTTATCCAAGTGAACGCCTTTTTTTTTTGTTAAACATAAAATAAAGAAAGAAAAGGGATTCCTCTTCGTATCGAATTTAATGAAATTGAAAATTGAATTATGTCCGTTTGCCTCATGAGTACGTGCTCAAGACTTGGAAGAATCGATCCCCTCCGAATCGAAACAGGTAGGTACCTACTTTTTACATTCTTAATTCATTGCGAATGAGTTTTTCTTTTCTTTTCTTTTTTTTGATAAAATAAAATTCGAACTTCATCTTCTTTGAAATATAAAGCTCCCACTTGAATCAGGATATGGTTAGCTTTTTGCTCGGTTTCAGACTTCGGATTTCAGTTACACGGAAACCGTTTGCGACTTTGCGGTCCCGTCAATTTTCAAAAATAACTGGATAAAATTTCATTTTCAAAGGCCCTTTCTATTACCTAAATCAGCGACGATCTCCTCGTGCAAAGAATACTCGGAGAGAATTTTAAAAAAAGAAAAAAATACCTAATTGAAAAGATCGTGATCAGACAATTCGTGCCGTCGATGTCAATCGTATGACCCTTTCCGAGATGAATTTTATCGATAAAAGAGAGGAAAAAAAAAAAAGCCATGAACCGATCGATGTGTATCGATTTGCCCGAATCCATCCGATTTTCGCATCGTAATGATTTCGCTTTTTTTTTTTTCATATGCTGCATTGGAAGTCTTCCGGTTTAAAAAAGGAAAGAATAAAGGGCATGAGCCATCGAAGCATACCACTGCGGTTTATGTGACAATACAATTAATCGCTTTGGATGTGGTTAATTAGTGCAAAATAATGTTGGTACAATTTGTTCGCAATTTCCGGAAAATGCAGATTCAAAAGAATTAGAAAACAAAACTACGTAGGTGAAAATTCCCTTAGAACCTCTCCTTCCAAAACCATTTATTAGAAAATGCGCCTGTTGTGTATTCGAGAGGAAATCCAGGCATATCACATGTTTTCATTGACGTGTGGGCGTCGTCACCCGGAGCAAAATCTTGACAATATAAAAGCAGCGCAAGTTTCAAAACAAAAAGATACCCGGAATTAATTCGGGAAGGGAGCATTTTCGTAAAATATTTTCACCTCCGCCATTCAAATTGAATCGGCAAGAAACTTTTCCTATCTCCCCAAAAAGATTCCATTTACTTATAAAAAAGAGTAAAAAAAAATGCATTGTGAAAATTAATTCGATTTTAAAAAGCAAAAATGGGAAAGAGGGAGGAGAGAGGGAGAAAGAGAAAAAGACAAAGGAAATCGGAAAGGAAGAGAAGAATTAAGAATTTTGAAATAACAAAATAAAGGATGACAGATTAAAATCACTATGAAAAGGAAAAGCTTTGATTTCTTTCACGAATAATGACTTTTATTCCGGGAAAAAGAGAAAACGCAAACGAGGATTATTTATATTTATTTTTTAAAGCTTTAAAAACTTTTCGCATAAAAAAACCTTTGAATAATTTAAGAACCTACTTATAAAAAAAAAAAAAAAAAAAAAAAAAAGAGCAAGACTGCGTTAACCTGCGACATCGATTCGCAAATTATTTTACACTCTTCTTTCTGCAACTAAATTAGCTGATTTTAAAGCCGACAATTATACTTTTTTTTTTCCGACGCCCTGAGCATTTGACGATTTTAAAAACTGCTTATTAGTTACATAATGTCCTTTCCGTCTTCAGGGTCACGTCCAAATTGTTTTTAAAGATTTTTTTTTTCCACGACGAAACAGGATAACTTAATTTTACCGACATTGGAAGAAAAAAAAAAACACATTTTGTAGCTATAAAATGATTTCGTGAAATCTCAGCCGATGTTTTATTTTCGAAGTGTCATCATTAAAAAATGAGATTCAAAGTTTATTTTCCTATATTTGCATGCGTTCACGCATTTTATGGATTACATGCAAACGCTCCAATAAAAAAAAAAAAAAATTGTAGAGCTCACGTGCTGTTGCGGTTGCTAGAAAAATGGTGATAAGTTGCTTCAGTCGTATTGCTGGCCAAAATTGGCGAGCTTGTCAAAATGACCCTTAATAAGATGGTCCGATTATTGTCGTTTCCGAATTTCCCGAGAATGTTGCAAGACAGAAAACAAGTGAGAAAACTCTTGATTTCGGTAGTTGAAAAGGAAACCAAAGTCACCAGACAAAGGGCATCCCACGCAAATGAAAAGCACAGCTTGATAAATTTCAAAGATTTCTCGTACAGAAATATAAAATGAGAAAACCCGAATTTTCGTGCTTGAATAATGTATAGGAAAAGTATTCAACCGGATGTCATTCCCCAGAAAGAATGAATAGTTGTGCAGTGGAGCGAAAACGTGAGTTTTGTTGCAAAAGTCAATTTCGAAGAAAAAAAAAATGAAAAACGGTAGAACCGAATTAAGGATAAATTTCCGTTTTTATCGATTCCCTCAAGTTTTATGCAGCATAAGAAAATCTTGCTAATTAATAAGCCCGTAAAAGGTTGACATCCCGAATCGGGTATCCCTAATGGGATTCTTCCTAAACGGGAATTATATTCCTTTCTTGGAGAAGGATCGGAATTGCGGATTTCACCTTTTTGCTGACACTTAATAATGAATCATCGTTTGCGATTACCTCAGTCAAAAAATTTACTATACAATCCAAGGGGGAAGGGGGAGGGGGGGGGGGCATGAAAAAGAAGCAGGGAGATGATGTCACTATCGTAACTCACGCCGCAGTCAACCTTGAAATTAATTCAATAAAAAAAATGAAGATGATTCGTTAAATTTCCTTTAAAAAAATATATTAATTGTTAGTCACGGTCGGCGAGGCTAAACTCGAAGCTTCGATTCGATATGTGGTCAATTTTCGTACCGTCCTTGTAGAGTCAAAATTTTAATGATTTATTTATTATTAACCATATTGCATCCGGTTAAAGGGCTTAATTAATCAGATTAACTTTTTTTTTCTTGTGCTGAGGTCATGACTGCAGAATTTTATGTTTAAAACCGATTAATTAACGGGCGAAAGTAAAACTCATTAAACGCGTTTTTTTAAATTGTTTACTTTATTTTTTTATTGTCTGAGCGAGTTTATCAGCAAGATTAATTCAATTAATTTATTAACTTGTAGCCTGATAATGCTTCATCTTGATCGTTATCGTAATTCGGAATTATAGATTTAAAAAAAAAAAAAAAAAAAAAAGGATTGAAACCGTCGCTAATCGCCTTCTAGGCTTTTCTAGGTATTTTCGTTATTTTTATGAGATCAAAACAAACACAGATATGTCGACACCTTCCGACACGATGACAGAAATCATGAGGTCGTGAAATCAAAATTAACGTTTTTTTTTTAAATTCTTAGTTATGAAGATTGCAGAGAGACTAAATAACTCTTTCAAGGACTAAATAAAAAGCTAAATCACTTTTAATTTGATTTTTTTGCGTATTTTTTTTCGCTAGTTTGTCGCATGCATGAAATCGATGATCGGGGATTCTCTTTTGTTTGCAAAATAAAATTTTGTTGTGCGTAACGCGGAATTACAAAACAGCACTGTAATCGTTTACTCGTGTATTAGGAGGGATCTTTGCAACAAATGATAGAGAAAGAACAAACAGACAAGCACATTGTGAGCAACGTCCGATTTATCTTGTCTACTTGTAATTTAAACATGAGATTTGTTAGACATGAAATTGGACAACCGACTCCGATTCTGCTTTTGAGGACCGATCGGAAAAGCTATTCAAGACTAACAAAAGATTGACTTCAAAGGATTCTTTTTTCTTTCTTGCGAATGTTTCCCCCGTGGATTTCTCATACTCATTTTTTTTCAGCGCAAGGACCATGAACGGAGTCAATTTTACGGCATTCTTCCAATGTGAGCTCAAGACCCGAAGTCAAGATCAATCGATTTTTTTAAAGGTTTTTTCCGTAACGAAATAAGCCCGGTTTCGAGGAAATACAGACGAAATCTATACTCACAACGGAAATGATTTGGGAACATATACCCGTAACAGCAAAAAGGCCGAGGCTAAAACCAGTACCTGAAACTGATAAATGAGAAGGAATTTAATGGCGACGAGGCTCAAGGGGGAAAAGAAAATCCGGAAAGAGGAAAATAGGAGATTTGGAGAAAACTTTATAACTCAAAACCCCGTCACCCTGTTTGGCCCGGGCTGTTCCAACTTCTGAACTAACGAAAGCTAGTCACAGTTGTTTTCCATAGCTTGAAATAAGCAAACCTAGATTTGAGAATAAAAATAGAAAAAAAGAAAAAGATACTGTCGGCTATTCAACGCTGGCCTAGTCCTTTTAAGGGACGGGGGCCTCAGTTTATATGATTTTGCCATGTTGCTCATCGGGCAGTCCGTGCCTATAGTTATTAACTGCAAGCTCTTAGGGAATATCGAAGGCCCTGCCTAAGAAAAAGAAAATTCGAAAAAAAACCTGAAAAATATTAGGATCTCAAAAAGGATTGTTTTTGGGTCTTCCAAGACCAAATTGAGCCAAATATTGAAAGTTATGAAAATTTTTTTTACCGGTTTCAAAAGAAAATATCACTCTGCTTAACCGAATATAGACAAAATCTTGAATAGGGAAAATGAAATTTTTAAACAAGTGTCAACAATTGTTTTTAGCCGAATGTTTAAAAATAATCTTTTCCGTCGTAAAGGTAAAGGGAATTGAAAATTTGGTAATCGCGCAATAAACTATAAGGTTCGATCTATTATTATAGGGATTTTTCAAATTTCAATGATTTGTCTTTATTCAAAATTCGAATGCCTTTTTTTTTTTGCCCCGGAAGACCCTACTCTCATTAATTACGTCATATTTTCTCTCAAGAATATAACAACAGGATTGTAATATTATTTTATATTTGATATGACCGATAAGTCCTTAGGTAGCGAGTAAGCCGATCCGAGCGATGGGGACACCAACCTTAAGGCAATAAAAACTCCGTCCAAATATTTAGTTTTCAGGCGCACAATAATTAAGTTTACGTTATATTCTTAGGGTTATTCTGTCGGTGCATAAGAGCCAAACTAATTTATCTCAACTTCATGATCGAAAATTGCTCTGGAAGTAATCCCTAATTTCGAAATTTTCAACAAAAAAAAAAAAAAAAAAAGCTGAATTGCTTGCTTAAAAGAAAATTCTACTAGTGTTACCCCAGTGTGTTTTAAAGAAATTTGAACGAGATTCTTTCTTTGCTGAAAGCACATCATACCGCTTTACTGATCTTTTATTGCTTTCAAGAAAAAAAAAAAGAAAAAAAAGTGGTATGTAATAACATTTATAACGTCTGAGAGCAATTTTTCCTTCGCAACTGAAGAAATCGCGTGTTCACGCTTTGCTGGTTGTCGCTTTCAATCCAACATGCAATAACGACGACGAAAATGATTATTGACCAAAAAATAAAATAAATTTGCATGTGTGGGCAGTAATAAGACTTATAATTATTTAAAAATTTCTTTTTTCCACGTTTCCCTGACTTGTTTTTGATATTTTTATCGAACGACCTAATTTTTTTTCCTCATTTCGAAAAAAAAAGCAAAAAATTTCGCCTGCGAAATCCCTGAAGATACAAAAGCAGCCCAAAGGCGATTAGAGAATAAATTTCATTTCTTATAAATCACCGTGCGGATCGATTAGAATCTGAGAATATTAACGAGCACGATCGGAATTAACTTAAATCGCTTCGTTGATCCTTTATGAATCCCCAGCTGAATCGGAACGGACTTAGAAATCCTTACGTATAATTATGAAAAAAAAAGTTGGGGGAGGAGAAAGCCGTAAACAGTTTTTTTTCTTTAAAGTGAAGTTACGTCACGGAATTATTTCCGAAATAAAGGGATTTTCGTTTATTAAGCTTAACCACAGAAAACCTTCCCCTTCGCGGTTTATTAGGCCATATTCATTAAAACGAATGGAATTTTTCAACGTTCTCGATCGAAAAGAACCGGAACGTTTCCTGAATTCGGTGAAAATAATCCTAAGATGACCGACAATTAAAAACTCGATTATGTAATTAGCTGCTTTTTGGACAGAGGGACCTTATGCTAAAGTCTCCTCTTGTAATTAGTCGTCCTACTAAAAGCCGTCCGGTGATATCGGGGTTTTCTCATCTCGTTTCGTTTTTCCTTTATTTTCTTGGCATAAACATTGTGACTCTGGTTGTAACCCTTTGCCGGCATCCGTGTAGAAACGGAAAGACTTTTCCTTTTGCTTCCTGTTTCACCCCCGCCACTTTGACCTGAAGGTCTATCCTTTCCTGATGGAAAGATGGTGTCGGATTTGATTTTCGGTTGTCGAAAGTAATTTCCGAGTCTTAAAACTTAAAACACGGAAAAATAATTTTCTGGACCTCATCCCAAATATGGAATCGCAAATCTCAGGGTTAAAAATCGGACAAGAGCCATCGATGAGATGCGATTGAGATACGCAACGTGCTGACCTTCCAGCTTCATCGGGTTGAGGGCATTGACACCGTCTTGGCCTTGGGGTACCAACTTTAAAATAGTATTTCACTCATTGGAATTTGAATATTTTACATGTTTATTTAAATCCTTTCTTTTATTTGCCATATACACTTGCTTTTGTCGTAAAAAAAAAAAACAAGAAAGGAAATTAATTATCGACTTAACGGGATTAGTCTCCAAATTTTTTTTTTTTTTTTTTTTTTTTTTAAGGAAGCAAAACCGATTATTTATCCGGATTAATTGGAACTAGTTATGTAAAAAATAAATTCATCTTCTTCTCTCATCATTTAACGATGTCTTTATTAATAATAACCGCGCTTAATTCTAATTTTAGATAAATATTTTTTTTATGTAACAAATCTGTTAACAAAAAAAAAAAAAAAAAAAAAAAAAATTGAAGAATTTGTCCGAAAAATAAATAAATAAATAACCGACATATACTGTATGATTACAGCATAGATGGCGCCTAAAACGAAATAAAAATGAGAAATAATCAAACGTTATTACGTTATAACGCCAGTCAGAAGACAGTTAATGACCCAGTTGATCGTCAAGTTTTACAAAATATTAATAACTAAAAAGATAAAAAAATCTCCATTCAGAAACTTTTTGATTTTATTTCATAATTAGTTTTTTTTTTTTTAAATGGGTAAATTAGTAGTGCGGTTTCAAACGTCTTATTAAAAAGTTCTGTTACTCTCATGAGTATAATTATAACTGTCGATTGAAAGAATTTAAAAAAATCGGATGAATTTTTGTCAAGTTTACGACCTGACCCTTAAATGGTATGGCTCGTTAATGTTAAGGTTTTTTTGCTTTTGGCAGAGACAAGTGTTGCGTGAGAATAGACCGAAAGACGGTTCGGGGGGGCCGCGGTGGGCAGGAAATGACGGTTCGGTAACTCATCAAGCAGGAATCCGAATTACTTTTCTTTTGATTCTTTCACGTTAACTTTCTCTTGGGAGATGCGCCACCTTGAAATGTCACGTCATTTTAAATGTTTTTTAATAAAATATTGTTTCGATGTGTGAATAATTTTTTGTCCGTTTAGTCCGCGGCTCCTTCCTCGAGAATGCCCCGTCGGTGTGCATTCCGATTTCCCCGACATCATCGAATCTATAATTTTTTTGTTTCCAAAACCATTTTAGAGGTTGAAGTAGGATGGCGGAGTAGGAAATAGAACGATTTGGAGGAGATTTAAGCCGAAAAAAATGTCCTCCAGGTCTTCCCTGTCAAGTGTCTGAGTAGAAGTTGATTCCGAATGGATGAGAGCCTCGCATTCCTGATTTCTAGCCGTCACCGTTTCGTAATCCGGTCTAATTGGCCGTTCGCCGTTGCGAATCCGACATTCCAAACGTATGAAAAATATCGACGTAACAAATCCATGCGAAAAAGCAGAGAGAAAAAAAAATGGCAACTCAAGCAGAAACGATGGGGCGTGAAATAAGGATATTAAAATCAAAGGAGTCAATTTCCAAACTGATGCACCTACATATACACTCATGTGTAAAGACGACTCTAGGCCGTTTACTTTCTCCACGTGAAGAAAATAAATAAATAAATAAACAAATGAAAAAAACGTCTTTATTTGATAGGAGATGTTCTAATTGATCGACTCGGAATGGGGCTTCTCTGTCCAGGTGTCGAATCCCGCATTGCTCCATCCTATCTCGTTAGAAAAGATTAATGAAATGAATTTCGCTTTTTGAATGATGATAGCACATTGCGGATTTTTTTCTTTTTTTGCTTTAAGTCTGATTTATTCCTAGGATTTCACTATTTCGAGATCGATCGAATTTTAAAAAGATAAATTATCAAGAAAACCATCTATCATGTTTTTATTATTTATTAAAATGCAAATCTTATTTTATTAGGTCGCTTAAATAATTTGTACAAAACTAGTTAAAATGTTAGATCAAATTTTTGCTTTTTAAAGGAGAAAGTCCACCGAATGAATTTTGCACCGGATATAGCAACTTTAGCGCAATTATCAGAAAAATTAAGTCCTGACCACGATGGTTCCGAATTTCGGGATCTCCAAAGATTCCGACCTATTTTCGAGTTACATCTGGGAAATTTCAACGTAATTCGACCGTAGAACATGAAAACGGTTCAGAAACTTCAACAAAAGGAACCGCAACGCCTAACCTAATTTTGTAGATAATTTTCAAATTACGACTCGAAAGGGATGCCTCAGACATACAACTGGAGACTTCCCAAACCTGCTTCATGAAATCGTAATCGGCCAAAAAGAATTTCTATTTTAAGAAAAATAGGGATTCTGCGCCTTCTTTTATCTCTCGCATTCGGGAGGAAACTCTGGCCCATGTTCCAGGAGAAACAGCAAGACACTCCTCCAATGTATCGTCTTAAGAGAATACTAAAGTGCACTTATTCCCTTTTTTTCACTAAACATGGCCACGGGTTATTTAAATGGACCGAGCCGGAAAACTTTAAACACTTATTAAATCATGAAATGGCTTCTAAATCGAACAACTAATGTATTTCTAGATCCCTAAATGGATTCTGGAGCGCCTGTGGAACTCGAAAATGACAATTAAAGCTTTTAAAATCGACAAGTAATGAAAATAAAAGAAGCAAATCGTTGCCGTTTTCCGACACTTTTAACATAATTTTTACTGTCGCTACGAGGCCAAATCTTAAAAATCTACGTCCCACAGGCGCTAAATAATTGGTTTTAGATTCTATCTACGCTTACCGTACTTTTTCAATGGACTTCGTATGCACAGGATTTCAATTCAAAATTTATATTTTACACATTTTAATATTTTTGGAACATCCATTTTTTTTAGGCGATAAGTTTTTCGTCTGCTCTTTTGTTTATATTTACTTTCCCTTTTTTTTTCGAAAAGGTCGATTATAATGCGAAACTTAGAGCTAAAAAGCTCTATAAGAGGCAGATGCTTTGAAATTGGCCAGTTTTTAAATCTTTTTTGTTATATCAAAGCAAAAATTTGATATATCTACCAACGTAAATATAAACAATAACTTCAAAAAAGCTGCAGACGAAAATTATTTTTCAAAATTTAAGAACGTCAGCATTTTAATGCTAAAAGGGATATAAGTGACTTTAATATTCTCTTAAAAGAAAACAAAAAGGGTTGAAAGTTAATGCGACCGAACAAAATATAAAACATGTGTTCTAAAGTTCGAGACTTAAAGTTAAAGATTCGGAAATCCCTCAGGCACCATTCGGGGAACACAGTTTTTCAAAATCAGAAAAAATTGTACAATCGGTTATCTCTTTTTTCTCAAAAATGCAACTAGTATACTTGTTTGTCGTCTAAACTTCCGGTTTATAAGCTAAATACAGAAAAATCAAAAACGTAAGAAACTAGAGAAAAATATTTCTTTCCATTTTTACTTGGGACTACCACCGAAGGCTCCGAATTACGAAAGGACCGCTCAATCGGTTCTCCCACGTTTTCTTTCTTCTTTTTTTGAATAATAATTTTCCTCCTTGTTATTTGATAAGCTTATAGACTCAAGAAAATATTTATCATATTTTCTCACGTTTTGATCTGAGATTAATGAAATCCAGCAGAAAGATTTAACTCGGTGTACGTCATCCGGATCTTTCGCTCAAGAGTCTTCAAACCGGCGAGAGCTTACGTCATTTTTATTCCGTTTGGAAAAATACCGATTTTTTTCCTCCTTTATCAAAGAATCAGGAATCTGGGGGAAAAATAGGATTGCATGCAACAGAAACCTAAGTAAGCAGCAAAGGGGAGAAGAGGGGGGGGGGCGATAAGGGAGCCAATTCTAATCAAATTAGTCGGAGAAGGCCATTAATCATTTTCATAGATTTCTCTTTTTTTTTTCTTATAAATAAACTGTATTGCATTTTGAGTAGATATTTTATGATTAGATATTTTAAAAAATGTCAATTAATCATGTCGAAGAAAATTCAATTTCAGATTTTAAATGAATTTAAGTGAAAAGTCTACTATTTTGGCTAAAAAATATTAATGTGTCTCATAGGAGACGAACATATCGTCCTTGGTTTCTCCTACTTCTTTCGCTGAAGAAAGAGATAATTCATTAAAGTATAGGAGGGTAAAGACCAATATATACTCTATTCGATTGAATGAAAAAGGAGATTTGTATCCCCTAATTAACATTAACGATATCTTAATGCCATAAAAAATTGCTGAACTGAAGATGTGGTTGATACTCATCAACAGCTTGGAAGAAAGGTTTTCAAAGACTGCAAGTCAGTTATCTTTCCAGTTTTCATTTTATTCCATTTGGTATCAGGGACATGCGAAACACCATTTTTTTCCCCTTTCACTGCCTGACCCTAAGGTGTCCCTCCGACCCAGCGGATCTCCGGTTGATTTCCTTGGAAATCCTAGGCGATTGACAAAGTTACAGATTTCCATTTTTTCGACTCGGACATTTGAAAAACTAAGTTTTTGTTACGGTTTTTCGTCAAAGAAAAATTTTCTGTTCCTGACTTGACCGATCTTATTCATGGGCGGATCTAGGGGGGAGGGGGCTGGGGATACTAACCCCTAGAATTTTGAAAATTATATGGCCTGAATAGTATCAGCCCTCCCCAGAAACGTTTTTTCCCTATTCTTAGCCCCCGCTAGCAAACAATTCTAGATCCGCCCATGACCTTATCGGGTTATCAATTGCCTTGGCTTTTCAGGTAGAGTCGTCAACGGGCCAGGTCGCAAAATCTAAAAAGCAACTCTACTTCTTTTAACAATCTCAAAGCAACTTATCTCATCAAAAACTTTAAAAAAAATCCATTTTTAAAAAATTATAAGTAACAATTCAGCATGGGTGGATCTAGAATTTTTTTCTAGGGGGGGACTAAGAATAGGGAAAATATTTTTCTGGAGGGAGCTGATACTATTCAGACCATATTATTTTCAAAATTCTAGGGGGGGCTATTCTGCTTCCTGCTATTCAGCCCCGCCACCTAGATCAGCCCATGCAATTCAGTCATTTTTTCAGTGGATTTCGGTGAAAAAAAATTAACTAAACGAGCAAAAGGTCCAGAAAATTTTTAAAAGCACTTATCCGAAAGTAGTTTTTAAAATGTTACATGAATCACCTTTTAAGACCTTTTTTAATTGTGAAATACGAATGACAGTCCTCCACGTCGAAAGCCACAAATCTTGGAAATGAATTGACGAGACGTCATTCCAAAACAACTTGGACGCGTCAATAAGGCGTCGCGTCACACTCTTCGCTGGAAACCGACAAAAGCAAAGATTAAAAACAAATCAAGTACACATTTTTTTTTATTAGTAGCAAAATTCTTATGAATAATTTCTCTCGAGATGGGGTGAAGGTCGATTGAAAAATTCTTCATCCCTTTTGGAGAAAAAAAAAAAAAAAATTAGCGGTAAAAATGACTGGTGTAATGATCATACATTTCTTCTAACGATCGTGCAATTATTTCAAAGGTTGCGCCACTTAATACCCGGAGCAATTTATAAAAATAGAATTCCTGTTTATATTAAATCTCGCTGAAGGGAAAATAAGTCTGCATATTTAATTCCTACGCATCACGTCTTCCAAAAAAAAAGATGTCGGATGAGCTTATCCGTAAACCTTGTATTCGGCCACGATGGAAGTCACGATGATGGCCCAAAAGACCTTGGGATACCTGATTTCTGAGCAAGGATGAGCAAATAATGATCGAACAACATAATAATAATCATAATAATAAAAAAAATGTATTAGAAAACACAAAAAGAATTACGCCACCGCTATGTTAAGCTATTTTTATTATTAAAGTTATTAATGACCATTAAAAAAAAAAAAAAAAAAAAAAAAAGCATATTCTAGGAAGTGTTGGGGTCGTCTGCGAAGCGTCTGTGCGAAATTAACGAGTCATCAGATTTCTTTAAATGACAGGAGATTGATCGACATGTCGAACGATGCAAGACCATCGTCCAGTCATCGTCTCTATCATGCATTTTGCAACTTGAAAAAAAAGAAGAGAAATGAAAGAAAAAAAAAAAGGTCTGATATGTCATAATTCGGTAAGTGGGTCACTATTTTAATGTTTCATTGTCGTTTTTTAATATTTATAAACGACAAAAAGTTGGAAATTGTGTAAAGTTAATGATAATGTCGAGCCAAATAACTTATTTTTTTTTTTTTTTGTCATTGCCAATTTTAAAAAAGAAAAAAAAATTATCTTCGGACCCGTTTCGAAATTATTTTGGGGGGAGGGGGACTAAAAGTAAACCGAGTTAAGAGCCGCAAAACGCAGAGGGGAGAAAAACTCATCAGAGCATTATGAGATCAGAATCAATATTTACGAATATTTGATATAAAAAAAAAAGCCCTAAGACAACAAACGCCGTAATCAAAGGAGATAAATAATGCTTACTCGTGTTTTTCTTCATTAAGAAGTATTACAATTAAAACTGTTTTGAATTGTTTTATGGAGCATGATTTCCATTCGGTGAATTATTTTGAAAAAAAGCAACATGCCTAATGGTCTAATTTAGACTTGATATAATTATGCAACACGCCCAAAACGATCAGCGGATCAACTCTTTCTTTACTTTCTGGCACCAAAGAAACCTGGCACAAATTTCTATTTTTCTTTTCTGCCGGCAGTTTTATAGCCAAAGGTAAAAAGTGGCTCAGCTTCCCTTTTTTCAAGAAACCGTTTGGACTCCATCATCTCCTTGGCCTTTGGGCTCGTTGCGGACTTGCTGTTATTTAAAACATCGACAGTTACTAGTGTGTTCCTACTGTTCCTTATTTTGACAACTTTGTATACCCTTAAATTGGTGCTTCCTGGGTCACTTATAACCCCATTTTTTTTTTAGATTAATCTGTGCAAACTTGAGCTTTAGAGTTCGGAAAAATTCCATAAGAGCAAAGAAATTGATAATTTTTCTATCACGGAAAAAGTCATTTCCTATCGGTTTGGCGTAGATTATGAATCTCGAGTCCGTTTTTAATACCTGCTTCAGTTTTTCACCTGGAAGCCAAAATATGGCAAAAAACTCGCGGTAAAACAACAAAACATACCGAGTCCTTAGGTTTCCATTACATTTTTCTCTATGGCTCAAAAAAAAAAAAAGGCTTCGAACTCGGGATCAGCGCAAAATTTCCGATATAAAAAGACTTTTTTTCAAGAAAACAAAAAAAATTTTGATTTTTTTTATATAGAATTATATCTCTATATATCTCCCTGCAAATCTATTTCATATAAGACAAAAATTCTATGTTTAGCTTATGGGAATATTTTTGTATCTGCCTGCCGTCTGTTCATGTACTATATAATAATATTATTAATATATGTTTCATATATTAATAATATATATTAATATATGAAACATATACTAATTTCAAGCTCAAGTCGCCACGGTTTCCCGTTGCACAAAAGATGTAAAAAAAAAGGCTTTCATTTAAGCGGTCAGTATTTTATTATTTTTTTTGGTCGGTATTTTTTTAATTTTTTGGCCAGTAAATTATTCAATTTTGGCCAGTATTTTAATTAATTGGAAGGTAAAATAAATGCTAACGGTAGGTAAAGAAATGAATTTTGATCGGTAAAAAAATGAATTTAGGTCGGTAAAAAGCAAATATTTGGCAAGTAAAAATAATTTTTTGGGCAGTACGGCATATTGAAAGACAATTGGCTAATTAGACTTACCAATTAATTCACAATTAAGGCCTGGGAAGCTTTTTTTTTTTTTTTTTTTTTTCTTTCTTTTTTTTTCTTTATTTATTTGCAAAATAACATATTGTAAGGCCCCTCGAAAGCAAATTTTTGCGTGTTGGGGCAGCCAGTTTTTTTAAAAAATAAGTTACAAAAGAAAATAAGTAGTTAATTAATAGGAAAAAATTTAAAAAATAATTTATTGATCAGCTTGGCTCTTTATGTCTTCAATTTTTGGGTCTTCCCCTTTTGCGCCTTTCCCCTATTTGCACTGCCTTTGGCAAATGGGATAGTTTTTTCAAAGCAATCATTGTGTGAACATCAGCACGAGATGTACCGGCAGACTGACTTTTAAAACTCAGGTATCAATTCACTCATTTTAACAATAAAAATCCTCCTGTCAAAACAAGCCAAAATCTTACACAGAGTGCGATGCTAAATGATTGATATTACTTATTATTATTATTAACTTTTTTTTCTTTTGTTTAGTTTGTATTGAATTTTTTTTATTTTTTTTTATTGACCAAAATAACGATTATTGGTCTATTTTGCAATAAATTACCGGCCAAGTAACTTTTTTACTGGCCGTTTAATTTTCATACTGACCATTTATTTATTTCACTGCCCAACTTTTTACTGCCCATCAAAATACTGGCCATTTAATTTTATTACCTACCATTTAATTGTTTTACTGGCCAAATAATTAAAATACTGCCCAAAAACCATAATTAAATACTGACCATATAAATTGCGCCCAAAAAAATTAGGGGTTATAAGTGGCCCAATAGCACCGATTTGGGGGTGTATGCATTTTCTAATTCGAAAGTTGCCTAAATTAGGAACAACCTAATAGTTATTTACATCTTTTCTCATTCGGATAATAGGCTACCAAGTTCAGGAATGAATGCCTTAAGGTTCTCAGAGAATGCTCACTTTTGCTTCGTTTAAATGACTCCGATGTGTCTAAGTTTAACATGTCCGAGAAGTGATCGAGGAGGGAATCAAGGCGGATGCTTTGGAGAACATAAGGATCCAAAAAGAGAAGAAAAGGATATTTCACATTTGGTATGGCTTCAAGTCATTCTCAATTGCAAAATGTGAAAAGCGACCTTTTCCTTTTTTCATTTTCTTCAACGCTAAGTTTAGTAGGCAGTGCTAACGGGTTTTCATACGATATACGACACTAGGCACAAATATTTTGGGGCATTTATTCTTCATGCATCGCTGTCACTTTGAAAAACAACCCTTCCGACATGGCTTTCATGGTTTTACAACATCGTTCTTGTCTAAGTAAAATACCATCAAAAGGAATTTTTGCCTCTTCACAGGCGGAATAATGTCTGGCCCAAATTAAAAGTAGTCTCAGGTCGGTCAGCAAACAGAAGTGATTTTTTAATACCGAGGCGCATGTAGGCCTAGAAATATTTAACTTTACCAAAACAGAAATGATGCAAATCTATTTTTGGATTAACCTTCGTTTCCTATTTTCAACTTATGATGCAAATGCAAATAAATATCCAATTCCAGAATAAACGTGTGCCACGGGTTGAACCACACCAGGGTTGCAGGAAGAGATGTTACAATCAAGCCTTTAATTGTGCCCAGAAACAGCGAGAACCGACATTAATTTTCGTCTTAACGACATCGAGTTTTTCATTGTAAAATCTTTGGCTCGCTAGCCCGACTGGATTTGAAAAAGCGAAAATTTCCGTTCTTCTTGCTTCAAAATTTTACATAAATCGCATGTCGTCACCTAGGAAACCTGAAGACATAACTTCCTTGTATACGTAATACTTTTTGATTGTTTTTTAATCGGATCATAATTTTCGTTTAATCAAAAGATTTTCTTGAAGATCGTCCCTAGCCTTGGTTTTCCGAGAAAAAAAAAACAACTTATCACGCATCAATGGCGAAAATGCCTTGAACCGCGTTAACGTGCCGTAGCCGCATCGAGATCCCAAACTGACGCAACAATATTTTATGCAGAAAGGCGTAATAACCAACGGTTCAAGGTGTAAACTCGGTTCAATGAAAAAATGCCTAAGAAAAAAAAAAAAAAAATTAGCGGGGTGATTTCTGCAGGGGACACTTTTTTTTCCTTCTTCTAAACGATACGTGAATAACGATGAAGAGCCAACTCAAAACGAAGAAAATTAAATAATGACCTTGACCTTAAGACAAAAGGTAATGCTTGTTTTTATCTGGCCTTAGGGGACTCACGTATATACTGTATACATATTTTTTTATTTTTTTATTTTTTTTAATTTGCATTCAAATTTTGAAAGCATCTGAATTCGTGTTTCAAATTCCAAACCGCTAATTAACCATGTTAAAAAAAAATAATAATAACCGAGGATGCACCGTGCCAGAGCGAGATTGAATACATTTACATAAAGGATGACCACATTTTTCTTTGGAACGATTAAAAAGAAATCAAGGTACCACAAATTTTCAATATTTCTATTAACAGCTGACGATATACACATCTTCTTGATCGAAAGAATTATTCCTGGAAACGACATGTGGTAGCAACTTTTATAAAAGTGAGAATTTTGCAACGATCAGAGAAAGGAGCAAACAAGGCTCCGTCCCGATATTCAGTTCCTGTAATGAAGGCATCGGCTTTCTCGATGGAATGGACCAGAGATTTTTGTGGCACCCAAAAGAGAAGGTTCAAAACGGGAGGAAAAGTGGAAACAAGTTGAGCATTCCAAAAATCCGCTAAGGTTAAAGCCCTAAAACAGGAGGCATCAGGCTTCCCGTCGTTAAGGTATTCATATGAAAATCACGACCTTTACACGAAGACTCAACCGCTTAACTTGTCCGACCGCAAAACGACATTTAAAAAAAAAAAGCGATATTTTTCAAAGTCGACGAGACAAAAGTAAAAAAAAATGGACGATGGCAGGCAGGAAAAAGCCTAAGCGTCAGAAAAATATTTAACGGATCAGCCAAACAAAAGAGACGACAAGATATTCGAGCAAGAGGATGGGATTTCGAAAAAGAAAAGAAGTAACGAATAAATTAAAACGAGAGATATAATGGGACTCGTTTTGTCTTTTGACACTTGATTTCCACTTTCCCTTATAATTAATTTTTATTGGAAAATTAAGTGTTTAAACTCGTCCGAAAATTCTTCCGCCAGAATTTATTACACGGAAAATGGCAATTTCTCGACTTTTAAGAGTTTGAATTCTCCCACGGAAAAATACAAGTTCGATTCCCTTTAATTAGTCAATTATTCGGAATTAACGAAATAATTTTTTTATTCTTTTGCAGATTTTCAAGGTTATCCGAATCTTGTCACGTGTCAAGGCTAAACGTGACCGATCAAGACTTCGATGAAAACGATGTTATCGGAAGGTACATCTTTTTCTTTTTTTGTGGAAGATTATGTCATGCCACGCACGAAGAGCCCAAGGCATTCACACCGTCCCCGTTGCCAATTTAAGGTAATTAACCAATTAAACACCCCATTGAGACAGGAAACAGACCACACCATTCATTTCGCTAAATCGCCCTTTCAATTTCTGGGATTCGTCTTTTAATATTGAAAAATTTATTATTATAAACAAGACTTGTTTTGTTTAAAAAAACATGATTAAGTGCGATATTAACAAACTCAACAGCCTCTCTCTCACTTGTCCAGGTGATATAAACAAACAAAAACTCATCCCCGCTAATTTATTCTACAAATATTTTTTTTTTTTAAATCCAGATGCCAATTTTAAAAAAGTTGAATCCCAAACCTGTATGAATAAAAGAAAACAAGATTGCTTCGGGAACAAGCGGGTGGCGCGAAACATTTTAACTTGTAGCAGTTTAGAGTTGGAAAAAAAAGAAATAAATGGTTTCTTGCGTTGCTTATCCACTATCCACCCAATGTAAATGGTCGAGATTAGAAAATCCTCAATGGAGTAAGAGATCGTAAAAAAATGACCAGCTAAAAATTTCTAGCTTTTAGTCTACCTAAATTCAAGGGAAACCCCTAAAAAAGTTGAAATCGGTTCCGGACAAGAATATGCACAATTGCACGTGAATCGACAGCTAAAAGATGATATGCGGCAATATACGAGAGTAACCAGAATTTTTATTCCTTTTGCTGACAAGGGGTAGAGCAGGGAGTTGGTAAATTTCTTAGAAACCACCAAAGGTATTAACGTCATAACCGATGTTGTAAACCTGCGGGGGTGAAGCTTTTGAAAATTTTCCCGAATGACGATTGTTCTCGGAAAAGCCTTTCGGATATTTCGTGTAATTGTATAATTAAGGGATACCCCTTGTACTTACGAAGGTAATTATGAATTGCAAACATTGGTACAAGGCCATTAACTCCAAGAAACGATTAAACGAATCACGTCTCAGCTCAAAAATTATAATAAATCATTCGGCTTGATCACTATGATTATTACCTAATATACGGTTATGCTCTCAAAACCAAGTATATGACTCTGGAGTTTTTGCTGTCGGGGTTCGATGTCGAAAATTTCTATACTGGGAGGTAAAAAGTGTAAAAACTAAGGGATTTTGCCAAGACTTGTTGGGATCACTAATTATACCGGAAAGAATTACGCCAATCATCCGAAAAGCTTTCCCGAGCACGACCGTCATCCGGGAAAATTTCAAAAGCCTACCCCCTTGCAGGATTAAAATATCGGTTATGTTTGAATAACCCGGCGTTAATACCTTTGATTATATACGATCTGGAGAGCTAAGTCAATAAAGTCGTTATTTCTAAATCCAATTAATGCTGTAAATGTAAGCCGGGCTTATGCTTCGACCGTCCAAAATTCGGCGAATCAAATAAAAAACGATTCGATATACAGTATTTCGCTTTTTTTTTTTTCTTTTTTTTTCCTGGAGTAGAAATAGGAACGACGATCGACGACCTTGACTCTCGAGTCAATGTCCTTACCGATTCATTCGATCTCGTTTCCCCAGAACGAATAATTCGGTAACTCTTTCCAAGCCGTTAAGTATTACCGAATAGCGACAGCATAACGCGTTACGTTTCATCTTTTGAAACCACCAATTAAGAGTCGAAAAAAACAAAAAAAAAAAAAAACCTTTACAAGTTCAAAAGTTCAAAACAGTTTTTTACTGTTAGTTTTCTGATTATTACATACGTTTGGTAAATAACCGAAAAAAAAAGAAGTAGAAGAATACGTTGCGTGGCTTATAATCGAATGGAAAGTACAAACAAAACTGTTTAGAGATTGCATAATAGAGATTCCTTTGATTGAGTTCCGCGCTATTGATCAACTGGGAAGTTTTTAATTTTTGACGACGAGTTTCAACCTTTCCTCCATCTCGGGTCACGGACCATTAGAATTTAGAATAACTGATGATCGAATAATTGCGTCAAGAAGGATATTTTTATTTATTATTTAAATAAAGAGATGAAATAATTCTAATCTCAAGTCCGTTATTTTTACGATAATTATATGGTTTGGTTGACGACACGGTTACACATTTTGACCGTAGCATCTTCGACCGTAATATCCCGTCGAATATGACTCACTTGTAATGATTTAAAGAGGAGACTTTACACCATTTCATATATTCAACGGCCAGTGATTCAGAATTGTGGGATTTCATCAAATAACGGGAATGGCGCCAACGGATTCTTTTTAATCCCTCATACCCTCATGGAGCAAAAATCACACCGTAAAATCTTAGATTTTACAAGGGCAATTGAAATTAGCGGTGCAATTCGAACCTCCAATTCAACGACTGTTACAAAGATTTTGAGCTTTTTCGAGTTTTCGGAAAAACAGAGACCAGAAATTTGAGCTTAAGAACCCAAAAAAATTAAACCATAATCAATATTGCACCGCTACAGTCAACACAACACTCAAATTAAGAAATATCCACCACAATTGTTTTCCAGTACTGCCAAATTTACATGATTCATTTTCAATGGACCAGAAGCAAGCAATCTACCTTTCAATTGCTCGAAATTTGAACTTGATATTAGCATCGTTTTAAAATGTTCAGCTAAACATTCGTGTTCTCACCACTTACTTTTTTACATCTTATTAGGAAGCACATGTCATTTGGTTCATAAGATTTTGAGCATTCGGAAAATCCAAGGACTATAATTTCAGTTTAAAAACAAGGGAAAAATAAAAGCATAATCGATATTATACCGCTAAAGTTACGAGCGGAACAACAAGACGCTCAAATTCAGAAACTTACAATTGTTCTCTTCTCCTGCATTAGAGCTTTCGGAAGAACCATCTTTCCAAATTTAAGCTTCAGTGGTGGGATTTCAGCTTTCTGTCAAAAAACTTTGTCAACATGGCGAACTGGCAGTTTCATTCTTAACTGCTAGGATTATTTGGCCCCCTACTGACTCTGACCTCTAGAACATTTATGGTGGAAAGGTGTAAAGGGCCTTCCCACTGACTAGATTAATTTTCCCTCAAGTCATCATAATGAATAAAACGCCCTATCTCCTTAAGGAAATTAATGACTTTTCAGAGTCGAGGTGATCTTGGTTCGAGAGCCCTTTCTAGGGAATTCCCAATGGAATGTTGGTTTCGGACTTCCTCGAACCTCTCGAATTCCAATATAATATGTGCAGCATTAAGGTGGAATATCAGCCACTTGTGAGTCAAATCAGGTCCTTGTAAAATAAAAATTAAATTTTCCCGTCAAGTAAATTTATCTTATTTAAAAATTAATTTAAGACTTTTCCTTTTTTTTAATAAGTAGTATCGTTTATTTATTTTTTATTTACGTTTACAATTTTTCGATATAAGATGCTCAACTGAGCATCCTTTTCAAAAGTTTTAGGTTGGTAACAAAACGGAAAATAAGAAAATGGCAAAAAGTTTACAAACAAAGCATCTTAATATCTAAAAATTGCAAACATAAATATAAATAAATAAATTATTCTACGTATTAAAAAAAAGGAAAAGTCTTAAATTAATTTTTAACTAAGATAAATTTACTTGACGGGAAAATTTAATTTTTAATTTATAAGGACCTGATTTGACTCACAAGTGGCTGATATTCCACCTTAAGGAATTCTCCACATGGACATATTGGGTCTTCCTCTCCAATAGAAGATGGCTTATTCTTAGGATCTTGAGCTTTCAGACAAACTGTTTTAGACAGGGCGCTAAAATTCTACCACTCCGAACTTGGGAAGATGGTTTCTTTTGAAAGCTCAAATTAAGGGGAAAACAAAAATGTAAGTTTCTTAATTTGGGCGTGTTATACAGCCCGTGAGTGTAGCGGTACAATATTAATTATGCTTTTATTTTCTTTTTGAAATTGGAGCTCAAAGTTCGGGATCACGTTTTTCCGAAAGCTTGAAAAAAAGTTTAAAATCTTGGTAGCCATCGTTGAATTTCGTTGAATTTCAGCTTTCCATTGCACCGCTAACTTTATTGACCTGACCCGTTCGAGTATGTTCACGACAGCTATGATAAAATGACTGAAAATGCAAACTTACCGAAATACGCTGTTTACAAACTGGAAAAAGCTCGAGCCTCCAAAATTGAACCTGAAAATAATAAAAAATAAATCTTTTAAAATTTGGAAAATTTAATCTTTTTAAAACTAATAAAGAACTGAATTTTGCCGCACTAAATGAATTTGAGTCGCTGAATTTCGAAAAGAAATCAAAATTTTGCTAAAAACCAAAATTCAAAATAGCGAATTTGAATTTCAGTCTTTGATCAGACTTATTATCGTTTTCATTGCACAGTCTTTTTTTTACAAATAAAGTTCATTCCTGATGAAAAAGTAGGAGCATGTGCGGAAACTTATATCGCTCAAAAATAACTCAACATTTTGCTAATCAACAATTAATCGTGTAATTTTAAAGTTTTCGCTTAACTCATGATACGAGGTGAGAATTTATAAAAGAATTGTTAAGAGGGTATTTTAATATTACGCCACCATTTTTTTTTTCCTCCCCAAACTGTCCAACGTCATCATTAGCCTTACAACCCTTGGAAGTTATGTCATCATTTGACATACTTCCCCCCTCCTCCTTTCGCAAATTGTTTAAGTTAAATCACGAAAACTGCATCTTAGGAACCGATACCGACTGAAGCCACTCAAATCTTTTTGCACTACAGTGAAGCTGGCTGTATGATTTAATTTCATTCAAGCGCTTTAAAGCAAATTATTTCAACTCAAAAGCTTAAAAATAAGATTCGTTTTAACTCTGCAATACATCGTAAAAATCACCCAAGGGATCGATGATCCAAACTGGAGGTTTTATTAAATTAGCAGTACCATAAAATCTGTTGTTAAACTGGCAATAATGAAGATGAAAACCGATGCTCATAAGACATTTTCTTTCTCCTTTTTTATTTTTAAAGATAATTGAATTAAAATATATAATTCATTTTCGTGTTCCATTACATCAGATTTTGCATCGTGACGGAGCAAAGAACCTGAATCTGTCAGAACATCTCTAATCATTAACCCACTTAACTGGAAAAAAAAATTATCGCCATTTATTTTTGGTCCATAAAAAACAAATTATAAATCTTTTTTTTTTTTATAAACGTAAAAATATCCTTGATTAAAAACATTTTTTTGTTTTTATACAAATTAACATAAATTATTAATTAATTGAAAATTAACGAAACCGAAAATCCGGCGGGGTTTTTAAAAAAACAAATACATAGGTATATGGTCGGCCTCGGTTAATAAGGTTCGTAGTTAACAACCCAAACCTTGAACTTAAAAAAACGAATTTCTTGCGTGCTGCGAAACAAACGACAACATTTTGAAATATCCTGTGATTTTGATCTTATTATCATCGGTTGTAAATCAGCGGCGGATTGGCCGGGCAGGGTGACTCATTAATCAGTCATCAAAGCTCACCAGTCCGGTATAAATATTTTCGGGGTTTGTGAAAATACCCATTTTCAAAAATATTGCTCCAAATAGGAAAAATGATCGATTTCAGTCTTTTGGAAGCAGTTGCCGGCAAATAATTACCTTTTTAAAACATATTATAAAGAATGATACTCGGGTAACGATGCATATGTTTAGCTTCTCTGAAAGAATTTACGACAATAGGTTTGCCCGTAAATAAATAACATGAGAACTGTTAATATAATTATAAAAAAAATTTAATTGTATTTCACCGATATTTTTTTTTTTTTTTTTTTTTTTTGCACAGGGCTCATTTTACATAAATGTTAAGCACCTCACCGACATTCAAATCTTTGTGACCAAGGGAGCCCAAATTTTTTAATTTTTCGGGATAAATGCTCCTCCACATTACACATAGACAACACTTTAGACCTGGCTTATTTTGTTTTCGATACCCCTACATATAAGCAACTTCGAGCCATGATTTCAAACAGTTCCTATAACTTAAAAATTTTGAAGACTTTGGCTTCAAATCTTCCTATTTTTTTGCTTAAAAAATCTTCCATTGGTTCAAGCACCTCTAAAAATATTTTTAAAAATGTAAAAAAAAAATTTAAGAGCTCTTTCAGATAGTAAAGAACCGAACTTCGTCATTGAAGCGAAAATCTGGTAATTCGATCCTTTCCCCAATCTGGAGAAATCTTTTTGGAAAAAGGCCGATATGGAAAAGAGTCGATAGGGAAAAGGGCCGAAAAAGTCAAGCGTCTAAAAAGTCATTCGGCCCTTTTCATCGAACACCTGCGTTAAGAGTGAAATTTAGGACCGGGTTCGGGAAACTCCTCCTCAAGTTTCGAAAATTTTGACAGAATCGTGTATTTATAACAGCAGTAGGGAAAGGGTTAATAATTCTCAGAATAAAATCAACTGCTGAAATGTTCTCTCTCGAAAAAAAAAAAAAAAAAAAATGGTCGGCAAACAAGTAACTGATGCTTTTTAAAAAAAAATTCCGTGATAAGAAAAAGTGGAAAATGATAACACATTCCGTATGCTAATAAATAACTAGGAACGAGAATCATTTCTATTTGATTTTTATGCTCTGAAATTTGTAATTCCTTTTTAGATTTTAGATTTTTAGAATTAAGTTTTTCAGTCCGCCACTGTTTAATATATTTTTAAAAAGACGAAAGCCACGGGCATTATCATTAAAATTACTTTGCAACTTTTGTTTTTTAATAAAAATATTAATATTTAAGCGTGAATGAAAGGGATATAATTTTCAAACCAGATTATCTAGTTATAATCGATCGAATGAATCGGAAATGCAATTCAAACCGGAAGTGATGTGTCAATTATTTTTCTTGCACCGATATGGGGTCATCTTAAGTCGTTATAACCTGCAATAATAAATAATAATAATAACAATAAAAAGAATAAGTTTATGGCAAAAAAAATCCCCAAGTTTTAATGCCGTTTATATTTATGACGATGCAATCGTTTTAATCTCTTCTCACGTTTCTTATAAGTAACGAACAAATTATAAAAAAAGAGTAAATTCATTGTTATGCGTATGAACGTGAAGAAAAAAAAAAAAAAATATCGGTGCCTACATATTCAGCAAAACATTTTTTTAAAGCTCTCGTCACGCTTTAGTTATTTTTTTCCTGCAAAAAAAATCTTTTTTGCTTAATAAAATTTAACGGCCATTAATTTCCTTTTTTCATGATAAAAACTTTACTGCCTTAGCATGTAAGAATAAATTATTTCCTTCGGTAAGGAAACTTTGGAATGAATGAAAGTCAATAAAACCAAAACTTGAATCGTCATTAGTAAACAAAAAAAAAAAAAAAAAAAAAAAAGGTAAATTACCTTGTGTAATCCAAAAAAAAGAACACAAATTATTTGTTTTGTAATTGTAATTTTTTTCCCAAAGTCCGGCGTTTCCGTCCCTAAAAATTCCCGTTTTTCCTTGTCTAAATTTCTTGGAACACCTGAAAAAAAAAAAAAAGTAAAAAGATCATTAGGATTGGTCGAGTATAAAATTATTAACTGTAAACAATAATAGCTTAATAATAATAAAAAAATTTCATTTTTACTACCAAACTATTGAAATACGAAATTAGTATTTGTCTTGTTCCGTAAATGGGGTCGCTATGGCCAGTTGAAGATGAAAATTATAATTATTTTTTCTTATCATTTTACACCGCTTTTCTTGTAATTAACCATCGATTAAAATGTTTCTTTTTTTCTCCTGTCATAATTAAGCAACAAATTAGGCTTTTGAATATCCATTTTTAAATTTATTTTGAAGGATAAAACTTTAAAAAAAGTTATGAGAGAAAGGAATTTAAAAGGAGGCTTGAACATGGAAATCAAATTCGGTTTAGTTTCAAAATGAGAAAATCTCTTGTCCGAACTGAAATGCCAGTAGCTAACTTTCCGAACAAATTAAGCTTAACTGATAAAAAATTTCTAAAAATTTGTTACAGCAATAAAGAAAATTTCATTAGCTTAACCTTTTTCGGCTTTCCATTAAGGCCGCAGATCCTTATTCACAATGTTCCCACTGTGTTCATGATCATTGTTCACTGGATCTTAAGCTTTTGATTCGGTCTAAGAACTGAAGATGGCTATAATAGAATGCAAGATCTATGTCCAGAATGAGTACACTCAGCTCTTCATTTGTCAACGGCTGAATTGTCGTTTTGGATTTAAGGTACAGCACTGTCAAACTTCCTAAATTAAAAAAAAAAAAGTTGTCTTTAAGTAGATCCAAAACATCAAGCTGAAAGTTGCCAAAACTTAAAATGCAATATTGCATTTAAAAAAAAAAACGAAATGCCAAAACTAGAAATTAGCGAGTACCAAAAGTTTCATCGGTCAAAGACAATTAAGACAAACTCTCGTCCTCCCCGATCCAATCTGCCGTTTTGACTTTGAGCATAAAATAACAGCGTTTTATTCAACAGAGCTTAATATAATTTTCTCCTTGTCTCAAAAGTAAATCCATTTATCGATTTTTTGGAAAAAGTCAAAGAACCCCGCACAAAATAATAGGGATTCGGCTGCCGGATGAAATTTATATTTAAAAACAAACAACAGAAAAACAAAAAAACAAAAAAAATGGAATTTTATCCCATATCCAAATTTCTATTATTTTGTGCGGAGTTCTTTCAAATAAAGCAATTCAACTATTTTCAAAATGTGATATTTGCTCAAAAAAAAAAAAAAAAAAAAAAAAATCCAAAGCTTTAGAGCAAAATTTCAGAGATGAAAGTTTGGATTATCCTACTTTTGCTAAGATCTGCCGAAAAAAAAGAAAAACATTCTGTACGGCGTAGCCAAAACCAATACCTCCAAAAACCCCAAATGGCGGTTTTCCCGTAAAAACTTTTTTCAAATTCGACGTTTTGGATTTAAGGTACAGCACTGTCAAACTTCCAAAATAAAAAAAAAAGTTGTCTTTAAGTAGATCCAAAACATCAAGCTGAAAGTTGCCAAAACTTTACATGGTAACTTAAAATCGTAAAATATGAAATCTTAATGATTTTAATTTTCAAGAATAAAAAAAATACGAAAGACTCCAGAACTTCTCTCTTATATTTCAAATATTGAGTTCTGAAAGTAAAAATTTCCAAATCAAATAGAAATTGTCTTCTGAAATCAGAAAAAATTCTCTCAAAATTCCCATTAAAAAAAAATTATCGTAAACATTGTTATAACTGTCTGACCTCTTTGGAGCAAAATAGGATACTGGGAAAAAATGCTTAGTTTTTTTACACGTCCACAGACGGCATTTTTCGTATCATCAATCTTTCCTTAACTTTAAAAATCCAGGAAAAAAGAGAAGCAAAACGGAAATTGAAAATTTTTACTTGCCTGAAAAACTAAAAAACCGATGGAACGTGATTTTCTTTTCCCATACGAAAATACATTTTTCGGCGAAACCCTGAATTATCAAGTTCACAGCTATCGGCTTAACTCTTGTGCAGGCGGAGTGCATATCATTCTAAAATAAGGCGGAGATCATCTTCAAGCATCTGAATCTGGAGTCAAAGATTTGATGCCAATATCTAATTTATCGTGTAAATCTTTTAAGGATAACATACATATAACAATAGAGCTTTCGTTGACTTCCAATTGGCTTTTAGGCGAGTTTTCCAGTAATTCTTTTTTTTCGTAAGATATCCGAAGGGGAGAGAATCCTTGATAAGCAAACGAAGCTATATGCTTAAATTCCATTAAGGTGATAACACCCATTTCTGTTTTATTTATTTTTTCGGTTAAAACCGGGAGGTCCTCAGCGTTGTAATCGGCCTTAGATTCTAGAACTTTTCCATCATCGCTGCTTTTCCTACTCAAGATTACGTAACTCTTTGCTTTATAAACTTCATCATCAGTTTGCACCTCCTCATTACGTACTTCCTCTAAGACTCCCTGGTTTTGTTCTTTGGCGCCTTCGTCGTCCGTTTGTATTATTTTCATTTCTTCCAGAAGACACTTCGGGGTTCCGATTCCGGCCTTTACTATTTGTTCAAAAGCGGCCATTCCGACTTGAACAGCGTAACAGAGGATATTTTCTTGGTTTCCCGAGAGGAACTGCAAATCGTTTCCGTCTTGCAAAGTCGGAAAAGTCAAGATTTCGCTGACTTGAAAAGAGCGATCTAAGGTCTTTTCATCCCCGACCAACATTTCGGACACGGATGTAAGGTTTTTTTCAAAATTCGAATCTTTTCGCCTGAAAAGCTCTTCGAAACTTTTTTTGATTAGATCGGAACACAAGGAATGTCTTACAAGGTCGTCTCCTGGGACTTGATCGATTTTAACTAATTCCAATCTTTCCATGGATTCTAATTTTTGAATGATTTCCCGGCTTTCCGCTAATTTCGTAGCTTGGGAAATTTTTTTAACTCCGAAAACAGGCGAAAGCTGAGTGCTTTTCGCAGACTCCTCGATTTCCAAATCCGATTCATAATATTCCGATTCTACTTCGTCGATCCTCTTGGCATCGCTGCATTCCTTATGCCATTCGTCGTCGAAACTACCGACCGTGGGATTTTTTTCCAAATTCGAATGATTCGAAACGGTTTCGATTTCCGATTTTTCGTTGGCTTTCGATTCCAGCTGATCCAGTTCGTTTATAGCCGAAATCGGTAGCTTGGGCTTACAACCTCGGTATTTCTTTAGTTTTCTCTCCATTTTCTCCCTATGCAAAAAATGATTTTCGGACCAAGATTTCAATTTTCCCTCCAAGGGATCGCTAAACTTCCTGGAGAACGACGGTTTGGACGAGGCTCCTCTTCGTCTTGATCCAACCATCGGTGTACTTTTTTGCGCATGAAATTTTTTCGCCGGTTCGTCTACGACCTCAAAAAGCTCGTCTAGAAAAACGGTCACGCAAATTTTCTTCTTTAGAGATGTCATGTTGGGATTCATTGGTACCTATAAAATGAGAAAAAGAAAATAAATACATGACTCTTCCCGCCAAAAAATAGGCTGCATTTGAAAATTTATAAAAAATAAACAAACCTCAATTTTAAGATTTTTAATTTTTTTTTTTTTTTTTTTTTTTTTTTTGAAATGTTTGGATTTTAGAAATGAAAATAAAAATTTGAAATTTATCTGTTCATCTTGCCAAAACAAAAATATAAACAAAAAACAAATGATTGTATACAAGGAGCTTTACCGACTTTTAGGGCCCTCATGAGGAGGTTGTCGGATCCAAAATGGCGCTGGTAGGGACTAGTTGTTTGCATAAAAACATTTAAAATGTTATTTCAATTCATTATTTAAGTCGGATTTTTAAGCAAATTCACGTAAGTAATAGCTGAATAATTGTACATACAAAATGCTATGTGTTGCTTAGGTTTATTATAAATTGGAGATCACTCATTTATTTCGTCTCTTCAGAATGATCAAAACGCAAGCGGTAATGAAACCGTACCCAATGACGACGACGTTTATATCCGGAGAATCCGTGCCGGACCACTTGCGGCACCAACCGAAATATCAGTGCTTTTTTCTAGACGTCCTAAGCCCACAGAAGCCCAAGCCGGTGACACCTCCCGGAGTCATGAAAAAAAAATTAGTCCAAACAATGTTCAGGGAATCTGAAGCCCAAACGGATCCGTACGAGGTCGACATAATAGAACCCGTGGACAAAGGATTAGAAATTTTAACTCTAGGTTGGTTATCCTGGAACAACGGTCTTCCCGCGGGGATGCACGAAATTCATATAATAGAAAGAGCCAGGCAAAGGAGAGCGTGGGAAAACGCTGTCCCTGTTCCTCACGACCAATACGCTAGGGACATACGGAAAATGACGCTGGAGAATATGGAACTTAACGAGTGGAATTTCCGAGAGCGGGAAATCCTGACCCTCGGCTCTTTAAGGACGGAACTGATGGAACAACTCATGAAGGAGAAAAAGGAAGACATTAAAAAAAAATGCACCGAAAAAGTGGACAATTACGCGAGGTTGAGAGTTGCCGAAAAAAGTTTGAAAATACAAAAAACAAGATTAAACTTTCACAGAAACTTAAGAAAATTGACTTTTTCGAGGAAAAAAGTGGCAAAAAAATTTTGCAAATGGAACGTGGTCAAGGAGCACGTAGATAAGACTTCGGAACTGTACGGGCCCCAAATGCGTTTCGGGGAGGATCCCAGGAGGAGGCACGAAGTAATCAATCTCGACTGCCGCTACTGGAACGTGTTTAACAACCTCGAGGTGTTAAAGCAAAGCAACGATGATAAATTGAACGTCGAGTACGGCAAACCCGCATTCGATTACGAATCCAAATCGAAACCGAAAAAGTACACCAAGGAACTTTGCATTCGGGAAACGAAATGGACCGAAAGGAATTTACAACAATTATACGACGAGTTGAAGCGGTTGAGGTTGAAAAAATCCGAAGGATTGAAACCGTGTTCGTTGAAAGTGAAAATTCCTCCGCCCCCGCCGATTGTCGAAACACCGAGAGTGCGACCCGTCCCCGATTGGGAAGAAGAGTTGTACCAATCTTCTCTTCTTTTACAAAAAACCATCAAAGGTCGCGCGATACAAGCCGTCATGTTTGAAGGTCGGGTGAGATGTCAAGAATTATTGGAAGAGATGAAAAGCACCCACGCGCTGCAAGGCTACGAAGAATACACCCAGGGAACAAACAGGAAGCAAGTGTTCCAGCTCCAAAGGGAAAACGAAATCAAGAATCTACAAGAAAAACGAAAACAGGAGGTGATCCAGTCTCTTCAGGGGAAAACCGTCGGGGAAATGCTGGATTTCCTGTCGAAAGAATTGCTGAGACTCCAAGATGAAAGGCTCACTCACGCATTTGCCCTCTTGGCGGATCGAGAAAGGCACAAACGGGAAGCGGCGGAAGCCGGCAGACGGCAACAAGAAAGTCAGAGAGGCAGAGAGCACGATGAAATGTACAAGCAGATCTTGAAACTTCATCAAAACGTCGTAGACATCTACTTCGAAGACATCATCTTGGAAAACACGAAATGGCTCGCGGAAAGATCCGCAAGAGAATACGTAACCGAAGTCGCCAAAAAAATCGATCGAGCCGCTCACGAAGCGCAACGGTGCGCCAACATCCTCGAAGAACAAGAAATAATCGCTGATTTAGTCCACAACTACGCTTTACCCGAGGCTCAGAAGCAAATCGTCAGGCAAAGACTTAAGGACAGGCAAAGGGAATATTTGAAAACCTGCCACAACGAGGTGTATTCCAACATCGAGAAATTGGTTCAAGGGCCGAGGACGCCGCAAGGGGACCTCATACCACTTCCTAGACCTAAAAAACACAAGGTACCTTCCTTGATACCGATAAAATTTTTACGTTTGGGCAGATCCACCGGGTCCGGAAGTATCGGGAGCATCTCCGAAGCAAGCGAAAGGATGAGTTTTCAAAAAACGCAATCAACGGAATCGTTTCCTTTTGTGCTTAATATCGAGCTCGAAAGGCAAGAAGAAGAGGTGGACCAAGACCAAGATAATCCCGATGAAGATGGTAATGTTAACAATTGGTCCAGTGGATTTTCCAGGCAAGACATAGTCATTAAACAGGATGTGTAAATTTATATTTTTAAAAAAAATTTAATACCTCTGAGTCCTCTGCCTTGTTCCGTAGAAATAAATGTTCCACACCGAAGTATATCTTGAAACTTTAATTTGATGCTGCGACGATCGACTCTTTAAAAAATCGCTTTCTGAATCGGTGCTCACCCAGTCCCGTAGACATGATAAAAAATTTGGCCAACCAAAATAGTATTACTGCCTAAAAAAAAAAGGTTAAAGAGCAATAAATTAACAAACTGTTTTAATGGGGAGGCAGTCCTAGAACATAGAGACCACTGAAAAGGGAGATGGGGCATTCTAGGATCGTGTTGGGATCATTCAAGTATTACTAATACGGAGCTTGAAGAAGGGGTCGAGTAATTTTGTAAATCCTACCTGGCCAATAATGAAAACGAAAATTGTTCCAGCGGCACAATTTTCTCATATTTTCGGACTGATAGAACATACATATGCAATACAATACGCACAAACATCATTTATTATTTTTTAAAAAATGAGGCTTGATTTTGTAATTTGAATAAGCCTTTCTCGATTTCATGACATTTTTCGATAAAGTGAATAAAAGATGTTATTAAAAATTCATTAAACCAATTAGACGTGTCAAGCTTATGTTCGGAAAACTTTTGATTGGACATTATTCTCACTTATCAAATTTGCATGAATTTCAAGATTATTATGTGCCAAGAAATTGGCTGCAATAGTTGTTGAGCTGATTTTTAATGAAGCTAAAATATAATTAAAAATAAAAACTGTAGTCGTTTCTTTGATTTTTTCTCAATTAGTTATTCCTTGGTTTAGTAGCTTCACGCAAAGCTAAGCAAGTTTGGCCGTATCGCTCATCAAACATTTCAATATTAAGGAATGCGCCCTATCGACGGAAGAAATAGACCTTACTGTGTTTAAGGTTGCCAAGGGCTTAATGTATTCGAATCGATTCTATACTTTTTTTAGTCCTACTGCCAATCTAACGGAACGGCTTCTAACTCACAAACGGCTTGAAAAAGAAGAGGATAAATCCTATTCAAATTCCCGTCGAATCGCAGTTCTATGGAAAACGGACGTTTTCACTCTTGTGGGTTTACAACAGAATCTTTTGAAACCGATTGAGCTGAAACACTGTATACCTCATTTTTCCTTGTTCTGCGCAGGCTTAGTTTTTTCTCTTTTTGCATTTTTTGTATGAAATGTCAATGAACAAACAATCATTGGTTGGAATGTTCCAGCAAAAAAAAATTCATCTGCCTGGTTCTAAAAAATAATAAAAGTTATTTGTTAAATTGGGCCTGTAAAGCCAGATTATCGGCCGGATCAAAAAAGTCAACGCAGTAAATGGATTAGAGTTGCCTATTACAAGATTTAAAAAAAAATTACTTCAACAATACTAGATCTTTTTGAACAGAAATACGTAAATTTAAACTAAAGTAGAAAAAAATATAATGCACATAAGAATAAAAAGATAGAAAAATAAGTGACACGTTGCTTATTCCCATAATCTCCATAGTTCATTTCCAGAAGGTCGCCAATGCCCTTCGTACCGTCACATTTAGGTCCCAAGCTTTCACTTTTTCCAGAGTCTTCACCGTTTTCCGTGTTTTCCCTGTTTTGACCTTGACTCTTCGACTCTATTTCCCCTTGTAAGTCTGGTTCACTTTTGACCTTTTCATACGGGACTACCGTTTTCACTTCTGGCCAGAAAGTCGTAATGATAGTGCTGGGGCTTGTGCTAGTGGTAGTGGTAGTGGTGGTGATAGTGGTAATGGTAGTGGTAGAAGAGGATGCCGCCTTCGGTTCCTTCTTCGTTGTCGTTGTGGTTGTCGTCGTCGTACTCGTTTTACTTGTCTTGTTTAATGGTCCATATATTTTTCCAACTTTAAATGGCGACCTTATGCCACGAAATTTTATCGAGGCTTCTGCTATCGACTTGGTATATTTAATTTTTCCCTCTGATACTGTTCGGTAATCAGATGGAACACCTGTTTCCTTTTTAAGATCAAAATACTTTAGCCTACGGCCGTGCTTGTAATTTTTCAAGAATGTTTTACTGGCGTATCCGTCAACGGAAACGGAAACAGAAAACTGATCGACTTCGAAAATGATTAAGAAAAAAATGTACACAAACATCATAAATAAACAGAACACCAGAAGATTTTATTTATAATTTTGAAAATTTGCCGACTGACGTTCTATATACTTCATATTCATATTACCTGCCCCGTACAGCATTTTTTCTGTGAGGAAATTACGAAAAATTCAATAACGTAAATGAACATGTCATAGACTTGCAGCATATATTTTCTTGACATTTTCCCCAAGTGTAAAGCCAATCAGTTCTGATCTGATTTCTTAGGATAACATACACCAAAACTGATTATAATCACAAAATCTAACCCTAAGTTTTAAGAATTAAAGAAAAATTTAACTGAAAAATAAAGCTAATAATAGCAATTTATTTAATTTTTTTAAAACGATTTACTTATTCGTGCATCCAGTAGTTTCACGCAGAACAGCCTCGTCGCGCCAGGGGGAGGCAAAGGGTCGCTCAGCCCCCCTTTGGAAAAGCTTGAGCCCCCCTGTAAATTTGACTTGGCCCATGTATTTTCCCTATCTTCCATTTTATAAGGGGCCATTTGGAGTCCCCCTTTGAATGTCTTGTGTCCCCCTTTGCTTCTCAGGCTGGCTACGGGCCTGACGCAGAATGAAGTTGGTGTAGTTATATCGCTCATTAAACATTTCAATATTAAGGAATGCTTGCAGTGCCGGCTTTACAAGTTTTGGCAGCCTGTGCAAACATCTTTTTTTGCGCCCTGCTTCAAATTTTTTTACAACATCCCCCCCCCCCCCCCAGCTTTATTTTTTATTTTTATTTTTTTTCCTAATATTAGTTTTCATCTTTTATAATCTTTTTTTACCTTAATAATAAACGGCAAACGAGCAATTTTTCTTCATTTTGACGCCCCTAAAATTTGGACAGTATGTGCATGTGCATGGGCACGGAAGGCACATGCCTAAAGCCGGAGCTGAATGCTTGCTGTTGACGGATATCACAGATCCTACCGTGTTTAACGTTGCTAAACACTTAATGTTTTTAAATCGTTTCTATACTGCTCATATTCATACGGATAACCTTAGGAAACTGCTTAGTGTTTACGACATACGAATGACTGATAGAAGAAGAGCCGGTATATTATTTAAATTCTCGTCGAATCGCAGTTTCATCGAAAGTCGACATTTTTTACAATAAACAAGGTAAAAATAGGTGCCAGAAAACATTTCCAGCCATAAAATTTGAATTCCGTCATCCAAAAATTACTTCCACCATGGGAACGGGATAACCATTTTAACGTCGAGACGGGATTCGGAAAGAGGAAGACATTTTAAATCACAGAAAGGAATTAGAGAAAATTCCATACCAAGTTCATCATTAATTACATTGGGAGGGGGTATACAAAATGTTATTTTTCCATTTCAGTAGGATTGTTTCACTATGTTTCCAAATTTTTTTTAATAGTCCAGAAATTTAAGGAAGTATATCAGAAAACGCATCTCATTGGTTTTTGTCTCATTGGGAATGTTTTCAATTTTTTGAACTTCAATTAAAAATCAACGAAAGTTTAGTACCGTAGATTGGGGTGAAGTTGAAAGGTGGGGTGAAGTTGAAAGGAAATTCCGAAAACAATTTAAGGTTTATTTTTGGCACTAAAAATAAAAATTTTTTGTTTCATTAAGTAGATATTGTTTACTGGATACTTATGTAGTATAAATATGAAAGCTGCGAATTCATATCTATTTTAGCATCTATTCTTGTTTAACTTTTGTGCGGATGACAAAAATGGCAACTTTTTGGTAGTTTCGAAACTTTTACTTCTGCTAGTGCTTTTTAATTTCTTCAGAAATTTTAAAGCCCTTTTATTCGACGTAGAATATTCTTATCTTTTTATTTCGTTACAAAAAATCAGTATATTTGCTTTCGGGCTTTGATAATCACAGCTTTTTTGAAAAATTTTTGATTTTAAGAGAGACATGGGGTGAAGTTGAAAGGTCGCACACTTAAAGCTTTTGCCAAATTTTGCTTCTGGAAAACATTTCCTGGGTGCTGTTTTGAAAATTAAGGCAAGAGAGTAAATAAACAATCCGAAAATTCCGATTCTTTCCTTCTTTTCAAAGGTTTAGAGGAAATTAGCTTTAATTCCTGTACAGTTTGACTTCAAACATGGGGTGAAGTTGAAAGCTAACATTGTTTGGCTTTCGAGGACCAACAAGGATTAATTGCACGTGAAATATATTACTATCCGTCATTATAATTGTTTGGAATACAATTTTAAGTACAATTGGGCGTTTCGAAGGGCCCAAATGGAAAAAATAAAACAGCTCAACTTCACCCCACCGTGGGGTGAAGTTGAAAAGAAGGGGTTTTTAATTTTTTTCGAGCTTTCGAAAAAGTCAAAAAAAATTGAAATTCTCGGGATTAAAACTTCTAGTGGAGACCCAAATTTTATAAAAAATTTGAAGAAAAAATAATTATTAATAAAGATTTTATGAGCAAGTAAACTCCAAAATCTTTCAACTTCACCCCAATCTACGGTACGATTTGAACGTTTTCAAAAAGCGCAAAATAAAATGAGGTCATCGTTCCGTACAAATAACCAGTCCGAAACAGCAATCGGGTGGGGATTTCGCATCAAAAGCAGCTTCGGATACTATTTTATTGGAGTGTCTTTCCAATTGTTACCAAATAATGAATCAAAACCATATTTAATATTTTTTTACTCTACTCATATTTGTAATTGTAGATGATCGATTTTTTTATTTCAAAGCAAAAACAACCGCCATTAAAAAACTTTTAAACATTTAATTCACTATGGTTTGAACTGGTTATTTGTACGGAACGATAAAAACAACCGGCGCTATTTCATTTTGCGCTTTTTGAAAACGTTCAAATCGTAATGAATTTTCGTTGATTTTTAACTGAAGTTTAAAAATTGAAAACATTCCCAATGAGATGCGTTTTCTGATATACTTCCTTAAATTTCTGGACTATTAAAAAAAATTGGGACCCTACAACCCTAATGAAGGCTGAGCAACATGTCACTATATGGAATCACGAAAAGTGCCTAAACCTACCGATGATAATCAAAGAAGATCAAGCAATATCTCGATTTCGACGTTGGCATATGATAATCAATTTTACTCCGAAAACAGTCCGAAAATTTATTCAAAAAGTCACCTTGGCTTGGTAGTTAGAAAAAACAAGTTGAAATTAATTTTTTTTTTTTTTTTTTTTTTTTTTTTTTTCAAAAAGCAAAATGCTTGATCCAAAAATTTTGAGTCTTGTTTATTTTGTAAACAATATAACCCTATGCAGCTATCACCAGTGGCTCCGGGACGCATAATTTTTCGCTTGGCAATAATACAGAGACTGCAATTTCAAATTATTTTTTCAATCTCGGTATTTCATCAGTATTCTATTTTGATTTTTTTTCTTCTTCAAATTATGTTTTCGTTCCATGTTAAAACGTTATCACTGTAATATTCTGTCATTTTTTTAGGCTTCCTTGATTTCGCCCAAAAAAATGAATTAACATTTTTTCTCTTATTGTTTTCTTGTCAGAAATTTTGCCAAATAACTCCTAAAAAAAAATACCTATTTTTGCGAATTGAAATTCCGGGATTATTTATTTATTTATTTATTTATTTTTTTGTGACCTCGGTATTGCATTATCAATTTACTGAAAGCTAAAACCTTAGAATTAGCTGCTCAGAAAGTAGAGAGTCAGAAAATTCGAAAAAAAATCTTAAGTCCTTGAAAACCGTTTCATAACATACTGTAATGATTTGCACTATGTAACTGATTTACTAGTGGCCAGAACGTGAATTTAGTCAGTTCTTCAGAAGGATCACAAATGACAAATTTTAAAATTCGACATTTCGGCATCGATGGACGGGCATTTTCCGGGTAACCACTGAATATAATCAGCATCTCGCAGAGATGATCGGACTTGGAATTATCTAATCCTAGTTTTTTAGGCGTTCGTCAAAAGTTTTCGTGATTTCCATGCTGACAAGGAAAAATAGATTTTTATTATGATTTTTATTTTGATATCAAAACATTGGAAACACTGCCAAATTTTGATCAGGCTATTTTTCGACGTAGGATTGGGGATTTCTAGCATAATAAATTTCAACATTCCAAAAAACATTTTTTTTATTGAATTTTTAAAAAACTTATCGACCTATGGGGGTGTCGAACGCCTTCCCGCTAGTAATGTCGTCTATGGTATAACCGCTTAAAATAGATTTGATATATTCGTCGTACTTTTTTTGCAAATCGTCCAGAATTTTATCCCTAGTTAATCCAGCGATCCAAGTTGCAATTTTCGAGAGTAGCCAATTTAAAATCTTTCCCAAGCCCGTGACCTCTATGACTAAATCCCTGAAATTTTATCTTCACGATATAAAGTAACAATGAAACAAACAAAAGGGAACTTGCCTGATATCAAGGTTTTCCCATGCGGAAAGGAAAGACTGACATCTCAGAGACCTACTCACCCGACGTCTTCAATTTTGAAATCCTCTAAATATATTTTCCCCGTTTCGAAATTAACGTAAGGATGTATGTGCAATTTTATGGGTCGAAGTTTGGTGCTTAGTGTTCCGCTAGGCCCTAATCTCATGAATTCTGCTTTGTAATGATCGTAATGAAGCTATATTTGTAAAACAAAAGAAAAAAATATAAAAATATGATAAGGAAGTCATCTGATAAAAAAGACTTACGTCTAATTGTTCGAAATGGAGATTACCGAAGAAATGAGTCTGAGATGCGTTATCGCTCGCGAATTCGGTATCTCCAAAACGGGTCACGGTTGCTAAGCCCCGAACCGTCCCGTCGTGGGCTTTAAAGGATCCTCTCCAAGTCAAAATCAGGATTTTCCTTTCGAAAATTTCCGTTATGTTGGGGATTTTTATTCGATCGTGAAATTTTTCGTTCAGGATTTTTTTCACGCTGCCCATAATTCCGTCCACAAATTCGTTGGCGCTTTGTGTAGATTCAATCACGTAATTTCTAAAAAAAAAAATGAGCGAAGAGCAAATTTTCTGGAAGTCTTAATTCGCACCCTAGGAAACCCTAGATCAATGTATATTATGCCTTTTGCAGAAAATGGTCCAAATTAATGGCCGAAAATTACAAAATTTGAGCCACTTTCTCCCTAGAGGCAAGAAGCATAGAAAACATGTGGTTTTTAAGAAAGGTTTTCTTACTTGTGGTACATCGGGAATCGAAAAGTGGTTTCGATCCAACGAGCCTAGTTACGGTCCTTCAGCTACCCGTGGGATTTCCAGATTTAGAAGAAATCCTTCTATCGAGCCTCGGAAACGGTTACCAAGCAGTCCGAGCTGATATATTAGTACTCTCAGCTCGGACAGGCCATTCGTCAGTCAGTTTGTTATTTTGTTATGGTTTGTGTCTGTCAACAGTTCAAGTGTTAGGTTTATTATACAGGACCATGTGATGGAGGGACAAAGCAAATATAAAGGTTCGATCTCGGCTTTTCGGTGTTTTTATTTCATATCCCGCTCGACCTCGTACCACTTGAAGCATACGGTAATGACATTTGGAACCGGCAACTGTTTGATGCCGAAAAACATTGAGGTTTTGAAAAAAGGGCTTCCTAAAAAGCGAGCAACAGACTCCCAACCAAAGCAAACTTACTTATATTTTTGAAAAACTTCTGGATCCCTCATATATCTGGCCACATTTTCTCTGGTTAACAACAAATTTATTGTGGACCGAACGTTGCTATTGAGATCCATATTAAGGCTCCTCCAGAATTTTTCGATCAGCATATTTTTAAAGGCTTCGCTTTTGAGGTAAGCGCTCAAGCCTGGATCGCTTCCGTATCGTGTACTCAAAATATAAATATTTGATTGTTTTTTTTCTTCCGGTCTTACGAAATTAAGGTCGCAGTCAAGGATTTCGTAGTCGGTTTCGGTCCATCGGGTGAAGCACATTCCAGAACCGGTTAAATTGACGATGTCCAACCTCATTAATTAATCATCCTATTAATTATTTTGTAAATAATCATTATTTTCGATTTGGATTATATTTACCTCAATCTATAATCGTATTGCTGGAAATTCAAGCTCACAACTCCCTCGGAATGTTCGGTGCATTCGAAATCTCCGTAAATTTTCGAGGCCGGAAATCTCACGGATAACTCTATGCGATTGGCGAATATGTCATTGTCTAACTTACACGGTTGGAAACAGCTGTCGAAAATTATTTGGGGGTCGTGGACGCGTCTAAACTTAATCAAAGCATATGATAAGGTCCGATTTAGATCGGCGGCAACTTTTGGTTTAGATTACTTACACTGACCATTCTTCATCGTTTGAATAAAAATACAAATTTCTCATCGACATTATCTGTTCGGCCATTTTACAATCTTTAGATGAAAGGTCCTACAAAAAAAAAAATTCATTACAATCCGAAAAAGTCCAGCTTCTTATTTAACGCTCTTTACCTTATTCAGCAATTCACTTATCATCGAGGATTTCATTTCGTTAAAACTATTGACATCCGCTAAGAATTTAAAAAAAAAACCAACTAACGAATTCAAAGTTCTTTTTTAAAAAATTTCATGGGAACTTACTCATTTTTAGGGGCAACTGCATGTTTCCGAAAACGATTTTAATTAGACAAAACCACCAAAAAAATGTAGTCGTCGATCCCATAATTTTTTTTTTTTTTTATGAGTCTGCTTCATGTGACATTCATTAGGATATTATTTCATATTCTATTAGAAAATATGGTTTTAACACGAAATGCATCAATGTCAGTTACAAAATTATTTTCAAGGTTAGCTTTACAAGTCATTAACAAATAGGTCCTATAAAAAAAAAAAAAAAGATTTATAAAAATGATCGGGTCAAAACCGCGTAAATAAAGCTGAGTTGTCTTAATCGCAATTATGCATAACAGAATCAAACGTCGTCATATATAATGATTTCTCACGGATAACGAAAAAAACAGCAGTCCTATTGATAGTCATATGTTGGTAGTATAGATATATTACTCTATTGCTGCATGATATACAGAATCATTAAATTTTTTTCTATGTATTCTGACTTTTATTGAAAACAAAAAAATTTTAAAACTTTCTTGTTCGCCGTAGCTGGAAAATCTAGGATCCATGTTTAACATCCATGGCCATGTTAGGATCCATGGCCAACATCAACATCTGTTTTTCGATCTAGGAGCGGAAACTGAATGCAGCCTCGTAGCCGGGGGGGGACATAGGGTGACTCAGCCCCCCTGTGGATTTGAAATTTATATCCAAATTCAAAATCAAATTCGCATTTTAACAGTGATACGCTCCGTATTAGGATATGTAGAAATCGATCAATAACTCATACCTGAATCGGCGAAATCTAAATCGCTAGGCTCAGCGATTTAGACCGAGTCGATTCAGGTTCACCGGTTGTTAGCTTCTGTCCTCCGTAGTGAATATAGAGATATTGTTATTATCGGAAGTATACGTTTATTTATTAGATACGGGCTTAGCCCTGTATCAACAGGAAAAAAATTAATTATCATCCAATATCGCTTTATTGTTTAATTTTTAACATAATTATGTTAATTTTTTCATAAAATTTTTAACTGTATAAGACATCAAAAAAATTCCAGTCCCCCTGTACATGCCGGTCTGGCTACGGGCCTGACTGAATGAACACATTTCACTCCTAAAAATCTTATTTGGCTTGGTTTAACGAGTAGGGCATACTTACATGAATCCGAAATTCCTTTTACGAAAAATGCTGCTATAGGCCTACGTCAGAGGCCAATAATCCAACAATCCAACATGAAAATCATGTATAAGGCACCACCGGTGAGACTTTCACGAAAGATCGAAACTGATTTGGTCTGAAAGTCATGAAAATTGAGCATTTTTCATGAATAATCCACCAAAATTTGACAAAAAGCAGAGCCATTGAAAACTTCAGGCGAAGCACAAAGTCAGAAACCAATCATGAAAGGTTATATTCACATAATTACTGCACGTACAATGCATATATTGAGTCCAGCAAGAGTCCAGTCTGTTACCATGTATTTAGATATTTAAACAGTACAAACGGACAGATTTTCTCTTTTAGCGTTGATTGACTCACACGTGAACTGTCCTACAAATGACTCATCGCTGACTGATGGGTCATAGATAAGGCTTCATTAAGTTGGCCCCCCACCTATAAGATTTTTGAAATCGATGGTTTGTACCTTTTAGTACTCCATTAGTACTGTTAGGTACCAGCAATAAAATTTTTTGTACCGAAATAATTTTCCCGGAAAATGGAAAATTAAAGTGAGGTTCCAACTTAATGGTAGAACCCCCCTTTTCTCCCCCCATGTCCCAAAATTTGCAGGGAGCTAGTACTTGATTAGTACTGTTAGGTACCAGCAATAAAATTTTTTGTACCGAAATAATTTTCCCGGAAAATGGAAAATAAAAGTGAGGTTCCAACTTAATGGCAGAACCCCCCTCCCCTCCGAATCCACGAATCTGTGGACCAAAAAATGGAAAAATAATAAAAAATGTAAGTACTAATGTATAAAAATTATTATCATCATTATCATCACTATAAAAATTAATAATGATAATGATAATGATAATAATAATAAGTAACGCTCATCGATGTCTCCCACCCACTGGACCACAATCTTCAGAAAACTTTTGGAGAAAAATTAGGAAAGTATGAGGAGCTAGCAGAAGAGGTCAGAGAGATGTGGCGCGCGGACAAAGTCAAAATACTGCCTGTTGTCATCTCATGCAACAGTCTTATTAGCAAGGCACAAATCTCGGAGATAAGAAAGCACGACATCCCCTTGCAAGTTGTTCATACGATGCAACGTTCGGTAATTTTAGAAACGTGTCGGATTATCCGCAAATTCAACAACATCGGAGTCTAGGTATTTGTATGCGGAAGCATACAAAAAAACTGCTTTATATTATTGGCTGGTTGAAATTATCGAAGAATTCGACCATGAAACTGGAAGTAAAGGCCTAAGAGGAAATCAGCAATGGCTTCCAGAGTTAGTGAAAGATCTTCTAAATCTTGCTCCCCTTATCCCATTATGGACAGCGGTAATGGTACCGTATTACGGTTATGGAGAAAAAACTGCAGCAAGTTCAGCTGTCGAGTGTAGTTTTAAAGACTTGAAAAATGTTCTCTTTCGGGAGAAACAATTTCCAATGCGAGTTGACGATTTCGTTTTTGATCACGTTAGAGTGACAGAAGGGGATATGAAATTGATCGGGGCGCATAAAACTATGAAGGACAAAATTCATTTGAGTGAAACTCAAGCGGAAGCAGACAATGCAACCCAAGGAGTTAAAGATAAAAATCACTACGCCGAAAATGCGAATCAGAATCAAGGGAAAATGAAAGACAAACATGTTACAGTATCCGACAGTAACGAGTAAAAGGTATATAATCACGATTTCGGAGGAGCAATATCCTTTTAAACCGACTTCAGGAAGGAGTTGAAGACTTTCTTCAAACAATTCCCAGCTACTGCAACAGAAAACTAGAAAAGGACCTGAGAAGAAAATGCAAAGGATTGCGACAAAGAACTTGCCAAATAACTTCTCCGCATTTATTGATCGAAATAATCTCTTATTCAAATAATAATCTTCGTCAAATTACACTGATCCCGGAAGATGTACCTGCTACTATCTCCGTTCAAGGGAAACGATTTTTTTTAAGGGGACTGGTCGAATATCAAAACCACGGGGTTGTCGACTCAGCGACCGATATAGGGCATTACGTTGCAATATGCTGCAGGGACGGACAATACGAGGAGTACAACGATTTGGAAAATAAACCCATTTTCCGGAGTGGAAAAAGAGAGGTGCTCACACATTTATTGTTTTTTACAGAAGTGAGTTGACATTTTTAATGCCAAATCTCTTTAATTCTCTGCAATTAATAATTACTCATTTAAATTTTCAGTAATTTCCACCGGAATCATCGGCAGGATGCTTTTATTGGAATTTTAACCTTTAATATCATTTTCTTCCTACAACTAAAAATGTTCTACCGTCAACGAGTTAACTGAATTATTTTTTATAGTGATGATAGTGATGATAATAATTTTTATACATTAGTACTTACATTTTTTATTATTTTTCCATTTTTTGGTCCACAGATTCGTGGATTCGGAGGGGAGGGGGGTTCTGCCATTAAGTTGGAACCTCACTTTTATTTTCCATTTTCCGGGAAAATTATTTCGGTACAAAAAATTTTATTGCTGGTACCTAACAGTACTAATGGAGTACTAAAAGGTACAAACCATCGATTTCAAAAATCTTATAGGTGGGGGGCCAACTTAATGAAGCCCATAGATAAGATAGTTTATTTCTCACGTACGGAATTATCCAGGGAGTTTCAAGTGCTTGTAGCCGATCATGGCGCTAATTATCCATTCTGATATCTTCCAAGAAGAGCATCTGAATCGCTTTGCCATTCTAATTTCTTTTTCCACTTCTTAACTATTACCTGAAAATTAGGGGGTCTTTAGCAATTTTTCCCAAAAACAATTCAAAGCGGCACTTACTGCCAAAATCGTATATTGCTCAACTCAGTAGTATTGTCCTATGAATTGACACTGATAAGGCTCTTTCGCTACGGTAATTCTTGTTGATGCCTCAGGTTATTTGCGGAACAAGCATTTTAGTCATTGGAGGGCCTTTAATGAGATAATAAAAGGTATGGGTTAGGACATGTAAATTTCGACCGTATTCGGCTCTACCATATTTAAATCGGAAAACTGTTTTTCATAAAAATTGTAAATTCCTGCATTAAACTATTAAAAATGCTAGGGTCGATGACACCTTAAAAATAGATTTTTGGGAATGATTCTAATCCAAACTACTTAGAGACAAAAACAACCCCTGACATCACCTCAAAATAAATGCCAGTATAATAAAAATAACTTATGCTGACTCTAAAAACAAGACACCAATATTTTATTCAGTAGCGGATCTCTTTTAAAAAAGCCAAAAAAATCGCAAGCATATTAATTTGAGCTAAAAATTAGTTATCATTTCAATTTCCTGTCCCTCTTAAAAAATAATAAAAAAAAAAGTCATGATAATTATAAACCTATTCAAATAACGATAAGAGGAGATGTAAATTACGCAGCGGCGTAAATAAAAAAATTAATAAATAAAATAAAATGATTGGAAAGCAACAAGACTTGAAAAATAATGCCAACATCTGTGAAGATAAATAAAAAACTGCAAATTTCCAAAGCTCTCATGCAGAGTTTCCTCACAAAATTGAGAATCGTGAAAAAAAAAAAAAAAAAAAGTAATTATGACAACGCTACGCCACTGAGATTATCAGATACCATCATTAGGTTCTAAGCGCATGCGCATATCTAATTACTTTAGTATTCGGTATTTAATCTGTTTTCATGACAATAAGTTAAAGTTAATAAAATAGAGTAGTCAGTGATCGTCAGTAGTGATCGGTGCGGAAGAAAATGGCGGGAAAAGTTTAAGAAAAAAAAAATTACTTAAGTGACAAAAAAAAGCTAATTAAAATTTATGTTTGGTTAATTAATTAATTAATTAATTAGTAAATTCGGATTGCCATAAACCGGCATAGCCAGACAAACAAGGTCAAATAGCACATGTGCTGTTAAAATCCCGTCTCTTTAACATTTTATTTTTGTTTAACACACCCACATCTCTCCGTCAGATGCCGAATGTGACCAAAATGATTGCTTTGCTCTTCGCGTTTTCCATTTTAGCATGCGGGAGGACGTCTCCCACAGAAGACAGCTCCTTTACGCTTAGAATCATTCACACCAACGACATGCATTCCAGATTCGAACAGGTAAAAAAAAAAAAAAATTAATGAAAATCTCTATTTTTTTTTTCCTATCTTTTTCAAAGAAGTAATTTGACTTTCCAGATATCGCAATTAGGGGGAAAATGCTCGGACACAGACTCCATCAATCAAAAATGTTACGGAGGTTTCGCCAGGCTTCGCACGGCGGTGGACCAGGAGAGACAGAAAGCTCAGCAAGAAAAAATGCCGATACTGTTTCTGAATGCCGGGGACACTTACCAAGGAACCATTTGGTATACCGTTTACAAATGGAAAGTGGTGGCTAGGTTCCTCAACATGCTCAGCATAGACGCAATGGTAAGAAAAAAAAAGTTAATTCAAAGGGGTCGATTATTGTTTAAATTCGTCGATGCGAAATAATCGCAGCAAAAAAAAAACAGACTTGGTTTCATTCAAAGCTGACGATATGCATGCACAATTTCAGATTGAAATTATTTACTCAACAGAATGTAGTTTTTTTTATAATCACATTAATTGCATTTAGAGGAGATCAAAGTCAATTCCTTTTTCCCCGAATCTTAGTCCCAAGTGCAGTGTGGGAGTAGGAGATGGCGCATTCCAAACGCAACAAATAAATGAATTTTGAATTTTCGCTCCAAAATCAGGTGGAAAAAATGAACAAACCTGAATTTCTTTTTTTTTTTTTTTTTTTTCCCCGAAACTGCTTACATTAAAGAACACTGAGAATGGTATTGGGTCAAATGAAGACCTAGATTGATCTCATGTTAAAAAATTGATTCTTTCTTAACTCGTCTTTAAATTAAAATATTTTGAAATTAGCCAATAATTGCGCAGGAGCAAAGTTAACACATGATTTCTATGCAGCCGTGACAAATCAAAATTATTCGCCTTTCACTTTTCAAAGTATACCGGGCGTTCGTTTGTAGGATGTAGAAGAAGTAACCAAAAACAGGTCCGTTAACTTAGCCGGGCACTGTCGAATTTTTAATTTTTTTTTTACCAGGTCATAGATCTGACCTTGCTTGACCTTGCTCAAGTGACCCCCGACCTTGCTCAGACGTCCTTGAAAAGTTATGGAGCTAACAAAAACCGTAATATTGAGCTTACCAAAACAAAAGGTTTGCTTACTTTTTCCACGTCCGAAAAACGGACACCGACATAATGTTGGTCGTCAAGATCCCATTCTAAAGCTATGGTTCATACTAATCGTATTATTCGAGGATTTAATACTAAAATCAGTATGTACAATATTGCTTTTTTAAAAAAAGTACTAAACGATTCAAGACTTTCAAAATGATTAAATTCTCATTCGATACTGATTCTCAATGGTCAACTCAGTTTGTAAAAAAAAAATACTTAGACTAATAACATAGTATTAGTATACCATAACTTTTCCGAGATTTGTTTTCAGGGTTTGAACCGACTACATGTTCAAAAATTATTGACTTTAGGGACCTAAATAGTAAAAATGAGTGACTTTTCAGGGACCAATTAATGATCAAAGATGACAATTTTTGGTTTGACTTTTACCAAAATAACATGTTAAAATGTTTTCAGTTAAGTTTATAATAATACTGTTTAATTATTCCAGTTTTAATTACATGTAATTATAACAGAAATATAAAATGCGCTGGAAAAAGGGAATTTAGTATTTTACGCATTTTGTTGCAAAAGACTTTCTCTTTTGGTTTTGAAAAATAAATACTTCGAAACATTAATATTTAATTATTTGAAGTATGAAATGATAAAAAAAAAAGTGATCTTTAGCGAACTGTCGTAAAAACAGGGACTCTACCGACAAAAAGTAACCATGTTCTAGCCCTCCAGGGAGGGAAAGTCGAGGGCGTAATAATCAATCAAGTTTATGTATTTATTGGAAAAAATAAAAAGGCTTCTGCAATGGCTAAATTGCATTTTTATAAAAAATTAATTAAACAAACTTATATAAGTTTATTTTAAACGAAAAAAAAAAGTTTGGTTCCTCGTTCACGATGTTGAGTTGGGTCCCGTGACGTCTAAACATTTGAGTTAAAATTACCGAAAGTTAGGTAATTATTACAATTATTACTAAGCGTTAGTACTAATGCCGAGTAATAATTACCTAATTTTACGGGAATTAAACTTTTTTTTCCGTGTACATTATATTAAAAATATTTAAAGAAAAATGTAGCTCAATCGTTTATGAATATGAAAGCCACTGTAAATACCCTTTTTCAATTAAAGCCCCAAAATTTTGACTTAACATTTTTAGTCGTTGGGGAATCACGAATTCGACGACGGAGTAGCAGGTCTTGTGCCCTTCTTGAACAACGTTTCGACACGCGTAGTGACTTGCAATTTAGACTTATCCAAAGAACCGGAATTAGCCAAAACGCCTATGAAACCGTCAACGGTTGTGGATTCCGGAGGGACGCAAATCGGCATCATAGGATATCTGACGCCGGAAACAAAAGTAAGGTACTTTAGACGCTTAAACGACAAGTTTTACATTTCGTTAATTTTTATTTTTTTATTTTCAGTCGTTATCCCACACGGAAGGCGTGGAAATAAAGGACGAAGTCGCCAGTATTACTGAAGAAGCCAAGAAATTAAAAGCTAGCGGGGTAGATATTTTAATAGGATTAGGTCATTCCGGCTATGACGTCGATTTAAAAATAGCTAAGGAAGCACCAGATATAGATGTTATAATCGGAGGTCACACCAACACTTTCCTGTATACAGGTACAGTACATAATTGAAAAGATAACAGTTGCAGTGATAACGCTTGCCCTTTATTTGTCGACTGAAACGGAAAGCTCATTTTTTTTTCGATAACAATAATGATTTAAATTTTTTGATTTTTATACTCAGCTGACAAAGAGGTCAGTTGTGTAGTGGCTTGAAAATTACGAATCTCGACCAAAATGAAATTTTGCGATGTTTGTCATTTCTTCGTATCCTCTCTCTTTAATGATGATGAACCCTCCTTGGTGGCCCAGGAGGCATTCAGGGTCCTAATATATACAACACCAGGTAAAGCTCCTGGTTTTAATATTGGGACGGGTGCCCGCTAAGGTATCGGTGGTGAAGTTCGAAAATAACCAGCAGGCACGAAATCAAACTAATCATTACAGGGAAAGAATCAGCCAAAAAACTGTCACATGCTTAACGGTGAAATGGCAATAGACTTCGGGATAATTTAAATAAATGATTTAAAAAAAAGAGAATAAATCACTTAGGCATCCTTGTCCAACTAATCTTAAGCCGAAATGATGAAATCGGATTTTCCTTTATAGGTAATCCGCCCGACAGCGAAATACCTACAAGTCTTTATCCAGAAATAGTGACTCAACCATCGGGAAGAAAAGTTGCAGTGGTCCAGGCCTACGCTTACACCAAATATTTAGGAGTTCTCAATTTGAAATTCGATGGAAACGGAGAATTAGCGGAAGCCAAAGGGAATCCTATAGTTTTGGATTACAAAATAAAGGAAAACCAAGAAGTACTGGACGAAATAAAAAAATGGCGCGTAGGGATAGACAACATCACGAAACAAGAAATCGGGAAAACGAAAGTATTGCTGGACGGCTGGTGCAGATTTTACGAATGCAATATGGGCAATTTGATAACTGACGCTTACATCGATTACGTACGTCATGAATGTATGTTTTAAATATTTCAGGTACTAATTTTTTTTTTTTTTTTTTTTTTTTTTTTTTTTTTCAAGGGCGTCCGAAACTTTGCCGGTGGAAATTGGACAAACGTTCCAATCGCTATCCAACAAGGTGGAGGCATAAGAAATTCAATTGACGCTACAAGCACGGACGGTAAGAAAATCACAAAATAGGCTTTTGGCGTCAGCTTCAATCATTTAACGACTCTCTCCTCCTTCCCTCCGCAAAATAATGACGTAATTAATGATAACTCTTTATTTTTAGAGTTAAGAGTCGAGCACCCATGTGACCCACCCCACTGAATGTTTGTAGAAAAACGTATAAAGTCTATCTAACATGGAGTTGCAAAGGCTCTATGAAAATTGTTCGCGAGAAATTTTTACCCAAGGACTTTGTATCAACATGGAAACGGATCGCGATTTTACTTTACAGGGTGATCGATGACGTACTAAAGTTGTATGCCGAAACATATGAGCGAATAAAAAACTTCCGTTACCAAGAAAACAAAATAAAGAAAAAATTAGATAGGGAAGATACATGTTGTTACGGTATGGCGACTGCTAGTGAAAATGGCGGATGCATTGGGGTTTTCTTGCTTAAAAATTTTTTTTTTTAAATTCATTCATCTTTTTTCTACTCTGACAATTAACTTTAATATTATTAATCTTTTAGTTTGCACAACAATAGCTGATTTTACAATTTTTTCAGGTTGTAACTTGACTAAAAGATATAAATCATTTCCCAGGTGGAACAATTCTTAGAGCTCTTGAAGACATCTTAAAATCTGTTAATGCCCCCCCTTGAAGACGTCTTTAACACAAATGACTAAAAAAGTTGTCTTAAAGACATATTAAAGATCAATTTTACGCAAAACATCTAAAAGATATCTGTAAGGTGGGGCGTTAACAAAATTTAAGATATGTCTTAAACACAGCGTAAGCTCTTGAAGACGTCTTTAAGAGATTTGTTCTACCTGGGAGCACATTAGGGTTTTTTTTTTTTTTAGAGGGGAGAATTTAGTTGACTTGGAGCTTTCTTCATTTATTGCAATGAATGAATTCAGGTATAAAAGAAAGGATCAACATCTTGAACAGGTTTTGACATGAAAATGATTAATGCATCTTACAGGTTGTTAGTTTTGAGACATCAAGAATTTTCCATTTTTATTTCGCAGACAATTTTTTTTACAATTTAAGTTAGTCCAATGAACAGAAAAAACATCATGCACTTTATTAAAATTGTAATTTGGGATATGATTTGGGTGAGCCTACAAGAAGTTAACTTTGAGGGAATTATGAAAATTAGGATTTTTGTTGTCAGGATTGTTAAAAAATAATTTCAAATTTATTTGATGGAACAAAAACGTCATCAGTCAGTTTGTTCGAGTTGTGATTTGAGACATGCTCTAGGTGAATTTAGATGTTAAATTTTGGAAAATATAAGAAATTAGTAAGCAATGAGTAAAATATTTTCGAAATCTTTTTAAGGAACAGAAAAGAAATTATGCACACGATTAAGATTGTTGTTTAGGATTTGATTCGGAGGAGCTTACGAGATGTATATTTCGAGGGTATTATTAAAATTTGTTTTGTTATCATGCCGCTTAAAAAATATTTTAAAATTTACTTGTAACCAATAATAATTTCTTTCTTTTTCTTGGACTTTTAGGTACCATAACAAGAGAAGACGTTATGCTTGTGATGCCATTTTACAATGCACTTAGTGTTTTAAAAATAAAAGGGCAGCATTTGAGAGACGCTTTAGAGTGGAGCGTATTTAGATACGATCCCACTCATCAAGTTGGTCGCGGGGAATTTTTGCAAGTATCCGGTTTGCAAATAGTATTCGACGTGACCAAACCACCAGGATCTCGGCTTGTATCGGTCAATGTTCGATGCAGCGATTGTAATGTTCCTCATTACGAGCAACTAGACAACCAGAAATATTACAATATCGTTATGCCTAGTTTTCTGGCCCAAGGAGGCGATAATTTTACGGATTTCGTTCAGCACGGAACCGAAATTATACGATTCGGTAAGTCAAATGTTTGCGACTTTGTACATAGGAAAACCCGGGCCGGTAATCCGTTAAAAAACTGAAGTGGGACCAAAAAATATGTGTACGTCCATATGAAAACCTCCCAACTGGCAGAACGTCATTTGGAATGTTTTGATTTTTTGTTTTGTTTAGTTTTTCCTTTGCGCTAAAATCAAAACATTCCAAATGACGCTCTGCCAGTTGGGAGATTTTCATATGGACGTACATATATTTCAAATTGTACGGACGTATATGTCTATTTTGGAATTAGCACTTATGTCTTACTTTTAACTTATGTAAACCAACACACAATTCCAAAATGGACATACGTCGTTTTTACTTAGAACGGCAGAACAGTAATTCTTTTTTGGGTGAATGGCGTATCTTTTTATATTTAGTTAAAATAGCGAAAAAATTCTTCAGAGTTTATTTTTACCTTAAGCATTCGGGAAGTTTTTTCTTTTGTGCTGTCCAATGCTGCTCTGACTAGTAATGGGCTGGGACAACTGATGTAATCACGGAGTGGAACTTGGTACGGGGCAATCCCAGAAAATGCAAAATAGTCTAGTTGTAAAATATCCAAAGATTAATGTCGTGCAAAAATTTTGGAGGACTTTTAAAAATATTAAAACATGGCCACATTTAGAAAATACGAAAAATTTTGTTCTCAAAAAAAATTGGTACATCAGGCTGTCGGCAGTCAGATTTCTTCAGAAGAAGAAAAAAAAAAAAAAAAGAGATGTAGAGTAAAGTGTAAGAAAATACTAAACAACCAGAACTTTGGGTTGGAAATATTGCCCAGAAATATAAAATAGATTTCCTATCAATTTCATCCAAATGAATTCTTACAGAAATCAGAAAATGGAAACTTTTCAACGGGCTCATAGCCAGAACGAGGGGGTAAAAGGACTTCGAAGGCCTTGCCTCTTTCAGAGGCAACCCCCTTGACCCCCCCTGGCTACAGGCTCTCTTCTCGGTAGTATTTGTGTTTGAGGAAATCTTGGGCAGTAAATATCTAACCTTTGGACTACATTTTGACTTTGATGTTGAACACTGAACTATCTTTTAACAAAAATACTGCAAGCAATTCAAATAAATGCCCATTAGGGGGACTTATTTCAAATCCGTCGAAGTATTCCCCATAATTCATATTTTATTCCTGGAAAATATTCTCGGCTATAACTCTAGACAAGAGAGACAGACCTTAAAAGACGAAATCACCGTATCGGTATACATATAGTATATGTATACATATCAGACCAAAATATACGTATAGGTATTTATTCATATAATAACTGAAAAATCTCTTTCGGGATTAACGTTTCCCGCGGTTTCTGAATGAAATTCAACACGATTTGGGTTCCGCCCGTCTCATCAACCTCAATTCGTTTCCATCATTAAAACTGATCTTGGCCAAAATTAAGATCAAGCCAGGAATCGCGTACTCCATTAAAGGCTCGGCAGAACCGATACATGTTTCCTTATCATTTGAAACCGATAAATTGTAATGAAAAAAACGTACTTAAATATTCCATGTTTCTTTGCAGATGATCTGGACACGGACATCGTTTCCAAATTTATTGAAGATCGAGGCCTCATATACTACGAAACCGAAAACCGAATAGTATTTGGACCCTTCGTATCCACAAGGGGATCTTCTTCTTCTTTCACTGTTACAGCCAGTTACTTAACTCTAGTTTCATTGTTGTTAGTTATATTTGCCAATTATAAATTTAGATAAAAATTATTTCGAGTCGACACTTTCATATCCTTAAAATTACAGAAATCGTCTAGCCGGGCTAACCGCGTAACTAGTTTAAACCGTTAATTTGAATAATGAAATAATCGTTTACTTTTAAATTTTAATGAACGACCTTGTTTGTTCCAGGTAGGAAAAAATAGGCGAAGATAGGTTTTATCAGTTGGATGACACTACTGCCGACAGCCTGATTCAACTAATTAAAATATCTACTTATTTCGAGCAAAGTGAAAAGAGTCACTCGTTACCTTGTACTCGAGGCGTATTTTTTTTATTAGTTCATACCTAAACACTGAAAGTTCACGTGAAAGTTTAATCTTTTTATCAAATGACATTAAATGCTAAATTACTCATAGTTTATTTAAAAGTTACGGATTTTAATGAGAATTACAAAGGGACAGCAAGATAAGTACACATGCGTTGATACTTTTTAAAAAATGCTCATAGCAGGTTTGAAATTTAAAAGCTAAATCGCCAGAAAAAAAAATTGTTTCTAAACAAGAGTTTTTGCATCCATGTCGTTATACTCCAAATTCATAAGAAAACATTTATTTAGTGTTGGTATTTTAAATTAAAATGCCTTGGAAATTTTACTTTTTTGTTAGCATATTTGCGTTAGTATACACTAAACCGACAAAGAGGATGCCTGTACCCAAACATCCAGGATTTCATGTGCAAGGAACCGATCTTAGTGAGTATCATAAAATTAGCTAACCAGTACACAGTACACACCCATTTTAAGGTTCCCAATTACAATAAAAAAATTGTGTGAGATTTGGAATGGGAATAGATTTAACATTAAAAGCTTTCATTTCCTCTTAATACTTTTCAGGTCCTTTCAAATCGAAAATAATTTTCTTACTGACTCTGATTTCGATTGCTTAAAAAAACTTTGGGATTCCGGTTCCGAATCCGATTTTGTATAAAATAATAATAGCAACCGGAGTGCTGAATTTAAAAATAATAAATCAAAAAGGAATTTGAAAAATATTTGTCATTAACAAGGGGAAAAAAGGTAAAGAATTGGTTTCGGATAAAGCAATTTAAGGTATTTAAGATATCCTATGAATGGATTTCAATCATTCATCAATATCGAACCCAATTAACCAAAAAAAAAAAAAAAAAAAAAAAAACCGTCTGCGCCATTGGCCAAATACTAGTTACATACTTGGTTTTGATTTTTTACTTGACGATAAGGAATATAAAATAAAAACAAACAAACCAGTACAAATGAAATGGCGTAAGTGCATTTCTCTACTGTCCCAGACAACAAATTTTGGTGTAAAACACGTGTAATACACGTGTTGGTTTTGGTGTAATACAAGAGTAACTTACACGTGTATTATTCGTGTATTTTAAGATAAATTTACACCGTTTTTACAATTTGAATTAAATACATAAAATCACACATAACCATATGTGATTTTATGTATTTAACTCAAATTGTGTGACCTCAAATAATGCCACAGATATTTTACATACAATTATTAACAGCCATTTTTATAAAAACTTCATTATAGAATTAACTTGTTATAAACTTCAGTTTGCGTATATAATTGAATCACAAAGCAAACTGTCCGCGGAAAACCACCGAATCATAATATCTTCCTTCCAAAATCGAAATTCCGAAATGTCTCAACTTGATGATCCTATATTGGCTAAATACAATATGAAAATACAAAAATCAGAATTTTCGGAGTGAATCCTGATTTTTAGAACGAGATTTTCAGTTTTTACAAAACAAGCTTTCGGGAATAGCCAGGATATGTAAGCAAAAAAAATTAATATCTCGTTTATTTATGAGGCTGGAGGCATAAAATTTTACATTCAGGGGTTTATCGATCCGAAAAATCCAAATCTCAAGTCAGAGTCACGAAAATATGAAGTCTTTATGCTTGATACAGGTAAATTAAAGCCCAAAATAGGGTTTAAAATTTAAGTTGAAAAAACCTTAAAAAACTTCCTTAATCAACATTCTACCATTTTCAAAAATCAAAGTACCGGTACAAATATAAGTTAAAAAATATAACTTAAAAAATTTTTCAAAGGAACAGAATAAATTTGAATGCTTAAGGTGGAGTAATCAACTTGACTAGTAAACGCTTTGAAGAAAAAAAAGCTTATTTTAAAAGCTTATTTAAGCTTATTTTTGTTACTAATTATGTACTTATTAAGTTAGTTTTGTTTATAAAATAATACAGAAAATATTATGATAATGTAAAAAAATTTAGGTGTAAAACTTGTGTAAATTTGTCTTAAAATACACCTGTAAAAGACGTGTAAGGTACACGAAAAATACACGTGTATTTTTCGTGTATTACACGAGTTCGGTTGTCTGGGGTACCGCTGGGATACTGAATTTTAAATTTACAGTAATCCCTAGTAGTAGATTTTTAGTCATAGCCGATTTACTTTTCCCTAATTCGAGGAGGGGTTTAAGTGATTTTAAGCCGTTTTCCTTATATTTTTAAAATAAATTAAAATTTTTTTATCATCCCTATAATTAATGTATAAATGCCTAAAAGTGAACCAAATTACATCAAAATGACACAAAATGACAAGTGCTTAGTGTTTCTGACGACTAAGATCACGAAAAGAAAATTAATTTAGCTTTCGAAAATGCCTCGGTTAATTGGAAAATCGAAAAAACGGTGTATTTTTATTAATATTATTACTTTGTATAATTTTATAAATTTTTGTCAGTCCGATGGTTTTAACCCATAGATGAGATAAAACATTAAAAGAAATACGATTCTGAAGTCTAAAATCGGATAGAAAATAAGAAAAATAAATTTAGGTTTCGAAAAAGTTCCGTTCCTCCGAAAATCAGGCAAGTAAATTTAGAGCAAGTAAAGCCAATAAATCACCACTCATTTTGAATATTTGGCATTTTTCTCTCTCTTTAACATGAAACTATTTTTAAAAAAACTCAAGTTTTTGGGAAAAAATCCGACGGAAATGACCTGTTTTAGGCCTATTAAAAATATTAAAAAGCCAATAATTCCATGAAAATTTGGGGTCAATACCCAAGGAGTAGTTTTGAGATTGGACGCATTTGCTAACCCCGCTCCTCTTCTTCCCCAAGAAATATTTTGGGGTTTTTGTATTTTCCTATCACGCATGTTTTAAGTTGCAATTAGGAATGCTTGCTAAAAAATTTAGTGCGCTATTTCCTGATTTTCTCGTTCTCACTAAGAACCCGGAAAGTATGGCGGTGCTTTAGACATTTTTGACTTAGCACCCTCCCTTTTTCTCTCTCTATTTCTTCACCTTTTGACTAAGCCTATGTTCTAATCCTGCATTAAATGATTTCAGGGATTTTCAAACAAAAAAACGTGGATGATGGAGAATCGGCTTGGGAGAAAACGGATCTTTTAGAGGGCGACTTGGTCGTTTCCCGATATCGAAATGCTATTGGAAAGCCCCAGAGATTATGGAAATTACCGGTTCCAGTATGCATAAACGAGGAAGCTTTCGGTATCCTAAAAAAAAAAATTTAACTCACGGTCAAATGCAGTTAAACTGGGACATAGAGTATATTTAGGTCGCTGCAACTCTAAATTTTCAATTTTACTAATATTTTACAGACGAAGATGATCGTGACACGATCCAAGAAGCCCTATCCGAAATCGAATCGAAAACTTGCGTTACGTTCAGAGCATGCCACGAAAAGGATGTCGATTTTGTATACGTTCAGGGTAATTCGAGCGGATGTTGGTCCTTGGTTGGAAGGCACGATGGAGGACAAGTTCTCAATCTACAGAACGGCGGATGTATGACACATGGTACCATAATCCACGAATTTTTGCACGCTCTCGGCTTCTATCATCAGCACAGCGATCCGGACAGAGACGAGTGGGTTGCCGTTCACTGGGAAAACATTAAACCAGGTAAGTAAATTTCAGTTAAACGCAGTACATTCTTAATTAAATTAAAATTTTACGCCTCCAGGTAGAGAAGGAAATTTTAAAACTTATAAAAAGGAGAAGACCTACCCTTCAACATTACGTACGATTACGATAGTTTAATGCATTATTCAAGAAAAAGTTTTAGTAAGAATGGCCAGGACACGATAACACCAAGGGTGATAAAAAAAAAAAAATTAAAAAAATTATTATGCAATAAAATTGATCCCAACATAATGGTTTTGTTAATTGCAGGACAAGAAAGCTAAAATCGGCCAAAGAGTAAAACTGAGCCAAAAGGACGTTTTTAAAGTGAATTATTTGTACAGATGCGATGAGAATAATCACGTTAAAAAAGAAAGCGAGGATGAACTTGACGATCTTTTGGATTTTTAAGCTTTGAAAAATAATTTTTAAATTATGAAACACGATCAGTGCAATAAAATAATCTGCTTAACTTTTACAACTGATAAAAAATAAATTATTATTTTATTAAAGGGTGTTCCGTCGTATCTTATCAAAAACATCAATTGGAATCAAGATACTGCAGTCAATTTTTCAATATTTCCAAATTTTTGAAGAAAATCTTAAAAGGAGAATAGGATCATCTAAGTACAATACTTGGGAGGGGTGTCAAAAATATTCCAGGAAATTTGATTACCGAAGAAGGGGAAGGAAAGCAAAAATTGGTCGAATCTTGGTTAAATAGTATTTAAATGATCCGATGGCAGATAACTCAAGGTTTACGGGGCCCTTGACTTCCCACGAAATGGAGTCACATGAGTTTGGTAATTTGTCTACATAATTGGGTCCAAAAACACGAATTACAGGCTTTACAAGGGCCCCTCCACCTTAAGTGATGTGCTTACGTTTAACTAACTATCCTCAATATCTTTTTGTTTTATAACTTAAGGTTAACTGGAAGCCCTATGTCCCTTATGGTTTATAAGCGCTACCAAACATGTGAGCAGTAATTACAAATGCTTTTACGGAAAGTAACCACCCCCGCCCCGTGAAGCACTTATATTTATTTTCGATAAAGGACAACTGTCAAGAAGGGGTTAATTTTTACGACCTTTGCTATCGATCCGCGTTTTTCTCTTCGCAATAAGTATTTTAATAAATTTACTTCGATCCAAATTCGATTACATTAGTAGTCGGTGTCCGTCGAACCAATTTTCAACATTGCGGTTGCAGCTTTACCAAGTTTTATATGCTTTGCGTAGGTTAATATAACATTTTTTGAAACAAATGAAATGGCAAGTCATATTAACGAAATAAGAGCATTAAGAGCGATTGTTTAAGTTATCTCTTATGCCGATACCCTCCCTTTTCAATCGTAAAATCGATAAGACTTATTTTTTTTTTTTGTAAACAGAGTCCAAGCACAATCAGAATTAGCATTAACCCTTTATCGTCCAATTTTAGAACTCTATTTTTTTTTCATTTGAAAAGCACCGTTAGGATGAGCAAGGAATCCTCGTAAAATGTCAGTTCGATTGGGCTTCAAAATATTTTAACGGGGAGCATACCCCCCCAAGGGTACATATATGTGCCCTTGTGAGGGAGCGGGGTAAAATACTTTAGTATTTTAATGGATAATAGTCTTATCTCTATGAAAGAACCTTATATGTTTGCTAAGTAATAGCCGCAGTTATGGGCGAGATGTTAAACGGTTCTCGTAAAAAAGTTTTTGCCATTCTCTCCGGTTCAATAATTTTGTATTTTTTATATAAGTTCACACTAAATATTGAAACACCTGACTTGGATTTTTTAAATTTCATCAACGACACAGAAGAAAAAGGCGAGGTAAGACTTGGCCTCAGCATTTTCCAAATGCTGATTAAATATTAAAAACATATTTTCAACTCATCTAAATTTTTTTTCGAACAACAATTCAATACGCGTATTTCAAAAATGCATCTAGAAATTACTGACTGGTTTATACATATGTATAGTAAATATTTTAACAAATATAAATCTCAGAATTTGAAAAACTACTGAGATCACTGACTAACTTCGCTTAATTACCTCTTTTTCCGCTTTTAATACATATACTGGACGTAAAAATGATATCTTACCTGAAAATAAAAAAACAAATCAACATTAAAATAACAATAATTATAAATAACTATGCTCCCCCGTCAAACAGACGGTAAAATGTTACAACTGTCGCGAAGTAAAGTTTTGTTTTTAAAATGGGGAGCTTCGCCCTCCATTGTTCTTGAAAAATTCATTAAAACCGGTTGGATAGGGGCTCTGCACGTATTGGAAAAAGGTTCGAAGCATCCGGTATAGGGAATTTAAAATGGGAGTTTTTTCGCTCTCACCGATAAGTCAAAAAGATGCCAAAAATTTGTGGCATCAGTAAATGCCGGATAGTAAAAGGGGGGATCACGAAGTCCGAAAAATAAATATAACAATCAAAAAATTATATTTCCCATTATTCGGTTAATAAAACAGATAATATTTTTATTAACAACGACAGAAGTAATTTAAGTAAAAAAAAAGGTAGGGCTGGTCCGCCGAAATGAAGAGCTTACCCGTCAGACAGACGGGTAAAATGTTACAACCGTCGCGGAATAGGGAATTTAAAATGGGAAAATTAGTTTTTCCGCTCCTACCGGAAAACGGAAGAAGATATCGAAAAATCGAACAGAGCCTGCAAATCTACATCCACATACCTATCGATCCTGAAAATTTCATCAAAATCGGTCAAGTAGGGGCTCCGTACTTGTTGGACATAGGTTCGAAAAATCAGGTATAGGGAAAATAACATGGGAAAATCGGTTTTTCCGCTCTCACCGGAAAACGGAAAAAGGTATCGGAAAACTGAAAAGAGCCTACAAATCTATACCTATACACCTATCTTTCCTGAAAATTTCATCAAAATCGGTTGGATAGGGACTCCGTACTTGTTGGACATCGCTTACTTTTCTTAGCGTTTTGTATAAGAAAGAAGAAGATAAAATAAAAACTATTCTTCGGAATATTTTCGCGACTGACTGATTTCTCTGCATAATTAGGCTTTTGTTAAACAAGCAAAGAGGGCTTAGTTATTTTTTTTAAAAATTAAGAAGGATTGTCAATCGTATTTTATTGGGAGTTCTACATTGCTAATCATCCCTGAATTTGCAGGTTTCCGACTTTCCCAGAAATGATTTACCATGGTATTTTAAAAACGGCCGAATCCGCCCTAGTCCTAAAAATTACAGCGACATTTGGCCGAACGAAGCAGAAGGTGATAGAATAACGAACCAATTGATGTATGTGCCCAAGGAACCTTTAACCAAAATTGTAAAGATTCACGCACAGTACGCGACGTATTTGAACCCGATATTAGGATGGCAAATTTTCAACGAATCAAAATGCCCAGTCGATTCTTGCGTTTTGGTCGGCGACAAGAAAGAAGCGGATGCTGTAATTTATCAACTTTCTGTAGACGATGTAAGGGATTCAAGCGTGCCATTCGATCAAGTAAGCCCCAAAAATTAAAATTTATTGTCTCTTTTGTCTTGCATATGTTACTTTGGCTTTTTGCAGATCTGGATACTTTATTCACAAGAAAGCCCCTTTCATTCCGGCGAAAGCACGTATGTCAACTGGACCATGACTTACAGGCAAGATAGCGATGCCGTATTACCATCCGAAAAATGGGTTTATTACAACGAATCGGTTAAAGCGAAGGGGCAGGACAAAAATTATGCCAAAGGGAAAAGTAAAAAAGTCGCATGGTTCGTTTCCAACTGTTGGGCAAAGAACGACAGAGCAGGATATGCCAAAGCATTGAAAACATATATCGACGTTGACATCTACGGAAGATGCGGAGATATGTCGTGCCCCAGGGAAGAATCCAAATGTTTGGAATTATTGAAAAGAAAATACAAATTTTATTTGGCTTTCGAAAATAGTAACTGCAGAGATTATATTACGGAAAAACTTTTTGTCAACGCCTTACAGTAAGTATCCCGGCTTCCCCATGAGACATCTGCAGAATGTCTTTCAAACATCTCAAATGTTATATTTTAAGGCTAAATTTTATACTGTAAATAAATTCTTCTCTTTTGTTCATTTTCAGGAACGACGTTTTGCCGATAGTGATGGGAGCTCACCCGGATGATTACGAAAAAGTAGCGCCCTACAAATCTTATATTCATGTGGATCATTACTCATCGCCTAAAGAGCTTGCGGAATATTTACATGAATTGGACAAAAACGATACTTTGTATAATTCGTATTTTCAATGGAAAGGCACCGGAGAATTTATTGATACCCGTTTGTATTGTCGTTTGTGCGCCATGTTACATTCCAACAGGTTCACTAAAACGTACGACAATTTTATGGATTGGTGGAATAAGCCTGGGATATGCATTTCGGGTTCTTGGTACAACTAAAGTTAAAGACGAATTTAGAAATGAACTATAAATCATTTTCCGGTAAGTCATTCCCCCCCCCTTCCCCCTAGTGCTTCTTTTTATGCTTTCTTTAACCAGACCTATGCAAAGAGCACAACATGGATTTCATTGTCTATCCTGCTTCTACTTTTTACTGAAATACTGGGCTAAGGTTTCATAATTGTTTGGTATGTGCTTTGCAAATGCTTGATGGTATCGATTTCACTGTTGCTTATGCTTGTGTAACCTTTGATATGAAGAGGGTACTAGATTGGTTCGAGTCAGTGCCTAAAAATGGAAATGTGCAGTTGTTAATATTGTCACTTTACTTAATCGGTTTTAAAAGCAATCCTTTTATTTTTCTTTCAGGCTTCACAGTTTTTTCTTTCTGTCTCAAGCGTCCATCGAGCCAAATTTCCAGGATTTCGAAATTAACGCCGGTTTGGTTGATTTTTATTTCTTCGTACATTCCCTACTTCTTCTAAGTAAGTCCCTACTCATTTAAGGATGTTCATGGATAATCTTTTAGTTCTAAGTTTATGGAAAAATCACAATTCTTATTTATTATTACTATAATTTAGTACAAACAAAAGGCAGCCATCATGGATATCTCCCAAAAGTAAACAGATCAAGTTGGATCAAAGTATTTACAAACAGCATTCATTGTTTATCAGTGAAAATTATATATTATCCGCTGATGGTAATGTGAGCCCGTTCGGATGACTGGCATGGTATTCGTACATCGAAGTAGATGCTTTCTATTGTACAATTTGTACTTTCAATGGAGAAATAATGGAAATAAGGAATCTTTTACAGATGAAACATTTCGAACGGTTAAGATTTTAAGAATCAACGGACTTAATCTGGGACACTTCATCGCGATTTTTAAATGTAAGCATTTTTTAGAAATCCCCTTTTTTTTTTTTTTTTTTTTTTTTAGATACGTCAAAACACTGAAGGCTCGGAAAAAAAACGAGATTTTTCTCCAATTGTTTGCTGTGCACCATATAACCTAATTTATAAATCCTTCTTATTTAGGCATCTAGTAGAACAAAATTGTTGTCCACCATAATGACCCTCATGTTGCATTTATAACAATCGGATCAGTATTTTGATCGCTGCACTGAAACTGGCAATGGGAAGATGATTTTGTTCAAATTATGGTGACATATTTAATCAAAAGCAAAAATTAGTACCTTTCAAGCGAAAATGAGAAAAAAGACCTAGTTATAAAACTTGCCCATGAACAACGCAATACTTATTAGCTTTTTGTGAACAAAAAAATGTCAACGAGCTTTGACCGGCCAATGCGCTTATCTCCACTTTCTTTCAATTTATCCTAAAAAAATTCAGCTTCTGCAGCCTGCATGGCGTTTCTTCGCGCATGCGTCTTATCGCCAATCTTTCTCACTCTTGCCAAGAAATTAAATTATTTTTAGACTAGTTTCGTTTCTATCTTAAAGTGAATCGTTTTAGTAATTTTTTGCTGCTTTCATTAACATATTTAGGCAAAAGTTTATAATAAAAATGTAAGGATATGGAATTTATTTATTAACAACGGAACTTTTGATGTTCCCGTAACTGCTTTAATCCTTGCTTTTACACGATCGACTTGAAAATGACAAAAGAAGTATGGCAACATTGTCATATCAAAACAGCTGAGTGCAGTTTTAATTTTCATAATTATCACAATAATTAAAACAAAACAATTAATTTTTTCTTTTTTTACTTTAGAAGTGCGACTTCTTTAAAATGAAATTATTAATTTTTTTTTCCAATTGCGCGTAATCAAAATTAAAATGATTTCAAAATGGCACTGAAAATATATATTTAACAAACAAAACCATGAGTCAATTTTTTTTTTTTTAATTCCGCAGAAAAAAAAATATATATATGTCGCCAGTTTTGAAATTCTTAATTTTAGCGCGCATTTTGAAATCCATGAAAACAGAAACATATGATATCGATTTTTATAGAGTTTGCGCTCAGAGTCGTCCTCTACCCCCGTGTCACGTTCTCGACGACACGAGGGGTAAATATCCAAATTCTTTTTTTTAACATCGGTAAGGGAAGAAAAGGGGAAAAAAGGGTCAAACTCAATTATTCTCCGGTAAAAAACAAGGTAAATGGTTTTTGATTGAGTCGTTATCGCAATGTAAACAATGTTGGATACGATTTCCTCGTCCCATCCTTCAATTTGTTTATTTTGTTCTTTTCCAGACTAAGTCATGTCTCCTTTAAAGAATAGCGTTTTTTATAATATCTACGAGCAGCCTTGGTACGGGTCGAGGAAGTTACAACTTTCCAAAAGCACAAAAAGTAAGTCTGTTCGTTTTCGTTTCTGACTTTTCATTTCGTTTGAAAACATTTTTTTCCCCCCCAGGTAGTTTAGATTTAATTCAAAGACTGAAACTGAGCAGAAGATTAACTGTCCACAAAGGTTGCGTCAATTCTGTGCAATGGAACGACTCGGGAGGGCTTTTGCTTTCCGGATCGGATGATCAACATCTCGTCATAACTCACGGGCATAATTACAAAGTAATGTGGAAATACAAAACGACCCATAAGGCAAATATATTCTGCGCAAAGTTCCTACCTTATTCGAATGACTATAACATTATATCGTGCTCCGGAGATGGAATGGTCCTACATACAGGTATTACATCATTTTCTATACTCAGAAACATCGATTGGTATAAGGAAGATGCAACCCTATCCAAAATTTACTGCTGCGATAGTTCTATTCCTGCAGTGTAATTTTGAAGTAATCGGTAGTGATAAACCTTAATTTTTATCAGTCCGTTTAGAAAAAGAGTTTTCTTCGTCATTGAAAATACCTTACAAGACGGGAATCGAAAGTAAGTTTCAATATTCAACCAATTACGGCTCGAGCCTTTTAAGGAAAACGAAAACTAAATAATACAGATCTTTCTTTTCTTTCGTTCTATTTACAACTAGCGTACAATAATCTAACTGAAATTAGATTCCTACTCGTGTATACACACATTAAGAGTATGCTGCAGCGTGGCAGCAGACAAATCGTATTTTTCGATTTGAGAGAAAACGAAGACAAGTATCGAGAATCGGAAGAATTTCCCATATTTAGAATTAAATTTTGAATATGGGCAATTTTGAATGGGCTCGATATTAGTCTTCGTTTTCCCTCAAATCGAAAATTACGTTTTGTCTGCTGCCACGACTGCAGCATACTCAGATAAATCTGAAATATTGTGTCAACGTAAGCAGTCGAGATTATTCCACCATATTCTTTTCTTGGAATTCATGACATATTTCTAAGAATTGAATCGTGACGTATATCTAGGAAATCATATTAATCGTTACTTGCTATCAGATGTTTTCATTCGATATTCTTAATAGAAGCGAAGGTGAAATACCTTATTTTCGACTCCCTCCTATTCGGCGGAAAGCGTTGCCTCTGAAGTTTATAAAAAATATATTATATATTTTTGTGAAAAAATTATTGTCCTTTTTCGAATATTTTGCGCAGATCATGAATCTGAAGTCTGATTTAATTATGTTTCTGCGGTTCAGAAATTAAAGGCCGGTAAAAATTGGACACGGTACGTTTTTTCGTTTCTTCATCTGCAGTTCCCCAACCAAAGAAACCGACTTAAGATTTGTGAAAATTCGTGGGAGTTTTTCTGACCTGAAGCCGCCATATTTTCCCATCGAGTGAATAACACAGGTAAAACCAAGGGTTTATTATAGCTTCGAGGGCACTATTCCGGAGGAAGGCATTTAAAAATTTTCAATTTGGAAAAATACAAGACACCCTAACCATCAGACCGATAATTCAACGATGCAGAAATGGCGTCTGTTCATTTTAGTATTGCCATGTGTTTCCAACTTTTTAAATTAGGTAAACAAGCATTAAATTCGTTATTTTTGCTTTTGGCATAGCTGTGGAAATATAGTACAAATCACCTTCACAACTACTTGTAACGTAGGCAGAAAATGTCCAATGGTGTAAGGGTTTTGCAAGTAATCCTGCTTTAATATTTTTTTCAGACTTGAACGATACTGAGGGTACCAAGGATAATCAAATACTCTGTCACCTGGGAGCAGTCTACGAATTAGAAACCACTTATACAGATCCCACCTGTTTTATGACATGCGGGGAAGATAACACTGTTCGATGGTTTGACCTTCGAACGCAAAATAAATGCAAAAAACGTCAATGTAAAGATGTAAGTTAGCATGTCCCTTATTTTGGCAATTTTTTATATTGAAAATAGGAAATCTTTCTACTTTATGTCTATAACTGATTTATAAGTGGCCAGTATATATGGCTGAAACTGTAAAAGTATGTTCCTTATAAGTCCTAATTTCGTTCCACAGAATGTGATAATTTCATGTGAAAGAGCAGTAACCGCTCTAACCTGTAATGCTCTACGACCGTATCAAGTAGCTATCGGTACTTCTGACAGCGCGGTTCGCCTTTACGATCGAAGATATACGAAAGAATGCTCAGTATCAGGTATTCATTACTTTTAGCAATCAAATTTCGAATTTAGGGTTTGTGTAACTTTCTGTTATTTACAGGTCTATCGACTACCACCGAACATTTACAATCGGTGTTCGCCTTCACTCTCCCAGAATTCAAAGGAAAATGCCATAGAATAACTTCTTTAAATTATAGTCCAGACTGTGAACATCTTCTAGTCAGTTTCTCCTCCGAAAATTTATACTTATTTAATGTTCAAGTAATAACCCGAAGCGGAATTTTCCCCTTTTCTACAATACTCTAAACTCTGTTCCATTTTTTTCAGGATCAAGGATGGACCGAATTGAAAAAAGCGGCCATGCTAGAAGAAAGTGCCAACGCTCCCAAGAAAAGCTGCTTTCACCGCCCACCGTTACCTAAATTAAGACTAAGGGGGGATTGGTCGGACACGGGTCCGGAAGCCAGACCCGAAAGAGAAGTCAATAATTCCACCGAAGGAGATTTAGAAAATCCCCCCACTCTCCACGCAACGTTGATGCAAAGAATGACTCAGGTGTTATCCAGGATGCTGAACGACCCGGTGACCAGAGCCGTGCTCAATAATCCTGCAGTAGATTTAGACTGCGACGAAAACAATCCTAGAGATGTGAATCAGAACGAAACTCCCGAAAGGTCTTCCAGCGAAACGGTCCACAGCCCTAGAAATAAGAAAAAAAAGAAGAAACACAACGGAGGAGACGGTGCATCGGAGGAATGCAACGATGACGTTCCGGTGTTAACGCTGCCCTTTGTCCAGAAATTTACGGGACATCGAAATGTTAGGTAAAAAAAATTACCTCACAGTGAAAAGTATTCTAAATGGTCCAATAATAATAAATGATTTATAATGTTTTTAAAGGGAAAATTCTGATTCGGGATTTCATTCTTCCCAAAAAGTTTATACGGCTTCAGTAGGATAATTTTAAGAGAAACGTTTTTATCCTCAAAAGTCTAACCGTAAAGCTTTAGTTATTATTATAAAAAATAATACTACAAATTCTTGTTTAAAAAAAAAACTCTTAATTTATGGAGTTTCATGAGCTAAACTATAATCCCTTTCTCCCTTCTTAACTGACTATATTTTTAAACGTTATTCATTTATTTTATAAAAATTTTAAAAAAAATTAATGAAGGTGTACTAATTATAGAAACGAGCAACTAAAGCAACTTTGGTTATGCAATTCATATAGCGACATTGGTCAGCATGCCGCAATGGTATAATGTTGTGCCCTAAGAGGTTTTTAAGTTCGCTGAATTCAGATCGGAAATCGTAGTTGTGTCCTATACGGCTGTGACCTATTATTGTCTACATTATTAATCATTGCATTTTGAAAATACGAATTTAATGAGCATTTCTCATAAAAATATCGTCAAAACACAAAGACACTTTAAAATGAGATCTCGTTTCATAAGCCAAACATTGGCAAACAATCTTTTTTCTTTGGTACACAAAAGCCAACCACAAAATTAGCTATCAAGTGACTTTTTTTTCATATAAAAAAAAAATGTGCAAAAGCAGCCTCTCTACGAAAGCTGCTTGAGGAGTGAATTGAAAATTCTTGAACGTCAAATGCCATACGGATAAAGGAATAATTTTATTTATTTGTTCGTTTGTTCGCACCTAAAAAATTTAAAAAATTATTTAATATTAAATAATTAATATTTTAATATTAAAATTTTAACTGCGAGAATTTTAAAAAATTTATGGTCAAAATATAGTCAAAATTTTCGAAAGTTTTCGATTTTTGACTAATTTTTTTGGTCAAAATATAACATTGGCGAAATAACATTGAGACAAAATCATCGAGGTGTTAATCAAAAATTATTATTAATTAAGTGTTATTAATTTAAGTAATATTAATTTTTGCGCGTTTTTGCTCCAAAAAATTGAATTTTTTGACACAAAAAACTTAAAAATTTCGGTAAAAATGTCATTTTTTTTCTAGCACGGAAAAAACTTAAAATTTTCTGCTTTTTTGTTTTTTGTTTTTTGCTTTTTCTGTTTTTTCTTTTTTTCCTTTTTCTGCTTTTTCTTTCTTTTACTTTACCTGCTTTTTCTTTCTTTTGCTTTTTCTTTTGCTTTTTCTGCTTTTTTTTTTTTTTTTTGCTTTTTTTTGCTTTTTTTTGCTTTTTTTCATTTTCTTTTTCTGCTTTTTCTTTCTTTTACTTTACCTGCTTTTTCTTTCTTTTGCTTTTTCTTTTGCTTTTTCTGCTTTTTCTTTCTTTAATATATTTAAATCCCATGTTTACACCCCGCCTGTTTCATCATTCATTCAATTTTACTCTGTGTCGATCTTTTCTCTCACTGTTTCGTTTTTAATATCAATTCTTTTTGCTTTTTTTCATTTTCTTTTTTTTGCTTTTTCTGCTTTTGCTTTTTTTTGCTTTTTCTGCTTTTTCTTTCTTTAATATATTAAAATCCCATGTTTACACCCCGCCTGTTTCATCATTCATTCAATTTTACTCTGTGTCGATCCTAAAGAAGTTTCACTTCAAAAAGTAAAATTTGCAAAACGAACACCTATTTTCGTTAATTTTTGCAAAAACAAAACCATTGTTTTCATTTTTTCGGGTTTAAAAATTATCCACGTTGGAGGTCCAGTTGGAAATACTTTAAAATCTGTTTCGTATTTTGATAACTCGTCGCTGTACTCCAAAAATATTGATAGAGGTTTTTCCAATTAGAGTTTTCCTGTTTTACTGCTGGCCGACTTGCCCGCACAGCGTGAGCTTTAGTTTCATTCGTTTTCAAAATTTAAATTTATGGGATTCTTAAATTGTACGAAACGTTGCAAAACAGAAAACTTTCAGCCTAAGTTTCCCGCGATACTTTTATCCGTAATTTTTGACCATAGCCAAAGACGAATTTACCAAAAGAAACTAGAAATCAGCCAGCAGCAGAGAAAAAATTTAAAAATTGGTGACAAAAAACTTAGAAACATCAAAAAAGAAGCATTTTTTTACTGTATTTAAATGTTTTTAAAAAGCTCATACTTAATTATTACATGCTGCGGAATATTCACAAAAAATTAAAACGTTTTTCAGGACAATGATCAAAGAAGCTACATTCTGGGGCACGGATTACATAATGTCAGGTTCAGACTGCGGCCATATTTTCATTTGGGATAGAAAAACCGCTGAATTAGTAATGCTTCTTCAAGGTGATCAGCACGTAGTAAATTGTCTCCAACCCCATCCAACACTACCGTACCTAGCCACATCCGGAATAGACTACGATATCAAAATCTGGGCTCCCACTAACGCTGAAAACGGTTTCAATAAAGATTCAGCAGAGACGGTAATTTATTTTCATTCTTAAATTAAAATGCATCACCTAAACAAATTTTTTATTTCAGCTTGTGAAAAGAAATGCTAAAATGTTAGAAGAAACTAAGGATACCATAACGGTGCCTGCGTCTTTCATGATTAGAATGATCGCGAGAATCAATCAAAGAAGAAGAGGAGCAGCTCGATCTTCGGATGAGGCTTCAAGAATGGAACAAAATCAAGAGACTGAAAGTAGCGACGATTGAAATCGGTAAAAAAAACTTTAAGTACAAACATTTTGTAACCAAAGAAAATTTTAAAAAAACGAAACCAAAATTGTGATATATACAGAAAGTGATTTTCATGTTAATAGAAAACAGTTACTGGTATTGAAAAACGTAAAAAATGCGTGATTTTGGTGTTGTTAAGTTTTAATGATCGCAATATCTTTTTTTTTTTTTTTTCCTAAAATATTATACTAACATTAAGCTTTCAGTTGTAATAAACAATACTGCGGTTGTGTAATAAACAATAATGTCGATTTTATCCTAAACGATCCACTTTATTCGGAGTAAAATAAATGCAAAAAAAAAGTCAGCGTCAAGATATAAGTTAGACAGTACCTGCATGGTACCTTACTTGGAGGGTTTCCATTTTGAAAACGTATTCACGAATCGGTTCCCCATAAATAAACTCGTAGCTAGCTAGTCTATAGTGTAGCATTCAAAATCGCCTACGTCCATTACTTGGCACGGTACTCAACCAGCCTCCGATTATAGGGCGGAATGGCCGAAAAAATCTGACTTGACAGGGGGTTTAGGGACCATGAATACTGTATAGTCAAAAACAAGCAACCGCCAAAACGAGTTTGATCATCCAGAGGCCTCCACTAGGGGCTCCCGGGGGCCGCCTTAAAAAGTGGAAAAAGTAGTTGGCTAGTCCCACATCGGGCGCCTCCCCAGGTGGTGGATAGGGGAACGCTTTTCAAAACTGAAGAGTATGAGGATTCATTTCTCAGGCGGACCAAAACTAGCCACATTTGGAAGTTATATTTTAATATATGCACCAAAAAATGTGCAGCATATCGCTCCGAGAGCTCTTGGGGCCATATAAATAAACTACAACGTTTGTATGATATTTATATAACAATAATCTATAATAAACAATAACGTTTTGTTTGATGTTTCACCATTTGTACCTCCATTTTTTTTTTTTTTTTTTTTTTTTTTTTTTTTTTTTTACAAAGGGGAAATCTTAGGGCAATCAAACACTACTTGCAAAAATTTTTATGAAATGGAATCGGGTCCTACATATCTGGGCTCTCCATACTCTGTCCTAAATGATTATATGAAGAAGATATGCTCTTTCGACTGGAATAGGCAAAAGCTCAAATTTTTCTACCTACAATTTCTGAAACAAGTTCAAATTCAGAAGAGCAACATAAAAATTGTTTGCCACTTTTTAAAAATTGAAAGGCGGCACTGCCAGATTCGGAATCTTGTCGTCTTTTGGAGAATCTGAAAAGGAGCATCCTATGCCCCAAAAGTTTTTTTGTCCTCCCCAAGGGTTCTGGTCATTTCCCTAGGCATGTCGCCCAAGGTTGCCCAGCGAACGAGTTCTTCATAGATTAGCCCTTCCCTTACACCTTGTTGTTTTTAAAGCTCAAATTCCAGACGTTTAGTTTTCCTAAAAGTCTAAAACTGTAGTATAGTTTTCAATTGAAATTCGAACTTTTCTTGGCACTGCTACCACCACAGCCCAGTAATTTTTTGGCAACAAAAGTAACTTATTCGACTTTAACAATACCCAATACCCAGAAGTGAAAGATCATGTTTTCATTTTTTAAAGTTCTTCATTGTTTAATTAATGTTAATTAAAAATATAAAGAGGATCTTTTTTTTGAGCACCAAAGTAAGTAAATAATTCTTTGCAGTCATCAGTTGAATTTTTCAAACCTGAATTTAGCCATTTATGATAGGCCTACCTCGCAGCTTAATAGAGATGTGAGATGACTCTATAAATTCCATTACCTTGGAATATAAATTTCCATAATAACATTTATGGGGCAGTCAACTATAAATATTTACTTCAATTTAAGAGTGCACACCTTCACTGTTTTCTATTTGCAAGATCTTTAAAGTAAAGCATCCATTTGATCGTCTTTGCCCCTTAGACAAATTTCTTAATATTATAACAATTATTTTGTCAAATTCATGTTATTACATAAAATGATTAAAAAAACACAGTAAGCTGTTCTTTAAAAATCATTTGAATAAATTCTACTTTTAATAACAATATGAAAAATAACTATTCTACCATGGTAGATGAATTAAAATTAAATAACATACCATTTCCTGAAACAAAAGCGTTTTCTGGTTGACAATCAGTCCAATATCAGTTACAATGAAGGTTATGAAAGGGTAATAATATTGTGGAGTTAATACCAATTCGAAAATTAAAAAGAAAATCAGCCAGACAAAACCATTATCTTTTCAAATGGCAAAATTGAAACTTAGAATTTCATCCCTAGGCAAACAAAAGCAAAGAAAATTTTAAAACCTTTCACAAAACAGAAGAAATTTTTTAAAAAAATATAATACCTCTTTGAATCGGCACAGAGCTCTGTCCATAAATTTACAGAAAAAATCATGTAAAATAAAAGCTATAAAATATTTACCATCCTAAACCAAATTATCAGCCTCCCATTGCATTCATTTCCATATACTGTATATGATTTATCCTGACCTGTCCTAAAGAGCCTAATCTGTTAGAAACCATCCTGATAAAAGTTAAAACTGCAGTAAAATTAGGTCTAAAATTAATCAGTTACATCATTGGATATATTTCCATCTCATCCAGCCCATTGCCTGCACCAGTAGCTGAGGCATTATCGCATAAGTCAAAATGATTAAAAATGCATCCTACCTTGGCCAAAGCTCCCGGGTGACGACGCAAAGTAGGTTTATCAACATTGTTGCGTTAAATGTGTTTCCGGTTCAATTGCTTATTACTCCAGAAAGTTAACTTCACACACTTATCATCTTGGACACACACAGGTTACTACACAAATACTTAACTATTTTTATTCGAAAACTCACAATTAATGATGCGAACGAAATCATGAATTCCTCTTTGACTCGACCACGCGCCATTTTGGATTAACGACTGATGATATCAAACGGGTCACTTTTGCGCAAAAAAAAAATCGATTTCTTTATTTAAATAACTCATACTTTAATAAATAAATTAATATTAAGTTTGAAGATTTGATTTTAATGTCAATATATAATATTTCTGGCGGGACAAACAAATCAATTTCAATCGTTTAATAAGTTTAAAAAAACAATTTTTTTTCAACTTTTTCCGGTTAATTATATAGAATGCCTCCTAGTGAGGACTGCAGGAATCAAATTATTTTATCGGTTGCTACATAATCCTTTCGTAACGTAACTGAAATAATAAATTCCACTTGCTTAATCTGAAGAGGTTATACCAGAAAAGTTTCTTGATGTTTTTTTGCAGAGTTACGGCGGCTTTATGTAAGAATGAATGGGCAAACAAATCTAGGAAATCTTACGAATTACTATATAGGTGGTAGGCCTAAGCATTCTCAAATGTAACGTAAAATCCAGACGGAAAATTAATTGTGTAAAACAGAAGTTCAGTACTAGACAAATTAATTTTCACAAGTCTTCAGTGCAGTAAAAAAAATAAAATCTCGTGAAATTACCGTTAAGAGAAGGCTTCAGAGGTTACAGGGAAAAAGGTCGACAAGGAAAATGAACGAAAGGAAAATCGACCTTTTTCTTTCGATCTTTTTCCTTGTCGACCTTTTTCTGAAAATTCCAAGTTAAAGTGGGAAAAAGATCGATTTTTTCCGGGAAAAAAAACCAAGTAAATAAGGAGACGTTAAGAGATTCGTTTACAAGTGCGAGCGGTTACGATTTATAAAATATTATTCAGGTGAAGGGAAAAATCAAATCAAATATATTAAAAAATCAATTAAGAAGTACATTACAAATAAAATGATCGATATAGTGAAACATAAAGTTTCATTAAATTGCGAAAAATGACAATTGCACTTGTTTAACTTAGTGTAGTCTGGCTGGACAAATTTTTTAGGGAAATATCACGTTTTTACTCTTCATTTACGTAGTTTTCGTACTCTTTGCAAATAATTCTGTACTCTTCATGCTCGGTTACTTCCAGTGAAGGACTGAAATTAAGTTTAAAAAGGAAAAGAGATTCACAAGCTGAAGGCACAAAAAGGAAACTGCGTAAAATAAATTAAAAGCATGATATATCCCTAAAAAATTTGTCCAGCCAGACTACACTAAGTTAAATAATGGTTGCTTTAAAACAAGTGCAACTATAATTGTCCACAATTTAATAAAACTTTATGTTTCACTATATCATATTGATAATTTTATTTATAATGTACTTCTTAATTGATTTTTTTTCCCTTTACCTTAATAATATTTTATAAATCGTTACCACTCGCACGAACGAATCTCTTCACGTCTCCTTTTTTACTTGGTTTTTTTTTTTCGGAAAAAGTCGATCTTTTTCCCGCTTTTATTTAAATTTTTCGGAAAAAGGTCGACAAGGAAAAAGATCGAAAGAAAAAGGTCGATTTTCCTTTCGACCTTTTTCCTTGTCGACCTTTTTCCCGGAAACCGCTTCAGATATTTATTTAAATATACCAAAATAAATTTCCCTGGCCTAAAACTTTTTCTTGGAGATACAAATTAAAAATCTGGCTTCGTAGCGAACTTTATATTCATACTGGCATCTTTCTTTCAAAATTTCAGATTCTCAGGTTGTAAAGAAACTCCGGAAAACGTTTTCAAAAATAAATGTCGGGAATATATTTTCCAAAGCGTTTTCCGCGGAGTTTCTTTACAACCTGAGAATCTGAAATTTTGAAGGAAAGATGTTAGTATCACTATGAAGTTCACTACCGAAGCCAGATTTCTAATTTGTATCTCCAAAAAAAAGTTCTAAGCGATGGAAATTTATTTTGGTATATTTAAATAAATATCTGAAGCCTCCTCTTAAGGTATCTCTATAGTTAATATGCATATTCGAAGCTCATTTCCTGCTCTTGACCCTACCCAATAGTTTTCTGATTTTCATATTTACCATTTTTTTAACTTGGTCTAATTTTAGTCAACATCAAAATGTAGTTATTCTCAGTTCAATTTCATTTCACCCTGTTCAAGACTTTTAGTTTCTTGCAAGTTCAAATAATAGTCTATTATATATATATATTTTTTTTTTTTTTTTTCAAATCTTTTTATTTTATTATTTGCCAAGTCGTCTGCTTGGTTGTATCGTTGTTCTTACAGGTTCCCGAGATGGTACAAAAGTACTGAAAAATAAAGAATTAAAAAAAAGTTTGCATCTTCCAATTTAAAAAAAAAAAAAAAAATTAAGGAACTTTACCAGCCGGGAACGTTTTCTGCATCGTCGCATCCTCCGATTTCATCGCTAAAACCTTGACCTTCAGGACACGACAGCAATCTCGGTTTTCCGTTCACGCAAACAAAAAATTTTGAGCAATCTGCAGGGCTCCGGAAGTATCTGAAGTCTGTAGAGCTGTATGAGCCGTCGGGTTCCGGGCAAGTAAAGCCTAAATAAGCTAAAATAAAGAAAATCGGTGTGACGATCGTGGAAGAACGGCTGGCTTTCGGAATGAATCCAGGATAGGCGAAAGTCATCAGATTTGATTAGCAGCAAAAAGAAATGATTTTAATTGCTTACCTTCTGCGTCACATGATTTCACTTGATCAGGCCAATCGCACTGTAAAGTTTCCTCGTTGAACGCCAATCCCAAAGGACAATCGAAAGTATATCCCCTTCCTTCGACACAATTAACAAACTGCCCGCAGTTTTTGGAATCTCCTAATTTGAAGTATCCATAACTATGGGGGCATTCTTCGGTCGCTTTTGCAGGCTCTACAATTTATTTTTGGATTTTTAGCAAATTCTTAGTGAGAAGACACTTGTTTTACTTACGTAAATTAGACCTTCCCGTGCAATCGACATCAATCGGATATTGACAAGGATAGGAGAAAAACCTAGCTTTAGGATTAAACAAAAGCCCGTCGGGGCAAAGCTTTTCTTCGCCTATGCCATCCTCGCACTCTACGTAAGCATCACATTGAGATTCGTGTGGAAATCTTCCATTTTTTTCCGGGCAGGTTAAACCGTTTCTCGATATTTGATCGACTTGATTACTTTGAAATTGTCCGAAGCCTAAAAAAGAAAAGTGAAAAGATCGATAATATCTCAATAAAATTGTATTCTTATCCTTGAAGATGCATATATTTATTGTCATCATTTAATGACATAATATTTGACGTGCAGTGGCGGTGGTCATGCTTTAATTTTTCCGAAATGGACTTTTTTTTTTTTTTTTTTAATTATGTCATTTATGGTCTTCTCATGAAGTTCATGAAAAAGGGAAATATCCCTGACAATTTTAATTCGGATTGAAATTCTTTCTCTGAGAAATTTCGGACAGAAATTCCTTATTATGTCCAATTATTTGAGAAAGTTGAAAAATATTTGTAAAATCAACTGGAGCTATTTTTGAAATTGCTGGAAGATAACAAGATCAAATTCTGTTAAATGTTTGTCGCCACTGTTTGGTACAATACCATCGTCGTTTTCATTTTAATTTGAGGAGTGTCTTTTTTTTCTTCAAAGTTGAAGCGTTTTTATGTAATACATCTTTAAACATGCTCATAAAATGTTTTATTTTAGGTCTGGCTGACATATGAATTAAGCCTAAATGTTTCTGTAAAATTTGAAATCGGCAAGAAGGGAGAAATTCAAAATGAAATACAAATTTTTCCTTCGAATTCAGCTCAGGTCTTCATCCGAGCGAAGAGTAGCGAGGACGAGAATCAAGGTAGAGGGGCTTAAAATCACGCCCCACTACAAAAAAGATACAATGAAAAAGGTTTAAACCTCTCAAGTGGATATATAACACCGATTGCCAAAAGGATAGTGATTCGCACTTCCATATCGTGATTTTAACGTATTTTTTTCGAAACTATGAAGCCATTCAAGTATGATGCAAGCATGATTTTTGCCATTTTGGACCTCTGTCGTTCCTTGTTAGCAAAAGTTCGTTTTGTAGAAACCTCTTCCTATTTAGCTTCAAACTTGGTTGTTAGTTTACGCTTAGGGAAAAGTTTAGCAACCCATTCCCCCTTTCCTCCCATGTGCTTCTGTATTATTTGAATGGCCCCTACGGTATATCATATCACAGATCAATAGTGTACTCGAAATATGTGGACAATCTGATATTACTGCTGAATGCTAACCACCTTTATTTTTACAGCATACTTGGTCAAAATTCAATGTTTTAAATTTAATTTTCCAACACTCGTGTGAATGTTCTGATCAACAAACTTCACTTATTTCAACAAGTCGCCCACAAAGGGCAGTGTTTGAAAAACAATATTTTTTTCCGTGACCACAAATTTTAAATTTTTTATAAAAAGCTATTGTACATATTTAAAAGCAACATACCATTATTCATAAACACACAAAAAAAGCCTAATCTTAAAACGAATCGTGTCATAGTCTTTCAAAACTTTGGAAAAAAAAAAAACGAATGTTTAATTAAAGCACAATTAAATTTAAGATTGTTACTTTTTAGAAGAAAAAAAAAAACCAAAAAGTGGTTAGTTAAAACTAATCGACCGTGCACAATAACTACTAAACTTGTATCGGATACTGCACGTACTGAGAGATAATCCCGCGACTTCTTCACAGCTTTGGAGGGGGATAAAATTCTTGTTCGATTTTAAAGCATAAATCACTAATAACTTCCAGCGTGAAGATTTATTTTTTCCACGAAATAAAAAAAAAATCTTGCTGAAGGTGTACTAGTTTTCAAAAAAGATTTGTCTCTAAATTTTTTTTTTCACGAAATAATTCATGAGATGTAAATTGATACGGGGAAACAAAAAATATGAATAAAGTTTCGGTAAAAAAAACCCTCAGGGAAAATTCACTTGTTAAATTTAATTAAATCTGACGATCTAAAAAAATCGATAGACAAAAAGTGATTTTGCATCGAAACAAAGTGCAAACGCCGCAAAATTAATGGACCGGTTTTTTTTGGTTTTGCAAGTCACAAGTCTAACTTTGGAAATGTAGAAAACTTTTAATTTTGACGCAATTACAAAACTTTTTCAAGGGTGACGTTTCCGAGAGAAGAAACGTCCTCGACATTGCTGACCCAATACAAGTAAGGTGACTTATACCATCCGTTGCTTAAATGTCGAAGATTGCGCAGAAAAACGCGAGGATGTCCAGCTAAGAGGTCGATTTACCTAGATTTTTAAGAAGGTGGCCTTTGCTTTTTTATTTTAAATTTCATTGTGATTCAGTTTATAAATCCGACGTTTTTATACGGAAAAAAAAAATTTAATTTAAATATTTTTTTTTTTTTTTTTTTTTTTTTAAGAAAAGAACTTCACATTAAATCAAGAAAAAAAAAAACAACACTTGTAAATACTAATTTAGATGTCATGCTCAGCCAACTTGTTCTAACAGATAAGAAGATTGCATTAATTAATTACTTCGGCATCTCAAAATGGCCGAAGTATTGGTTTTGTTAGCGTCGTTATTTGCCAGAATTTACATTTCATATTTAAAAAACATGAACCTAATAAAATTTTTGAAGCATTGGACCTTTTAAACCTCAACTTAATGAGTTTATCTTTCGATTTAAATGCTCGTTCAGTCTTGCAAAAAATTATTTCAATGTTTTTAGAGGCGAAACAAATCGACATCCCACGCCGTACATGTCGTGTGCGGCATACCGTCTTCACGCAATGTCTTTTCACATCAAAATTTGGCTTAAAAGTTGACATTTGGGTCAAGGATGTGCAAGAAGTTTACCCCGACGAAAAAGACCCTCCCTATCCAAAGATATTTAAGTTTTTATTTTTCTCCATATACCACTACGGAACATCAGATATTTGTCCGCCATTTTGAAATTAAAAAGTAAACAAAGCCGTTAGCTTGCACCGATTTAATTCACCGTTATCGGTTATGTTATGTTATGTTATGTTTTTGTTATGACTTAAAATAAACGATTCGCATCATATTCAGAATGTGAATGTGAATTGATTATGAATTTTCAAAAAAATGATGGCATTTTTTCAGTAAATACAATGATGTGTCAAGATTAGGTTAGGTGTGATCTGTAAGTAAGTAAATTATTTTCTCAGGGTTCAACTCCACACAAAACTTTTAATGCTCCATATAAAACCTGCTTCGCTGTAAAATCATTAATTATGTTTTATTTTCAAATAGAAAATCATTCAAGTGTTAATATTTGTATGCTTACAAAAAAATCATGTTTTTACATCTAATGCCTTAAAACAATTTTTTTTTAAATCTTGTTATTTTTATTTTTAAAAATTGATTCAAATCGTTTCAGCAGGCCAAAATTTCAGTGGTTTGTTTAGAACTTAAGTGCTTCCCAAAATCATTAGATTCCTTCTTTAACCAAAGTGTAAGAAGTCAAATTTTCACCATTTACCAATAACGTAAAGCTTTCAAGTCTACACTTTCATGTATAGTTTCTGATCCTTACCGAAACCATTATGTTTCCAATCTTAGGCAAGAATACAAGAAAACAAATCAGACCTTCTTTGCTTAGAAACAAAAAGATTTTAAATGTATATCTGGTTCTTTATCTGTGAATCTTTACCAAATCATTAATGTTTCTTCTAAAACTGAAGTATTAAATTTAAAAAAAAAAAAAAAAACAATCAGCCCTCTTTTGTTAACCAAAACAAAGCTTTTAAATCCATTCTAATGTGTGATGTCTGATGTCCTATTGCAACCAAAATCTTAATTTCTTAGCCCTTACACAACAAAAACATATCAATCCCCATTGAATCTTCACCGCTTATCAGAATCATCACTCTCACCTCTTCGACTACTCAAAAGTTTTATTTCTTTATTGAACCTTCACCGCTTATGAGAATTATCACTCTTCACCTCTTCAACTATTCAAAAAATTAAATTCCTTATTGAACCTTTATTGCTTATCAGATTCATCACTCTTATCTGTTCGACTAGTCAAAAGTTTTAATTCTGCATTGAACCTTCACCGCTTATCAGAATTATCACTCTCACCTCTTCGACTACTCAAAAGTTTTATTTCTTTATTAAACCTTCACCGCTTATGAGAATCATTCTTTTCTCCTCTTCAACTATTCCAAAAATTAAATTCCTTATTGAACCTTCACCGCTTATCAGAATTATTACTCTTACCTGTTTGACTAGTCAAAAGTTTTGATTCTCTATTGAACCTTCACTGCTTAGAATAATTATAATTATATAATTATTCTAAAAACAAATTTAATGCTTGGAAGAGTTATGACTTACAGGTCTTGTAATTAAAAATTGAACTGTAATTTCATTCTCTAAAGCTTAACACCCTTTTTTTTTTTTGCAGTTTATGTTTTACTGCAATATAAAATATTATTTTCAAAACTTAGTTTGATCATACTTGCTTGATATCTTGATTTTTCTGATTTCTTAATTCTTCAAGCAACTATTATTATTATTATTATTATTATTTTTTTTTTTTAACTTCATATTTTGTTTAATGATGTTCCACCATTATTTTCAACTGATTAATTAATTGCTAAGCCATTATTAGTCATAAAGAAATTTTAAAATTATTACATTTTTCCGTTTAGAATATTTTGAGATGCCGGCATTCTTAAGCCATTTAAATAGATAGCCGGCTTGAACAGAATGAACTTACTATATGTTCCCGTGCATTTGGAAGCCCGAAGGGCGGTCCTTGACTCACCCGAACTAGCCGGACTGTGCTTACTCGGACTGTGATACCCGGACTGTGCTTACCCGGACTAGGCCTACACGGACTGAGCCCACCCGGACTGTGCTTACCCGGACTAGGCCTACACGAACTGTCCTTACTCGGACTGTGATACCCGGACTATGCTTACCCGGACTGAGCCCAACCGGACTGTGCTTACCCGGACTAGGCGTACCCGGACTGAGCCCAACCGAACTGTGCTTACCCGGAATATGTCTACACGGTCTGTGCTTACTCGGACTGTGCTTACCCGGACTAGGTCTACACGGACTGTGCTTACTCGGACTGTGATACCCGGACTGTGCTTACCCGGACTGAGCCCAACCGGACTGTGCTTACCCGGAATATGCCTACACGGACTTTGCTTACTCGGACTGTGCTTACCCGGAATGTACCTCCCCGGACTGATCCCACACGAACTGAGCCCACTCGGACTGAGCACACCCGGACTCTGCTTACCCGGACTTGGCCTACCGGGACTGTGCCTACCCGGACTGTGCTTACCCGGATTGAGCCCATCCGGACTGTGCTTACCCGGAATATGTCTACACGGACTGTGCACGGAAAAAAATCATCTGTAAAATCAACATATTTTGTCTGTTCAAAACGGTCCACCAATTTTTATATGTCAATTTAACGTACTGCAGTTCTGTAAAATTTTTTTTCAGAAATTAATATTCTGAAATTTGCCGAAAAATTCAATGGCATAAAAAACAAAATGACATATTTGAAATCTGTTAAATTGACATATGAATTTGTTAAAAATTTAACAGATTACCGTTAACATACAAAATTGGTGGACCGTTTTTAACATATTAACAGATAATTTTTTACCGTGTGCTTACTCGGACTGTGCTTACCCGGACTAGGCCTACACGGGCTGAGCCCAACCGGACTGTGCTTACCCGGAATATGCCTACACGAACTGTGCTTAGTCGGACTGTGATACCCGGACTGAGCCCACCCGGACTATGCCTACACGGACTGCGCTTACCCGGACTATGCTTACCCGTACTAGGCCTACCCGGATTGAGCCCACCCGGACTGTGCTTACCCGGAATATGCCTACACGGACTGTGCTTACTAGGACTGTGATACCCGGACTGGGCCTCCCCAGACTGAGCCCACCCGGACTGTGCTTACTCGGACTGTGATACCCGGGCTGTGCTTACCCGGACTAGGCCTACCCGGACTGTGCTTACCCGGACTAGGCCTACCCGGACTGTGCTTACCCGGACTAGGCCAACACGGGCTGTGATACCCGGACTATGCTTACTCGGACTAGGCCTACCGGACTGTGCTTACCCGGACTAGGCTACTGGGACTGTGCCTACCCGGACTGGCTCACCCTGACTGTGCTTACCCGGACTAGGCCTACCGGACTGAGCCCAACCGAACTGTGCTTACCCGGAATATATCTACACGGACTGTGCTTACTCGGACTGTGCTTACCCGGACTGAGCTCAACCGGACTGTGCTTACCCGGAATATGCCTACACGAACTGCGCTTACCCGGACTATGCCTACACGGACTGCGCTTATCCAAACTACGCCTACACGGACCGTGCTTACTCGGACTGTGCTTACCCGGATTGGGCCCACCTGGGCTGGCCTACTCGGCCTACTAGGCTGCCTACTCGGACTGGCTAATAAATATTTTGCCCTATGTTTTTTTTACGATGATTTTGAGATGCCGAAGTTTTGAAGCCGTTCACGGCTTAAGAGAGGTGAAGGCGAGGCCGAAGGCCGAGCTGCGTCTGGTAGCCCGAAGGGCGACCGTTCCGCCGAAGGCGGAACCTGCGCCGCAGGCCAAGAATGCCGAAGGCGTTCTTGTTTATTTATTTGGATTCGGCTGCTCGCTGCTACTTGCATAATATTTGAGGGACTTTATGTTCTTTCTACAGAGTGGCAACAGCCCGGAAACCTAAGATTATTGAATAATTTATAAAGGTTTGAATCAGGAGTCACTCAAGTGTATTGCATATTTTTGACCCTCTCTTTTTTCGCAAACGAATATGTAATTTGAAATTTCACTCCCTTTATTTCGTAATATTTGAACTTAAAACCAACCCTCGTCCCCAAATCGATTGTTTGAAGTTACGTAAGAAGTTCGCACTTTTCCTCTTTCCTCATAAAGTGCTTACGTACAGTACAATTATACCCAGTCAAATACACATTTTTGTATCATTCAAAAACATTACTTCATTGCTTGTTTTAAATTTTAGAAAATATTGCAACATTTTTCACCTTTCCTAAGAGTAAAGTCCATAAATTAAGTTAAAATTTGAAATATTTTTAAAATCCGTTTCGTTATGATGACAGGATGAAAGAAAGTTAAAATTTATAAACACTTAAAAGTTCCATTTATTAAATAACTTGAAAAAAAAAAAAAAAAAAAAAAAAAATTGGGGAATGAGAATCAAATAAATTTTATTTAAAGTTGATATTTTTTATAAATTATCGAGAATTTATAAATTTCATCCATAACAAATTTGACTCTAATAACAAACTCTCTTTTCCAATTCCAAGTTTTTTAAACTTTAAAAACAACTATTCAAGAAAGAAAAGAAAAAAAACTTTAAATGGTCCGCCAAGTTGTTTTATTAAAATTGTACAAACATCGCTAGCATTCACCAAGTTAAAAAATTGCTTAAAATGAGAAAGATTTTCACTACATAGCACTGCATTCAAATCAGATCATAATCAGCAAACATATTCTACGCATGTTATTGGTAGTATGTAGATATGAGCAATACTGTGATGTAGAAAGTATTTTATCTCATATCATTTTTCATTTTTGTTGAAAAGTGCTATGATAATATAGCAATCCTGCAATTTTGTTTTCAGATTTGATGGCACATCAACTAAAAAAATTAATTTTAGTAAAAAAAAGAAAAAAAAAGCTCGAGTTTGATTGTAATGCCACTAGAGGGCAAATTGGAATATGCAACCTAAACAAGCTAAAAATCTAATATTTGTTTCAAGCAGTTGCCAAAAGCAAGTAATCCAAATCCCTATTGCAAAAAAGGAAAATATCATCGCTGCTAACAGATATGTTTTATGGATTTTTCAACTTATATGAAAAGTTAAAGGAAAACGGTTGCACCAATTGCATTTGCATGAACTGTCAACAGCAGTATGTGGAATGTAGGCAGGTTTAGTCTTAACGATTATCATCCTTTTTTATGGGTAGTACTTTTATAAATAAAAGGTTATGGATAAATGATGTGAACACCAAGCGATATTAATTCCATCGCCGGGCAATAATGGTTTCACGTTCATCCTTATAAGCAGCTTTAAAATCAAATATTTAAAAAAAACAACAGACTAATATTATCAAATATCCATAAAAATTCGACTTGATTATCGATACTGTTTTTGCAATAGGGGAAAACTGGTTGAGATGTAGGTACTTGGTTCATTTCAAGTATCAGTTTTTATTTTTTGGTATGGTGTATTAAGATACCATGTTTCCACACCGGGTGTGAATGGAGCAAAATCCGAGGAAACTATCGAATTAGGGCTCTATAAAATTTTTGAAAATGTTTTTACATTCTGTACACAATGGATATCACTTTCCTACAAATAAATCACACCGATTTCGACTAGAATTGGTTTCATCTATCTCACATATCGGATGAGCTTAAACTATTATTTACATACATACCGTCTAAAATTTTCTCTTCACATCGTTGCCCATAGTATTTTCAGGTTCCATATTTTAAAATATTTTTAAAAAATTATTTTCTCGAAACATTTACACCATTTTAAAAAAATTGAGCTAGGACTTAACTTAGAAGAGAAAAAACCCTGTACACAACTTTCGATAACATTACACAGGTAAAATTACACTATAAAGATGGTCGAATTTACATTTCAAAAAAAAATAATAAAATACATACTTAAGCGAGCGAGCGATTTATTTTTAATATGATGGAGACAAAACCACAGGCATTGTGGGAGTCCGTTCGTCCTTGAGCCAACCATAGATGGAGTTGGACGTACGAAAACAATAATGTCGGAAAGCTTAATATTGTTGATTGATAAAATAACTACAATAATATTTAAAGCTGGAAAATTCCCCGGAAATTTATTTCTCGCGATATTTTCGGGAATATCCCAAAGATTATAATACTCTAATAGCTAGTATCGGGAAAACGGGCGCACATAATCTAACACAAATAGGCAACTTGTGTTACAAAAAAAAAAAAAAAAACAACCGAGAATTGCTCACCTGCTTTATACTGTGCTTATGGCTCTAGCAGGCGAGCAATTCTCCCGTACTGCGGATTGCATAGCTACCCACGTCTACCCGATACCAGCTATAAATGTGGAAAATGTAAAAAGTAAGAAAATCAGACCCAATTTGATTCAGTAGCTAGAATTTTAAAGTTGGAAATATTCCATGGAGGTGAAAAATAAATTCCCAGAATTTCATCGAAATGGATTTAGAAAACTGGGAATTTTTTCGATATTAAATATGTCAGAGGAAATGCGCTGGCCAGTCTACATTCAGTTAAACTGAAAGGGTCCAAAAAAAAGATACTGCAAACAACGTAAAACAAACCGCTCGCTTTATCAACATTTAAATCATCATTGTTGAAATCTGGAATGACATATTGTTTCATTTCGCGGACTCTTTTTACCAAGAGCATAATAAACACATAATTGTTAAACACAAAATTTTTAAACAATAATTAAGCTAATTTTGTCGTTTTCCTAAAATATTTCCCTGAGAATATCAAAAACCAGGTGTAAGATCAAATTGAAGAATTTTTTTCCAACAAATAATATTAATTAATATAACATCCAAGAAGTTAAAAAAAAGGTTTTAATCATTTCGAAAGACTTAAATATTGCATCAAATTACCCAAGAAAATGTCTCCAATCGGTATTAAATCACTGAGAAAAAGAACATCTTCGTTTACGTCTCAGACGTCCCTATAGCCCCAACGGCATGATGATGTTAATTTGCAGTAGTAGACCTAATAATTTTAAGTCTTACACGTCAGATTTAAAATCAAAGCCCAAAATTTTTAGGTTTACGTCTGGAAATTAACATATCATGGCGTTGGGCGTCTTAGACGTAAAAAATGAGGTTTTCCTTGAAGTTTTTTTCTCAGTGTGTGGTATTGATTGACGTAGGAGCTGGGGAAAATTAAGAGGAGAAGCCGTCGATTATCTTAAAAGGGTAAGTACTCACGTAGACGGCAAATGTGAAATTGACATGGCGTCGCTCAACAATTTTCAGCAATAAATACCAGATTAGCTAACGGCCAAAGAATGTTCCCAAACTACACAAGAGGTTATTATTGAGCGCTAGTGCAAATGCTTACACTCGGAAAGCAAAGAAATTGCCGAATTCTTGAGTGGCGCCATGCTAGGTTCAGCATCATATACCGGAGATGGCAAACTGCTAAAAATGGATTCTCGCTCCGCTCCTTTCCCCAGTGTACTTTAATACCCTCTAGGATTATAATACCTAATTTTCTACATACCTTTTTAAATTTCCTTTTATACATAAGTACAGTCTCTAAAGTTTTAAATAAGTCGGTTACGATCGCTGAAGAAATACTAAAATTAAATTTCACAAAATTTTAAACATAAAAACGGATTTACCGAACCGATTTTGAAACGGACATCACCGTTATGGCCGGATTGGAATTCAATTGCTCCAAAGAGTCGTTGGTAGATTTTTCTTCGTCGGAATTTGGTTCCCCGCTGTCGTAGTCGACCCCGTTGGGGATTTCATCCTGATCGGCCTCGTGAATCTTTGAATGTTCTTCGAACATTTTCAAACTGATGAAATGAACGGAGCAAACGGAGCAATGGTATCTCCTGCTGGAAGGATCTTTGGATTTGGTTCCGTTGGAGGTGGGAGATTCCTCGGAGTGAGCGGTCTTGTGGTGCAACAGCAATTCTTCCACTTTGGTGAAACTAACAGAGGGGCAAATCCTGCAGGAAAATTTTTTTAATCCGTTGTGGATTTTTTCGTGTCGGGCTAATTTGTCCTTTCTGGAAAAGGCTTTGCTGCAAGTGAGACATTTAAAAGGCTTGTAACCGGTGTGAACGTTTTCGTGTCGCAAAAGCTCCCTTCTTCGAGTGAAGGACTTGTCGCACATGCTGCATTTATGCGGTTTCGAAACGGAATGAGTAACCATGTGAGAACGTAAATAAGTAACTCCATTAAATTTTTTATGACATATTTTACACTGAAGCGAACTTTTGTCTTTGCGGCCGGATTTGGACGATTTTTGTGGTTGTGGTTTTTCTTCTGGTTCCTCGATTTCCCCGTTTGCCTCTGCCGTCTCGTAATCGGGTTCGCTTCTGGATTTCTCGTTTTCCCAGGCATTGTTCATATCTGCAAATAAAAATGTTGCTTTAAGTTATTTTGTCGATTGAATTCATTTTGAAACACTAATCACTTTTGAGGACGGTCATTAGGTCTTGAAAAAGAAAATTTAGGCCCTCCCTTCACTGACCAAAAACTGTACACCCTTCCCCTTCCCGGTGAACAATAATAGCCTTTTTGTTTTGGGAATTTAACATAAGTCAAAGTTAGTAATCCCCCTATTCCTAAGAAGATGAAGTAATTCTTCATGAACCCCCTTATAAGTTTTTAGTGATGTTTCTAAAAATCAAAACATAGAATTTAAAATTTGTTACATGATCATTTCTGACGGATAGTAAATATCCTAGGGGCATTCGATTTTTTTAAATTTAGCGTATAGGTTTTGGACTATAGAATTGAAAAAAAAATTATAATATAGTACGTAGGGAAAAAAATAATGGTTTTTGTAAAAAAAAGCTACAGAAGCCTGCCTGAAATATTTTTAAAGTGATTATTATTTTTTGGAAATCTGACGTCAACATTTCCATACGTGATTTTTCAAGAGAGAGCTTCAAAATGTATTCACGATAAAAAGTCTAACATTCAAAAAGCGAGGTACCAGGCTTTTACTTCTTAAAAAATTTGCTGTGATTAGTTGGTTCCTTAAAATAAAAGACCGCATACTGAATATTCCCAAAATTTCCCAAAGATTCTTACCATTTAAATCCGAATCCATTTGGAAAGGGTCTATGTTAATGACCATAGATTCCACTTCATCGTGTTGATTTTCGTCATCCGAAACGGAATTTTCTCTTTTCTGCTTCACATAGACATCTTTATCGTTTGAACTTTCCTCCTCTTTCACTATCGACATATCAACGGAACTGCTGACGCAGCGTTCTTCCGAATTGCTCCTCGCATCCTCTTCGTCTTCCGTTTTCCCGTCTTTAAAATGCATGGAGTCCACATGTTGCTTTAAATCCACTTTGGAATGATAAACCGCAGAGCAGTGAGTACATTTGAAATTCATTTTGCCTAAACCACTCCCCTCGTGCAATTTTAAATGCCTAGTCAATTTGTCTTTTCTCGAAAAGCATTGACTGCAAAGATGGCAAGCGAAAGGTTTGATTCCTGAGTGAATAATTAAATGCCTTTGCAAGTCCCCTTTCGTGGCGAAAGATTTAGGACAGTCCGTGCAAAAGAACGGTTTTTGACCCGTGTGAACTTTCATATGCTTATTTAAATTTGTACTTCTCGAAAATGTTTTTGTACATATTTGACAATGGAAAGGGCGTTCACCCGTGTGAACCAATACGTGTTTTCGTAAGTCCGAACAGTGCCCGAACGTTTTGCCGCAACCCTTGCACAAATGCCGACGGCTTCTGGATCCGTTTTCGTCGATCCCGATCACAATCCCCATGTACTTCTTAGCTTTCGCTTTTGCTATCGCTAAAGAATCCAACGTTTCGTCGTTATGCGACGTTATTTCGCTTTTATCACCTTCCGAAGACGCTTTCTCGGCGTCCAAGCGATTTTCGTCGTCGGAATTGGACAACATCTCCGATCTCGGATCCACGACCGTCACGACCGATTCGATCCCGTCGACGATTTTGATTTCGTCGTCTTGGTAATTGGCAACGCCGTTGTTTGCCTCCAGCTGAGTCTGAACCGGTGAACTGTAAAATATTAAATTTTCTTCTTTCCTTGGTCTTCCTCTTTTACGTTTGAAAGGTGAATCATTGAAGACAGAAGCATGTAACATTGACTTTTGAAATTGTGCTAAACTGAAGGAATCAAAAGTAGGTATCCCTTCAGTACTGTCTGAATTTTGTCTTGAAAATGATGAATGAATTGCAGCCATGTACTTCCGTAACATAGCATCAGAAGCTTCACATTGATTTTTAAAATCATAAGATTTTTCTGCTTGATACAAGCATCTGTGACATATTAACGAAGGCAAGCCATCATTAGCATACACCTAAAAAGAAATAAATCCAGTTTTAAAATAACACTTAAACCAGGAAGTCAAAAAACATGACCTTAGTCTTGATGCAATTAAATTTTTTCATATTTCATATTTCATATAAAATAAAAGTGTAAAGGGGGAGTATTGATTTAAGTTGGGTAACGATGTAGGCTGAAAGAGCCCCTGGCGCAGCTCGCCTGGCGGAGGAGGGGCCCCCACACCCTGACCACAGGGGTCTTAGTCGTACGATAAAAAATTGTAGGATAGCCGAGCGGGAATAAAGAAAAGTCGGGGGTTTTGAAAACGATCGGAAAAGGCTTCGACCCTACCGGACCAGCATGACCGAAAAATACTGGCAAAGACTCGAATATGTCCTCGGTATTATATAGGAGATCGAAATAGGATGTTTTGATAAAATATCAAAACATCCTATGCCGATCCGAATCGAGGGCATATTTGATACTAGTTTGCAGGCCTACAAGGTCGGTTGTGTTTTGAAAGGTAAAAGTGGGAAATGAGCGAAACTCATATCCCACAATTCCAGGGGGCAAAAACACAACCAGCCTTGGCGTTGTGCAAACTCAGATGGTGGTCAGATAAAATCGAAGCAAACAAATAACGTATATTGAATAAAAAATGAAAACAACAACAATAACAATAACAGAAAAAATCGTAAACCAGGAAGTACAAGAAAAAAAAAAAAAATAAAATAATAACAGTGAAAACAAAAATTTCGCTGACAATGCATTTAGGAATAATACCAAAAAAAAAAAAATTAAAAAGATGGCATGGACCATCATAATGCTACTCAAGCCGATTTTACGCTCAGAAGTTGCTAAACTTCCTGAGGGATTGTTTTTCGACCTTTACTGGTCTAGATCTGCTGTGTTTTAATTTTCGGCAACCTGGACGAAAGAAAGTTAAAAGACTTTAAACTTCCAGGACACAACAGTCTTGATAAGCCTAAGGGCCTATCCGCGGGTATTTTGCCCTAACACCGCAGCCTGTTTTCTTATTATTCGGTGCAGTATGGCTGCCTGCCCGGATTTTTTATCGACCTTTTCTGGTCTAGCTCCGTTGTATTTGGCTTAAATAAGCCGGGTGTGGTTCTTCACCACGTACAACGGGCTGAGATCGAACAGAGGCTAGAGTCCCAATCCTCTGCAGAACATTATTTTACGCGATGCTCGATCCCTGCAGATTACTCTGCTGGTTCTGCAGAAATCTGCCAATGCTAAGATTCCCTTATTTATTCTGTTTTAGTCGGAAAAAAGGCGGCTCGTCTTTCTGTACTGCTGCAGCACTAAATACATTTATCTCTTAATCACAATATCAACAACTGACAGCCAGCAAGAATCCTTAGAGCACCAAATAAACCATACACTACACATCTCTTTCCCGACCAAAAGGAATAAATAGTTTAACATACCTTCTAACTTAACATTGCAGATTTCTGATCCGATATCGTAGACCCATTATTTAAAACCAATTTCTTTTTTCCTTTGTAGCATTATGATAGTGCAAACCAGCATCCAAGAAATAAAAATATACATCCAAAAATCCTAAATGCGTTGACATCATAAAACAATTTTTTACAGTTGAGTTTCCTTAAAAAGAAAAGAACATTCAAAAAAAAAAAAAATTTTATAAAAAAAATGTGATGTCGGTCAAAAAAAAATAAAAAAAAATTAAAGTCGGCAGGATCGAATAATGAATAAAAAAAATCAAGGTCGTTAACATATAATAAAATGATTTGCTTATTCAGCAAACCGTCTTATTATGCATATGACCGTTTACGCGACGCGAAGAAAAAAAAAGGAAATAAAAATTGAAAATTTTAATCTTTCGGCTCTTCGGGGGAACGACCGAAAGTTTTAGCGCTGTTACCAAAAATGTAGGGACCGTTTTCCCCAAAAATTAAAAATAATTTTGGGGGCCCACCGCTTCCACCAAAATGTAGGATAGCCGAGCGGGAATAAAGAAAAGTCGGGGGTTTTGAAAACGATCGGAAAAGGCTTCGACCCTACCGGACCAGCATGACCGAAAATACTGGCAAAGACTCGAATATGTCCTCGCTGTTATATAGGAGATCGAAATAGGATGTTTTGATAAAATATCAAAACATCCTATGCCGATCCGAATCGAGGGCATATTTGATACTAGTTTGCAGGCCTACAAGGTCGGTTGTGTTTTGAAAGGTAAAAGTGGGAAATGAGCGAAACTCATATCCCACAAAATCCTTAACCTTCATCGTTATTTTACCCTTTTTTTCAAATCATTTTTTTTTTATTAAAAATGTTTTTTTTTTACTGACCTGTATCGATACAAAAGCCATGATTTTGGATGATAAAGGGAGCGAATTCACCTCCCCTTGTTCGAAGATAGGGGACAAGACACCTGCTGGCGACAAACAAAACCGACATATTCTCGCCGTGTTAAATAAAATGTCAGGTTTCGTTTCGATATTTCCTTCCGCAGTTTCCATGTTTCGTTACGTGTTAAAAAATCTGATCAACTATAAACTTTTTGCGCGATACAAACGATAAAACTTCCTTCCCTATCATTTTATGAAAATTGTTTACATGCCATTTTGATCAATAATAGTCGCAGACGAAATCGGTACTACCAACCTGAAATAACGTTCCTCAACCAACGTGACCTTTTTAATATTTAGCCTATGTGTGCCGGAAATAGGTCTGGAGGTTTTTACACTATTTCCTTCCATTAGAGCCCTATTAGGAAGCACCGCTCTTTAACAATCCAGCAATTATTTTTAATTAATCGTTAATTGCGAAACATGATCTTAATTCACTGCAATAAATGCTGAAAGATCTTTAAGAAAACCAGTCAATTTGCCGCATGTCGTCTTCTCTGTCTTCTGCTGTATGCTTTGCTGTATATTTTGTTTCCTATTTGCGTGTAATACAGTTTGAAGTAATTAGTCAAATCATAATGATTCACAGTTTATTTATTATAAATTCATCAGGGTGAGTATTTCTTTAAAAACTGGTAATTATCCGAATATAATATTACTATTTTTCAACCGTTTTCGTTGGGATTTTCAGTCATCCATATTGGGTAGTGATTGAAAAATTTAATTTTGGCCTGTTAATTGCAGAGATGTATTCATGGAGAAGCATTGGAAAAGCGTCATATCAAGATCTGTATGCGATTATTTCTTTGATGAGCAAAGAAAGGTTAATAGCCCTGAAGATATGCCGCCTGTCATAGCAACTCCGCATCATTATTTAATCAGCATTCATAGGAGTGGGATTTTTTTTGTTGCTGTGTGTACAACAGAAGGTACAGCATCTGTCTTCAAATTAAAATAATTTTAAATGATCGCACTAAAAGAGAAACATTTTCTTTTAGTGCCACCTCTTTTTGTCATAGAATTTTTGCACAGAGTAGTGGACACATTCGAAGATTATTTTAGCGACTGTACAGAATCTGTAATCAAAGAACATTATGTAGTTGTTTATGAATTGTTAGATGAAATGTTGGATAATGGTTTTCCACTTGCAACAGAATCGAATATATTAAAAGAATTGATTAAACCTCCTAATATTCTTCGAACTATTGCAAATACAGTTACAGGGAAATCTAAGTAAGTATTAATCATTGCTCTTTTTTTTTAATTTGTTGGCTTCATTCATTTTATTTTGCAGTGTAAGTGACACTCTGCCAAGTGGCCAATTATCCAACATTCCTTGGAGACGAACAGGAGTCAAATACACCAATAACGAAGCTTATTTTGATGTAGTTGAAGAAGTAGATGCTATTATTGATAAAACCGGTGTTGCTGTTTTTGCTGAGATTCAAGGTTATGTAAGTGTCATTTTCTGCATCAATATTTACAAAAACTACAAAAATAATGGATTTTTATTTTTATAGATTGATTGCTGCATCAAATTAAGTGGAATGCCAGATTTAACATTATCATTTATGAACCCAAGACTTTTTGATGATGTTAGTTTCCACCCTTGTGTCCGATTTAAAAGATGGGAGGTAAATTACATTTGAAAAAGTTTTATTTCAATTTTTAATTTATTTAATTTTTTTTTTTTTAGTCTGAAAGAGTGCTATCTTTTATACCGCCAGACGGAAATTTTCGGCTTATGTCTTACCACATCGGTTCTCAGAGCATAGTTGCCATTCCGTTATACGTAAGGCATTCCATATCCTTTAGAGACGTCGGAGGCGGAAAATTAGACTTAACCGTAGGACCCAAACAGACAATCGGGCGAACGGTAGAAAATGTCGTTATTGAAATCCCGATGCCAAAATCGGTTTTGAACTGTAATTTGATTCCCACCCAAGGAAAGTACTCGTTTGATCCCGTCAGTAGGATTTTAGTTTGGGAAGTAGGAAGAATAGATGTTACGAAATTACCGAATATTCGAGGAACCGTAAGTTTTGACAATTAAATTATTGAAATCCTGATTTTCCTGCAAAGTAAGCTCTGCCAGAAAACCTTGCCTGCAAAGCAATATTATGGTATGGCTTGCAACTTTTTTTTGGACAAGAAAATTTTAGCAAAAAAGCAGCAAGAGTTTTGGCATGAGAATCGAGAACTTAGCCTTTTAGAGCTGGACGTAATTATTTCATCAAAATAAAATTATTTGTTTTAGATAAGCCTGCAATCAGGGGCACCCACCATCGAATCGAATCCGACGATTAACGTTCAATTTACGATAAGTCAATTGGCCGTCTCCGGATTAAAAGTCAATCGACTGGACATGTACCAAGAAAAGTACAAACCTTTTAAGGGAGTTAAATATATAACGAAAGCTGGGAGATTTCAAATACGAATGTAGCCAGGGTTTCATTCATATGATCTCTTGTTATTGACGATATTTTTTTACATTAATGTTTATATCTCATTTATTTTTTAAAAAGAATCTATTTAAAGAGGCATTAAATTTATTTACTTCATGACTATACTGTTAAAACGTTTCTTCATTTCCTGAAATTTCCTATAATATTTGTTTGTTTTTTTTCTAAGAAACTCTGAGATCTATATTTTGAGTTTACATGTTGACCAAGACTTGATTTATTCCGTTGACGTTATCCAGCAAACCTGGCAGGATATTTTCATCGGAAATCCGTTACTTTTTCTGACATGAAAAGCTCTGGCACAAAAATCAGGCACCCTTTAGATTATTAAAGCAGTTAAATATTTTATGAAACCAGAAAGATCTTCAATTTAAATGTAATCTAGTCTTGGCTCATATAATCTCTTGCTATGGGCATTTTTTTACTTTCATGCTTATATCACAAACATATTTACCTATTTATTTTTCTTATTTTTTAAAAAAAATTTTCTTGAAAAGAGGAATTAAAATTATACACTTAATTATTTGGAGCACTTGAGCAGGTTTCTTCATTTCCTGAAGAAACATTAATTGGTTTTTCAGGCAAAACTTCACTAATCCAGTCTAGATAAGGTTTGTTTCCGTTTTCAATCTAAAAAAAAAGATTACCATTTATAGTTAAGGTAATGAAATGCAGTATTTTTAAATGTTACTAAGTGCTTACCGGTAAAGTTATTACTTCGCACACTTCATATGGATGATTCTTTCTTACAAAAGTTGTCAGGCTTTCGATAAGACTGGTTCTGGTCTTAATCATCTTCATGAATCATTTTTTAAAAAAAATGAAAGATATTTAATTTTTTTAAAAAAATATGAAGCATTCATGTATTAATAAGAATAATAACATGGATATAAAACTTACAAGTAATAATTCTGAATCTTCATTAATCTCTCCTTTCCATTCATACACTGATGTAATATGAGGTATTATATTAACACAAGCAGCTAATTTGTTCTTCACTAGTCCACTTTTAAAAAATCAATACGAATTAATCAAGAATCAAGACCAAAAGGAAAAAAAAACTACATACTGTGCCAAACTCTTTGCAACTTCATTAGATGGAACTGTTACATAAGCAACAGAATGAGTTCCACTTTTGTATGCAGTTGTCATGACTCCTCTTTTCACGATCGTGAAAAATAAAGGGGCCAGCAAGAACAAACTTTTAGCCAGCTTAAAAAAAATTGTTCATAAAAATTATTTATGAAATCTTATTTTCGGGTGTTTATAAATAAAATTAGTAAAACGGCAAAACAATATTAATAAGGTTCAGTCTAGTAACAACCGACAAATTTTTGCAAATAAGTGCTAAATACCTTTTCAAAGAGTAAAAAAATATATTTAAGATTTGACTTAAAACTTGCAATGAGTTTGTTTACATCGGCAGTACCAACATTCCCAACATTGAAACCTTTCTTTTCGCGGTCAATGTCACCATTTTGAATCACGATTTTTCTTTTAATACCAAAAAATATCTGTGAACAGAACGTTTTTATTAACCAATTCTATTATAATTTTCGACGCTTTAACACGTATTTAATTGCTTAAAAAATATAAAGGTAATCCTGTCAATAAAATGCAGTTTTAATGTCTATCGTCGGGCTTCACGGCAGAGGTTTCTTGTAATAAAAATTATGGAAAGTTTTACTGTATCAGACATGGTGTTCTTTTATACGACTTACCTCATTTTCCTCATATGTCAGTTGAAAAATGATATCGGTTAATAAAAAATAATTTTCAGCCATCAAAATCGTTAGTCTGAAATTCTAAATTCGACTTCGATTCAATAAAGGAGACGTTTCCTATAGGGTCGGGTCGCCTAAATGTAAACACTCCCGAAATGTCAACACCCCTTATTTTTTCCTAAGTAAAAAGCGTTTTCGGCCCAAAATGTAATGAAATGTGTTCTTTGTTTCATAATCTTCTTTCAAAAGCCTGATTTCCCTCCGAAAAATGTTTACTGTTTTTCTTATAACGTATTTAAAAAAATACGAATTTTTTTCTCGGTAAAACTCGTCTTGTGGATTTTTTTCGAATATTTATTTTGAACGAAAGACACATTAAAAAATTTGAAATTCCACTCATTTACTTACATGTTAATGAAGTTTATGTTACCGACTTACATTTCAAGTAATATTAAAGATTTTAATGTTTTTTTCTTAAATTTCCGCAAAAGATCGAAAATCAAGAAGATGTCCGACATGTCAACACGCCATTTTGTCCATTTGATTGTTATGTAAATAAAATAATTTTTCGGGATTTTTGTTTATTTTAAAAAAAATTGTAAAATTATTTCTGTGAGCATTGATTGGTAAAAGTGGTGTGTATTACTATTAGAGGGATGATGTAGCATTCTGGAGAGATAAATTTTGAACTGATTTCTCTTTACGGAAAGCCGTCTGGTGAGCGTTTACATATAGGTTCATTTTTATGAAAAACAGGTAAAATCAAACCGAAATGTCAACGCTATTATATCAACCCTCTAAGCAAAATTTTAAAGTAGTACCTGCATCACATATTTACTTCATGTCTTGAAGAACACATTGGGCTGTTGGATCACTTTTTAAAACGTAATTTTTTGTAAGAAAAAAATATTTGAAAATGCCATGTCCGAAATGGCGGAAAGTGTTTACATTTAGGCGACCTGACCCTATTCTTATTTCACTAAAACACAGTCGGACTCCATCTTTTTGTGACAATCAGGTTGTTCACAAAACAACCTACAGAACTGACGTTAGACTAAATTCTATGTCTAATAATGATACATTTTTGCATCATTATTGTCCGGATTTCTGTGGATGAGAGATAAACGGACAATTTGAAAAATCTCAAAAATCTCAAAATGACCATTTATTATGGTATTTTTCATTATTTTAAATTTGTCGGTTTATCTCTCACCTTTCAAATTTTCTGCAATGGATTTGTTCATACTAATTAAAAAATGTTTCTATCAAAAAAAGTATTAAAAAAAACCAGAAATAAAATTTCAATCAATTGTATTTACATATAATTCATTTAATATAATATGTATATGCCCTAATGATATAACTGTCCAGTCCGTGACTTGGTCAAGAATTATTCCTTAAAAAAAATGAATAGAGTTCAAACATTTTCAGTAAAGCCTATAAAACTTTATTGAAAAGTCTTGCACATATTACATTTTAGCATTTTGCTCAAAATGTTTGCTTTTTACAGTGCACACACCTTCCGAAATTTTGAACGTCGTCATGATCCAGAAAACTGAAACGCCTTTATCTTGCCCAATTCAAGAGCAGATCAATTACATAATCAGGGCATAACAAACTGTATATATTACTTTCTATACTGCTTCTTCATTACTTAATACATCACCAACAAAATTTTTCTAACATATTTTTACCATCAACAAAATTTGATCAGAACCATTTTCTTAAATTTTCTTACTTTTTACAGCATTTTAAGTTTCTTTTTCCGAGAAAACAACGTTCACATATACCTTTCGAAACAATTTTTCGTAAGTGCTGAATTTTTAAGTGCAGTCATAAAAATAAGTATACACAGTACATAATTCCAGAGCCATTGGCAGTGTCAAAAATAAGAATAGTCCGATTGGAAAGGTTTAAATTACAGCATCAGTAAAAAGAAAGCACTTTTTAATTGTCTAGGCAAGTACCTATGAATTAAATGAAAAATTATGTGAACTTTATGTGATTCGAAAAATTTTTTCCCGATTTTGAATCGATAATAGGAAAAATTAGAAAATCAATTAACCCATTAGGATACAAAAAGGAAGATTTCAAACATCATAAATAATGATCATTTAGTGGAAAAAAAAAAAAAAAAAAACATAATGTGATTGTTTAAAGATTGCAAATCGAAAAAAATATTCCTCGAAAAACTTACAACAAACTAGTTCTTCTTACGCGACGCTGGAATGGATAAGGTTTTCTTCAGCTAATTTGATAGTCTGCTTGCATGGGAAGTAACTTCCCCAGACAACACTATCATGAAAATATTATTACATGATCTGAATCATACCTTGATTTTTTATAAATTAGAAAATCTCCCCTTGTTAAGTATTCAATGTTTTTCAAGGGTCTTATTCAAACAAAAAAATCACAGCAACTTCCTATTCTTTGACGTTCCAAACGAGAACGCCAAAATAGAACTTTTAAAAAATCCAAGATGACGGTTGAAAGTTTGAGCCTTTCTCTTTTTTAAAGGCACTGTAACAATGGTGTTGAAGATGAAATATTTACAGTTTTAAAATGTAGGAAAATATTCATGTCGAATTTGCAATGTTTTGTATATATTCTAGGTTGCTTTCTAGAAATGAATCGCATTATGCTTCTTTTTTTTTTTAAGATTAAATGAAGCTATATAAAAATCAAGTCGTCCGTATAGAATAAATCATTTATAGCTACGATTCAAAAAATCTTTTAATAATACTATTTTTTGGGAAAACTGAAGGAGTAATAATTTAAGGTACAGGACTGGAATAACGTTTCATTTTTGTACAGAAGAAATACATTCAAAATCATCTAAATCATGCATTATACACAATAATTAATAGACACAAAATTCCAGCTAAAGCCATGAAAATAAAAGATCAATACTATTTTTCATAACTTCGAGGAAAAATCGAACATTTGCGATAGTTGAACAAAAATATTTCAACAAATTAAATTTTGAAAAATGCTGTCAGACAGATGTGAAAAAATAAATTTTGTAATCACAATCAACGACACCGACTCCTTTTTTTCCGCAGTTTTTGAAATATAAGCTAACGTCAGCAATTAACTTAAAATACTTCAAAAAAAAAAAAAAAAATGGACAAAGTAAACTTACTCAAAGAAAAAATAATTTTCAATTAAAGTCTAAATAAATCGATACTTAACTATTAAACAAGCTGTACAATTAGGGTTACTTTCGGATAAAACTAAAAACAAAAAACCAAAAAAAAAAAAAAGACTTAGGAACTTTTGGACCGTCATGCACTTTCATACTGATTTCGAAACTGAAAAGGGGAATACTCGGCAAAGAAAACTTTAAAAAAATTTAGAAGATTCTTTCCGATTTTGTTCCGGAATCATTTATATTAAGAACGAAAATCCAAGTGAAAGAAATCTTTTGAGTAAGTTTTAAAACGTTCTTTAAGAAATAAAACGTCTGGAAAAAGCTCCACTTGATCGGCGAATGCGTGGACTTGGGAACCTATAAATATGGTATTAAAGTTCCAAGCAATTACATTTTGTAGAACTCAAAAAAATGTTGTTATTGAAAAAGGAATTATAAAGCTAACGTCAGCAATTCGTTTTGCAAGACTGTGCATGTTCATCGAGAAAGGTTCATAAATTCCCGTCCCAAAATTGTAATACACCATCTACTTTTTCCTTCCTTTTTTGCTAAAATATTTCGACCAATTTACCACATTTGATCTAAGGAACCGTTCAAATTTTACCAAAGCACGATAAAAAGGATACGGATAGGTATGGAAGTTTTGAAATGCTTACTTTTGTTGAAAAGGGAGGGAGGGGGGTCATGACTGACCAAACAACTTTACATAATATCTAAAATAGCTGCTTAAAGTCGGAATATCGGACCAACATGTACAACTTACATTTCGCAAGGAATTAAAAAAAAAAAAAGAACAAACTTCGTTTTTTATTTTTGTTCAGCACTACCTCAAAGAAACGCCACATTTTAGTCTAACTGCTTTTAAAATTCTGTTGAATATCATTTTAAAATCTTTTAATTAAAATGTAGGACAGAGATTTATTTTTTTAGTTTCCCCCGTTGCAAAAGCTTGTAGGTTTGTTCTAATCTTCAATCCTCAATATCAATTAGAACAGTTGGAGATGCCTCGCTGTAAATGATAGTGTAACCGCAAGTGTCAAAAAATACATAAAAATACACGACTATAATGAGAGCTGAAAAGGATATTGAACTGATCATTTAAGTTAGTAGAAGACAGACTCTATTTCAGTTGCAACTAAAATCCAAAGGTCCTGGCAGCAATACAGAATTTTGAAAATCTTATTTAACCTTCAGCCCCTTTCTTTTGAAGGCCATACAACAAACGTCCGACAATTTTTAAATTGTGCATTAGAGCAAAACCTTTTAATGATATAAACATACTCAAAAACTGTTGATTTTTTCATCAATTTTTTTTTTTTTTTACAAACGAGAAATATTGAAGTCAATAAAATTTAAGCAGCAATTCGTTACCATTACAATTTCAATTTCGAAAAAATATTTGGCAAAGACACTTACGACAGAAAAAAAAAAAGAAAAAAATATATACTAACCGAGGGATAGGACAACATTTTCACTGAATGTTCGCAACAATTTTAAGGGCGGGATAACACCGGGATTTTTTTTTTTTTTTTTTTTCAATTTGGTGTTCGCTAAGTGACTTGATTAACTAATAAAATTTTAAAAATTAATTTTTTTTATCCTTCCCTCCTTTATTTTTTTTTTTAATACTTTCGTTGGAGCACTTTAGGAAAATTTTCGATGCAGCATCGGGGGATAGATCGTCAGGAATGGATTTTTTACCTGGGGAGGTGGCGGGAGCGGAACTGGAACTGGAACCGGAATCGGTATCCCGGGATTTCGATTTGTCCTCGTTGTCGTTTTCCAATTTGATTTTTTGTAAATATTGAGAAGATAAATTAGCGACTTGATGGGTTGTCTGGAAAGGCGGTTTCGTTTCGAAATGTTTCACTTCGATTTTGGCTTCGAAATACCTGGTCGAAGGCTCCTGCGGATGAGATTCGTCCTCCGGTTTCTTCTTCGTCTGTTCGGATCCTATGGCTTCTTTGGTGCCGGTAGGGGAATCCTTTTCCTCCGCGATCCTCGGAAGCGGTTGACTCGTTCGATCGGAGGCGGATTGAGCAACGCTCGGATTGGGCAAAGCCATCCGGGTTTTATCTTCTAAAGGCAAGATCTTGTAATTTGAGCAATTAGAACCGGTGTTGCCGTCGGTGCCGGAGGGGTCCGGTTCCTGTTCGATCGGAGGTTTGTTCGATGTGACGTAAACGGTTTTCGTGACTCCTTGCTCCGAGTCGAAGAATTCCTGTTTGGACACGATCGGACGTGACGGTTCTTTCGAGGTGTGTTGGGACGTGATCGTGACCCTCGGCGCCGTGGAGACGTTGACTTTCAATTCCGTGTTGCAAAGCGGCGATATCGTGGACGGAACCGTCTTGGTCTTGCTTTCCGCACTTCGAGGATGAAGTCGATCCGGGGACAAAGCCCTTCGGAGGAGAGGAGAACCCGGCTCGGCGCTTTTGGGCCGATTAAAATTTTTCTTCCCGCTCGATCCGGGAGCCAAGGAAGAACCGGGAGAATAAGACTGAGTGGTGTTCGAGCTCCCGGGTTGATGACCGACCGGGAAGGCCAAAGGACTGGGAGAACGAGTGGGGGAAGCCGGCAACGGAGAAGGCGAAGGAGTCCTGGCCAAGGGGCTTAGAGGGATGTGCCCGACGGATTTTCGACGATTTGACGTGTGGATCGTTTTCGGGGTCGTGTGCAGTTTGTGCTTTAAACCGTGGAGAGTAGAAGGTCTTTGGTACTGAGCTGCGGAACCCACGGCGCTTGAAATAGACGAGGCAGCAGACGAACTCGTTGTGGATAAACTGGTATCGATCGGCGAGAAGGAAAGACGAGGGGTAGATTGGGAAGATGAGGAAGTTTTAACGGGAACGGTAGTCAAATCTTGGGACAGAGCTCTCGGGAAAGACTGGAAGCTTCTGCTGGGGGTGACCATCGTCGGGGATCCCAAAGACGAACCTTTTTGCTGTTTCTCGACGTTAGTGGCGTGTTTGCTGCTGATTTTCCGAAAAAGAGAAGTTTTTCTTCTCCTGTCGTTGTGCTCTCGTTTTTGTTTCCTTTGTTTAAGCAGACTTCGTTTCGCTAATTTGCTTTGATTCGGTTCTCTTTTCCTCCCGCCGGTTTTGATGGACGTGTTTTCCAGCGGAGTGGACCTTATCGTGACGTGTTCGCCGCCAGACAACAAGAGCTGAAGGACTTGAGTGTGGTAAAGACCTTGAACGGCTTCTCCGTTGATGTGAGTGATAAGATCTCCCGGTCTCAAACCGGCCTGGTATGCCGGGCTTTCTTCGTCTACCGCCATTATCAAATGATGCATAGTGTAAAAATCTGTATCACCGTAGTAGACCCTAATGGTGTGAACCGTGAAACCGAATCCTTTCGGGCCTCTTCGAATGATGATCGGACGTTTCAAAGCGGAAATAAGTGGGAGGAACTCTCGACAAGGTGAAGTGTCCCTGGAGCTGCAACTGCTCGATCCTCCGGGGGATTGCATGGATTGTATGGGCTCGTCGACGACGTAATCCGTGGGGATCATAAGCGATAAACCCGAGGCTGACGCGCTTTTGATGACTCCCCGCGAACGATTTTTAGTGAGTAACGACAAGTTCAACGACGGCACTCGAGGTCCCACCTTAAGCGATCCGACTCTTTCGTCTACGGGAGACAATTCTCGATTCGGCATTTCCGGAGTGTTCAATAAATCGGAACCGGATCGCTCTTCTTCTACGGAGATCGAAAACCTCGGTAAGCTCTCTCTGCTGTGCAGTCTTCTTTTTCTTTGAACTTGAGGAGAAACGTCATCGCTTTCCGTTTGCGAGGATTCCGGGGTGCTCGGATGCCCCGCCGGCTTTCCTTCCCCGGAATTCCCGGAATCGTAAAATTCCTTGGCCGTTTCCACATCCGGTGTCAACGCTAAGTTCGACAACTGCGATTCGAGATCTTCCGCAAGGTTTTCGCTTCTCAATTTCGTTTTCCTCGATATGCAACCCTCGAGTTCTTCGTTCAAGCTCAATCGCCCTTGCGTTTTCCTGTATTGAGGGGAATAGGAAGAGAAAGAACCGAAAAGCGGAGAATCGTCCGTGTCGTCCGTATCTTCCCCGATGTCGTGGTTGTAACGATCGGTCCTGGAATCGAAATAACTTGTGTCTTCTTCGTGGTCCAATTGCGGTACGAACTCCGCTTTTTGTCGCAAAAGGGAATTCCAATCGACGGCGGAAAAGTAAGGATGCTCTTTCACTTCTTGCGCTCCCCCGGTTCCCAATCTATCTCGAGGATTTTGTTGCAACAGCAGCGTTATCAACTGTTTCGCTTCTTCTTGAATGGGCCAATCGTTTTCGTCCGGCCATTCGATATCGTCGTAAATGGTATGAGCAAATAGTTCTTCCGGGGTTTCCCCGAAAAACGGGACGCATCCGACTAAAAATTCGTATAAAATGATTCCCATGGACCACCAATCGACGGGTTTGCCGTAACCCTGACGGAGGATGACTTCGGGTGCGATGTATTCCGGAGTTCCGATCACCTGTTTATCCGAAAACTGTTTCGTTTCTTTGTCGATGTAGCCTTCGTAAATGTTGGTGGCCAACGACATCAAGCCCATTTTGCTCAGGCCGAAATCGGTAAGCTTGATGTGACCCAGAGCGGTGATCAAAAGATTGTCCGGCTTCAAATCCCGATGGACGATGCCGTAGCTGTGCAAATACTCGACGGCCAAAACGGTTTCCGCAAAATAAAATCTAGCCATGTCGGAAGGGAGGGGGCCGATGCTTTTTAAAAGAGTCGCGCAATCTCCGCCTTCCACGTACTCCATCACTAAACACAAATGTTTCTTTGTCTCTATACTGCAAATCATGCTGACCACGAATGGATTGTCAGTAAAACTCATAATGTCCCGTTCGGCAAACACCTGCTCCACTTGATTCCTTAACATTAAATTATTTTTATTAATTTTTTTCATGGCAAATCTTTGGCGGGTTTCCTTTAACCTAACTAAATACACGGCCCCGTAGGCCCCGTTTGAAATCAGTTTGATAATTTCGAAATCCTCTTCGGTGGGTGGTTTGGTCAGCGCTTTTTTATTTTCGTCCTTTTGCGCCACGGGAGTGGACAAGTGCAAGGACTGATTGGATTCGGAGGAAGAATTTTCCATCAAATCCAAGTCCTCTTGGAGCTCCGCAATCGGATCCCTGTTCAAACCTAATTTGCTCACAATATACTGAGGTAAATCCCCTTTCATCCCTTGGGAAGATTTGGCGTGACCTTCCACCTGTTCTAATATACGATAAAACTCTTCCGGATTAAATTCTAAACATTCTAAAAGCCTTGCAGGCCTCGAAATAATCAATAAAATTTTTTTAATCAACCCTGTTATTTTCGACGCTGCTTGTGCCGATTTCTCTTTCGTTTCATTCAAGAGGATTTCTAAATTTTCAGTCATTTCGTAAAAGTAACGACTAGTGATTAATTTCTCTTGGGATTTTTGCAAGCAGTCCCTCGCCATTTCGATTATCTGATGATGGACGAAACGTATGATCGGCACAGAATCTTGAGAAACGTTTTCTAATATATCACAGTGTGCTTCTATGCTATTTTCACTTATGAAACTGCTAAGTTTTTCTTCCATTTGCTGAGTGGCTTTCGGGAAACGTTCTTTATACAAAGTGTTCATGAGGACGATGTCGCTGTCGACAATCGGAGACCTGCTCGGGCTGCTGAGACTTCTCGACCTCGGCCTGAACCTCGGAGAGCGTCGCCCTTCTTCCTCCGTCCCGTTGTCGTTCGACGAAAAATGTTGAGACAGCATCCTCAGTTCGTCCAAGGTCGGGACGTTCGGAAGTTGATGCAGCCTTTCTTGACTGGAACATTGCGACGAGACGTCCGAGCTCCCGGGGGTCGTACCGTACCCGGAAGAAGGCAAAGAAGCGACGGACCATCGCCTCCCGTCCCCTCTTTTTAACGGGACGAACGGGAAATGTCCCATTCTCGGACTTTCCAACGGGCTGGCCGGTATCGGAGAGTGACATCTGGGTAATGTCGGAGACGTCGCCGTTACCAAACTTTTCCTGTGGGCTATCCGACTCGTTTTCCGGGACACGGGAACGTCCTTGACGTTGACCGAAAGCGAAGGAGCCGATTGGCCCAGGGTCGATCTTCTCATTTTAACGAAGTTGGGGACGTCTGTGTGATGAACCTGCTTCGGTTCCTCCGAGTCCGAAAACCTGCGTGACGACATGCTCTCTTCCGCGACGACGTTCGGTTCGTCGAAAACTAAAACCCGGGCCGTCTGCGAGACGGACCGGCATCTCGTACGACTAGGCCGGTTTCGACCTGTATCCATCTGCGCTATTCTCTTACGATTTTAAAAATACTACTAGTCCACATTTTTTTCTACCTTTTTTTCCACACCGCTTCACATTGGAAAAACAGCCACGAAAGAAGTAATAAATCGGGGCTTATCTGTGTTCCTCGGAGAAGGTCAATCTGACTGCCACCGAAGCCATCCTCTTTCTATAAGTCATATCGATTTTTTTTAAAACTCTGAAATAAAAAAGAAAAAAAAAAGTAATTAGTCAAATGAGCATTGATTAAGTAATGAAGTATCGTAAAACATGACTGGCTGTCTACCTTTTTCAGATCGCTTTTATCAAAAGGGGGAATGGCGATAAATGACGAAAAATGTAACGTGTGACTAAAATGACATCACCTTTTTTCCCGATCTCGCCAGAGAATCAACAACAGAAAATTTACTGTGCATACACAAAAAATTTAACAAATATAAAAATAGTCGGATTAGCCTTTAAATAGACAATGATTAACTTGGATGCATCTGATAAATCACTGTAAATAAAAGCATGTTTATAGTAATGTCATAGCCTCCTAGATAATCGACTTGTTTACTATGTCGTCCCAGCATGTGGGTCAAACGTAATCGACCTTTATAAAAATATATATTCTAACCTCAAAATGACAGAAAAATAAATATACAGATTAAATTTAGATTTTTTTTTTTTTTTTTTTTTGAAATCAAAAATTTAGATAATTAGATAGTTTGTTTTTCCTCGATCGATTCGCGCCAAAACTCTCCATGATGATATGACAAGTGACTATTTTTAAATTTTTGTGGGTTTTGCTAAACGAAACGTAAAATGTTTTCGAAATTAGTCGACACAAATGAAATCTTCCAACTAATTAATTGGGGAAAAGTTTCATTCAAGAAAGAAGATTCAAATAATTTTCAAAATTGAATGAAACGACAAGGAAAAGAAAGTGACATCGGAATGGCCATCATACACTTTTTAGCTTTTTATCGAAACAAAAAACTTACTTGATAATGCAACGATGAAAACTTTACCAAAAAATATTAATCTTCGGCACGGGATTATTTTTGTAATAATTTTTTAATGGTTTTCGAAAACACGAATTAATATGATTAGGTTTCTGGTTGCCTTTTCTATTTTTTTTTTTATGGTGGAAAACCTCTCAACATTGGGTTTTCGAGGATCCTAAAATCGAATTTAATGTTAGGATGAAAAATATAATGAATATTTAAGGTTCACGGTTTGAGGGTTAAACAACAAGAAATATAATGCACAAGCTAACTTAGACAAATATATTAACCTTAAAAAAATTCTAAAACTTTACTGGCTATTTATCTTCGGATGTACTTAAAGCAACAAATATCTTATGCCACATTAAAAATAAATAAATAAATGATACCACCTGGAAGGGAAACATATACCTAAAAAAAAAACTACCGAGCGGGCATTATAGTTTCCCCTGTTGTCCTTTTTAATCTTAAATTGGTCAAAATTTTATTTGTATCGTAACTTTTATATTTTCCGTTATGATCCGGAAAAAGATTGCACATATCGAAAAACAATTGCATCCCGAAAAGGTAATCGTCCGCGTGAATTTTAAAATGTTCCACGTGTTTGCTTTCGGGCCAAATTTTCTGGTAAACGGGGACCCCTCCATGTTCCAAGCGGGTAAGGATCTTGTCTAAACTTTTCGCATTGCTTAAAGCGTCGGAATCAGAGAAAAGGAACACGTTAGGGACTTTGGCGGCGGGATTACAAAACGAATTCTGGGCACGTAACCAAAAATCTATCGAATCCGTTTGATGCTTTTCAAAGTGGTATTTTATGCATTTCTCCATGTACCACCTAAAAAAAATGTGCATGATGTTTTTTTTAAAATAGCAGAACATAATGAATAAGTGCCGGTTTTATTCCTTCAAGTGTTCCGTTCAGGAAACCTACTTTGGGCCTCCAGTGAGCTTTCGTCAATCAAAAAAATTTATTTCGACACTTTTTTGCCAAAAAATATTAGATTCGGGACTTCAAAACGAGAACAAAATTTTTGTTTCCCGATTACGGCTCCAGCAGAAAGTCAGAGTAAGCCAGAGCTTTTCCAGCTGTAAGACAGTCCATACATGCAACTAGCAATTACAATACTGCTGTTCAATCAGAAAATATATTTCGTCAAAAGCTCCCTATTCCCCCCAACAATTTGAAGGTTATTAAAACCGGCTGTGATGATGTAAACAAGAAAATGGGTGACAATTTTAAAACTAGTAAAAATCCATAAATATTAATAACCTGTATAAAAAATTTTTGGGATGAAGGGTTCGGCTTAAAATATGAGCAATTTCTTCGAAAGCGACCGGACTGTCCCACATACAACCTTTTATGTTGGGAATTATCATCGAAAATCGTTTTAAGTCTTCAGCGGTTTGGGCCATTATTTCTCCGTAAATATAGGTTCCGACGGAAAATCCGTGAACAATGTACGGCCTGTACTTGTGATTATCTTCTAAATAGTTTAAAAATTCTTTAACGACATGCTTTCCCCCGTTCGGACGATTTGGATATAAAAACTGGCATTTGTTCAATTGTATCGTGACCACGTCGAAACCCCTTTCTCCGTAAGCTTGTAAAAAACCGTTCAAATATTTTTTGTCCGGGTATAGCCAAGGGAGCAATATAGCCAAAGGCGGTCCGTAAGGCAAATCAATGTCGATGTAGGTTTTATTTTTATATTCGTTCCGTAAGTCACGGTAAAAGTGAATTTCCTTCGATACTTCAAGCTTTTCAATTGGATTTATGTGACGGAGCTTTTCTTCCGAATTTTTCTTCTTGTTGGCATGGAAAAAAAAACTCCTACGCAGGGAATGCGGGAATTCGTTAAATATCCGAGGCATACGATTACGTAAACTTCCACGCAAGAACTTCATTTTTTTTTTTTTTTTTTTTTTTTTTTTTTTTTCTGTAAACGAAGAAAAATGTATTGCAGGATTTTATGTAAGATAGAGCAAATGAAATGAAATAAAAAAAGAAAGAAAACGTTCCTTCGAAAGAACTAAAGCTACGGCTTAAGTTGCATTAAGATTTATAATTCTTTTTTTTTTTTATAACACTTAGAGCATGGCCCACGAAAGGTTAAGGTCTTGAGATCATACCCCACCTCTAGTTGCATATTTTTTTTCTCTGTATTATTTTCCTTTGTGAAAATTTTTCAAATATAAAAAAAACGGGAATGTAAAAGAATTTGTTAATATTAATTAACGAATTTTAAAAAAGGCGAGGCAATAGAGCAACTGCCGCTCAAACAAAATATTCTACTTTTGTTCAAAATACACAAATAGACCAAAACACATCATATTTCAACTATTCTCGGAAGTTCGTGCACCTCCCCCCCCCCCCCCTTCATTTTCTCCTGAAAATTGCAGTTCTGCTAAATTCTCAGATTTATCCTCCGGCACCCCCAAACTTTTCTGATTCACAGGAACTTCTCATCTTTAAGGTGTGAAAACAAAAGTGTTTCCCTAATTAGGATACAGACTGAAATTTCTGAACGGAGGCTTAAAGAGTCAAAAATAGTGCCAACGACTTTGCTGTTAACTTTTAATTTCAAAATTTACTATACAGAAATCCCTAAACTGGAAAAGTAAAATCTCCAAAAAAAAATTTTAGTCGGAAAACCATTTTGGAAATGATTTTTTTCATGGAGAACGAAATGTACGAAGAAAAACCTATTAAGGCGAAATTATTGATGATAAAAATTGTTCGGGACAAAACCGAATGTAATGGAAAAATCTTCTGGAAAAAAAAAAAAAAAAACCTGAAAGGCAAATCTACAATTTAGGCCTAGACCAACGAATCGCGTATTCATCCAATTATTCCGGATCAATAATGTAAACAAAAATGTGAGTAAGCAGTGTTTACATTTTCGATACGGGTCGATACCTCAATTGGCTTTTCTGATAATAGTTATAGCGTCTGTATAAAATAAATTCGTGAAAAAGGCTACTACAGGATAACCGTAAGGTAGCTGCCGACGAAAAAAATTTTTGAGTTATCATTGGTACTTTGTTCGGGTACCTCGGGGATGATTTTTGGTGAAGTCAAAAATTTTTTTCGCAACCCCTATGGGGCGATTTTGGGAGTTGAAGAAAATTCATTTTTCGTTTATAACTCCTGAACGGATTGTCCGATTTGAAAAAATGAAAATCGAGATGAAAGAGAAAAATAAGAGCTTTATTTTGGTGTAAGTGCCAATTTTTTTAAGTGCCCAGAATAAGTGCCAGAATCTTTCAAAGTTTTCAAAAATTTTTTTTTCCATAATGTGATCGCCGGATCCAAATTTCGCTACCATAGCATGAAAGAGCTCAAAAAGTTGCTCTAGAAACGTATTTTTTTAAATTTTTTGCAAAGGCCAAAAAGGGCCGAAAACTTGGCCGAAAAATGCCAAAACTTTCAAATCAGTGTTACCCGCGTTTTTGAGCTCCGATCCAAATTTCTCTACCGTAGCATTAAAGCGTTCAAAAAGTTGCTTTAAAAAAGTACCTTTTAACATTTTTTGCGAAGGGCAAAAAGGACCGAAAAAAGTGCCAAACATTTTAAATTCAATTTAACTCGCGTTTTTGAGCCCGGATCCGAATTTTGCTACCGTAGCATGAAAGAGCTCAAAGAGTTGCTCTAGAAACATACTTTTTATAGTTTTTTGCGAAGTGCAGAAATGTATTTTTCAGACTTTTGGTTAAGGGAGAAAAAGGCCAAAAAGAATGCCAAAAAATTAAAATTCAATTTTACTTGCATTTTTGAGCCTGATCCTAATTTCATTAACGTAGGATTGAAGTACACAAAAAGTTGCTTTCAGAATGTTTCTCTTGTGGTTTTTGCAAAGGGCGAAATAGCCGAAAAAAAAAAACATATAATAAGGCCTATAAAAGTACTCAGACGAAAAAGGTTACAGAAGTTGGGAACTCTAGAAATATCAATTTGAAAGATTCGATTGTTTTGGACATTTTTTTAACCCATTTCGAGTTCGAGAAAATTAAGTTACGAAAGTAGATTTTCGAGTACTTACGCCTATGTCAGAGCAAGTCGATCCGGGCTCTAAAACATGGGTTAAATTGAATTAAAAATTTTTGGCATTTTTTTCGGCCCTTTTTGCCCTTCGCAAAAAATCTCGAAAGATACTTTTTTAAAGCAATTTTTTGAGCTCTATCATGCTAAAGTAGCGAAATTTGGATCCGGGCTCAAAAACGCGGGTAAAATTAAATTTAAGTTTTTTGGCACTTTTTTCGGCTCTTTTTGCCATTCGCAAAAAAGTTAAAAAAACACGTTTCTAAAGCTACTTTTTGGGCTCTTTCATGCTATGGTAGCGAAATTTGGATCCGGCGATCACATTATAAAAAAAAAATTTTTGAAAACTTTGAAAAATTCTGGCACTTATTCTGGGCACTTAAAAAAATTGGCACTTACACCAAAATAAAGCTCTTATTTTTCTCTTTCATCTCGAACTTCATTTTTTTAAATCGGACAATCCGTTCAGGAGTTATAAACGAAAAATGAATTTTCTTCAACCCCCAAAATCGCCCCTTAGGGGTTGCAAAAAAAAATTTTTGACTTCACCAAAAATCATCCCCGAGGTACACGAACAAAGTACCAATGATAACTCAAAAATTTTTTTCGTGGGTAGCTACCTTATTGTTATCCTGTAGTAGCCTTTTTCGGATAATACACGGTTGAAAAAAAAAAAGCTGAAAACTTTTTTTAGGCGTAACACTGGCAACAGCCAGATACAGATTTCAAAAAAAAAAAAAAAAAAAAAAATTAGAAATTTTTTTTAATAGTATTTTTCTTTACAGGTGTCGAAGGTAAATATTTCAAGTACGAGACCAAGTTTACGGCTCGAGGCGAAGCCGAGGGCCGTAATTGGTCGAGTCTTGAAATTTACCTTCGATACCTGCAAAGAAAAATATTTTTTATTCCGAGGAAAACAATTTTTATGGTCTACTTTTTAGTCCAAGGAATGAAAAATATCTTTTCTAAACAAAATCTGCTAGAAGCCTAAACTGCAAGATTTTTTCATTCTATTTCACTTTATCCCTTATTTCTTAGTACATGACTACAAATTTCCCATTTTATGAAATTTATTGCATAAAAAAAAATTGGGTGTAGGTTTCATAGGACCAAGAATGAGATTGAAAACTTGTCACAAGTTTACAGATGTGTAAAGATTACATAACAGAAAAGCTAATGGAAAAAAACAGTTGATGAATTTAAAGAATTGAATAAAGAGTTTTCCTGAGAAAAAACTGGACTAGCTCTCAACATTTTGCAAGTGGAAAATTAAACTTTATACACCATAAAATTGAAGATGATGACATGGTTCAAGTCCTACTACCACAAAGAAGTAACACGCTATGATTCATAGCTATGAGATAAACACAACCAGCTGTAATGGGAATTATTTAAAAACTGGCCAAGCAAGATATAACATATTACACCGTCCAGTGATTATTAAATAATCTTTTAACCAAACCTAAAATCAAATGATTCTTTATGTGTTACTTTTAATTTAATATTTAAATAACTGAATCAATTCTTTCTTAAATACACTTTTTTTTCTTTAAGTCACAGATGTAAACTTTCACACTTCAATTCTAAACAAGGCCTTATAATCAGATCTGTAATTATTGACAATGTTATTTAATAATTCAGGGCAATCACATTTATGCAACATGATAATTACACACTGTAAAAGGAATATAAAAAAAATGAAGTAATTGAAAGGTTTAAGCTTTTTGTATGAAAATAATAACATTTCATTAGCCCTTCCAATTTATCTAGTTAAACAAAAAAGGCTTTGCTCTACATTAACTTGACCTCTTTTTTTAGCATCATACTTCCCATCTAGGCAAGCACACTTAACTGATAACCACATGCAACAATTTCTGAATAATTTGTTCATTACCATAAAAGACTTTTTGAAAATATTAAAATACCACGAAATGTGATGCATGAAAATATGACAGAACTCAGCACAGAAACAAAGGAAGAAAATAATATTTGTTTATTTTTAAAAAAAATCTCTTGACAAGAGTTGTTAACCTTAAATGCATTCATATTCCTAAAAGTTCAAAGTTTTATTAAAATTTTCAGTAGGTGTCAAATTTTTTTTTTTTTTTTTTTCTTTATTTAAACAAAGGGGGGGACCTACACCTGCCAAAGGATACAACCCACAAAAGGTAGGTTCAGCTTCGGAAGCACTTACCAAATCAAAAAATATCGTCCTCGAAATTAAGCTGATTACGGGACGAATACCGATCCTTTATCCGAGACTTTACTTCGAACACAAAAAATTTTTCATTCCCATATTTGTCAATAACAGAACAGCAGGTCAACCATTAACCATTCAATCAATATATGAACCCTCGATGTCGTACTCGTTATATAAAAGCGTGACACTTCCAATTTTGAAACTCCGTATTTAAATTTCAATTTTAAACGACAATTAGAATGTAACTTTTAATTTTAAAACCTTTGAATCGATATCAAATTCTTCGTAATGAAAGGAAAAGCGTAAAAATAATTGTGTTGGAAGAATATGTCCTTACTCTTCGCACCGTTTTTACTCTATGGTCATCAGAAACCCTTTATAAAAAAATAAGCCCGTCAAAATTCCGCCATTTTCATTTCTTCCCATAAGCTAATTGCTAGAAAAAAATCAAAAAATTTCATGTTATTACAGAATATGCATTAAGGGATTCCAAATGACTGCATATTGTTTTCCTGCCACGACATTTTTCGCGCCCTTTTTGAATGCAAAGTATAGTTGGAGTACGTTCTGAATAAATCGAAATTCCTGTTCAATAATCGGTAGTCCTGATCAATAAAGCGTTTGTATTTTTTCCAGAAAATACAAACAGCTTTTTATTTTTCCAGAGGTTTGCTCCAAAGAAAGAATTCACTGTGTTGTCAAAGTCCTCAAAGTGGTATTCTAGTCATTGTTATTGGTGTTAAGTGCCCTCTTTTAGCAATTAGCCATCTTGAAGTATCCCTATATAGAGCTCTCAAATGCTCTATCCCCATTAAAAAAAAACTGCCTATGATACCTAGAAGACTTCTGTCTTAGAAACATTTCTTAATTATATTAGTGTTTTGGCATCAGTTTGCACAGATTTTAGTGACGATAATCGTATTACTGATGATGCAGTGTAAAGGCTTTAAGTTTCTGACATTGGGACAGTCGGGACCGGCAATCCCATAGCACAGATAATCATTGGTCCAGGGGAGAATTTTTATGTAAAAAAAAATATATATATATTAAATAGGAAAAGTGTGCTAGTATAAAATGCAAAAGTCGTAAATATGTTTTTGCTTTTAAGAACTAAATTTTGGTGTTTACGGAATTTGAAATCTGTAAAAGAACTTATTTTAGAAATCTACACTTTAAACTACCCTTTATTTAACATATTAAAATCGTAAACTGAAAAACCAATTACGCTAATCCCAGTTCTAGCTGATAGAGGTCTAACCGAAATTTTTTAATGGAGTAATGAGCAATTTTCCATTTGGATCCCTAATTTGCTCAATATATACTGAAGTAAATCCCCTTTTATTCTTTGCAATAAATATTTGGGATGACCTTCCACCTTTAATAAAACTCTTACGGATTAAACAAAACTGTCTAAATGCCTCGCCTAACTCAAAATTTAAACAATAAAATTTTTTTTAACCAATTCTGTAGATTTACGCGGCTATAACTATTTTTCGTTCACTTCTCTAAACAACTTTTCACCAGTCTTAATGGTCCTAATTTTGGCAAGTTATTGGCATAAAATAAAAAATTTAAAAAATAAAAATAAAAAATATATGGAAAAATGATTAAGTCAAAAAATGGTATTTTTTTGATATAGAACTTTAAAAGGCGAATTTTTTCTGTTGAAGGGATGTCTGTTAAAATTGACACCTTTTTTTTTCGGAATATTTTCTTGATGGTGACGTCACTGCCAAGCCACGTCATATCGCTTATTCGAACTGATTAGGCCACGCTTATTAATTCTATGGTTCTAATTAGGTTCCTTTTAGATTTGGTTCAAGTAAACAACTAAAAAATGTTTAGTAAGTTTCCCTAGGAGTACACATCAGTCGTGGCAGCAGGCAAACCCTATTTTTCGTTTTATCACAGGGAAGAGAAAAAGTTAAAGCTATAAATCTTCAGGAACGTGTTTCGAAAATTTCTTAACTTTTCTTTTTTTCTTCGTTTTCCAGAAAAACGAAAAATGCGATTTATCTGCTGCCACGACTGATGAGTATTAGAGAGCCTAGAAGCAGGCTTCTTCTAGGCTCTCTAATGAGTATCATAAGTAGGAAAGAAACGTAAAATGGCCACCATTTTGTCGTATCGCATTTTTAACGGCATCCAATCATCGCCATATTGATTGCTCTCCTGCCACGCTATTTCTTTATTTTCGTTCTGGTTCTGATCAGTAATGTAAACAAACACTGAATCGATCTTTTACATTCGGTTTTTCAAACTAGGTTATGCTTATTGATAAATACATTTAACCGTCACGAAAAAGAACAATTAAATATTAATTTAAACATCTATACATGAATTGCTTACAGGAAAATCAAGTAATGCATAATTTTGAGTATGCCAAGCCGAATCGGATGAATAGGGAAATTACTAATTTATTTTTTTAAAAACTTTTGGCAAGGTTCACCTGACTAATTTCTCCTTGAAAAAGAAAAAAAAAGTTCAGCGAAAACCGATAATTTGAATCCTATTATACAATATGTGACAGAGATAAATTTGATTGTGATAGCATGTAATTACGCATTGGCAATATGTTTATTAACCATATCGTCTTTTTTGTTTTCAGTCTTCCGATGTTGATGTACACAGTAGTACTTATAATGTTTTGATGCAAGACTGATTTTTTAGGATCAAGATTTTAATAATGGTAAGCTGATCAAGATTGATAACATAATTATTTTTTATTTAATTTAATTTTTTTTTTTTTTCCTTGATGAAAAGGTTTTTTGTTATCAAACACCAAATACACATGATTTTAATCTCTTTAACTTAGTGATATTTAGTATTGATGAGTGATTGGAAATATACAATACTTTTTTCTATTGTTGTTTTTGTTAAAGAAAATGGTGAGTCAGAATTTAAAAAAAAAATTAAATTTTAACATCTTTTTGAAAAAAAAAAGCAAATAAATGGTTTTGTTTGTCAACAAATCTTGATGCACTATACAAGAGAAATGAATGACAAATGAATCACAGATCACACCACAGTTCAAAATATTATGCCTCTTCATATTTTTTAAATTTTAGTCCATTTTTTTTTCTCTTTTTTTTTTTTTAGGATGGGCCAAATTCTCTGGTTTTGATTCTCTTGGTTATATACCTTACATATTAGCTTTAATAATATTCATCTTGCCTTTCATATATTATAGAAAAAATGAAGTTCAGTATCACTGGAAATTCTTTGTCTACTATGTTACTGTATCCTCTGTAGCTATAGGATGCATACCTGTTTTTGCTTTGAATGCAAAAAATGTCAAAAATGTTTTGTAAGTAATAAATTTCTTTGATATTTAAAAAAAAAAAGAAAAGTATTTTATTTTAAATTTTTTTAGGTACATTTCGTATGTTCTAAAACATGTTACAAAGTTAATTGGAGTGGAATGGGAACTTGATGGTGAAGAACATTTAGCAGAGGATAGAGGAGCTATTATTGTATCAAATCATCAGTCAACATTGGATATTTTAGGTTTGAACCTGGCCAGTTAGATTATCTTGAGAATTTTAGAGTTATTTAAAAAAAAAAAAAAAAAACCTTTTTGATAAAATTTTTTGAAAGTGACAAATAATGAATAAAAAAAATTACAATACACAGTTTACAGGTGCAAAGTTGTAAATAAATGTATTTGGGGTTAAAGAAAAAAAAATTATTGATGAAATTTTTTTATTTTTAGGAATGTTCAATTTTTGGAATGTTATGGGTAAATGTGCAGCTGTCGCTAAAAAAGAAGTTTTTTACGTTTGGCCATTCGGTATAGCCGCATACCTTGCTGGTGTCGTTTTCATCGACCGATCAAGCGCTTCAAAATCCTACAATAAACTTAACGAGACTTCTAAGCTAACACAGAGAGATAAGGCATGTCTTGAGAAAGGGAGCAAAAAAAAAAATTCACTAACCGTGTTTTTTTATTTTTGTTTCAGACTAAAATTTTTATGTTTGCTGAAGGCACCAGAAATCTAAACGTCAACAAAACAAGAAAACTCCTACCTTTTAAGAAAGGAGCTTTCAGAATGGCTATTTCTTGTCAAGTTCCTATAATACCTGTCGTTTACTCACCGTATTATTTCATGGATCATAAAAAACATTATTTCGGGCAAGGTATGATTGGATTTAATCAAATATTTTTTGGGGGAGGTAGCGGTTCTGTAAATAACAGCATTGGGAAGTATCAAGAACTTTTCCTGGGAAACCAGCAAAATATAGGAAAAACAATTTTTTCAAGGCAAAGCAAGGAGGGTATGTCCCTATTCCTCTGAGCAGACTTTCTGGTTCCTAGACTTAACGGATCAAAACTATACGGAATTTAAAAAACATTTAAACCTACAGCCACAAAAATGAAAATTTTTTTTCTTTTTTTATTTTAAAGGTAAAATTCGAGTAAAGGCACTTCCGGCCATACCGACCGAAAATTTAACGGAAGACGACATAGATGATCTCATGAAAAAAACCTGCGACGTTATGACTAAAACATTCGAAGAATTATTCGACCAAACGGTTCGATCCTTGCCTCACGATCACCCTATGTACAAAATGTGGGCAAAGACATTAACTGAATAATTTCGGTAACATCACCAAAAATCAAAGCCAAAAAATCACATTTAGCGTAGTATTTTTTTAAACGTTTTTATCGATACTAGTCGTTGTATACAATTACTCAGTTCAACTAAATCCTACTCAATAATTATTTTTTAAATATCGCATGTTTTTAAAAGAAAAGGTACTGTACGGCGAAAATGATTTTGATTAAAAAAAAAAAACATTACCTTCGAACGGAAACGACCTACTGGAGATTTTAGATAAGTTATTTTAATAAAACCCACCTCGCATTTTAATCTGTAAATACTTTTTGTTTACTCAAACCTGATAAAAACAGCTTTTAGTATCCAAGTTAGGGAATCAAAGATAAGACCAAAGTTTTTTGGAATTTTCCTAATTTTTTTCGTTCAAGCGATTCAAAGAAAAAAGAAAAACAGGCCAGAGTGTGTGTAAACTCTAAGGTGTACAGTGAATTTGTAGGGCTGTCGATTCAAATGAAATCGTTTAGACTAAATCTGTATATCTGAGCTAAAACGGCCAATTTGAAAAAATGTCCGCTATTTATTTTTTGTAGGAAACGGTCATGTGGTAATTTATTTCAAATTCAAGGTTTGGCTGTGACGTACAGAAATACTTTTCGGTAATAAAATCATGGATTTTTTTTTTTTTTTTTTTTTTTTTTGCGTAAAAGGAAAAAAAAAATTGAAAATCTAGCATTATTGCTTGCAATCCTTTGTGCAGTAACTTAATATTTCAAAAAATTGTTTGTATATGAACATCGAATCCATGATTTTCCCGAAAGGGAGGGGAGATTAAAGGCGGTTCCGCTTGGATCCGCCAGTGGCATATATTTTTAGAAATTGATTTTCGTTATTGTTATCCAAATCTGAGAATTTAAGAATTCGTAAAATATTTTGTATAGTCTCGTAAACAAAATATTACTGCCCATGTCACTAACATAACTATTGTCCATATGTTTTCGTAATCTTGTTTTATTCACGCTAGCATGCATTCGGTTCATATCGCTACTGGATTGATATGATAACCTATTTTATAACTTTATATGCTTTTAATTTTACCCCTCTTTGCAAATAAACCGGGGCATATTTCACAGCTTTGAACGAAATACTCATTTATTTTTTATGATAGTATTGTGGCTGCTGTCTTTTATTTCGGTTAGAGATCCTAAAAGAGGTTAGCCGTACGTGTAATTTCGGTTCTTAGATATTCTTCTCCCTGAAAATTTTATTGGGAAAGTTAAAAACGTAAATATAAACAAAAAGAAATCATTTTGTCAATTTGAAAAGTTTTTAATACTTGTGATTTATTGAAAAACTGGAAATGGTTGTATGGCTAATCTCTTTTCAGATCTTTTAATTTCAGAAAATGTTGGCTCATCACTTTGCCAGCGCCGGCTTTACAGATTTTGGCACTCTGTTCAAAAAATGTTTTTTGCGCCCTATGCTTCAAATTTTTTTTACAACACCCCCCTCAGGAAAAAAAAAATTCCAAGAAATGCAGGGGAAAAAAACAGAAAAATAGTTTTGAAACATTTCAAATATTTTCTCTTTTCATTTTTCTCATATTTGCGCCCTAAAATTTGGACATGCTGTGCATGGGCACGGAAGGCACATGCCTAAAGCCGGCGCTGCACTTTGCGAGTATATTATTCCAGAATTTTTGGAGCCTTTTTTAAACAATGTAAATAAATAGAACATGTAACCAAAAGAAAATTTTAAAGAAATGTGTACCAAAAAATAATAAAAAGAAAAAAATTCAAAGTAAATGTCAGTGAAATTTATTTAGTGATTTTCTAAATTCAAATGCTCTTCACCCTGCTTTTTTGTAAAATCGGTATTTTGAGTTATATTTTGATTCTGTTGATTGTCTTGAAATATTTACATTCCGTAAGAGGATGTTTGAGATACCATGTGGCGCGACTTCTTTTTTATGCCGGCCTATTTCTTTCTGGAATTTTCTGCCTCCCTATATTTATTTTTTCTCCTGGAAACGTAAAAAATAGCTTGTAAGTCAATTAAAAAGAAGAAAAATATAAATAAATAAACCAAAGGAATGTCTGTTCGCTATGCAACGCCATATATTTTTCGCAGAATAAATTCTACTTCAACGTCATGCAAATTTTACGTCAGCATTTAAGAGTGGGAGGGGGACTACATTTCGTAGTCTAAAAAGGAGGGAGGCAAAAACTGTGAAATTTTGCTGTAATACTTAGTATAGCCCTTCCACTAGCCAAGTACAAGCGTTTAGTCCGCCATCTTGCTTATCGACCGTTGCGTAGGGAGCGACTGACTGATTTTTCCTGATTTAAAACTTTTTTAATTTTGAAGGTTCTTCGCGCAGCATGTAGGAAGACATTTCAGTTATTTTTACGGAGTCACTTGGAACGTAAAGGGAGGACACTATTTGTCAGAAAATAAAGAAGGAGTGATCGTGGCTAATCATCAACATGAACTGGATATAATCGGTAAGAAGCACCATTTTTTATTACGCTGCGGTGCACGTGATTACAAGCCGACAGTTGCTTCAAAAACCATTTCGCCTATATCTCTTACATCACTCTTATATATCTCTAAATCAGTACATGTAGGGCGGATGACCTATAATAGCCTCACAAGCAGCGATTTCCTTTAAAGCCAACATCAGTTTAACTAACTTTCAGGATTAATTCTAAATTGACATCGGAAAATAATTTAAATTTTTTTTTATGTCTAACCATTTTATACTTGTTTTTAAAGGTATGTTCAGTTTTTGGCAAGTGATGGGCGACGTGACTGCGATCGCAAAGCAGGAAATATTTTGGAATCCCTTCGGTTTGGCTGCATGGGTTGCGGGGGTCGTTTTCATTAACAGATCTAACCCGAAAGCATCCCACAAAACTTTAAACAACACCGCTTCCGTCTTGAAAAAGAACACCAAAATTTTTATGTTCCCGGAAGGTACCAGAAACCTGGATGTCATAAAAACAAAAAAATTTTTGCCGTTTAAAAAAGGAGCTTTTCGAATTGCGATCGAGGCCCAAGCTCCGATTATTCCGCTTTTATTTTCCCCTTATTATTTCATGGATATGGAACAAAAAATTTTGGACTTGGGTAAGTTCAAATGAACATTTCTTCATGCTTAGCCTACCCAATCGATTTCTAATGTTATGGAGGCCATGTTCATGAGGACCGTTCAAAAGTTACACTCCCATCCGTACGATATTTAACTTATGGCGAAAATCGCTGATTCGGACACCCTTCTCCCTCTTCCGGATGCTAACGTGATACTTGAATGGCCGTAACAAAGAAGATAGCTGGTATCGGGAAAACGGGCGCTCATAAGCTAACACATATAGGCAACTTGTGTTGGCAAAAAAAAAACAACCGAGAATTGCTCGCCTGCTTTATACTGTGCTTATGGCTCTAGCAGGCGAGCAATTCTCCCGTACTGCGGATTGCATAGCTACCCCCGTCAACCCGATACCAGCTATTGTGGCTGTCACCTGACTCGAAAATCCAAGATGGCGGCCATTATTGGATCATTCAACTGACTTATAGAAGGCAGAAGGGATGGGGTTCGATCGACAAGGCGTCACTACAAACGATATCTCATGGCGTTCGATAATTTTTTTTTAATCGCTTTTTCAGGAGGCGAAATTCTGGTGTCCGTCCTACCGCCGATACCCACAACAGGATTGACGCTAAAAAACATGGATCGCTTAATCATCCAAGTTCAAGAAAAAATGGAGAACGAATATTCAAGATTATTTAAGGAAGTGAAAGAAAATTTGATTTATAAATTGGAATCAGAAGAAAAAAAGAATCGATTTTTAATGAGATTAGGGGAAAATTAAGTTTTTTTTTTTTTTTTTTTTTTTGTTTTGGAAAAATTGATTACAGGTATTCTAATACAAATATTCTTATCCGAACTTTTTTCAAAAGTTTTCTCAGTTTAGCAAAACAGATGATACTTTAGCTTTAACGAAATAAAAAAAAAAAAATAAAACACAAACATAAAAACATCAACACACAAAAATAAAACACATCCCCCCCTGCCTTATAAAAGCAGTTTTATATGTTTGTTGGAAAAATTTAAAAAATACTTTCAAAATTTTCATTGACTGAAAATTTTGAAAGGCAAAATGTTCTTTCGCCAAAGTTTCTTTATATTTATTTCGAAATTTGCGCAATAATTTTTTATTAGATTTTAAAATGGCTTTTACCGGTCTCTAAGTGAAGGATCTTAATTCGTATAACTAAGCAGTGGGATGTTGCAGACGTATTTGCAGTTGTTTCGTGTTTTATTTGTTTGAGGATTTGTTCCAAAAATAAATTTAAAAATTTTTAATAAGAATCATGCAATTCGTAACCCTTCCCTTCATTCTACCCAGACAGTGAAGCCTGGCCTATAGGTTTACCTGGGGAATTTTTCATTCAAGTGCTTCAAGTTACTTTACATGCCCAGGAAAGCGAAATGTTTACTTCTCGAGCACAGAGCAAAGAATAGTAGAGACGTAACTCCCGTGTTAAAATTTCGTCGTGTCCGTGGGGTGTTAGTTATGTGATCCAACCACTAGGGGGCGCTGTATGCAGAAAAAAAAGTAAAAAATAGCCTCACGCCCGAGCTACGAACCCGAGTCTTCTAGCTCGCGAGTCCAGAACCTTGCTGTCTGCGCTACCGAACTGCGCACATGGGTTGGGGATTTTAAGGGTTCTTAGTTTACACGGCTTTTTAGTTCTGTAATCCCACTACTTTGGCGCTAGTATCGCACGACCAAATCGTCCATTTAACTTAAACCCCCCTGCTTCTCGAGCGTGAGAAAAACAGGCGATTCTTTCCGAGGAGGTATGTAAAACAAAGAGTATGTCAAATTAGGCGATGCGCAGAAACCACCAATCAGAGATCGTCTCAGCCGTCAGAAAGTGACATCACGTTTAGTTACGAGTTTATGGGTTTTTAACCAGTCAGAGGCCATATCTTCAATTTCAGAAAGTGACGTAGTCGTAAAACAACGCACTACTCCCTGCGCATTGGCACACTGTTTATTTCATTCTGATTGCATAAATATAAAAATAAATAGTATATTACATATTAGGTACAAGGTGGCGTATTGCAGGCCGAGAGTGGGGCGTAGCCAGTCGAGGCCTGCAAGCCACCTCCGTGCCTGATATTTTTCATCACGAAGGCGGAAAATGAATTTTTTAGTTTTTTAAGCAGGCGGAAAAGCGAATTTTCCGTCCAGTGCGATAAAAATCATGTGAATGTAGGCCTATGATACCCTAATTTTATATTTAGGCATATGCTGCCCCTTTTTATGAACCTTGCATTGGTGCCAGCAAGTGTAGTAGCAATTCGAGAGAAAATCGCAGGGTTCGGAATCGAAATCGGAATCTGCTATTTCAAAAATAATTGGAATCGGAATCGGAGCCCGAGCTTTTTTTAAAGAAATCGGAATCGAAATTTTGTCTGAAAACAGTTCGGAATCTTTGGAATCGGAATCGGCATCCAAAAAGGATTTTCGATTCCGATTGAGTTAAAAAGCACGAAAATACAGTTATCAATTTTTGGTTGAAATAGTAATCGGAATCGGAATCGGCATCACTAAAATATTTGTTAGTTTGAATCGGAATCGGAATCTTATACTCATAAATAGTCTGCGGAATCGGAATTGCAGCCCTGGAAAATCTCACAATTGGGGTCAAATAAGTTAGGCTCTACTTGCCCGAAAAACCCAAATGATAGTCTCCTCCGATTTTTAAAAAAACGCTAATCTTAATTAAAATTTTTTTTTCACTCCAGTTGTTTATTACTGTCCCTATGGAACTTCGACAAAAGCCAAAAATTTGCCGAGAATTAAAGAAATTCACTGTTAATTGAATAATATTTTGACCCAAAATTAAATTTTACAAATGCCACTTTTGAAGAAAAAAAACTGCCCGACTGCAGGTAACTAATTCGGTTTCGTGAAAAAAAAAAAAAAAAAAAAAAAAAAATTCAGGACTTTAATTAAAGGGTTCACCGTCTATAATTGAATGAGGGTTGTATACTGGTTAAAAAATTTGTGAATGTCGATTTCGGATCTCATTCCTTTTTTATAGCCTTTTTTTTCTTCTATAAAGATTTTGTTTTTTACTTTCGAGCGCCGCGAAGCGTGCGCGAGGAAAGTATTGCCGTGGTCGGAAAAGTGAAAATCTTTAATCCTGCGAGTTTTTGCATGAAACTTATATAATTCCAAATTCTGAGTTCCCGTCCGTCCGACGTGTACGCCCGGATCTTTTTTTCCCTTATTACGCAATGGATCGAAAAAAATTTTTTCGTAGAAATATAAGAGGGGGTCTTTTTTTATTTTTGAAAAATTTTGAAAATTACGGAAATGGCAAATATTTGATTTTTGAATTTTGAAAATTTGATTTATTTTCCTTTTCTTGGTTCGTGGCCTATGGCTTGAGTTGAAATTTGGTATGAAAATGTAGTTTTGAATGAAGAATAAGAAAACATAGGCTTTTATTAGAGCAAAAATACTTTTTGGATTTCGGGAATGAAAATCTGTCGATTTAGTGTTCGGCGAGGGTGACTTGAGGGATTAATACGCGTAAAACTTGACGGTTCGAAATTATATTTGACCTCATGAAAGCCATTGACCTTATGAATATATGATCAAATTTTGGGGTCGATAGGTAAATATTTGTGGAAACGCGAAATGAAAAATGAATCGAAGGAAGAGTATTTTTGGCGCCAAACCGGGTCATTGGACCGTATGACGTAAATGATCACGTGAGTCTATATCGGAACCCCGAATCGGGTTTCGAGTTTTATAAAATGCGATATCGCGAAAAAACGATACCGCGTTTTCCGAAACCCGAAATTAAAAATCACCGAATTGGTTTTCGGGTTTCATAAATTTCTGGGTTTGGGAATCCGGGGGTTATGACGCTTTTTGTTTTTCTTTCAATAATTTTATATTTCGGAGTAAACAATTCGGCGATAATAAAATTCGGGGATTAGGCCCCGAATTCAAGCGTCAGGACTTGTTTACGAGTTGGCAGCCCTATTAAAAGCCCCGAATTAAACAACACGAATATAACATACGCCGAAATTTAAAATCGCCGAATTTAAAAACGCCGAATTTTTTACTCCGAAAAATAAAATTATTGAAAGAAAAACAAAAAGCGTCATAACCCCCGGATTCCCAAACTCCGAAATTTATGAAACCCGAAAACCAATTCGGTGAATTTTAATTTCGGGGTTCGGAAAACGCAGTATCGTTTTTTCGCGATATCGCATTTTATAAACCTCGAAACCTCGACCCGCCACGTGACAGAACGTATTTTGTAAAAAGCAGATTTGCGGGTTTCCCGTAGAAGGAGCAGAAAAACTAACTGTATTTTTGAAAATATTTTCGGGGTCGAGCAGGCCCGTAGCCAGGGGGGGGGGGCATAGGGTGGCTCAGCCCCCCTGTGAAAATACTTGAGCCCCCCCTGTGGATTTCAAATTTATATCCCAATTCCAAATCAAACTCTAATTTTAACAGGAAAAAAATTAATTATCATCCAATTCCCTACTCTGTGTAAGACATAAAAAAAATTCCAGCCCCCCTTTAAAAACCTCCAGCCCCCCTGTATATGCCGGTCTGGCTACGGGCCTGGGGTCGAGGATTTCGAATTCGGAGTTAGTTTTCCAAAATTAGGCTTCCGTATGTCTGTAAAGAGGTTTTCGTGGATGACCGATCGTAAAATGAACGTATTTTGAAAATATTTTTAGAGTCGAGGATTCCGATTCGGGAACTAATTTTTCGAAATTCGGATTTTGTAAGTCCGTATAACGGCTTTTGTGGATCACTTATCGAAAAACTAACCATACCTATTTTTGAAAATATTTTTGGGGTCGAGGATTCCGAATCCAAAATCACTTAATCACTTTTCCAAAATTCAGATTCGGAATGCCAGAATAGCTACGTTAGTGGTTGACAGATCGCAAAAAATCAATCAAACGAATCCCGCGAATCCCAAACACATAAATTTCCTTTTTTCTTCTAAAAAATTCGTTTAATTAGTACCCTTTCAAAAACTAACTCTGATTTTTTACATTTTTACTTTATTTCAATTTCTTTTTTCCACCAATAAAGCCGCGAGAAAGTATAATGGGATGCGTATGTACCCCCATTATCGTTCTCCTTGTTTGTCTTTGCATTCTGATGAATATTATATCAGCTGTTGTCTTACCGCGAGGTAAAAGGGAAAAAGAAAAGGAAAAAAAGCGCGCATGGGCGTTTATTATTTTTTTTAAAATCCCAAACTTAGTTTTGGAAAAGAATCGCAACTTGAGAGACAACGATATGATTATAACATTAGTATTAATAACAAAATGACCTTGGGAAAAGCATTTGACTATAAGTTAAACAAGAGTGGAAAATATAAGTCGGGATCAAGCCATGTGGTGGTCATTCTTTTTTAATACGCTTGGCAATGGCAGTTGACTTTTATTCAGTTTTAAACTTTATTCCGTACGATGCGGATATCTTTTTCCTTTAGTCATTTTTTATCCTTTATTACATTATTCATCGTATGTAAATAAAGACAGGTAAACATTTTTTTTTGTTTATGTTTGCGATTTAAAATAATTCCGGGAGACAAGTCGTTAAAATTCATATTTGGCTGGAAAAATTCCCCCAATTTTTTTTTTTTTTTTAAACCAGGTAAAACTTTTTGAGCCGTGTTGAATGTATTTTTTTAAAAAATTGATTTTACCTTTAAGGAATATTGATATAAATTTATAAATATATATCGTATATTATAGTATATTTAAGTCGGCTAAATGCATTTGTAAACAAACCGCCATTTTCATTCGAAGTGTATATATATTTTTCCCTCTTTTATGTTTTATTTTTTACTAATTGTGATATTAAGATCATTAACCGGGGATTAGGATCATGAAATAAATTAACGATTTTTCTTTTGAGTAAGTACACAAATCAGTCGAGCAAATTCGGACTATAATATGTGATTAAAATTGATGTACCCTGGAAAACGTCATTTTCCAGGGTAACCTTTTTAGGTTATTTTTAAACATTAAAAGTCACAATCTATAATAAAAAAATCATTAAAAGTTTAAATTCTTCATCCAGAAAATCATAAAGGTAATGTAAACATAAATTTAATCATAAAAAAACTAATTGTATAGGAGAAAAATTGTCATTGTGAATTATTATTAAGTCGTTAAGGTACATTTCCAGTTTTTTTTTTTCTTTTTCTTTCTTTAAAAACAAATAGTATTGTACGTTTTACACTTTCAAATGAATTTTATTTTAGCATTGCAATTACTTTTTTTAAATTTTTAATTTTACCAGGAATGACAAGCAAAGCACAAAGAATGAATAATAAATGTGATATAATAAAGTCAATCAAAGGTTCGATTAAAAAATTAATGGTGTAATGTTCCATGTCGAAATTATTTTAAAAAATTTTTTGAACTTTTTAGAGCTTAATTTAAAGTATGTCCCGGAATTTGATTCTAAAATCATGAAGCTGAAAAGTTGTCCATGAATTTTTAGGAATTCCCTGTGGGAGAATATTTATTAGGCGATAGACCTTGAAAAAGATTTATTCCTTGAAGCTTGTACTTTTGCTTATGTAAGTTAAAGTTTGCAATCCAAATTAAAATACATATCAAATCCAGCTTATTAATTTTCTAGAAGGATTGTCATTTTCTGATGGCTCAATTTATGTTTAGACAAAAAAAAAAAAAAATTTAATTTTAATAACTTGCCCTATACATAACTTGGTAACTAAACTAAAAGTTAACAATAATTGTTTGAGTCAATTAACTAGATGTAATTTTTTTTTTTTTTTTTTTTTTTAAATATTGAAAATTAGTACTTAGACAAGTAGTAAAGTTGTCTTTAATAATGTTACAGGGGGGGAAAAAAAATAATAATGAAATCATTTTAGAAGCATAGATTTCAAACCAATGCTTATGTGATAGGCAAACTGAATTAAAATAATTACCAAACAGATGCCAATATATATAGTGCATGCAGTAGGTTTTAGACCTCTGTACAGGCTGAAGCGAATGAGGTTTATTGTACTATTTAAACGAGCTATGCTACATTGTTTTGTTCAATTATCACTAAGATAAGAAAATAAAAATTTTTACTTGTGGTAACATTCCATAATAAGCTTCAGGAAGCAATCAACAACAGTGTGATCTCTTTTTGATGAAGCCTTGTTTGAAAACCTGTCTAACAAAGTTTTTTCCAGCCAAAAATGACTTTTGCACGTAATTTTTCTCTTAAATATTTTTTAAAGTTTTTTTTGAAATTTTTCATTAACAATCTTTCCAAAACTTTTTTTCAGTATGGGTAACTCAAAAGTCAGATGCAAAAATTTTAAGTACGACGACGTAGGTCATATAAAAAATGTTGAACATTTTATCTCTGATTATTGTGATGGGATATTTCCCTTTTCATTTCCGTAAGCTAAACATAGAGAACTCTGCACTATAATATTAACTGGCATGTTTAGCTTATGGGACTATAATTGTTCAACATTAGGTGATACTTTGCCAGTATCGAATAATTTGTGCAAATAATTTATGGTTTTAACCCCCTTCCTCATAAAGAGGATTTTGATATCTTAATTTCCAAATTTACCTCATACTTTTTTAATAATTTCATTCATTTTTAATAATTTTCATAACTATAGTTTTCAACCCTTTTCAAATGGTAAATAATCCCTTAAAACATTGAGGAATTTCCGGATAAAATAAATAATTAATTGAAAAATTTGAGGTAAAAATTCTAAAATTCGATCTTGCAAGTTCGATATCTTTCTTTTTGGTTGGCCAAAAATTAGAATCTTTAAAATGAAATTTTGTTCATAGAACTTCTTTAAATACTTTCAATTAAATTTTGCAACTTGAAATCCCTTAAGTCACGTGACCGTTTCTTACGGGAATAAAATAAATAGCGGCCATTTTGATTTTTTCAAGCCGATGTTTTGACGCCCTAAGAAAATTGAATCATTTTCGAAGTCGATGACTCAAATTCTCATAGTATCCCAATTTTAAATCAATGACTCAAAAATGAGCCGTCGGTGAAATCGCGCTGGAAGAAAAGAACCTAAACATCCCTTGCCCAATAACAATCTTGGAAAAAAAAGTTGGTTTCGGACTGGAAAAATTTAATAAAATAAGAAAATAAGGGAACAAGTTAAAGTAGAGCAATTACACGGTTTGCAAACATTTTATTTAATTTTCGCAATTTCGTAATCAAATCACAAATTTGCCGTCTCTTAAGTACATCATTTTTATTAATAACTTGCCGATGTGTGTTTGTTTATAGCTCCCGCGTTTGCCGTAAAAACTTTTATTTTTATTTTCCAATAAACACTTTACTTTTTCTTAATAACAAAATTAAAGAAACCACATTTTCTTTTCTTTTTTTAAACTTTAGACTTCACCTTCTGATTCATGTTCTTTTTCACAAACTTTGACCTTGGTCCACTACAAGTGAAAAAAAAAAAAAAAATGTAATAAAATGAATTTTGTTTCTTTTTCCCATTTTACAATATTAAAAAACAAACAATTTTTGTTTTCTTGAAAAGGATATTATTTTTCTATTACGTTAATTCTTTTGACATTTGATACTTTTTGCATGTTTAACAACCTGTTGAACGTTGTTATCAACCGCTTAGCAACTTTTTTTCATCAAATGTTTGAAATTTAATTGCAATCCTACTGACTCATTTATATCCTTTATTAAAATTCATAGAAGTCGTCACACGTAATAACCTTTGATTTTATTAAGTTTGGCTGGTATACATCCACTTGTCATGGGGTTTCGTCCTCGTCGGATACATACAGCTGACGCATTGTTAGTAAATAAGGTCATACAAAAACATGGGTAAATATTTAATATAGTCGTGTTTATCGATTTTCTTGAAAAGTTTCGGAGAAAAGTTTTGAAAATGTTTCCGCCGCGATTGACCTGAATCGACCCCATGATTTTTTTTCGAGAGAGGTCAGAAACGGCGCGAAGCTAGGGCTTTCGAATGGCGACCTTGAGTTTTTCCTTATCTCAAAAAGGATGAACTCCCGATAACGAAAGGAGTGGCTATGCAATTTTTTTAAACTTTACACCGTAGGGGCGTTAATGCGGATTAGTAACGGGAGTCGCCATTGTTCGTCAAAGCGAAACCGATCATCGATGAACCGTCGGATAATTATTTAGTGCTAACCGTTATCTCAGGAGTCGTTATTTTTAAATTAATTATGTGATTGTTCTCGGAAATATTATTTTGATTGAAGCAATTTGGAAAAAAAGAAATTGCATGGTCTCATTACAACTTTTAATTTGCAAAAATGACATGATGATTTTTAAACAACTGGTTGATATTTTTTTAATAGCAAAAATTGTGAATTACTAAACATTGTTTAAGGTCCTGCTTTGCAATTAAATCAGCCGAGATTATTACAAATTTGACATTTTGGGAATGCCAGTTTTCAATTAAGTCCATCAAATTTCCTTCTTTGAAAAAAATTCAGGAGACTTAATTTTGCATGTGCTTCGTAGCTTTCTATAGGGTGTCCCAAGGTTTCAACAAATTTATATTTTAATAGGGGGGGGGGAAGACACTTTTTACCACTGGACAATGCAAAGAAAAAAAAAGAGTAGAGTTGTGAATATCTGATTTTTTGTTTTTGTTTTTGTTTTTGTTTTATTGAAAAGTCAAATGAAGCTACCACAACAAATTAAGTAGGAAACTGAACTGAACCAAATGACATTCAAGGGGGCGATAGTCGAATGCGCCAATCGGATTAAAATATGGCTCATCAAAAACGCCAAAATGTTATTGACAAAAAAATTATTGTTTGCGCCAGAGTTATGTTTGAACCGTATAAAATAGAGTAAAATCTAAGGAATTTTGACTTCACAAATATCTCGGTGATCGTGATTTTCGTTTTTTTCTAAAATCACTGTAGTTGTGTAGTATCCTTATCCGTTTTTAATATAGCTGGGCACGATTTTTTCGTGCATCTCCACCTAATTTTGTCTTTACCCGTATAAGCTTTTCTGTAAGTAAAATTATCACAAACGAGCAAACATTTATTTTTTTGACTTGAAATGATTTTAAAACTCATTTTGACGACTGCAGGAAAATATTACGAAATACGTATAAGAATACCTCCTCAATAAAACAACAAAATAAAACCTGCAAATTTTTATTCGATAACAATGCTGTCATAAATCAACAGAGGCGAAATAAGGCTAGGCTTTCTTAAGCGAATTTTTTTTTTAAAAGTTATTTGGCGTATTTGATACAGAAATTCATTTGGCGGTTTTGATAACTTTTTCCAGCAAAAGATTGGCGCCAAAGCCCATAAACCCCATCAGGAATTTCACGCCCCGGACCCCTTGATGTTATACAGTATTATATGACATTTAAAATATAAAGCATAAAGCTGTACAAGCATCTTAAACCGAAGGCAGGAAATGATTCATAATTGACAAACTGCATAATTACCCCGTTTTAAGTGTTTCGTTAATAATTGGTACTAATACTTGTGTACAGTCGCTGATCTTTACCACTTTATTTTTTGATTTTCTTATTATGTGTCAAAAGATTGGCTGAGTTTAATTGTCGGGTGATTAAAAGTTTCGTGTTAAAAAAATCTGTGTTGTACTGTCAAAATGTCCTTATTGAAAAGCTTTAAAAAAAAGTCGGTAATTTTTTCACTGTGACTTTTTAGAATCCATTAGGAAGCTTGTCGTTCAACACTGCATATATCCTAGACAGCTGAACTTGTTCACAAATTTAAAAAAACAGATAAGTCCATCGTTTCAAACAGAAAATTTAGATTTGGAGCCTGTATCTCCCAATTCTATTTGATATCCAAAAACTCTTTAAGCCCCACCAAAAAGTATTTGTGTCTTTTTTATCCATGAAAGTAATAAACTGGCTGTGATACTTATATTGAACATTTGAATTAAATCATTAAAATAAAGCACTACTAGTAATTTAATGAAAACTACTTTAGTCTTTGAAAAAGAGAAAAAACCAACTGCGACCCATTAATCGCAGAAACGGAATCGCTAAAATTAAAATAGATGGATAACAGTTTTTTTCAAGTTGATAATCCGAACTACGGACTGCAAGGTTAGATGAATCAGATAAAATTGATATCAAAACGACCTATGGAATATACACACCTTCTCTGAATAAAAACCCTAATGTAAAAAGGTGAAACGAAATGACATCCGGATTGCTTTTGGATGTAATATAAGCTTTGAACCAGCATTAATGATGGGCGATTTGATTTGATTTGATTCGATTCGAGAATCGCAAAAAACGAGGTCGAATCGTGAATCGATTTTTTCAAATTATAAAAAATGTCCCCAAAATTGTAAGACAAAATTGTTTAAGACGAAGAAAAATGAAAATCTTCCTCCTGTTTTTGTTAATTCCAATTAAATATTTCGAATAAATGTGGTTGGTTCTTCCTTTTTGAAATTCTGTGTCTTTAAGAAGTTAAAGAGTGTTTAGAGGGAATTTTTTTTATAAAGCTAGCAAAGAACCCACCTACTGCCAGTCATTTTAAAAATTTGTTACAAGTAATATCGAATCGATTTTATTTGTGCTCAATTAAAGCCGGAATCGAAATAAGGCCTATTAGGGCTTATATCTTTGGTTGCGGCGCCTTTTAAACTTTTAACATTCAATTTTTTTTCCCCCTTAAAATTTTGGTAAAACTTTCAAAATTCCTTTTTAAATTTTTTGGGGAAGAAAATTAATTAACTTTAGAATCGGTTTCATGAGACGGAAAAGATAAAAGCAAAAGATAATTTAGGATTACTACCAGGAATAATGAAAAAAAGATTAAGATGCAATGAATCACCTTTGGACTTTTATCTATAGGTGCAATATTATAGACTATTGAATAATAATAAATACAATGTAAAATAACGAATAATTATCATTTACGTGTAGATCTTTGAAAATTAATTAGTTGTAGTAAGTTTACTTAAAAGAAAAACAGGGAAAAATCCGTGAGTTAAATCTAAAAGCAAACTTTACTTATTTTCAGGTGGATAACATCCAAAACAAAATGTCTCTCTCATCGACGCTTTCCGACAATTTTTATCTCATACTTGGATTCTGCACTTTTTTATTTGCCGTCCAATACCTTAGGAGCAAAACATTTCGGTATTATGCCAAATTCATGTATTTCACTTTACATTCTGCGTTTTTCGCCACATTTTTCATTCCGATTATGCTTTTCCGTCCTCGTAATTGGAGAAACGCTTTGTAAGTAAAAAAAAAAATTTATGTTTATTTTACCAATTTTATTCTCTTTCAAACTCGATAAAGTAAAATGGGTATCTTATCTCCAAAACAAGTTTCTGTATTTTTAAATTATTCACTAGCGGTATCTAATTTTTTTGACACAAAATGTTTTCTCGGGAATTTTTTAAACAATTTTATAATGAAAAGGATTCTTTTTGCAACAGACGTTTTAGACTAAAATTAGACAAAAAAGTGCTGTACGGCAATCGTTAATTTTACTTTTGAAAAGGGAGGGAGAGGTAAAAAGGCTGAAATACCGAATGTAATGATTTTAAAAATGGGAAGAATTTAGGCATAATGCAAGCTTCGGCGAAAAAAAATATTTTTGAGGAATGCAATTTTTGAGCAAGAAGTATTGAATTTCGGAGATTCGAGGGTACCGAAAAAGATTTTTTAAAAAATCCAGACAATTTAGGGAAATCGGCATATAGTCCAAGGAAATCTCGAGAAAAGAATTGTTCTCGTGTTTTAGAGACCAGTCTCAGGAAAAATTTTGGAAAATATATATTTTAAAAAAAATTCTTGTTTAAAAAGATCCGAAAATTCCGAGAAAAAATATCACAACGTCAATTAAGCCCTGATTCGGGTTCGACGGGCTTTTAATAGTCCCTAAATTAACACACGGTTCGGCTTTAAGATTCCTTAGATACAATATTTTAAATTATGTTCCAGTTTGAATGTGGACTCTTTTAAAAATTTGGTTTAGAACTCGTTTTAATCGTTCAAAAGTAACGCTTTTTAAAAATTCTGAAACATAGGGTAGGTTTTTTCGTCTTTCAGTCTTGAAAAAAATTGAACTTAAGCAGGAAAAATAATCTAAAAATCATTTTAAAATGTATTCAGTAATCATGGGAAACGGTCTTTATCTTTTCTGATGTTCCGGTATCGATGATATTAGAAAATCGATGAATAAGCTATCTTTTTTTTTTTTCTTTTTTAATGGCCTAAGTTAAAAAAAAAAAAATTGAAAAGCCAAAGCTAGGGATGATTTCTTGTGGAGATTAACACCCGAGTGCTAAAAATAAAGACTTATAGCCAATGAAATTTCTCTTCTGAAATGCAAATAAAACAAACAAATAAAGATAAATAAATAATTAAACAAACTTGAACTATTTTTTTTTGTTTTTAGGATTCCAGCATGGGGCTTGAGGCTCATAAAAAAGTTTTTCGGTTTTCGGTGGAAGGTGACCGGTCACGAAAATATAGTAAACGATACAGGAGCAGTTGTACTTCTCAATCATCAAAGCATTATTGATCTCATAGGTAAATTATTCTTTTTTTTTTTTTTTTTTTTTACGAGAAGAAGTAAAGTTGTAAATCGGAATTGCAAAGTGAAACCAGTACTTTTTGCTTTTCTTTTTTACGTATCTTCGTAGAGCTTTTGCAATATTAATTTATATTGACCGTTGTTTTTCCTCCTCCCAGTAAAGTATTTTATAGTTTTGGCTGTCGTTCAATTTTTTTTTTTTTTTAATTTAATTGCAACCGAATGCTTGTAAAAAGTTGATTTCCGATTAATGGCTTTTACTTTTTTTTCATTCACAAAAAAAAATTAGTAATTGACGTAATTTGTTTTGTTAAGATAAGGTTGTTGTCTTTTTTAAATATGACCCCGGAACGACTAAATTTCCTCTTTTTCTTCTCTCTTTGTTACAGTTTTAGCAGAATTATGGCCAATCATGGACCGATGTTGCGTTATTTCAAAAAAAGAAATCTTTTACCTCGGTCCCTTTGGGCTCGCCTCGTATTTATGGGGGACTATATTTATTGATCGACTGAACCCCGATAAAGCTAAAGACACCATTAATAAGACTGGACAAACTATCAAAAAAAATAAGGTAATTATGCAACCTATTGCTAAATATTCTGAAGCTAACTTTAAAAAGGAACATATTTGAAAACATTTTTATTTGTACGCAAAATGTTTGCGCATTTGTTCGGGATTTCAATTGAATTTCTACCGCCAGGAATGTCTAGAATTTAAAAAAGTACAGATTTTTTTCAAAAGTCCGGAGAATATAAATGCCGGATTTTTAAATTTTTCGGGGAATTAGAATCATGAGATTAAACATTTTTTTTTCCAATGTTTTTAGGCATCTAGAAATTTCCTAGAAGATTTAAGACATTTTTTCAAGCTTTTTACAGATCAGCTTTTACGTGTGCTTGTAATTAAAAAAGAAAACCGATGGTATAAACGAAGAAACTTGCACTCTTGTAAACAAATGAAATTAGCTTTTCCTTGATTAATTTTATTTTATGAAGTTGACTGTAGCCTTTGGTATTTATTCGTTAACACGGTCAAAGTTTTTAATTTCGCGGCCTATTCGGTATTACATTGCGCTTGTCGATAACAAGTAATGAAATTTCAAAATCGATTAGATAATGATATTTAATTTACGATTCTTTTTTTTCAGGCGAAACTTTGCATGTTTCCCGAAGGCACGCGGCACGGAGGGGACGAACTTCTTCCATTTAAAAAAGGAGCATTCCACGTGGCTATCGCATCTCAGTTACCGATACAACCAGTAGTCGTCTCTAGATATTATTATTTAGATCAAAAGACGAAAAAGTTCGATTCAGGTAGGACTAAAGCACGAAAAATATTTCTGTGACTTGTATCATTGAGACTCGTTTCGTCTAAAAACGTTTTGCGGGGACTCCAGCAAAGAGATTAGCATGAAGAATAATTATAATTTGTGGGCAAAAACAATTTTTTTGAGATGGTGAAAATCTAGGGCTATAGGTCTGAGTTCCTCCAAACTACCAAAGAGGATGCGTTAATACAGTATAATAATTTTAAAAAAATTGTTTTTTCTTTTGCAGGATATTCCAGAATCGAGATTTTACCTCCGATTTCAACGGAAGGTTACACGAGAGATAACATCGAAGAATTAATAGAAAAGACATATCAAATTATGTCAAAGAGGTACAAAGAATTAAATAAAGAAGTCGTTCCAAGTATGGAAAATGGGCAGCCTAACAAGTACGATTTAAATGAAAATAAAAAAACGTCCTGATTTCCAGTTCAACATAGTTTTAGGTAAATTTTAAACTTAAAAAAAAAAAAAAAAAAATTCGTGAAGGAAGGTTCAAACTTTTTTCTTTTAAAAAAAATAGAATTTCATCAAAAAATTTTAATAATTATAATGCAAAGATATTTTCCAAAATCATTGAATATTAGCAACAAACTAGGAATTTTATGGAAAAAATTTATAGGAAGAAAAAAGAAAAATTTTCGAAATAGAATATGTTTTGCAGATTACTAAAAGTTTGAACCTTGCTTAAAACAGATATAAACTTTTGAAATAATTAAATTACAGTAATACTTAAAAAATTCGCCTTTTTCTTTTCAGGATAAATTTGACATGACAAGAATATTTTTCTTGTAATACAAATAACAACATATCACTCAGAATGAAATGGTTAGTGATGGAATAACAAAAAGAATTAAAAAACCAAATTTAATAAGCTTACCTAAGCACCAATGCAGTAAATATTTAATTTTTTTTTTTCTCCTACTTTTATATATGTATAGTTTTAATGAGATATATTATATATACATTATTTATGACAGAAAAAGGTTTGCATATTAATGCTAGTTTTTAAAATTCCTAAGAACCAAAACACAGTATCAAAAAAACCAAATATAGACATTAGGCACAATCACTAAATTTAGGGTTATTGAAGATTTAACTTCAAAATAAACTTTTACAGCCAAAATTTTCACTAAGGCATATTACAAATGGATTTCAAATATTTATTACAAAGGTTAACACCTTGTATGTTACCGAAATTATTTTTTATGATGAAAAAATCTTGAGAAATCTCTTTCATTTTATATTGAAAAAATTAAGTAGGTGATATGGACAGCGAGAAAAATCTTGAGAAATAAATATAAGTGTCTTGACTGTCAAAAAATTTAAGAAAGATGCAAAAAACATTCTGCAAAGTTATTGAATATTATAAAATTAATTCATTTGTAAAAAAAGAACATAAAAATGTGTCAAACACAGTATGTTTTATAATATGTACTTTTCATCTGGTTTCATTCAGCCTTTAATAGCTTTAATTTTGTCACAGCAAACTCAACTCTGCAAAAAAATTAGGCTTGTATAGTTTTAACTATTCCAGTTTTTGACATAATCTATACATCTGTGCAATATAAATAATAAAAACTCTTCAATATTTAAGTAACCTGAGGTATGATTATTTGTTATATGAGGTCATCTCAAAAAAGTAGCAGTGCTGCTACATGTCACTTACTTCTAGACAGCTAAATGCTCAAAATAAAGTCTTTTGAATCTTGTAAAATATAACAGAGTTGTGTTTTTAATAATTTATTTCAAAGTCTAAAATTCTAATTGGGAAAGAAAAAAAGTTCCGAAATTTCAGATTTTCTTAATGTGGTCTGCTTTCAGAGAAGAATTTTAAAACTAATTTCAGCATTTCATGCCAGTAGAACCCAATTCCAATTCATTATGGCACCACTAAAAATGTATAAACAAATTTATTTGACAATGCTTTCAGGCAAATTTTGGGGATATATGTTTAGCATGTAAACAGAATAAATAAACGATTTCCGTGGTTAACCGGTATCTCCTTGTGTCCACCAAAAAGCAAAAAGCAAATAAGAAAGACAGAAAGTTATTTTTAAGAACATTTTACCTTGATTTAAATAATTAATTGAAATCATCTTACCACCTAGCTGTCACTTTACCGAATTCATCCGAAAACATCCGAAGCGATCCTTTGGGCTGAGTGGACGATGCCAATCCAGTTGATGGTCTTTATATTAGGAACAAGTCTATTTACACTATTTTTAACATAGAATTCCGGTTTTCTTTTAAATACTACAACATAATACAGTATAGTATACATAACAACACCCAAAGTTGAAACACTAAAATTGCACCTGCTAATAATCCAGCGATTTTACTGATTTGGAAGAAAAAAGACATCCCACACATGTTCCGCCATATTCCAAAACTAACTGCTCATAGTGTAATAAAAGGATAGTGTGATCACGCGTCGATTTGATCACGTGACTACTACGTAATTTACGTAATTTTCGTCATCATCTTTACTGTCAAATCAAAAACTGAAACGATCACCCCCTGTAACTGCTAACTAAAGAAATACTCGCATCAGTAAAAGGAAACAAATAAAGGATAGAGAGACGCCAACCGCCATTTTCGGGGCCATATAAACATAACAAAGGACTTGACAACAGCGCTCGCAGTCGAAAAATTCCAAAAATTTTTTGTTTGAAAATTTTTATTTATTTATTTATTTTTTTCTTATTATTCTTACATTAATTGTGCCTAAAGCTAAGTGGTTTCCTGGTTGTAAATAAAAGGAAGATGGATGGATGAGAGAAATGAATGAAATCAGTCATTAATTTCAACGTTCGCCGATAATCGGAAAAAACCAAACTATCGAGTCAGTCAAATTAATTCGTGCGTACACAACGTCAACTTTTTCTGTAAGTAGCCGCTTAAAATTAATATCTAACTAACTTCGGGAAAATCAACAACAACTTTTCAGGCTTGTACTGGGTTTGTAATACTGTTTTTTGTAACATAAAATTGGGGAATTTTTGAAACGAATTTACTGAGAGGGTTTAAAAATATGAAATTTTCCAGGGCACTATTTTTGTTTCACCAAGCTAAGACTTCTACACTTCCTCCCTGATTTTTTTTAAAAAGGTGATTAATAAGCTTTGAACTTTTTTGTCTTTTGGCTTTTCAAAATTACAACGTTGATCCAAAATCTGTGCAGCCAAATTTCAATTATGACTGAGATGAGCGGTTAGTTATTATTAGGTTTTATAGTACTGTAACGTCACATAGTGTAAACCCATATTTGCTGATATGGTTCCTGCAATCCAACTTTAAGCTGCTAATTATTTTAAAAAACACTATCAAGTCTTCACTGAAGAGGATTTTGGTCCACCAATAGAATGATTTGTGCTTTTTTTGGACCATATGAAGTACCAGTTTCAATTTTTTATTTGAAGCCTATAACTTTCATTTTTCAAATAATTATGAAAATATATAAACCCAAGTAAAAATTTAAAAAACCAATTATCTGGATTTCTCTAAAAAGATATCTTTTAAAACTATTTCCCAAAAATTTAAATGTTAAATATGTTTTTTATTTCTTATTAGTTTAAAATTATTGTACCTATTTATTTAATTATGTATAAAATGATTGTCGATGAAATTTGTAAAAGTGGATGCAAGATTGGCCTAAAACGCTTAAGTTTTGCAAAATTAGAATTTCTTTCCCTAAGTGATAAATATTTTGTAAAAAATGTTTCCCAGTGGAAAAAGCCATAAGCTATTTTTAACAATTTAAAACACTTTTATGACGTTCGGCCGATGTCAAATAAACCTTAAATACTCAACGCTTCTTATAAATCTTTTCCAGATCTTTCAAAACTGGAAGCCATGTTTTTTTAGGCCACATCAACCCCGCAAAATCCGTTTTTTCAGAATCCATTACTTTTTTTAAAAGTATTTCTTTATAACGAACAAAATTTTTCTCTCCGAATTCGAGAAACCTGAACAGATTGCAAAGGGAATGCAAACTGAACTGCACCCTAAACATAACGCAGCTGATTGAGCAACCCTTGTGTTTTCAGTGCATTAAAAACTTTTTTAAAAATTATGGAATCTTAAAATTATTTATGAGGGCTCGCTGCCCATACGATCGTTCGGCCGATGGCTTGCTATATTATACTAACTCTGTCCGGAAATAATGTGTGTGTTTCTAACTTTTAATTCTCATTTAGGCTTTTGATTTTTGCCGGAAGTGATGGTACCACATAAGTCACCCACCCGAACACTTTTTCAAACCACCCCCCCCCTCCCCCCCCGGGGTCCCCCCCTTAGAAAAAAAAAATTCATGAAAAAATGAAAAAAATCGACCATTTGAATTAATTTCGCTCCGCTTCTGAAGCGAAGGCAAAAAATTGGAATGTGACCGGAAATGAGAGAGTACATGACCCTAAACAAGAATCCATCATGAGAAAATTTTTTGCATTACTCGAAACCCCCCAAAAAATTTTAGGACCTCGACTAACCGTCCAAGGGGGTAAATTTTTTAAAACCTATTAAACGGCCACAAAAATTTGGTCATGGGGGTTTTCGGGGTCGCTGACTTCAAATCTGAGGTAGGTTTTCAAAAATTCAAGATGGCGGATCCAATATGGCAGACTTATGTTAGAAACCTTGACCTTTTCCCACGAAATTCGTGTTCGGGGGGATATCGGGGTCACTGATTTCAAATTTGGGATCGGTTTTTAAAAACTCAAGATGGCGGATCCAATATGGCGGACTTGTGTAGAAAAAATTGACTTTTTCCCAGGAAAGTTCGTGTTCGGAGGTATATGGTGGTTGCTGATTTCAAATCTGAGGTCAATTTTCAAAAATTCAAGATGGCGGATCCAATATGGCGGACTTATGTTAAAAAAATTGGCTTTTTCGCACGAAAATTCGTGTTCGGGGATATGTCAGGGTCGCTGATTTCAAATTTTAGGTTCAAATTAACTGTTTTCTTTACAAAATGTTCTTAAAAAATTTGAGCTCAGCGGGATAACGCGAAACCACATTGATTCGTTGAAAATTCGGTTTTAATGACGAAAGAAAAGGAATGGTTGGAACTGGAAGAAAACAGTTGATTTTGACCTCAGATTTGAAATCAGCGACCACCATATACCCCCGAACACGAACTTTCCTGGGAAGAAGTCAATTTTTTCAACACAAGTCCGCCATATTGGATCCGCCGTCTTGAATTTTTAAAAACCGATCCCAAATTTGAAATCGGCGACCCCGCAAACCCCCGTGACCAAATTTTTGTTAACGTTTAATAGATTTTAAAAAATTTACCCCCTTGGACGGTTAGTCGAGGTCCTAAAATTTTTTGGGGGGTTTCGAGTACGGCAAAAAATTTTCTCATGATGGATTCTTGTTTAGGGTCATGTACTCTCTCATTCCCGGTCACATTCAAATTTTTTGCCTTCGCTTCAGAAGCGGAGCGAAATTAATTCAAATGGTCGATTTTTTTCATTTTTTCATGAATTTTTTTTTCTAAGGGGGGGACCCCGGGGGGATGGGGGGTGGTGGTTTGAAAAAGTGTTCGGGTGGGTGACTTATGTGGTACCATCACTTCCGGCAAAAATCAAAAGCCTACGAAATGGGAATTAAAAGTTAGAAACACCCACATTATTTCCGGACAGAGGAAGTATAAGTTTACAAAAGTTTAGCAAAACCATTTTTTAAATCATTCATTTATTTGAGACCCGAATTTGTCAATGATTAATTTTTCATTAAATCAATTTGTTTTCTGTAGCTTTAAAAAATGCATTTTAATTTTTAAGCTCCATGCCTAAGGCACTCGGATTTATTGCGTAGTGGATTGTGAATAGTGAATTTTTGGTCCAGTGGCCAGAATTTTAACTGGCATTGGTAAACTTAATGGGGTATTTTCATGTATTTTTATTTTTGAAAAATTTTGGTGTAAAAGTATTGAAGTAAAGCTTTGATTTACAATTTTTAACCCCTAACTTTAACAATAATTATTGCATAAAGAAAAAAATTTTTTTAATTCTTTTTGTAACAAATAATTTTTTTAATTCATGTACTTTATTTTTACACCAAAATTTTTCAAAAATAAAAATATTTGAAAATACCCTATTACTGGGCATTCTATTAGAGTAAAAAGCTATAAGAGACTGCTACTAAATTTTTCTAGGTAATAATTACTGACCGATTCTTTTTTACATCTAACTAAATCCTGCTCTCATAAAATTCGATGCCATCAATTTTTTCGTTACTTAAATGAAAAGCAAACCGCTTGTAGATGTACGGGGTCATGTTCCTTGTCAACAAAGCAAAGAAGATCCAGTCCGAAAATCCTAAATTTCTAGTTAGAATTCGGAGATCTAACGGTGCTGCATAAGACGGCGTTCCTGAAAATTTCAGCGCCATCATCGGAAGTGCCCTCATTTGCGATTTTGATGCATAGGCTATGGCGGTCCAAATAACTAAAAAAAAAGACATATCGCTCAATACATAATAATTTAGCGGTTAAGTATTACTTTAGTACATGAGCAAGGGGGGAAGACATTGGTAAATTTTTGAGTACGCACGAAATAATCGATATTGATTTGGAATTAAGAAGAAGGAAGGTTTTTAAAATATTTATTTTTTCTGTCATTGGAAAGGGGGGCGCGGGTGTCAGAAATAAAATCGTATTTACGAAATACTTGAAAAGTCTGTGTGTTGGTGTTTGAAATTTATCGATAAAACATTTTCATACTTACTTAATTTTAAAAATGTTCCGAGAGCCGAAAGAACGATCAGTAAAATAAACCAGAACCACAATACCGAATAAATCTTTTCGTTAAGTATGTTAAGCGCCATAACACACATGGTGTCTATCGTTTCAATGGTTCCTGTAGCTCCGTATTTGTGAAACTTGCATTTTGTGACTTTAGGAAATACCCGATCAGCTGGGCTGAAGCAACCTTCCCGATGTGAAGGTGCACTTGAAAAGTAATTATGTACCTGAAAAAAAAAGAAAATGGTAGAAATTATTAACGTTTCTAGTGTCTGAGAATCTCAGCCTTGAAGCAGAAAATAAAAGTATTCTGCAGGATACAACCCTCTGCCCTGAAATTTACCTCTAATCCGTAATTTGAGAAGTTCCCTCCAAGAAATTCGTCCGTTACATAGAAATTTACAACAACGATAATAAGCGCCAAACAGTCGCAAGCAAACCACCCGAACGCCAAAAGCTGATGGGTCCTGATGGTTTTTATAAAGTATTCTGCAATTAGCTCCATTCTTGGTCTGAATGTTTTTTTTCCTTTGTCAGGTTTTTCTTTCTCCTCTTTTTTTACTTTTGCTTCCTTTTCCGCCTCCTTTTGAACGTCGATGTCTGAAAAATAAATATTAATCAATGTAATGATTTTAATTAAGGATCAGTTTGCGATATAATAAAATTGAGATAGGCCTATTCAACTTACCTGTGTTACCGTTGAGCAATCTGTGGATCAATCCTCCCTCGCAGTGACTCCAAAACACATGGGGCATCGCGAAACTCAGAGTTTGGATTAAAAGCATAATGGGTACCCATTGATAATACGCATGATGAACTACGGGTTCATCCTGCCTGGATGTTTTCACTCCTGGATGAGCATGTCTGATGGCGTCACATCCTGCAAGCAAAAAAAAAAAATTACTGTCGCGAGAAATCTTTGGAAGGTGCTCAAGAGTTCACTAATGACAATGCTTAGCCTGTGGAGTTTTCGACTCGACTAACTTATTCCAAAAGTTTTCTAAAATTAAGTAAGCAAGACATTTCACTTGGGCGAAAAAAAATTAAATAAAATAGAAGTCCAGCGAAAAACACCGTTAATATTCATATTAGTTTTGGTGCAAATGGTTTTGTCCTGAATCAAAACGCCTATTAGTATACTGTTTTATTTACCAAGTGATTTAGCATTATCAGACATTAAAATTAAACATTACAAGATAAAGGCTGATTAGAGCAGAACTCTACTCCCGATATTTTTAAAAACCGTAAACAGTAGCTTGAAAAATATTATCCTACAGTACAGTACCTTTTGAATAATCCTCCGGCACAGTATACGTTGTCATAATAAAACAGTAATTGTTAAGAACCTTCTCCGGAACTGGAACTTTCTTTCCACTTCCCTAAAAAAATTAAGAAAGAAAATAGAAAAAAAAAAAAAAAAAAAAAAAAAAAATTAACACCATTTACCGGAATGCAATTTATTGGTTCTCCCAAATACTGTTTTCCTCCGACTAAAACACATAACACTAATGTTAAAATTGCGGTCGCTCTATGCAACTGGACGACGAAGCTCTCGGTCGAAGCTTCCAAAGTTTTTGGTTTAACATACTGTTTTACACCTTCAAACAATTTCAACATGATTACCGAATTTAATTTGATTGCTTACACAAAACATGCATTGTATCGAATAGTCTTCCATCGACGAATTTGCTGACGTTTGATTTATCATTCGATGAAATATGACTATTTAGCGGAATATTGTTACTCTATTTTGAATGAAATCCTTATTGTCATTAAGCATAACATAGATTTTAATTCGCGACACTTCTTTTTCAAGGAAAACGAATTTCCTTAATATTTATTTTTCATCTTAAAATCAAAGGAAAAACAGGCATAAAAGTTTCTTCTGTGAAAAAAAATTGGCGGTCCAAATTACGAAAACATTCAAAACAAATTTATATTCATATCATGATATCAAAATAATTTAACACATAAAAAAGAATTAATAAAAAAAAAAAACCTACGGCTTTACAGATTGCTCAAAGGGAAAAAAGTGAGAAATTATGAGCTTATTATAATAAAAAATTTAAAGATCCTAGAATTCAAATTTGAGAGCAGCTTTTCTTCAACTAACAGGAAAGTGAGTAGTGAGTCCTTTAAAAAAAAAAAAAAATTGTACGTAAATCAATTTTACGATTTTGTATGGCGGAGATATGTCATATAATTGAAATTTTCTCAACTGAAAGGTAGTCAACACCAAATTTTTTAATTTATTTCAACAATTTTTTAAAGGAAAAGGCTCTCCGAGTGACTCTAACGGTTTGGACTTCTTTTCTTTTTTCTTCAGAAAAAGGAATTTTGTACGCTTAGGCACTTTTGAAATTTTTTAGTTAGTTCAACCTTTGAATTAATTCCAATTTTTTTCCATTAATCAAGGTGCGACCAACATTTTGGATAAAAAATTTAAAAGTACCAGCGGAGAATTCAGTATTCTGAGCAATAAAAATAATCCAAGATTTATATGGGGTTTTCTCTTAAAACATTGCCAAAAGGCTTGTAAAAGGGTCTTGGCCAATTTCCAGTCGTTCCAATCATCCGACCTTCTTGTGCTCTTACTAGAAACCGATATCGATTTGAAAAATTAGAAAACGATCAATTTTCGGGCAATATATTCTTCACTTCCTATTTGTCGCTATAAACAAGTTGTTGAAAGAGCCTTTAAGTGTGTCAGCTATTTATGCACGTATTTCCATAGGTAAGGATCATCTGTATGAATATTTTTGATTCATAAAATTGACAATTTTTTTGCATCAAGCAACTTCTGACCATTAAAAAAAATTGAAAACCTTTCGGTGGTTTTAACACCCAGCTGCAGGTTTTTTTTACAAATATTCGGATATTGACTCAGTGACATATAAACAATATAAACAACTTTTTGTACATAAATTGGCCAATTTAAAAAAAACGATTAATTTGATTTTATCATGATTTTTCATGTCCTACTTTTCCGGAAAAAAGGAAAACAAAAATAATGAAAATTTCGTAAAATTGCAAAAGCTCCACCTCAGTGATGGTATCGACTGAAATTTTCGATTTATGCGAATGTAGTTGACTGAGGGATGTTTCTTGGAAAAAACACTTCACGGTATTCACCAAAATTTAACCAGGCAATTTAATTTAAACGCCTTCTATGAGTAAAGCTCACCTTACGAATTAACTTCCACAATTTTTCTGTTAGTGTGTTTGAACTTAGACATTTTTTAAAAATTTCCAGAAAAGGCGCAGTCATATAACTCAGTAAAAATGGTTTTGGTATAAGTTTAACTAATATTTTTTACCGTGACCCCACAACTTTTCAAAATTATTTGAAAAAGGTATTACTAAGACAAAGAAATTAGGAAACTTTAAGAAAATAAAGAAGTCATTTCGATTATAAATCTAACTAATACTCGGATATTGACTCAGTTACATATAAACAACTTTTTGTAAATAAATTGGCCAATTTAAAAAAAACGATTAATTTGATTTTATCATGATTTTTCATGTCCTACTTTTCCGGAAAAAAGGAAAACAAAAATAATGAAAATTTCGTAAAATTGCAAAAGCTCCACCTCAGTGATGGTATCGACTGAAATTTTCGATTTATGCGAATGTAGTTGACTGAGGAATGTTTCTTGGAAAAAACACTTCACGGTATTCATTATCGGCCAAAATTTAACCAGGCAATTTAATTTAAACGCCTTCTATGAGTAAAGCTCACCTTACGAATTAACTTCCACAATTTTTCTGTTAGTGTGTTTGAACTTAGACATTTTTTAAAAATTTCCGGAAAAGGCGCAGTCATATAACTCAGTAAAAATGGTTTTGGTATAAGTTTAACTAATATTTTTTACCGTGACCCCACAACTTTTCAAAATTATTTGAAAAAGGAAAAAGTGCCTTATACTTCGAACTAAGACAAAGAAATTAGGAAACTTTAAGAAAATAAAGAAGTCATTTCGATTATAAATCTAACTAATACTCGGATATTGACTCAGTTACATATAAACAACTTTTTGTAAATAAATTGGCCAATTAAAAAAAAACGATTAACTTGATTTTAGTCTTAAAGGCAACAGAAGCTATTTCTTTTATATAATATTTGATTAAAAGGAACTTAAGTGATTTTTTTTTTCGATCGGGTCATTTTTCGAAAAAAGAAACTCCATCCATGTGTTTTTTTTCGTTCGTCAAAAAATGTACGAATTGCTGATACATGAACGGCGTCATGTTCCTCGACAGCAAAATGAAAAAAATATAATCTGATATATGCAGATTTTTAGGAAGAAATCGAAGACTAGAGGACGAGGAGCATGATGGTGCTCCCAAACATTTGAATGCCAGCTTTGGTACGAACGGAATATCCGTTTTTGAGGCACACGCCCACAACAGTACGTAAAAAGCTGAAAGAAAAAAACAAATAAAATCATATCTAGGCGATAAAATCTTTGGTTTTAGAATTTTTTTAGAAATTGGTAACTTTATTTCAGAAAATGCGGAATGATTTTTTTTTTTGGAATATTTAGTCGAGTAAATTTCCGAAACTTTTATACAGCTCTGACAAACCAAACCGGGCTGAATTCGAGCTTTCTACTCTTTTGAATTCTTTCGAATCGTTAGAAAAAATTGACAATAAAAAAAAAAAAAGAATCTTAATTACAGTTGACCCTCGCCCAACGCGGGGGTTAGGGGGAAAGGGGGGTGCCACGTATGTGGAAACCGCGTTGTGTGAGACCAACTTCTTATGGGAAAAGGGGGATTCGGGGGAACCTGGACCAAACGTCCACGTAAATTGAAAAAAAAATTTTTTTTAAGTTGAAACGCGCCATTTATTTATTTATTTTTTAAAGAAGGTGTTAATTTTCGGTTGTACAGCATTTTTAACCATATCTTTTCTCATTCCTTCATAGGGTGCTAGAAGCTTTTTTAATGAATAGGGTGCTTAGAAGCTTTTAAAAAAATCTTTTTCGCAGATATTTGAACCATTTTTACGCTAGACCAAAAAAGGCAACGTTTTTTTAAAAACATATGAAAATTAACGTGCAAAATATCAACATATTCGGGCAATCGAAAATCGACAATGACTTTTAAGAAGGAAAAGTGTCATTTAAAATTGCTCTGTCGGAACCTGAAATAACTGGGTTCGATAAATTATTGCATTTTTGGTGCAAATAAAAAATAAAAACCGTGTATAAGTGAGGGAAGGGCCGCGCTCGGGGAATTGGTGGTCTCAAAAAAAAAACCGCGTATAGCTGGATCCGCGTTGCATGATGCCGCGTTGGGCGAGGGTCAACTGTATCCTAAAAAAAGAATCGAAGCTAATCCCAACTCGATTCCAAAAGGGATTTGACTTTGAACCAAACCGAATAGCAAACTGAACCCTGTTGTTTTATGCTTTTGAACCGAACTGTTGGAAAAAGTTGATTGTAAACAACTAAGCGCAGAATTTGAAATTTGTTTCTAAGCGAGTTGATTACGAAGAAAACCCTGACGTTGAACACCTCTTAGTTGGCTAGTTCAACTTTTAAAACTTACTTATAGTCGAATCCAATGTTTTTCAGTGCTCATATTCTGATTTGCCTTTTTAGTTTTTTAACGTCGAAAAGGAAAAAGCCGTATATGAAATTTTTTCTAAATTCATGATCGCGGTTAAAGATATATTTTTGAGTTTGCAAGTAACGAATTTAGCTATTTAGAGGTTGCTCAATAATTATTACATAATCGTTTTTTCTCCGTTTTGGACCCTCCCTGCCCTCAAAAATAATAACAGTATGACAGCCCCAGACTGTTCCCGGTTTTTGAATAAGAGGAAAAAAAGAAGCCGAAAAAAAAAACAGATGGCCCTAGGCGCTTCGACTACTAATCATATACTGAGCTGAGCAGAAGGGAACTTTTATTTTTTTTTTTGAAGTGGCCTTGCTTGGCAGCATACTTCAAAAACTTGAGAATTGACAAAATTAAAAGGGAGTTTAAAAAATTTTAAGCAAATACTGGTACTCACCTAGTTTCAAAACGATCCCAATAATTGTGGAAAAAATGACGAAATAAAACCAAAACCATAGGATCGTGTATATTTTTTCGTTGAGAATATTCAACGCTAGAACACACATAGCGTCGATATTTTCTATCTGTCCTGAGGGCCCATATTTAAAGAATGAGCATTTTGTAACCTTCGGAAAGACTCTATCCACTGGTGTAAAGCAGCCAGGTTGCACAGGATCCCCCAAAAAAGATTTATAAACCTTAAAAAATAGTAAAAGATTAGATGAGGAACATCTTAAAAACAGAAAAAAAGTAGGCAATACAAGGATTGGAAGCGATCTGTAAACATGTTTTCCTTTTTCGAAAAATCTATGCAGATCCGTCATTTCAGAAAAATTTAGAAGAGGGGAGGAGGCAGACCATAACCTAAATGTAGACTCCTATTTGATTTAAGTTTTTGGAAAAATCCATTTCCTTTCCTTCCTTTAACCGAATTCGACAATAACTGTAACAATTAAATTCAGGTGTATGGAAGAAAAAAAATTCCCAGTCTGAGACTGTTAGCCGAGAGGAATCGAATTTCGGTTTGAGTCTCAGGTATAAGAGAGTGAAATATTCCTTCTGTCGGGGACCAGGAATCGTAGCTTAAACGTAGAGCTTCCGTCCGGGAAACAGAGATCGGGGTTCGATTCCTCGCGGCTAACTGGCTGAGACTGGGAATTTTTTTCTCTCTTATACTCAATTTAATTAATTATTAGAGTTATAGATTTCTAATTTTAACCAACGAGATTTCATCCAAAATTTATGTGCCAAATTGAACCAAGTGCCTTCTACCGAAAATTAATGTCATCAGGGCCTTATTTTGAAAACATTGCAAACATTCTAGAACAAAGAGGTTTATAATTTTCCACTTTCCTTGATCTCTATTTAAAATTTCCAAGTAAATAAAAATTTCCTTATCATAAGTGAAACATAAAAATCCAACGGAAATCAAGAATAATCGCATACTCCTCTCCCATCCTCCTTTTCTGCTTCACAATGACGCCCTGCAATTTCGGAAGGTCCAAAATATTTACCTCCAAGCCGTACTCCGAAAAATTCCTTCCAAGGAATATGTTGGTGATGTAAAAATTGAACAGTGTGATCACCAGCGCTAAGTAATCACATGCGTACCAGCCAAATGCTAAAAACTGGTGAGTTCTCACGGTTCCCATAAAATATTCCGCAATTAACCTCATTCTCGGTTTGAACGGGCTTTTCTTTGCTTCGGGTTTTACAGCTTTTTGTTCCTCCGCCGCTTTTTCCCTTTCCTTCCTTTCTTTTTCCACTGCTTTTCTCTCTTCTTCGATTTCTTTTTGAAGGTCGATATCTGCAATAAAAGAAAAAGTTTTTAAGTTCAAATTCGTTTTAAAAAATTATTCAATTGCCCGGTTTTATTCAGGATTTGGCATGTTTAGCGTTTTCTTAAATTCCTGGAGAATTTAGGCCATAGGCTCCAAGCATACCTGTTTTCGAGCTTAGCAATTTATAAATTAAGCCGCCTTCACAATTTTTCCAAAAAAAATGAGGCACCATAAAGCTGAGGCTTTGCAAAAGCAGCACAAGTGGCACCCATTGATAGTAGGCATGATATGTCGCCGGTTCATCATCTGCAGAAGGTGACTTCACTCCTGGGTGTGCCCATGATTGGGCATAACTGCAATCTTGAAAAAAGTTCTTACGATTGAATATTTGTACATTCTTAAAAAAAGGTTAAAAATAAAATAAAGGAAAAAAAAATTATAAGTAGTCAGTTGCCACTGGTCGCTGCATCGGAAAAAATTGAATCTAGGCCAAACTTTCCGTTACTTTTAGAAAAAGCCATTGTCAAGGTCCACAAAACTGTGGGGCGCAAAACTTACTAGAAGGGACTCAAAATGTCCCCTTTGACATGCAAAACAGGGAAAATGCCGTGTGTGAGAGTTAGGAGGATACAAAAAAGCTTTTCGCCTTTCTAGCCTCTCCTTGCCTACGGGCATGTTTCATCAACAACAACAAAAAATTCCTTTACCTTGCTATTTTTCTTCGAAGAGGAGCAAGTGCCAAATTTGAGTTTAAGGTGTAGGGAAAGAAAATTCATTGTTCATAAGAAAAAGAAAAACTCGGTTGGGGGAGGAAAGTGCCCCTCTGCCTCCGCCTATTGTTATAAGCTTGCCTCCACTCTATGTTGTAAAAGGACATTTAAAGTTACTTCTAGTACCTTTCCACTTCCAATATCAGGAGCTGGTTAAGGCCTGTGCAGCTCAAGTCTTTTCGGACATTTATATTTGAAAATAACGGAGCTCGTTGCCGGGGAAACCACTAAAGAGCCCGTCCCCATGGCCAATCAAATATGAAGTTATCATTTTTTCCATGAACTTTGACCCCTTCCTCCTACGTCATCAATTGCCAAATTCAAAATGCAGACATCAAAATTGAATGAGGCCCCCCCCCCCCCCCGGCTTCTTATGAAAAAATTTTTAATGTAAAAGTATTTATTTTTCTTCCTTATTAATATTTGCTTCCAAGGCAATAAGGCATTGAGCTTTCTCTGTTCTATGACAAAGGACACAAAAAAATACTTGAACACTAACCAGTACTTGCAAATTAAATTTTTACAACTTTTAATGGCAAACAAAAGTTTTTGTCGACAGATGCAAAAAAATTGCCTAGTTACTATCAAAAAATTGCATATTTTATTAAAACAAAAAAACACTTGAAAATTTTGGGAAAAAATTTTAGGTATTAGTAGGTAAACTGCTTTTTTAATGCTTAAAGTCCTGTCTGGGAAACTTTGCAATTAATTCTTCCTTTTTGAGTATTTCTTCTAAAATTTAGTAAGATTAATCCAAAATAATTTTATTTTTAAAAAAGAACAGAAAATAAGATTTCAGAGTGTAGCTTTTCACAGGAATTTGCATTGGAGTAGCTATAATTGTAAAATAAATTTTGTTTCCTCTGCCCAAGATTTTTTCCAAGCCCCAGTGGTGTAAAACACTGAACACTACATTCTGTTTTCATAAAGCATTTTTATTTCTCAGAAAATTATCTGACAATAAATAATTTCATATATATACTGTATATGCTATTTATCGTCTTTTAACTCTTTTTTTTAAATTTACAAATATACTGTCCCTTAAAAAAAAACTGAAAAGGAATATCTTTTTTATTTTTAAATGATATTCTTTCAACATCCATTGTTTTTTTCAGCTTCCCGGCTCATCGCTTCACTCGCCGGTAAACCCATCCCCAATTGCAATTGTTCATCTAGTCCCACACAGCTAGCACTGTTATATTCATGAGTATTTTTCAAAAATTATTTTAATCTTGGCCATGATCATGTTGTTTACTTTTATTCACTAATGCTTAATGGTCAGATTCTCGCAGCATTGTTATCAACTCAATTTTTCTGTGTTGGACTTGTGGTCCATGATAAGTAAGGTTTCTTCTTTTTCTTCGGGAATTTAAATTAAAACAAATTAATACTTTGCCAAAACTTACCGTCATTAAATTTTTCTGGGATTGTGAAAGTAGTCTTTATAAAACAGTACTGATTCACGACCTTCTCGGGTAATTTCGAAGTATCTCTACCCTGTATTCAAAATGTAAAAAAGAAAAAATTAATTAAAGCAAAATATGAAATACCGACGCACAGTACGAAGTGCTAGCACATTTTTTAACATCTTTCTTACATGAAAACAATTGATTGGATCCCCTAAATACTGTTTCGCTCCTACTAAGACCGAAAAAATTAATAACAACAATGCCGTCCATTTGTAGCACAATTTTACGATGATACTATCAGTGGAAGGCCGATTGCGACTTTTCACAAAATCCTTAACACCTTCAAACAGTTTCAACATGGTGCCACACAACTATTCTCGCTTTTAATCGGACATTATTTAAAAAATTCACTAAATATAATAATAAAAAAATATTCGCTCAACTGTGAACTGTAACACCGTTTCTTGTTTATTTTATAAAATAACATATGAACTTCCTGCATGCCACCACTTGTTGATTCTAAATATCACATCACAATCAAAAGAGGAGAAAAATGACGTCATGACGTCATTGGTCCAGTTGGGTGGGGGTATGGGGACTGTTTTTTTCATCCATAACGGTTAAAAAGCTAAGATATGAACTGTTTTTGTTTATGAACTTTCTAAAATAACTGGGGGTGAGATTTTAATGTACGTTAGATAATTACACTTCGGGACTGAACAACTGAGTGACAGAAAATCGACCCAATAAACAAAAACATTTTTGCGCCCTTATTGGCCGCCAGGGAAATGTTTTCTTTTCATAAGGTCACTATCAGTGCTTCTTTCTTTGCTGTTTTTTTTTTTTTTTTTTTTTAGATTTCACAAAAATTATTATATTGCTAAAAAATAATACCGGGGTGAAAATTATTTGAAATAATTATTTCAAAAAATTAACGAAATCTGGAAAAATTAAATTTTAAAACAGAGAAAGGCCCCAAAAAAACAACTGATTCTTGTCCGCCATTTTATTATGTAACGGCGTTCATCACTATGAAAATGCAAAAAATCGTTTTTGGAATAAGGAATAAGCGGTCAGTTTTGTTAGATTAGACCTAGAGAGCCTAAAAGGAGAGAGCCGACAACCTATACGAATTTTCTGCTGTCTTTTGATTGGTCGGGACGGTACGTGGTCCTAGAAGCTTTTATGACCTAATGTCAATTGTTCTTTATGTCCGTTAACGGCGTTAATGTACGTCAAAATGTATTTCTAACATCAGATTGAAATCCTTTCCACCTTTTAACAACCAGTTTCATTTTTAAAAAAATAAACAAACTGTATGTAAACAAAACCAACCGACTGCAGGTTGAGGTTAATTGAATTTCTAATACCACGTTCCGTCCCGACCAATCAGAGAGCTCTCATTATGTTGTCGGCTCTCTCCTTCTAGGCTCTCTAATTAGACCTTGATATTTCCGACGATTATGGATGTGTTTAGTCGTGAATTACGATATAGCTGTCAACAGATGATGAAATATGAACCTACAGCTGGAAAAAGGTGACTAATATTTGTCGATGTAGTTAATTTGCAAACGGTAAACAAACTCCCTGCCGGAGTATAAATATTTATTATTATTTATTTAGGTATAATGGTATACATAATAATATTTTCTGTCGGAGAACCAGATACAAAGCATACAGGCTATTTAATTTAATTTAACTCCGCAGCCCTTAATTCAATTTTACTCATGTCTTATTGGCCAGTAATATCATGCCTAATAATGAAACTGTTATTCTTGAGAAAAATATCATGCAGATTTAATGATTCAGACATGTTTTGATATGATTAATTGATTATCCAAGATATTCTTCCAGAGTCTAATATTTAATTTAGTTAATAGGATGAAAGATAGTATCAATCAGATAACATCCTATGTAAAACAAAAGGATAATTTGGTAAATTATAAGTTCTCTTTGTGGAATTTGAGTTTGAACTAAGAGATAAGTCTCATTTATAAGAGATTATATTATCTGAATTGTAAAAGCAACTTATTAGGTTTCACGTTTTAAACAGCAGAGACCAGACAAGGAGTTTGCTAATCCTTGTATACACTGTGGAACAATTTTTATGGCGGTGTTTCCTATTTTTACCTTAATAAAATCACACATCAAAAGTTGCTCCACCATGTATAACTCAAAAACAAAAAATTTCTTTCTTATATCGTTATTTAGAGATGGATGGATGGATTTTTTGGTTTATACATATGCCTATGTTCCTAAGCCAATGGTCTTTGTGAAATGTCTTTTTTTCCCACATTATATGTGGTGAAAATTTTAAAAAAAAAAAAAATTTTTTTTTTTTTATTTCCTTAAAGCAAATAATATCTTAAGATATTATTTTGCTTAAGGAAATGCTCAATTTTTAGTAGGAAAAACAGCCTATCTGACTTAGCTTGTCATATTAGTTTGTAGGCAATTTTCAAATGGAATTTGAGAAAAAATTCTGATATTTTTGTGTTAAGTTTCTGCACAAAATTTTATTATTAAGCAAATAAAGCAGCAATAAGATTTCTGTTAACTATTTTTGCATAAATTGATGCAATTGATATATTTTTAATGTGATCTTTGTACTGGATAAAATCATGAAAATTTTAATGAAATACAAAAGAATCTTACACAAAATAATAGGAATTTGCCTGTCAAATAAAGTGTACCTTGAAAAACATAATTAAATAGAATTTTATCCAATTGCCAAATCCCTATTATTTTGTGTGTGGTGTTTTATTAAATTAATATCAAATCAATTACAAATTAGCTCCGTACTTTTTTTTCTTAAACTCCAGATAGAAACTTTTCATATGTCCAGCTGGCAGTGCAAAACGAACGAGATTTGATTTTTCTGAAATAGTGAAACTAGTAAAGGCGTCATTTGGGGGAGAATAGGGGCTCGCCTTTTTAAGCTTTGACTGAAAAGACGCCTCTGGTGCCAACGGCACCAGAGGCTATGGGCATTATCTGCCACTGACTGTGTATAAGGAGATAATTCATTTTAAATTATATTATTTAAATTTTCTGCCTGGAAGATCAAATTTTGAGTCTAGAGGTCTCGATTTTTCTCATTTTTCATTTAAATCTCATAAATTAGCATATGTCCTTTTTTTGTTGTTCCCCTGGATTGAATCCTAAGTCATCAACCAATATTTTACCAAAATTAAGAAATAAAACGTTTGTAATATTTTGCATTTTTGGAGTGCTGATTGAAAAATTAGGTAAAGTCTTCATTTATTATTTTTATGTTGCTTTCTATTATGGTTTTAATTTTTTTAGTTTTTATGGAAGTTCAAGTTCTGATAACGTAACTTTTTGATTGAAAAATAAAGAAGTGAAAATTGAAAGTAATAAAAATGAGTACAATGTGTTTTATGCCTTGTTAGCCAAGAAAAAGAGTTTATACTCGTATAAAAACAGAACTTTTGGTAAAACTGAATCCGGTTTAAATAATAACTGAATCATAATGGTGAACCAGAATTAGCCTTCATTTCTAAATTTTAAAAAAGATCTAAATAAAAATGAACCCTATTTTGATTTTTACAAACAAAAACTGCAACATTATAAGTAAATGTTGAAATCGGAGCTTACATTATCATAAACTACGGTTGAAATAAATTGACGAACGAGACGTTACGGCCATCTGCAGTCCTAAACTCGAATCAGTTATTTCTAATAGTTACCAGTTTGTACGATAGTGGGTGCGACGGTGTTTAATATCTTTTGCCATTGAAATATATATTTTTTTAAAAAACTTAAAAATTATTTATCACTTTCAAATCATTTTTACGTTACAGGTAAAAACAGTATGCATGTAAGGAAGAAACGGGTTAAAATCGAAGATTGATAGAAAAAAAATGTTTCATAATGGAGGGTGTCTCCTAAGTAATCCTATTTCGCCGAATGGAGACATCTCCGGTATGGTCTAGTGGCTAGGATACCTGGCTCTCACCCAGGAGGCTCGGGTTCGATTCCCGGTACCGGAAAAAATTTTTTGCTTTTTTTTCTTGTATTATGGTAAGTTTTTTTTAAAATTTATTTACATTAGTCATTCAATTAAGGATTTTGATCCAATTATTAACTTTCACTAAAATGCTGGAAAAAGTGAAAATACAGCCCAGCACATTGTTGTTTCCATGGTGATGTTTACACAGCTGGGGTATGGCAATAGCTGCGTTTCTGACCTTATCTCTAAATTGAAATTCGAAATTTTTTTCCTGCGGATATGCAAGTTTTCGATTGATGGAATACGAGCCAAGATTGTACCTGAAAAAAATTTTTTTAAAATGCAGAACAACATCGCATGACCTCTAGGATGACCCGCCCCTTGATGATGGTTGATGGCAGTAGAGGAATGTTGTACGGTAGTTCCCCCAGCGCTCACCAGATGCTGGTTTGCTACTAAGTTACCAGTTATCAAGGAAAACCAGAGAGAGGTTGCTTCGAGTTTATTTTTTACAGCTTCTTAAAGGCACGATACTTAATTTTATTTTTATAATATCCCGCAACACAAGTCGATTTTTTTTTTTTTTTTTTTTTTAATGCGACGGCTTCAAAGACTTTTCAATTAGGTTATCGGCTTTTGTTCCTGCGACGTCCTTGAGTTTGATAAAGAGCGATTTTCGATTTTTTTTTCTTTTTTTGGAGAATAATTTTGTCTCATCTTAATTTTTTTATCTTCCTTTATTCAAAAAGTTTTTTTAGAAAGGACAGAAAAAGTTAAGTGGTTCAATAAAACAACACATTGCATTATAAAGTATGCAGGCAAGGGCTTACCTTCGAACATCAATATTTCAAAGGAATTCGATTGGCGGTGTTCGAAATTTTTAAAACAAAATTAAAAAACATTTTTAGCTTTCGATGACCTCCGATTTTATAAAAGTAATGTACGATGGGGCTGAACTGAAAGAATAGTGAACACTTCGTGATCATCTGTATTCAAGTCTGTTATTACCAGCTATTTTAATCCTGAGTTGAGTGTGCTGGAAGCTGGGATGTAATGAATGAAAGTCACTTTTTGATTCTAAATGATTCAAAAAAAAAAAAAAAAAAAAAAATCCACTCGTGCTTCTTTTTTTTATCTCGTTCAGTCATCCAATTCAGTTTACTTTTCTTTGTGGTAAAGTAACCCTTTGGGGATTTTTAAGGAAAAAAAATAAAGAAAAGGTGGCAATGAATTTAAAGAAAAAAATTACGCCCGAACAGGGACTCGAACCCTGGACCCTTAGGTTAAAAGCCTAATGCTCTACCGACTGAGCTATCCGGGCTTGTGGCGAATTGGGTCGAAAGAATATCATTTCATCACGAGTCGCCGAAGCAGTGGCGGTCAATTTTTGTCGCTTTTAAAAAATCCCATTGACTTTTTCGAGCTTCTTTTTTTTTTTCAAATTTTATGTAAAATGGAAAAAAAAAAAAAAAAAAAAGTGTGCACCTAGGTATCAATCGCAATGGCACCTTTGAGATGGAATTCCGTTCCACGGAAAGGTATTTCGTTCGTTATGCACGCACCCCAATTTAATGCATGCTCATGAGAAACGTTTAAATTAGCATGATCTAGTATAATATTCTTCTAAGCTCTTTGCCTGTCTTATGGAGCCACGTATAAATATTACGTTTTGAGATTTTCGGAACTACGTCAATCCAAGAAATAAAAATAAATATTAATTAATAATTATAAAACGTTGGTATGCAAAAAAAAAATCTAATCATATTTTTACAGACACATTGAGGGTTAACGTAACTGTCGAAAAACAGTTGAGTTGCGACGTAATGGTACGTACGTTTACATTTTATTAAACTTTCGATGCCCCTCTTTGCCTGCAGAAAAATGTATCACATTCAAATTTTCATTTTCATCACTTTATATGTAAAACAGCAATAGACTAAATTCCATTTTAGGCTGTGTTGTGACTTCAGAAGTTGCTCAGTACACCTTCCAAAATAGTAATTTGGGTAATTTAATTATTCTGGCATTTAATTTTCCTCACAGTAAAAAATTTTGTGTACTTTTAACTCACTTTCTGTGTAGAATATGGTCCACATACTTTTATTTGTAATTCTAACAAAATGAAAATGTGTTAAAAAGTTACTAAAATTTATGTGTTATTATTTGCATACTATCGTATTTATCTATTCATAAATTTTTAATCTAGGCGTTTTCTAAAGGAAATTTTTCCCGTATTTGTGAACTGTTTTTTTCAGGCTTATACATCAAGCATTTCAAAACCAAACCAAACCAAACAAGAACAAGAACCCAGCAATTTATTGTATAATTTTTTAAAGAAGCGAATTCCGAGCCTGAATCCAATCCTGAATCCGGAATCCTTGCACAACAAAACAGAAGGATGCTAATCTGTTCGAAAAATTAATCCTTTCAATGACTTAAACCACGATTTATTTAAATTTTCCACTACTATTTTTTTTATTTGTTTTCTTTTTTTTCCGCAAAATCCTTTTATTTTTTTTTTATCGTGGAACTAGAAATAGCCCTAACATCGGCAATGTGTCAAATTAACATATTATATTTGTTATTTTTTTGACACATTGATACTTATTAACATTGACAAAACAATGTGTAAAATAATTACATAAAATGGGATAACATACAGAGTATGTAGACCGAGTATGTTAAAAGTACACAAAATTTTTTACTGTGCTGTTCTTCTGAAAAATGTTTTTTATTTTTAATTCAAGCAAAAAGAAAGATCCCAATCACTTGGTTTACATTGTAATCTCACAGGTAGTGAAGAAAAAGTTACAACACGTTGCTTATGCTTAACTAATTTTCTTTTAAACCACAGCATCGGTTCTTTTTCCTCTTATTTGATGAAAAAACATTGTCTAAATTATTTCAGGCTTCAGATATTTACTTCAGATTGTGGCCTGAAAAATATAGATTGAGACAAAAGTTACAGTATAATTTTATTAGATTTATCATTTTCTTTTAAAATCGTACAAAAATAGACCTGAAATAGTGGAGAAGGAAAGCGAAGAAGGGAAAAATATCACCTCGTAAAACTAGGTCTCAAAAGATAATGATTCGTAAAACAATAAATTGAATGCAGTAGGTTCACACTGCACAGACACGGGTTGGCCACTCTCCGACCCCTTATCATACCCTTTCGCTTTTTAGGCCCAAAGCCATAGTGCTCAAAAGCGAAGCGGCGCAGGAACGGGTATTTGCAGGTCCCCAAATGCGAAGCGCCTCAGACGGGAGCAATGTAAGCGAAGGAGCCCCTTTGACGAGCTTAGGAATTTACCTGCAGCAATAACGGTAACCGTTGTTGCAAAGGTAAATTGCTAAATGGTTATGCTTATGAAAGGACGAAAAACATTTTTTTGATAAGGAGTTGCGGTGTTCAAGTTTCACTGCAGACACTTTTAACCCTTTAATTGCCGAATTTTGGAAGATTTTCCCGGAAAATCGAAGAAAATTTCCCAAATATTTTTTATTTTCATGATTTCGCACTTAAAGTTAACCTAAAACACGTTAGGAACCCTCACTGTGCGTTAAAGCCCATATTAGACTCCTACCAATTTTCAGTATATTCAACCCGCAACACATACATGCAATACAAAATGTCGCACAAAATTTGTTTACTTAGTAAAATGATCGGGAAAGCGACTTTATACGTTTTCGACGCCGCTTATTTGAAATCTGACGTCAAAATGATCTCGTTCTACTCGGAAAATCCAATATGGCGAAAAAAAAGAAATAAATTATTAAACATAAAACGACTCCACCGTAATGGATTTTTGTTTTTTCAGAATTTTGACTTCAGATTCGGAATCGGTGACTCAAATTACTCCTAGAAACATGTCTTTCATAATTTTTTACTGAAAAATAACTTTATCCGGCGAGAAATACCCAAGGGCCCTCGGTAAGCATAAAGGGCTAATATAATCCGAGTTCATAGGATCAAAAAAGACGGTCCTTACGCCTGTTTCGCATCATTTTGATCGGTGACCAGATATAATGTCTATTTGGAGCCTTTTCCGAATGAGTCTATGACAAAGCCCCGAAAGGCAGAACCCCGAAATTTGCAGGACCCAGAAATCGGAGTCTGTAAATTCTGGTTTCTGAAAGTACTAAAAGAACCTTGGAGAACAAGGGCACTTTTTCGGCCCCTTTTGATTTCCATGAAACTGACGCAAAATGTTCCTTACATAACCCCTATTTACGCCCCACATTCCCGACCGATGAAAATTACCCATAAGCTTAATATAGTACTTTAAAGTCGGAAAAAATCTAATTTTTTTTTAACTTTTTGAGAAATGGAAAAAAAAAATCCCGCATACCAGAAGATAGCCCTTTGGCCGGGCTATAGAATAGTATTTTTTCCGGACTCAAAAGCGCATGCGCGTTGCAAAACATATGCACTTGAAAAATTTGAGGCCAAAATTTTCATGGAACCCTTTGCCGCACGCAAAATTCGCTTTAACACATTATTTCTCTTTCCGTCAGGCACATGTACGTATTTTTTTCAAAATTTTAGAGTTCCGGTAAGACATTAAAATTCCATAAGAAGGGTAAAAATATTTTTTTCAGGCACTTCTCGTGAGCATATTTTAAAAATCCTTTGATACATCGCAGCGCCTTACAATGCGATCATAATATGATTTTTTTTCGTTTCATTAGACGCTGCATAATCGTTAAAAAAAATTAAAACAAAATTGGCCATTACTTTACCGCAAAATTGAAAGCGATGGCCCCGGAGCAAGCACAGAGATAAAATATAAACTTTGATTTTTTCGTAAAAATTCGAATTTTTTTCTAGTGTAAACTTTACCGGTATATATTTCTGCTGTTTGCATTGACGCAGAAAGGATAAAGGAAGACCGACAACATGTATTATCAAAGTTTTAACCGAAAATTATTTTTATTTTTAAAAAATGTAAACAAACACTTTGAAAATCTTCAAAATGGCGACAAGCAGGGAAATTTTGCAAAATGCATATTCCGACCGCCATTTTGCTTCCAAGTGTTTGTTTACATTTTTTAAAAATAAAAATAATTTTCGGTTAAAACTTTGATAATACATGTTGTCGGTCTTCCTTTATCCTTTCTGCGTCAATGCAAACAGCAGAAATATATACCGGTAAAGTTTACACTAGAAAAAAATTCGAATTTTTACGAAAAAATCAAAGTTTATATTTTATCTCTGTGCTTGCTCCGGGGCCATCGCTTTCAATTTTGCGGTAAAGTAATGGCCAATTTTGTTTTAATTTTTTTTAACGATTATGCAGCGTCTAATGAAACGAAAAAAATCATATTATGATCGCATTGTAAGGCGCTGCGATGTATCAAAGGATTTTTAAAATATGCTCACGAGAAGTGCCTGAAAAAAATATTTTTACCCTTCTTATGGAATTTTTAATGTCTTACCGGAACTCTAAAATTTTGAAAAAAATACGTACATGTGCCTGACGGAAAGAGAAATAATGTGTTAAAGCGAATTTTGCGTGCGGCAAAGGGTTCCATGAAAATTTTGGCCTCAAATTTTTCAAGTGCATATGTTTTGCAACGCGCATGCGCTTTTGAGTCCGGAAAAAATACTATTCTATAGCCCGGCCAAAGGGCTATCTTCTGGTATGCGGGATTTTTTTTTTCCATTTCTCAAAAAGTTAAAAAAAAATTAGATTTTTTCCGACTTTAAAGTACTATATTAAGCTTATGGGTAATTTTCATCGGTCGGGAATGTGGGGCGTAAATAGGGGTTATGTAAGGAACATTTTGCGTCAGTTTCATGGAAATCAAAAGGGGCCGAAAAAGTGCCCTTGTTCTCCAAGGTTCTTTTCCCTTAATTATATTCGAGGTTCTGAAAATTCGAGCGTCTGCTAATTCGGGCTCTTGCATGTTTGCTTTCCCGACTTTTGTTTTTAATATTAATTAAATTGTGGTATATAAGGTTGGATAAAGTGTACTGCATTTTTTAAGTTAAATCAGCTATATATATAAAGCTAAGTGTCCTCACTGACTGGCAAATCACCGGGTAAAATACTTCCCGGGGCCCTAAAGATATGGCCGATAGTGGAAAACGTTCGTCTTCATGAACCATTCCACGAAAAATAAGTGCAATTTTTTTAATTCACCCCTTTCCGGAAAAAACGGAAATCGCTAACACGTATGATTAACTTAGAACCGACGGTCCAAACCGCGAGAAAAAAGCAAAATTTTCAGTCACCACAAAGTTTCCGTTTTTCAGTGAGAACCCCTTTTTTTTCGACTTTTACGGCGGAAGAAAGACCGAATAAACGTTTGGTTTTTTAAAAAAAATTGGGTTGAAAAACGGCGGAAATATGGATTTTCAAAGATGGCATACGTGTCCATTTTAATATCTGCTTGTCATCAAAAAAAATTATAAAATAATTCAAACTAAAATAAAATTATGTAAAATAAAATAATGTAAAATACTTTTCCGCACTTTTATATCATGATTTACTGAACCCAGAATTTGCAAAGCCCCGATTCGGGGTTCTGCTAATAGCGGGGGTTTGTCAGTGTCCCGTCCAGAGTTTGTAATTTGGTAAAAGCATTCCTATTTTCCTTTTTTTTTAAAAAATATCGTTCAAGCAGAAATAATACCTATTCAAACTGAAAACAAGTGTGGACTTGTTCTCATACCTATCGTGCCAATGACACCAATTAAAAAGGATTAAATCGTTCTATTCGTTTTATTTTACCTGCACTGCAAGTTATGCGTTTAGGAAAAAACAGTTGGTCGTCCACCATTCTAATAATAAAATTATTTAGTTATATTCTAATCTCTGGTTTCTTTACGCATAACCAAAGATTTAAAGTGGACCACGCTGTATACATAGGTCATGACATGTGTTTTAAAAAGCAGTTGACTTATCAGGCTGTATCACTGATGGCAGTTCAAGGATAAGCCAGCCTCGTTTAGGTTAATTGATCTATATTTATACAGAATTTAAGAGCTTTTCAAATAATGGTCAGCGCTTGAAAGGGATTCGCTATTGTCTTCATTTTTTTAAGAATTAAAAAAGTCCGAAAAAAATATAGATCCGATCCATGAATTTTTTTCGACTTTAAAAAGCAATGCAATTTAAGTTTGCAAGAGTAAAAAGATAAAATTTTGTTTACTGGAGATATTGGGTCTAATTAATTTTTTTTTTTTTTTAACGATTGAAAAAAAGTGAAGTCAAACACGTTTTTTTTTTTAGATTTCTTAAACACATCGTACTGCCTTTTTATGGCTTTTTGTAGGACTTTTCATAATTTTAAAGTTAATGATAGAAGTTAATATTACCAAGAATAAGCAGAGTTTGATGAAAAATGATGATTAGGGCTGTAGCCAGACCGAGCAATTATTGCTTATGCTAACTAGACAAAAATGGAAGGTAAGGTAGCAGTTTTTTTTTTTTTTTTAACTGAAGGACCTTAGATTCATTCAAAAATAAAATTTGTCCACTTTTTAACAGTGAGGGTACTTAGTCAAAATAAAATAGTTTTACAAAATTCAAAAAGTACTTGAAACTCGTTAATATTAGTTTTTAAAATTTTATAATTTCGAAAATTTCCTCCCCGTTTTTGTAGCCTCGAAGCAACTTACAGTAGCTCTAATCTGTTCAGAAAAGGAGAGTTTGTATGAAATTCAGGCTGCAAAACTGTCCTGTGGGTCTTATATTTTGAAAAACGTTCTTTTGTTTTATTTCTTGAGCTTGCTCTATATTTTTTTATTTATAATTTAATAGTTTGTAAAATCAATTTTCCACAGTTGGAATAGTTTTTTATGGAAAAATTGCCAGACCGGCGATCGGCCATTTTTTCACAAAGAAAAACTACATAAACATATTAGTGCAATAATTTTAGTTAATTTTTCATGTTATGTTTTCACTTAAAACTATTTCCCCGTTAATGGAAAAAAAAACCATTTTGTTTAAAGTCCGAAAAGAAATAAAAAATGAGAATATTAAAAAAGAGCTGATAACTTGGGTTTTGAGCCCTTATTCTTGTAATCTGATTATACTGATGCCAAATCTATGTACGTCCAGGGTTGAAATTTTTACTGAATGAAGACCATATTATAGCTGTACTTTGGTGTCCGGGAACTCATATCACGGACACGGGATACGGAGTTACCCTTTACGTCCTGCCACTTACGTCCTAGTAGGACCCAAAAACCCGGATTATCGGCCCTCCTTTTTTATTGAAAAATTAACCAAATTGTCGTATTGTCCTATATTTTCTTCAAAACTGACCCTATACTTTTCCGAGGAAATCTATATTTTTATTATGAAGCTCCCACCTGATCAGTGACTTTAAATTAGCTTTAATTCAGCTTAAAGTGATTATTAAAACTTCCTTAAGTAGCCTCTAAAGGTTCCCCTTTTTTCGCATGCGACTTTTAAATAATCCAAAGTTCATTCTTCATAGCCTACATTACTTAGCTCTTAGAAGTCCTAAAGTGCTGTAATTTTAATAGAAAAATATAAAAAAATCAGGCAGCTCCGAGTGAAAGTGATACTGTCCCCTGCGATTTGAGTTTATTTTCTGTGCATTTTAGTGGAAAATGCAAACTAAACAAGAACAAAATGCAGAAATTCAGAATTTGAAGGCTAGTGTCAAGGTCATCGCCCACTGGAGCCGGATTGCCGGACCGACCAAACCTTATGAACAAAAGACGGATTAGTGTCGGTTGTCTGTCATCTACCTTTCTTATAAAATCTTTCTATAAATGTTAATATGTAAATCTTTAAAAGAAGAAAATCGATTCCAATAAAATGAGGCTATGTAAAAAACGATGGCGCCATCTTCAGCAAAAAAGGTGAACTAAACGCTTCCGAAATCTTTTTGTTATTTTTTCGCTGGTAGAAAATTAAACTTTCAGAAATCAGAATCGTATTTCTTGTTTAAAAACAAATTATTTAGGCCTCCAATTCCGAATGGTGCGTTAAAAAATCGAAATAATGGTTGGAGAATACAAATAAAAAAACCGTGTATTTTAAAATTGGCAACATAAAAATGTTATTTAATTTGTTTTCAGGGCCTTATTATCCGCCATTTTGGCTTGGGTCTTCGAAATATTTAGTTAGTTTACATTCAAGCGTCAGTGACAGTAATCCGGAAAAATTGTGCATTGGAGGCGAGTGATTCGAAAGATTTGGATTTGAAACAAAGGGTGAGTGTTGTTTGATCATTTTTTTTTTCCCGTCGTCACAAACATCGAACGAAACGCCTAACTTTGGTTGCGTTGCTTTAAAATCATGTTCGTCGAGATTAGAAAAATAAGGAGAGGGGAAGCAATAAAAGGCTCGTAGTAATTTTTAAAATGAACTCGATGTGTACGAGATTCTATTGAGTTAAGCAAGCTTTTTAAATTTCCTATAAAGAAGTTCAATTATTCCATTGTAAACAGTCATCGGATTGAACTACTTGGTCTTTGCTCGGAATGCGCATGCGCGAGAAAGGAGAACATCCACTCAAACCTCTGTTACTGTCTTTGATGATGTATTGTATCGAGTCAACAAGTACGGTCGGGTCGAAATGTGTTTAGCGTTTGACGGGCATTTTTTCGAGACGCGTGGTTGAAAGAAAAAAAAAGAGAATATTTGTTCTTTTTGAATGTTAAGTTTTTGTTTAAATTAAGCCAAAATGTTTGACGTGTTCGGCTCTGTGAAGGGTCTGCTGAAGCTAGACTCAGTGCGGATAGACAATAATATTTTCAGATTACATTATAAAGTGACTGTGATCGTTTTAATAGCATTTTCATTATTAGTTACGTCGAGGCAATATATCGGTGATCCCATTGATTGCATCGTGGACGAAATTCCGTTAAATGTAATGGACACTTATTGTTGGATTTATTCCACGTTTACGATACCGAACAGATTAGGAGGACGTATCGGTAAAGATGTCGTCCAACCCGGAGTCGGACCCCACGTCGAGGGCGAAACCGACATCAAATACCACAAATATTACCAGTGGGTTTGTTTCGTTTTATTTTTCCAAGCCATACTGTTTTACATCCCTCGTTATTTATGGAAAACATGGGAAGGTGGACGAATTAAAATGCTGGTTTGCGACCTAAACTGCCCCATCGTAAGCGAAGACTGCAAGCAAGACCGAAAAAAATTATTAGTGGATTATTTTTCGACGAATCTTCACACCCAAAATTTCTACGCCATTCGTTTTTTCTTATGTGAAGCATTGAATTTCATCAACGTCGTCGGACAAATTTATTTCATGGATTTCTTTTTGGACGGGGAGTTCACGACTTACGGAAGTGACGTCGTCAAATTCACGGAAATGGAACCGGAGGAACGAGAGGACCCGATGTCCAGAGTTTTCCCTAAAGTCACCAAGTGCACCTTCCACAAATACGGTCCTTCCGGTACCGTTCAGAAATTCGACGGGCTGTGCGTCCTACCTTTAAACATTGTGAACGAAAAAATTTACGTTTTCCTGTGGTTTTGGTTCGTGATTTTAAGCGTTTTGACGGGATTGTCTCTTATTTATCGGGCGGCCGTCGTCCTGTCCCCGCAGATCAGGCAAGCGCTTTTGCGCGCTCGCTCGCGCCTAGCTCCCCACGATCAAATAGAAACGATCGCGCGCAAGTGCCAAATCGGGGATTGGTTCGTTTTATACCAATTAGGTGCTAATATCGATCCCTTAATTTACAAAGAACTGGTCGGAGATTTAGCAAGAAAATTAGACGGGAAAGAATCCGTATAGATGTTCAAATTTTTTTTTACAAAAGTGCCTATTAGAAAGACTAGAAAAATTAAAAAAAAAACAAAAAAACTCAAAAACAGGGAGGTAGGGGGGTGAGGGCCCTGAATATTTTTCTGAATATCCATTTGTGATAACGATAAAAAAAATGTAATTTTTTTTGATGAATATTGTGACTGATGAATTATTAATTAGTTAAAACTTTGTGAATGAAAATTATTCTTGGTGTCCGCCATTTGCCCAGTAGTTTTAAGGCAAATGACCGCTTTTAACTTGGCCTTGGAAAAGCAGGTTCCAAGCAGTAGCACACAAAGTTCACCTACCAGGTTATAATAAATTTTTAGTCTTTCATTATAATTTCTTTTTTTTTTTTTTTTTTTGATTTTGATGTCCTAACAAAAACTAAACGGTTTTGTGGAAAAAAAAAAAAGAATACCAGGGTGTGACCAAAATAAAAAAGAAATACTATTTTCGCTTGATTTTAAACTTTAATTTTATAAGATAAAAGAAAAGATATCTCGATCCTGATTAATATTTAATATTTAATTTTTATGTTTAATTTCTTTGTTGAGTTAAACGAAAAAATTATCACATGTTTTTTATGAAAGTGTGTTATTAAATGATTTCATGGATTTTGTTCCTGCTGACTTTGTATAGGTATTTTAAATGAAAAAATGGCAGTGTTGCCAAGTCAACTTAAAAAAAAAAACTCATGCTGATCAGAAAGCTTTTTTTTATTAATATTCTGAAGTATGACTTAGAAACTTGGATGACTTGCTTGCGGACTCAACTGCTGCAAATTTCTTATGCTGTATAAAGAAAAATTTTGGCATTACGAGAAATAATGGCTGTATTCTTTAAGCCTGCCTATAGTTGGCTTGTAGCTGCCATTGCTTCCAAATTCTGTTATTTCAATAATTGAATTACATTTATAAAATATAAGAATTTTTTTTCCTAATGATTTTCAGTAATGGTAACAAAGTTGTTAAAACTTGTTTGTCAGTTGAACAAAATGAAATTTGATTGTCAAACTGCTTGAACTTTGTTGAGGAATGATGTGTGATATAGTAAAGCTCAAAATGACTGGATTTTTTGTTAATTTGAAAAGTATTTGTTGTGGAATTTTTCTCGTAAAGAAACTATGCTTAAAATTTCCTGTTAATATCATCTATTAATGTAAGATTCCATTTAATTTCTTCCACTAACTTTTTCTTGAGAAGCATAAGAAAATACTTAAATTTTGGCTGGCTTTGTTTTTATCTGAAATGGTTGGTAATCTTCAGAGCAGTCACTGCAATACCAGTGATGTTTCCCAACTGGTGTTGCATCAAATTATTTGTTTTGAGAATTAGTTTATTAACAATACACAGGGAAATGTAGTAATATTCAGTGAAGATGCACCCTCACAGCTTTTGACTTATTGAAACATCATGAAAAAGCTATATAAAATTAAAATATATATCAGTATGAGATTTTTAATTATCTTATCAATATTGTGACATGTCTTCTAAAACCATTTACATCTTGTTACCAACCCAATGCAATTGTAGCATAAGAAAATTGGACTAACTTGAGATAAATTTATGCCGTAATCTCTGAATTTCCAAATTTGAAGGAACTTTTTGCCTTTCCGAGTTTTAAAAATCTGGTTAGCTTTTCATTCAGTTCTTCTAATCTAATGCTGTAGCAAGAAAAATATTAGAAGGCAGAATTGAATCAAACAAATTTTGTGTTGTATTTGTATTTTAAAAAGAATAATTTTTTAGTGATTGAAATTGTGTTTAAATTATAGTTGGAAGAAATAGACAAAATTTCACATGAATCTGTTTGATTTTTTTAAAATTATTTTGTTTAAAAACCATAATTTAAACTTAGCTACAAAGGTGAAACGACTTTCAGAAGTTTTGAAAGAAAAACTAAGAATCTAGTTGCAGAAGGTTGGTCAGTTTTTTCCATATTACTTAGATTAATGTAAATGGTACTTTTATCAATACAAAATCAGCAGTGACATTTTCCTGATTTCATGAGTATTGTTTCATTTGTTTAAAATAATTTTGAAGTGCCAAGCAATATTTTGACTATGGTCAATTATGATTGACAAGCAAAAAGAATTTTTGGTTCAGTTTTGAACAACCCAAATTGAAGTGCAAGACCGATACTGATCTCCTTTTGTTAGGGCTTTCCCTATTGGAAATATAATTCATCGAAAATAATTTTCATTTGGACTTTGAAAAAATTATTTAAAAAAAAAAAAAAAAATGTAGCGTTAAGTTTTATAGTCAATATGAAATTTTTCACTTTTTATTTTTATATATGACAAGGAAATCCATCCAATTTGTAAATAAGAGGATCGATAAATCAGAAAGAAGTCTGATATAAAAACAACTAGAGCAATATTTTAGCTCGTAATGGAGTTAAATCTTTTTTGAAACATTATGTATTGAGCTCAATTGTTTTTGGCAAAAGAAAAAAACATTCCAAATGTTTTTAAAATTAATACCATTCCAAATGCTCAAAATTTTAGTTTTAAAATTTGCAATAGTTCGTATTCAGGCATTCCAATATACATTGTTAAGTGCAATGAAAGAATTGCAATTCGGTGTTTGTTTTTGTTTTTTCCTTGTAACTGAAAACAAGACTGCTAATTAAATCCTCTTTTTGAGCTGCCTGATTTTGATTAAAAAATAAATAAATAAATAAATATTTTTGTGGAGAGTAGTATATGTGTAAATGCTGTGAAAAAAAAAACATATCTTTTCCATAAATTAGAGCGAACAAAAAAAAAAAAAAAATGGACCAATTGATGTGTACCTAGGTGACGTGTAAATGTGTGTGAAACAATCACACTTATCGTGTGAATTTATCGAAAATAACAAAACATCTTTACTGCCATAAAGTTCGATTTTTTTTTTAATAGTGCAAATAGCTTTGCACAGTAATTATTTCAATTTCTCGAATATATCGGAACTTGAGAACGTTTATCAATTTGTCATACCAAAATTTATGCTTAAAAAAAAAGGCAGAACCATTGCATTCTCTCACGTTTTTGATATAATTATTTAAAGGGAGGAGATCGTTCTGAGTTTTATGATAAAAAGAAAAAAAATTCACAATTTTTGAAGAATGCCATGGTTCTTGCTTGATTTAATTTCTGTGATTATGAAATCTAAAAAATAATTAGTAAATAAGAAAAACTTGACAAAATAAAAATGATTTAGGCAATGACTAGCACAATTTTGGTCATGAAAAATCATTTTTATTCCCAAGTTCCTCAAGTTTCAGTGAAATTACGTGCCTTTGGGAGTTCTAAAAAAGATCATACGATTTATATTTTTGTATAAAGTATTTGTAAAAAAATATCGACCAGAAGTTGCGCAAAACTTTTTATGTAGAAAAAAAAAATTAAATTCGAATTTTATACAAAGTTTGTCATTGAGGGACCAATTGTTTTCTTTGAATTGTGCAGTAAAAAAAATGTTCATGAAATTTATATCAATATTAATATAATGCTCATTTTTCTTCTTATCTAAAATTAATTGCCTAAGTTCTTATTTTAAAGAAAAAAAAAATGTTTCCCTTGCCTTTTTACTGGTGATGCAGCACTGTTGTGCATTTTTAAAAGAACCAACGAATAATTTAATTTTAAATGACTTAAATGGATCGTTATAAACTGGCTCTGCCTCCGCTTGGTGATGAATTTTTCAAGATGATACTTTGTTAAAATCTTGTTTGTATTTAGGCGAGGGTATCCTTTTTTTTTTTTTTTTTTTTTTTTACATATTTTAATTTTTTTTAAATGTCTCTCGCCAAACTAGTCGGACGGAGGTGGTGCTTTTTCCATTTTTCCAATTTGTACAGTAATGTTTACCCAATTTTTTTTCTCGAGTTACTTATTGTGTTCATATTATTTTTATTTCTTTTTAGATTAATTTTTAATTATTTTTTTCGCACAAGTTAAATACGCCAAAATTCGTAAAGAAATAGGATTTATAATAATTATTGAAATTAAATGAAAGACATGTGGAGACTGTATATTGTACAATAAATTTGCTATACAATAAATCTCAAATGCTTATAAACGAGATGATTGATTTTTTTCTTGATTTGGAATTTTTAATTACCCGTTTTATTGCAAATTAAACCTAATTCTTGATTTAAAGGCAAAAACTGCTTAAAATTTCTAGGGATTTCTTAAAGATAATTATTTGGCATTAATTTTTATTTAACTACTTGTAGATCTTTTTAAGTAAAAAGAGTAAAAATTTTACCTGTAGCCTAATACGAGAGCTGCGAACTATCGCGGCGAGTGCTCTACTATTAAGCTGCATCCGCCACTTGATAACCTGTTCGAATTTGGCTCTCTGAAAGTGAACAATTGAAATGCTGTTTATTTGACTAGCATTGGAACACCTTAAATTTCAAGGAACACGTAGCAATGTACAGCTGTTCACTTTAAGGGAGTAAAAATCGAACCGGTTACCGAGTGGCGGACGTAGCTTAATGGTAGAGCACTCGCCGCGATAGTTAGAGATCGAGTGTTCGATTCCCCGCGGCTGTCGTCTTTGGCTAGGTACAATTTTTACTCTCGTACTTAACTTATGATCTATAGGTGGTTAAATAAAAATTTATCATTAAAAAGGTTAATAATTATTTGTGTCAAAGACATCGGCAGATGTAAAAATCGCTTAATTTTTTTAATGTACGAAAATAATACATCATTTCGCATGAAATGACACAAGAAAATGGATAGGTATCGTCGAAATTTTGATAATTACTCTTCTTTAATTAATCGGAAAATTTAATTAGTGACACCATCGCATGTTTTTACTACCTCCGTGACGTCGCATTTCATTAATATGTTGAAATTCAAATATGACGTCATGCATCAATAGTAAAAAATTGACGCACTTCCGGTACTATCATTAACCAGACTCTCTGACTAAACACGATTACAATTATACTAAGTAAAAGTCAGTAATTTCGGTCATTGATAGTGGTCAGCCGGTAAAGGCATCAGGACCCATCCAATTTTGGAAAATCCCTTGTACGCTAAATGCCAAGTGAGTGTCCTTTGATCGGAGCTTTCCCAAATTTTCTAAAGCTCCTGCAGGCAATCCGTCTTATGATCTTTTTTTCCCTTTCACTAATGTCTTTGAATATATTTCAATAAATATTTGCAAAGAATTACTAAATAAAAAAATGAATAGCAATCGGTATTGCTGGTAAGGGATTTTGAAACGAACAAACAAAAATATATTATCGGACTCGGTTTTCGACCTTGACCTTTGCCGTTAACAAGTGGGTATTCCATTGGAGTTTATCGCTATGACAATTTTTTCACTTGTTTTTCTAAAAGACGAGGTTTCGTACTTGTTAGACAGAACAAATATGCGGGAGAGCCATCAATTTAAGTCTAAACTAAGCTTAGTCCGTTTTTTTTTTTTTTTTTTTTTTTTTTTTTAATCTTTGTTCAAAATTTGAATTTTCCTCTTGCGGTCTCGCTTTTTTGTAAAAAGTGATAACTCCAACCAACTGAAATATCTCTAAAAAATTTTTCGAGCTTCTTAGAGCAGGAAACTTAGCGTTAAGATAAATGTCGTGACTTTTGTATTTGTAATTTAAGTTTTAATTGCTCTTGGTTTTCTTAAGCTTTTCAAAAAAATGCAAGTTGGCACTGATAACTTAGAACCGGTTTGCTGGAAAATGCTTCAAGGTCGGTATGTGAAAAATCATTGGGATTATCTCATCTCTTTTTCCCATTCAATTTGTTTTCCATTATTTAACACTTAAAATCGAATAATCTCTATTAAATGCCCCGAAAGAAGTTTTTATTCTAATTGGAATAAAACGCCTACAAAACGTCATCTAGTACTAAATCCGGTCTTCCTCATATATATGACGTATACATCAAAAAATTCTTAACCAACCAGGAAACCGGTATTTAATCAGATTTTTGCGGTGACGACCAAATATTAATCGACCCATGAGCTCGTTTTTTTTTTTTCACATAATTCCCGTGTTTTTATTTGGATGGCCATGACCGGAGAGAGATAGCTTTTGCACGTCCCTCATTTTTTGCGGTAAAGCAAAATAATATCCATATTTTAAAATGCGATGAAAGTCTAATTAAAATATCACATTGCTGATATATTTTTTGTTTTTCACAAAGTTGTTGAATAAGCAAGTTTTTTTAAAGACAATTTTTTCGTATTGCTCAGTGCACAGGTACGCAGTGCCTGTTTCCATTATGCTCATGAAAATTTATTGCTAACGCCCATACAGAAAACTATACGGTACAAGATTTCCTGTAACAAGCGAGGGGATACCGTAAGCGGGGGTGATATCGGCCTGCGTCGATGAATTTGACCGTTAATGCAACTTGTTGTATGTTTTGAAAATTAGAGATTAAGGATGTCCAGTTAGTTTACGAGTGATAATTTTTTCCTTTTTGTGACTGACATTCTAAATGTAAATGACAACAGAAATGGGGTTTTCCTTTCCAAAGTCTGAACTTGTTTTTTATCTACCAAAAGTTAGAGTTTTGGCTACAATCGATCTCATATTTATTTTTCTATCTGAAAGGATTTCGTTTGTTAAACGTTCATTTGTTTATGTTTTGATTTCACAGCTTTCCAAGTTACAAAAAATAATCAGTAGGTACTTAGTATTATTCGTTTAAGTACACCCAAAAAAATAAATGGCCTCGTTCGCAATACAAGCGATGTTGCTTAGCGACAAGACTGGTGAGTGCTTGTTGCAAAGCATATTTACAAGACTTGACGACATAATGCATTGCGGAAAGCACTCACAAGTCTTGCCGCAAAACATTTTTACTGCTTAGACCTAACTTAGACCCAAAGCAGAATTTTTTTGGGTGTACAGGGCTGTGTTCAACTCATTTTTTTTCGAGGAAAAAAACGACTCGTATTGAACGGCGTGTAGCTTGAGTTGGAAAGCGAAAGGTCGAAAATCCCTGCGACGAAGTTTGAAACTTTTTCGAAATACTGCCCTGGCATTTTCTCGATGAAGTGGCGTATCGAAATTGAAACTAAAATTTTCTAAAAACAACTGCTTATATAAAAATAAATAATCGTCTGGAAGAAGGCATAAAAGGGTTAAAAAAAAAAAAATGGACAAGTCATCTTCCAGCTATTAATCTTGAAGAGACTTATCTCAAAGTCGACAACCCACGACGCATTTTATAGACATTCTTTACTCACCTACGCTCTTTCAAGGTGTGCCTGCCTGCTTCACTTCTATATAAACGTAAATTTTTCGAATGTTTCCTCAGAAGAAATTTTGTCTTCAATAAATTCAAAAAAAAAAAAAAAAATGGCTTTGTTTTCTGCTGCGCCGTTGATGCTCAATTGCAGTTGCAACAATTGCATCGTAGCTGACGTTACGTAATTTCGCAACAGTCGTCGACCTTGATTGCTGTTTAAAAAAGCTTTATTATCGGTCACCGCTGGGACGTTTTTAACCGTCAAAAGGCATAATAGCCAGAGTAAACAGAGGTTCGTTTTGTTTTGGTACACGTGCCAATTTAATAGCAAAGGGAAACTAATTCTCCGCCACTATACAAAGGGTAACCATTTGAGGCAGAAATCGGAAAAAGTGTAAATTTGTCTCGGGGTGCCCATTTGGACTATCTCCTGCGTAAGAAAATCCATGCCAATCCACTTTGTTTTATCATTTTTTTTTTTTTTCCAAATGGAGTTTATTTGTTGAAAAACATGTAATGCTTGCTTATGTTATTTTAAACCGAAACTTGCTAAATTTTGAAAAAGAAAAATGGGAGATAAGATAAAGCCGATCTTGCTGAGCTTAGTAAAGCTGAATACGGAGCGACCGATAAATGAGCTTTTTTAAACAGCAATCAAGGTCGACGACGGTTAAGGTCAGCTACGATGCAACTGCTGCAGCTGAAATTGTCCTGCCTAAAAAAAAGTTAATAACAGAAGTTAATTTACGTTTTCACTAATGAAATTACTAGAGGGTTTCCCCTTCCTTCCCCTCTTTTAATCATGTTTTAAAACATTTCTGCCCGAAGGACCTTTTTTTAAGCCGGTCGATCTCGCCTTAGTGTACGGTACTGAATCTTTGACGACACCAGATCCCGTTCTTGAAAAGGTAACCTGAAAGGTAGCGTTTGACCTCAAATGTGAAATATTTTTGCAATAAATTGAGCTTTCAATTTTGTAAATAAATGGGATGGATGTGGATGACCGTATCGCGGCAGTGCCTTGGGGGGCCATTCGAGTATTACGTAAGATCTTCTAGGAGTAACGGGTATGTGGTACCAGTATGTGGAATGGATGACAAAAAGAAAAAGAAAAAGAAAATTTAAAAAAGAGTTAGGCGACGGATTTCACAATAAACGTGCCTTTTTTAGACATTACTAAACTTTGCTGCCTCGTTAATGATGCATCTCTCACCTTTCCAAATTTCGAGATCGCTCGACTCTTAAGGTTCTCATTTTTGCAACTTTATAACAGCTGCTTGATTCAAGATTCTATTGCAATGTGCTTATTCCTCCGGACACCTGCTGCTTTACTCGTCAATCATTTTTTCTTTTTACTTTTTGCTTACAGCCCAGCCGACACAAAACATCGCAACTCGTATTTCGGTAATAAAGGACGAAAATATGTCTATCCTTGATGTAAAAACAGACTTGTAAACTCGACTATCTTTCACATTACCGTAAAAACCTAAACGATTTTATTTTGTGATGGTACCTTGGAAATGGCTTTTTATTACTTCACATTTTATATCTTAATGTTTACCGAATCCATTTTTAACGTTATTTAGAAGATTCGCTCCCTACTTGGTGAGTTTTCGGATCAACTTTTTTTCCCCCAGAAAAACATTGTCTAAACTTTATCTTGACAAGTTAATCTCAGGTACTAACTATTTTTCTTTATTATTTTATAACTTGATTAATGTCGGCGCGAACGTGTTAGTATACATTTTTTTCCCCCTTCTTTGATGCAATTGGAATTGATTTTTGACTTTTCTTTATAACATACGAAAGCTTGTTTTGCTTAGGAAGAGATTTAAGAAATGAGCAGCAACTGAGTTTTGGTTTTGATTAAGGTCCTGGATTCGGTTACGAAGGGATAGTGCAAAAAAAATTTTGAAAATGGCGCAGAAAATGATGATGTCATATTTAATCGTCGTTAATTGAAAAGATATATTGCTCCCATAAGCAAAGTTTGAAATACTGATTTTGAACATACACACTTTCATGACTACCGAATCACCCTACATAAACGGGGCAATCAAAAAATTGAAAATTACACGAACGGGACAAGAGATTTTTTTAAATTTTTAATTTATCTGTAAAGGCAAATATTAGCAAACACTGCCTTCACTATTTAAAAATTTTAATCTGCAAAACTACTATTTCCATAGCTTTTCAGTTTTAAAAAAATTAATTTTTACTCCTTAAAGTATTACAAATCAAAAAAATTACAATAAAAAAATATAAAAAGTTAAAATAGATGTAAAAGCTGTGACATAACTTTACGAGATATCCGATTTTATTACTTCAAAAAATAGAAACCTGGAGCACGCTGCCCCGTTTGTGTAATTTGGAATTTTTCGATTGCCCCGCTCACAGAGTTAATTTCCATACGAAAATTCTTTGGTGCCATAGAGCCAGACGTCTCGCAACATTCCTGGGCGTGACCTGCAAAAGCGTGTCTTTTTGAAAAAAAAAAGATCGATTAAAGCTATTTTTAGGCGATGTCTGATCGGTTCATCGATTATTCACCGACCGTTCCGACGGCCTTAAATGACGTAAGACGAAATGCCTGAAGCCTTGAGTCCATAGCTGACTCGGGAAAAAATTCGATGCCATAGTGGATGAAGTCAAACGGAAAAAAGGTACGTTTAACCTCCTTCCCTTATCACGTCGGGGAAAAGATATTTCGAAGCCGATGCGAACACTTAACAATGGGGTTCCTTTTATATTTCCATGAAATATATTCTTGCTTTTTGATAGGTGTGGAAAAGTTAATGACGAACCGGCCTTTTAAGAATAATCCAGGAATTTGAACTTTGCCCGAATTTATAACGCGTTTGTCTTCCTCCGGCTTCTTCCATAAATCTCTCGGGAATTGCTTTCATTCATGGTTTTCTTTTTTTTCTTGTTTGCCATCCATCATTTTTACGGTTTTATGTTTCCTAGTGTCGATACCTAATTAAGGCGACTTCTTTGGAGTGATACGCGCGCGTTATGCCGCCGGGGCCGTTACGCTCGAAAAAATTATTGTAATCATTTATAAATAAACGGCTCTATAATTTCCGTCTAATTATTTGATGAGAATGTGGCGTGAGCTCTCACGAAAGATACGGATTCTGCAATTACGACAGAATCTTCGGCCTTTTTTTTCTTTCCAGGACTTGTGATTAAAAGTTGCGAAATCTTATATACTCATCTTAAGCCGCCTAGTACTTGAACTTTGACGCGTGTGAAAATGCGATTCCGAAGAATATCTTTAATGCAGAACAAATATTACGCTGCTCGGTAAACATTACGGCTCCTAGAATTCCTGTTAAGATCGAGGGAGATTTACTCCACGGACATACTTGCTGGCAATATTAAGGGAAACCTTCAAATAAAGTGATGTAACTAAAGGACAAAGGAAAGAAAGGAACACTTGAAAATGTGGTTTTTTTGATGATCGGTGGGGGCCATTGCAAATGATGACGAAATTTCAAAGAGGCGTTGGGCTAATGTGGGGAAGAGGAGTTTTCCATTTCGTATACGCCGTCTTTTGATTCTGCTTTTAATTGCAGTTTTTGTCAGATACCGTTTGGTTCTCATTTGGTCTTCCATCTCTGATTTGGCGGTAATTGTACCTCTGCAGATTCTAAAGGATTTTTCTTTTCCTTCTACCGTCCCTATTTTTAAGTCGTATCCTGCCCGGGAGTTGGGAAGTTATTTTGTGGTACGACATAAAAAACAATCAGATAGGAAACATATATTAAAGCTTTAAATAAGAGCTTAAAGCTTAAGGATCACCTATAAATATTAAAAAGGGCAAGGCTACTTCGATTTCGCATGCACAAAACAAATTTCGATGGAAAAACTTGAAAGGATCAAGTCCGTTTTGGAATTTTTAACATGATCATTAAAAACTTAACACCTTTGAGATGAAGAAATAAAAATGAAAAACCCCTGCATTACTTTACACTTTTTTTTTCGCTTCCTGTTGAAATGTAACAACACGGATTCAAGGTTGCTTTAAACCCGAAATCAAAATAACCTTTTATCATCTTTTCAAAATATGTCAGTTTTGAAAATCTAATTATCTTACCATTTGAAACAGATGTTTATCTTGCGATACCTACTTACCGAATTTAAAAACTGAAATCCCAAAACAACAAGCTGCATCTCAATTACAGTTTCCTAATGTAAATAAAAGTCTACATTTCTAGGGTTCTACTGAAAAAAGAAAAAGTCGATTCCTTTGTTGCCTTTTTTTTTTTTTTTTTTTTTTTTTTTAATCGAGTTGGAAATTCGAAAGATCGAAATGAAGTAGCCGCATGATCTCCAAGACGGGTTTTCATAATTGGACAGGTCATTTTTATTTAAGTAATAAAACTGTTTTGAGCCCTTTGCGTAAAGTCGTAAATATATTCTTTGGATATGATTTTTTTGGTGGAAAAAAAAAAGAAAAAATTCCCGTGAATTTCTTTATTTTGAAAAGATTGACATCTTCTTTAAAAAATAAATGGTCGGATTTAATTAGTTAACGAAAGTCCCCAACCACACACCTCGCAGGTATCAACTGCCATGGTAGGGCCACCCTCTTTTATTGTTTTATGACCTTGTAATGAAAGACTTCTTACATTTTATGACTTTACTCTTTAACACTTTACATTATGTTATGAAGAGATTTTTTTTTTTAAGAAAAGAAGTTGACGGATTACTGTCTTTTTCCTTTTGGTAGATGCGATTATCGTTTGCCCGAAAGGAATTGAGTAAAAAATGGTTTCGATAAAATCGTAAATTCAGGGACGATAATCGTTTATACAGCCCACAATTTTTATCTTTTGCAAAGGGGGAACCCGTAGTCCCGGGTACCTTCAAGATTTACGACCGAGACGAGATCCGAAAACAAATTTAAATAACTTGTGCCAAGCCTTTACTTCTTATCAGTTTAAAAAAAAAAAAAGAGGTCTCGGAGGTATAGATAAAATTTTAATTCCGGAATAAAAAATATAAAAAAATTAGAGAAAAATCAAGTGTTATTGAAGAAAAGTAAGGTTCGACCACACACACAGAATCATTTACCATCCTCCATCGGTTTTTATTCAGATATATGTTTCCGAGATGGAAGGTACCGGGACGAGATTTTTTACTTCGCAACTTGATACCTTCTCGAAATACATATTTTCATCGTCTTGTCATTTAATTTAACAGCTAACGAATATAATCAGTCTGTCACTTTGGTCTGTCAGCCTTTCTGACCTTTTTGTCGATAAAAATGTTTCTCTTTGTAAGAATAATTCTTGAAATTAAAAAGAGCTTCATCACGATGGAATGCAGTATATTTATAGAGAGGATCTTCGTCATTATTATTGTTAAGTCTCCTTCAAGTTACCTTTTCGATCTATCAGAAGCTATTAATTTGCTTTTAATCAACTCTGGCTAAAGATACTAAATTACAACTTTAAATTGAGAGTATTGTCTCCTATTTCCAGTTGATTTTTCTTACAGTCAAGTAAAGACTCGTCAACATTTGAGTTTTAACGATAAGCCTCCCCTCCTCAGAAAATTTTGAGCTTCTTCTGCGTTGGTTTCCCTGTTGTTTGTTATGGTCCGTGAAGCTCAATGTGACTGTGCTTAGGAAAACCTTTTGACTGTTTTTTTATTCTTAACTTGATGCCGAATGGGAAACTCTTCGTCATTTCAAGGGGAGACGGGGTCAAAAATGGCTTCACTTGAGCTTTTAAAAAAAGCACGTGGCCAGAAGCTTGGCTCAGGTATTTATACTAATGTGCTAAAAATTCCTCACACTGTTATACAAATCAAATTGTAAAAGCTGCACCTAATTTCAGCTTTAAAAAAAGTCTTGTCCAGAAATTGTACTTCCCTAGAGCGGCGTAGATTATGCCATATTCTAATGTTTCTCTTTTTTCTATTTTCAGGTAAGTTTTCTTTAATCAGTTTTTCGTCTTGCTGAACGCCGGTAGGTAAGATAAAGTAAATAAAAGGTCCTGCTTATGGGCCTGCAAAATAGTATAACTTTAATTCTTCCATTCCCTGAAGATTATTTTAAAAAATTACAATTTTTAGAAGGCCTTATGTAAAACAATTGCTTTTATTGTTCCCCTAAGATTATTTTAGTACAGACATTCTTGTCACATGGGTTTTGTTGAAATTCTGGTAGCTAAATCTTTTTTTTTTTTTTTTTTTTTTTTTTTTTTGATGATTTCAAAAAAAACTTTTTTTTTTTTTTTTTTTTTTTGTTATCAAATGCAATGCCAGACAATAAGTTATTGGTGAAGCACAAATTTTAAAAATAAACTCGTTAAGTCAACAATAACTGGTCTGTACAAATAACAAGGAGTACAGGTTCCCCCGCCGACTTGAAATTGTAAGCACTACTCCTCCTCTCCCCTCTTGCTAGGAAAGTAATTTATAGCGATCATAAAAATCGGTTTAGCCATTTTTTAAACTTAAAGAATGGTCCATCTACTTTTTTAATGCAATTATAAACATTCTTTTATTTATTACGGTTTGCAAGAAAAGAATATTTTTGACGTTTAAATACATTGTATAAGAGGGATCACCAAGGAAAGATGCAAATATCCTTGCAAATGATGCGCCACCCGCGGATTTTTTTTTTTTATTATCGGCGGTTAACGTGCAGATAAATTTTTTTTGATGGGATACCTGAAAGGAGTCAATGATTGTTATTAGAAGCGAGCATTCGTCCTAATTCCCGCCTAAACAAGCGAAAGCTGATTAGTGTAGAATAAAAAACTAGCTGTTCATTAGCGATCCATAATTCTTCTTAGCGCCTAATTTCATTAGTTCGGTAGTGTGAAGTCTGCCTATTAATTATTTCAATCGGCACTTTGATATTTTTACTAATTATATTGCGTTTCTTTAAATAATCTTCTGAGACGTTTAGCGAGGATCTTCAAATAAACAATCATATACCAAATTTTTTAAATGGAAAAAGCAACACCTGTCTTGTTTACTCAAAGCTCCAGGCGGCACGCCATCCTTTTGTTTTTTCCTGGCCAAGACCGAATCGAACATGATACCAACCCCTCACTTACATCTGCCTTCGTTTGAAGAAAAAGAAACAAAAAAAAAAAAAAAAAAAAAAAAAAACAGGTGCCCGTCACTTGAGGTACATCATCTGCCGAACGTTTAAATCTGGTCACGAATGTATGATTCGACTAACCGATGTCTGAGCCACCGGTGATGGTTCCAAGGGTATAAAGCAGACCTAATCGGTGATACAGTGTGATTCCAAAGTAAATCTCTTTCCCTTTTCCGGGTTTTGAGGATTTATCCCGGTGTAAGGAGAGACCAAAGTTTAAAAAACCTCAGTACCTAAGGCGTTTTAGTAGATGTAGGATTCGCTATAATTTCGGCCAGAAACTATGATCTCGCCAAAATTAATGCTCACGAAAAATTTTAAAATATCTTTTTGTATTTTTCCTCTTTTTGCAGAGTATAAATTACGTTAACTGTTTTTTTTTCTGATGTCGGTATTAATAAAAAATAAAACGAAGGAGAGAGAAAATAAAAATAGTTTATGAATCCAGATCTTCGTGAGTTATAAACGGAGTGGCTAGTTACCCGAGGAACAGGTATTTGACCTTAAAGCGGGATGCCCAAAATAGGCCTACAAGGATCTACCATTAAAACTTTTTAAATTTCATTCATTCATCTTTCATTTTTTTCTGTTTATCTTGCATTGTTTTTTTAATCAAAAAATCCGAGTCGGTAATTTGTTATCGATGTTTTATATTTCGGCAAGGGGATTCGATAAGTAAAATTGGCGATTCTCGGAAACGTTTGGTTCGTCCTATTTTTAGAGGGACCGTTGGATCTACAGTTAGTGGTGGCACTAGGGTACTAATTGCTCTACTAATTGAATGCGAATCAATGAGAAGTAGGTGAACCTGTTGGAGGAATTCCATCTTACTCGAGTAGGCCACGCAAAAGTGTAAATAGTTCTAATTAACTTGTATAATTATCTAATTGGTTTCGTTTCCTTTAGAAGCTCGTGGCCTTGCTACTCCGGATTATGCTTATGAACTTTTGTTTTTAAAAATAATATTTAGCCATCTGCTTCGGATTAATAACCGCCGATGAGTTTAAATTAATTCAAGATCCTTAACAAGCAAAAGTATGTCATTTTAATTCGTTATCGTTTTGATAAGGAATTTTATTTTTTTATTTTATTGATGGTCGGTTTTAAAATTTGATAATCGGCGCAAGACACGATTAGATGGTTTCATGATAAGGATTCACCTTTGAGGAGTAAGTAAATGTTTGATGATGGTTTAGCAAATATACAGATGTGCGTAGAACTTCTTTTACTCTTTGACTTGTTTGTTGGCTGAGGATATGTTTTATTGTCATCGATAAAACGGTTGATATTTTTTTTTATTTTTTATTATTGATCGTCAGATTTTGTCAGTTTGATTTGAAAGAAGTTTCCCTGTCTATAGAGTTTGCGATTTTTTAAACATCATGCCAAACAATACAAACATAAATGTAAATGTTTATGATATGTGAAGGGCCGGATCCTTGGCTTTCGTTTGAAAATTTAAAGGGGGCTGTAATTTTTGAAAAAACTGGGAAAAAATTGAATTGTGACATTATTGTGGTCTGGAACTAGGAAGACGGTTCTGAACCAGAAAATTTTATAATTCAATTAGAGTATCTCATATTTGTTCAAAAAACAAAATGGGTAATAAATGAAGGAAACAAGGCCCCAGGGCGCAATAGCATTATATGATGCGCAACGGGGAAAAGCCACTTTCAAATTGAAATTGTATGGGGTAAGCACAAGACCTGGGTACTTTCGGCTGGGGCAGAAAGACTCTTTAGATAAATATCAGCGATGATTTTGTCCTTTCGATCTTTTTGTAGAAACGTCGTATGTTTCCTCTTGGTTCAATCGATTTGAACGGCCCAGGCAAAGGGAGTTTAGGCGCTAAAATTTCGCTATCAATTTTTGATGCACTCAGTGCTGTGAAGTGAAAATCCATCAAAAAGTCTTGAGTTTTTTTTTTTTTTTTTTTTTCAAATCTCCTTTTATCACAAATAGACCATTAGTGGCATTTCGTGTCGGAAATTATAAATGTTAAATTGCCGAAGGAATCGGGCTTTGCTAATGAAAAAAAAGATTTTGTCTTGTTATGCTGGTTTGAAATGGTCGTTTATCACATTTCTCCGATTGCTGATTTAAGCTTAGGCAAAAAGAAAACAAAGGACGTAAGAATTTGTCAGCATTTCACGGATGGATAACACAGGAGTTAAGTTCCTTCCATAAACAAGAAACGCAATATCAAATTACCCGCACTTTAGATATTCTTTGTTATGTCGATAATTGGGCGTTGCTTTACCTTTGCGATTTAATACCAAGATGACAGTAAATGAGGAAACTGAAATTCCCTTTTCCGTTTTATCCTTAATTCTTAAACAAAGAAAAATGATTATCGAAAAAATAAAGAGAAAATATTATTTTGTCACGCTCATTTAAATTTATTAAGGATTAAAAAAAAAAGTGAAATTAGAATTGTCAACGAAGGGAAGCTAAAACCGATTTGATCGCTGGATCGAGTCGATATTTTTATTGGATATTGATTTCTCTTTATAATTTTTTTTTCTAAACCGCAATTGGGTTACTGAAGATGTGTATGACAAATTGTCACCGCATTCAGCTTTTTACAGGTCTCCAGAAGAAAGTGTGTCATATCAAGCGCTTAATCATTTTTTTTGTTTTTTTTGTTTGTTAGGAGACAATCCGCGTTTTATAATAAAATCAAAATTAGGGTATAATAACGCTAATAATGTTAGCTTATTTACGTATTGTCTTCTTGTTTATCTTGTTTTCATCGAAGCAATTCTTTATGTGGACAAATTCTGAAACACACTCCTATCGGATCGCAAGCCTTTTTTTTTTTTCTTTTTATTTTTGGAGGGAAATAAACAATGTTAATGTCATGCAAAAAAAAAAAAAAAAAAAAAAAAGATAAGATAAGGTTTTGTTAGAATTAGGGTGTTCCTTGTTTTGGTAATTCTTGAATTCGAAAAAGTAAAGCATCCAAAGAGGTTCTCCTTAGAGCACTGACAAACTTCCAATTTTTAAAAACTTTTTTCGATCAGCGAAAAACTCTCTTGCGCAAATATTGTAGTCTTTGGCTGAATTAGCATGATTCACAAAACATGAAATAAAAGTGCATATATAGACAGACAGAAGAACGTGCATGGAAAATTCATTTTATGTCGATATGCAGATTTCCGATTTGGTCGATTTTCAGTCTTAAGAAGCTCAAAGGCAAAAAAACCGTCATAACTCATAACGCCTCTTCTTTTAAAGGCGTAAAATTAGTAGCCAATTTGTTGTAGGCGGTCTTAATGTAAACCCATGTTTCAAATGTTGCAAATACTCAAACCGTAGATTAATCAATTTAAAACTCATCGAAATGTACGGTGTCTGCGGCTCGTGAATTCCTACTTCTTTTTTTTTTTTATGCCGAACTAGTTTCCATCCACGAGGTGGATTTCATTTCGATTGCAATTTTTGGATAGGAGACCCGAAATTAGTTTAAATGGGTTTATTTTCGTTCTGGGAAAGCTTACTTAGGAATTCCTAGTTTCAGCAGATTACCCAAATTTTTGAAGGAAAAAAAATATCGACGGTATAATATTTATTTTATAGTTTGACGGCGATTTTCACCCAAACGATTTAGCTGTTGCCGTCTAATGCGAATACAAGCCCCCTGGACTTATTAGTGTGACTGAAATGCCCCAATCATAGGACCGATATTGCCCCTATAAGCCGAGTGAACGTAACCACATTTTTTAAACAATGTGTGTTCCGTATTTTTAAAAATGCAGTTAGGGCTATTTCGCTTACAGGGGGCAGGAAAACGCCCCGCAATGAAACTCTTCCCTTTTTTGCTAAGTTATCCACTGTGTTATTTTCTCGAGAAATGAATGAAATCAAAATAGTTTCCAACATTCCAGGATCTATTTACATTTGTAAATAACCAAACATCCTTTCGCTTGACTCTTTGTCTTCGCCTGGAAAAAAAACAAAACACATTTTATACGTTTTTTTGTTATTTAACCTTGCAAAATTTTTGAGAGGCGCCATCTACTTAAAAAATGAGCTTTATATTTTGCTGATTATTCAACTTACTTAAAGCGTTTTGTAAATGTTCATCCCGTTTTCAGATTTCTTTTAACGAAAATTTTCAGACAACAATAATTATCGTCTGCGAGTATTACAACTTCCACCTGCTAGACTTTTTTGATTATATTATAACATTGCACGGATCACGATTTATACAGCACACCGGTAATGACCAGCAACTACTCTTTTTAATCGGTAGCTTCATTAATGTTTTTTTTTTTTTCTATGGGAAATTGCTCGTTACAATTGTCCTGAAGTCGGTGACCTATGGAAGAGTTTTGCAGAGTTGTCGAGGAGAACGGAAAAATATTATTTCCTTTTTTGTTTAGCCTTCATCGACTAAAATATTTTAATGACTTCTTTCTTAATCTTGGATGTTTAGTTGACCACACCGGAGCATGTGAGAAAATTAATGAGCCGTGGAGGAGGCGTTACTTAAAACCGAATTGAAATAGCCTAATTGAAGGTTTTTTTTTTTGCTCAAGTCGTTGCCAATGAAAATTTTAGAAACAAATATTTCGACTGAAAAAAAAAAAAAAAAAAAAGTTGATCCTCGTTGTCTGAGTCATTTTTGTTAAAATTCTTAATCCGTCTTGATTAATCGAATGAGACAAGAATATTTCGCGAATAGACCGCAAATCATTTCGGACGTATGCAGGTGTGGCTGTATTATCGTTAATTTATCATCGGGTATGCATTACAGTCTCCATGTAAATAAACTTATAGTTTACTGACCGGCGAACATGGAACATGGAATTCGCAATCGAAGAACACTGCACACGTGTCTCTATCTCGGTTATCGCATGTCACTTATGGTATGCGACAGACGACCCATATTCTCTCGCTTTCAGCGTTGACTTAAGGAATCGATGATGCGATCACAAGGAAGCCCAATTAATATATCGCCACCAGATTTCTTTAGGTTTCAATTTTGAAGCGTTCTCTAGGACTTGATCTCATACGGCCAAAACTCAAAAGTCGTCGTCGAAAGTCGACGAAATATGCACCAAGAAGCACGTGCCGATTGGCAGTCTTATCGACAAGGAGTTAAACAAATAAATATAGAGACGAACGTCTTCGTATGATTTTATGATACTTTAAATCGTCAACCTTGGAACTTTATCTTGAATGATAATCGTCTCAATTAGGTCGATTAGACCCACTATCTAGATCGCAAACACTTCGAATTTTTCGGAAAAAAATTGGTGTGCCGACCCCATTTTTTAAACACAAGTCATAATTAGTTCTACTGTGATTAAGGGATTTATTAATAATCATTTAAATCCAAGTGTTCCTCAGTATATAATAAAATCTTCCACCAAATCAAAGCGTATTTTGCCAGCTTTTGTCTTCTGATCGTTACACGTAGAAAAAAAGCTGGGTTCCTGCTACTCAATGTTGAGTTGGGTTCTGTGACTCCTAAAAATGAATTTGATAAAACCGAAAATTTAGTAATTGTTACTACGCGTTCGTAATGATTACCTAATTTTTAGTATTATTATCAGCTTAAATGTTTAGACGTCACAAGAACCAATTTAACATTTAGTAACAGGAACCGAACTTTTTTTTTTCGTGTGCCAAATAAAATCCTCTTTCGACCGGCAGCTTTATGTATGATTTTTTTTTCTTTTTGAATTTACGCTGATTTTAAAAAAAATATGTACACAGTGATCAAGTCTTTGAAATTTTTTTATTAAAAGGAGCTTGCTACGTTTTTTACTGTGAAATCTTTCTGGACATTCGGAAAGGACCTTGCAACGGTTTATTTATTCTGCCCGCTTTTCCGAATATTGGACCGGTCCTGTTTTCGTTTTTTACGTTCTCACTTGGTCTTATAGACTCAAAAGACTTTCCGATCCTCTTTTTTGTATCTTTCTTGATTTGGACCTGTTCTCTCCTCTCTTCTCTCCTAAAAACAGCACTGGGGTGTGAGGACTTAAATAAATATCAACGTGTCAGATTTGAATTGCTTTCTAGGATCTTTAGCGGGAAATAAATGTTGCGGAAACCCGAAATATGCACTTGATTTGTTGGTAAAAACGGCTGCGGTCCGAAATTGGTTAAACAAAGCCCAAATACGCTTTACGTTAAAATGCTAAGTCCCGCAATTTCTTATCGAGTCTAATATTATTTCATTTTTGTGAAAAATTTTTCACAAAATGCGTTCCTCACAAAATGCATTCCCAAAAGAGCACTTTTATAAAAAATTCTCAGTTGTACCCCTACAAAGACGTATTCACGTCAAAAGGTCATTTCTCAGGTAGCTCGACAACTTCTCTCTTTTCTTCTAGGGTTAATGACGCAAAAATAATAAAAACATACACACACACACATACAAAGTAATAATAATAATAAATCCCTTTTTAGTTTTTGGGGAGTTCTTAGGCTAAACATCGTATTAATTAATAACCGTGAGATCAGAGCTTTTCCGGTCTTCTACAAGGGGAGGAAAAACAAAGAGGAATGAAAATGGCGAAGTCGACTTCAATTCAAAAATACCGATAAAAAAAGTAATCTCGACTATAATTTTAAAAAATTAAATAAATAAATAAAGGGGAACTCGATTTGGAAATATCGACTAAGGGAAAACGGGGGGATTAAAAGAAACAGGACGGGATTGTTTTTTGCGAGATCTTACCGCTACCGTACAAATTCGAGGTTTAAAAACGGGTTGGCATATTCTTATGCCTAGCCTAAAAATATCTATTTTGGTGGCTCTGGGACTTTTTCAAATGATAATATCTCGACAGTAATATTTTTTTTAAAAAAAAGGGGAAATTTAGTGGAACACACCTCGACAGCTTAGGAAGAAAAAAATTGGCTGTTACAATCATGAGGGGGATACCTAATTTATTAGAATTAACTGGGGGAGGGTAAAAATTGAGAACGTTTTGGATTTTAATGATATAAAATCAATGGGAAAACTCGACAGGTTTGATGGAAAACAAAAAGATAAAAGGCATCGGAATAATAAAAACCTCCGTCTGAAGTCCTTTTGCTAAAATATTTTCAAATGGCGATAGATTCTTACTTATCCAGCACTTTTAACAGTGACCTGTGCGTTCTGTCTTTAGCTTATGGCGAGGGTGATTAATTAACATCGATTTTTCTAATTTAAAAAAAAAATAATAATAATAAAGAGAGAAAGATAGGAAAAAAATGTTTATTTTTGAGGAACGACATGAAAAATATATTTTAGCCTTGAATTTCAGTGGTTGATAAAAATGACTTTTAGAGATGCTCTGAATTACTTAAAAACGACTGGGACTAGGTTCATTCACTGGTGGGTAATGCAAAAATAAAAGAAATGGAAAATTTTGAGGTTTCCCTAAAAAGACTTATGAGCCCAAATTAGTCAAAAATTTCAATCGTTGCAATCTCGTCTATTTTTCTCTAAATTTTGTTCAAATTCTGTATTTTTACAGTGAGTTACTGAAAAGATGTTTACCGTATTTAATTAGGCAATTGAAGCCCTGCTTTTGAAAAACTTCCTTTGCTTGCAAACTAAGAACAGAAACCTGCTCCTAACTTGATGCACCCTCTTAATTTTCAATCTGTAACAAAAGTAAGATTAGCTCTTGGAAATCGGAAAGGAAATGCATATCTTTTAAATCTAAGATTTTGCTTTTATCAAACTTGCTTACATGCATTATTTGAATATAAAAGTGGTGTAAAAACTCGGCTCGTTAATCTGATAGCGGTGATTTATCGTCTGAAACGACGTTTTGCTGGAACCCGCAAATGCGGATAATAACAAATCTCATTACTCACCGCCAAGCATCGAAGGAGAGGAAAAAAAAAAAAAAAAAATAGTGTAGACAAACGATTTTTCGGTCTCGCAGTTGGAATTCAAAGATTGGAGTTTAATTTTCGGTCGGATCCACGAGACCACCTTATAGCTCTTGTGTCAGATTCGAAATGGGAACTTGGAAGGGTCAACGTTTAACTTTTTTATAACCGAATAAAGATGAAGTGGATCTTTTGGAAAAGAGCATAAATGCAACTCATCCTCAAGTATTAAATTAATCATTTGATTACGAAACCGATAATAGTTCAACGATTTAATTAATCGACATGTTTGGAATTATCATTATCTCACGATGGCAGGAAAAAAAAATCCCTCTTTTCCTATATTTGACAACACTTTAGATAAATCTCGAGTGGAAAATGATGAAAAAAAAATTCGAAACGACACGAAAATTTTGATATCGTGATATCAATTACCTCTTGCCTTTTCCGATAAAGCTGTTCAAAGAATTCAGAAACCAAGAATCGGGCGATATTTTCCTATTTCGACTTGAACTTCGATTCGGTCGCTTTCCTATTCTTATCGTGAAAGAAAGTGAGATTTGGCCCACTATTTTAAGATAATTACTGATCTGCTAATTAATTCGGCAATTAGATAGCTATATTATCAGCTGCAAAACGTGCATAGGCAGCCTTTATCTTTGATAATCGTCTACTGCTGCTTGGAATTGCAATCCCTTGATCCAGGCATCTTTTTTCATCGGGTTAATTTCGGGATGTTATTAATGATTCAATCTCAAGATTTTCCACTAGGACAGTTTTTCCGTCTTTAAAGAAATAACCAAACTGTTGCTGAAAGACTACCTTTTTACATTAATATCGAGTTCAAAAATGGATCCCGAAATTCCGGACCGTATTTGATATTTATGTTCGAACTGAAACTACTCCCGGTTGCTTTTTTCTCTTGAATGGGAATCGTAGATGAGAACAAGATTCAAAATAGAAATTCAACTATAAAATTAAGGACCGTTGACAAAATCCTCTGTGTAATTTTGTCAGACATAAAGGATATTGTCGCTAAGGAGGTTTGCAAAAAAAAAAGTCGTCTATGTCTTTCTTTTTGAGCAATGAGCATTGACAGCGTGTAATCGTCTGGGTTGCCTCTCCAATATATACGATTAAAATCGGAAACTAATACAAAAGCTGACCGAAAATTACTTCCAGATTTAAATCGTTGATTATTTTTTTAAATTAATCTTTTATCTTTATTGAATTTCCTGCATCCTCCAAACGTAAAGCTTTTGGCTGTGCTCAATGCTCAAGATTTCTTCTTGCAGGATCGTTCAAGTTTTTTCTACTAAATTCCCACTTTGTTGATTTATTCTTTTTTTAAAAAAATGCCTTAACCGATTAAGTAAAATGCTCACTGTTGTTAGGTGATTTCGGTAATGCGATGCAGGAGCTATAGCTTCCCGGGATTTGATCACATGTCAGGAAAAAATGGTCGTGTTAAATCAAAATAGGTAAAATTTCCGTAGATTTTCCGCTTTATCTGTTTTTCCCGGAAAAAAAAGATTTTATTACTACGACATGTATGAATGGTATAGGATCACGGAGGTGCTTGAATAGCAATTGATTATGCACACACCTAAACGACGATACCATTTCCTGTTCATTTTTATTTACAGATCGAATTTTTGTACTCGAACCTTTAAAAATTGATGTTGCATGTTTCATTTTCGTGTTTAAAATTATTTATGAGGCGATCCTAATTTCTTTTTCTAAAATCTCCCGAGCTAGGAAAAAAATTTCTGGGATTAAATTTTTAGTCAACTTTTCGATTGTCTGGCTCGGTAATTTTTCGAGCAAGTTAATTTTTTTTCTGCATCTTGATTTTTATAGCGATAACCAAATTAAAATTTAAGGGCGTACATCCGCTCATTATTAGCAGGAATTCATTTTTTCCTGTTAAATCTGGTAAAATAATCAAACGATCGATCAACGTACAAGGACGAAAAGGAGCATTTAAAAATTTAAATTAAAAGGAAAAAAAAAAAAAAAAAAACAGTAAGACGTTAATGCTACAAGTTAATAGATTTCATTAAGAGGGGACGTATCATTATGTTGAAAGTATGTATGTGATTAAAGAAGTATAAATTACATTATTTTTGAAGAAAGCTCCTGAGTTACACCGGCATTCCTCGATGGTCTTCTGGGATGACTTGTAGCAACATTCCGTCCAGGTAGCATAAGCTAACCATGCCTCGTCCCGAGTAAAATGGCATGTACCCTCGGGCAGGTTCTCCTAAGATTATGATTGAATAACATTATTAATGTTTCAACCTTCATCTTGAAATATTTCATTTTTAAACGTCTGGTACATTAACTTCTAATTCTTTGTTATATTCATCATCATCTTCGCTTCGTCTTTATCTCCTTATCTTCGTTTTTGTCTTATGACTCATATTAATTCACCGGCGTAAATTAACCATCTCCCTTTCGTGAACTTGTTTTGTTTTTTTTTCCTCCCCGAGTCACGGAATTGTCGCGACGGTGATGCTGTCAAATATTTCCCAACGTTTAGCTTACGACAGGGAAGAGAATCCAGATGAAAATCTGGAAGCCATCTCTCTAGGCATTTAGTTTCTTTGTTTGGCTTTAAATCGTTCTTTATGATTTGTGTCCTTAATTCAAACTCCCTGGAATCGGGTTTGACGGCCGAGACCTTGTGGCGGAAGGGCAGAAAATAAGGCGAAACAAAGTGAATAAATTAACGAAGGCAAACCGAACAGAGTAAAAGAGGGAAGGATGAAATATGTAAAAGGATACAAAGGAAAGAAGACCGTCATTAAGGCTGCACCTAGAACCTGACAAAATTTCTTTCAAACCGGGGTTTTGCAACTCCGGCAGTTGAGGATTAATAAGTGGTGTGAGCCAATAGCGTACATCGAAAGAATTTCTTGAAAACAATTTTTATCACATGATGTGTGTACAGTGGCGTAACTAACGGGCCCGCAGGTCCCGCGGCGCGAGAGGGCCCATCACTCTCTGGGGACACAACTAGGATTATACTAACTTTGTTATATTTTAAAAATTCAGGAAAAAAAAAAAATTAAAATTCACTTATTACTAAAAACACTTTTTTTTTCATACATTCTTAAGAATGTATATTTTTCAAATAAGGGGGGCCTCCTGATGCAGTTCGCGGGCGGGCCCACAAATTTTAGTTCCTAGTTTAGTGTGTGTTGATGAGTTACGAGTCTGGGTAAGAGCATACATGACCACATCAAGTGTCTTTTCAGTTGACGACAGTAAAAATCAAATAATTAATCCGATCAAGTGATGATACCTAATCTTTTCCTTATTGGATGATTATGAATGAGTAGTCCACCCAATTTCTCCTCAATTAATGTAATTAATTTAGTAGCTCTCGGCAGTATAACATTTTGCAATGCTGCGGTGCTGTTTTGTCTGTGATTTTTGTTTTCTTATAATCCAGTTTGAAATTCCAAGGGGGACTTGAATATCACGATTACCTGATATAATGTCATAAAAATTAAACAAATTCGAATGACGCACACTCCTATCTTTTATTTATCTGTCTCTGCTTTTTGAGGAAAAAAAAGAACGTTATTTTAGTTAAAAAATCGAAACAAAAATGTTCGTAGCTACGACTTTAAGAGAGAAATTGAGTTTTAAAATCAAACCAAATGCCATAGTGAACGATAATTTCGTGTTTAAACTTCATTATGTAGTTACTTTTTGGTTGTTGTTGATTTGTGCAGCTTTGGTAGTCAGTAAGGAGTTTATTGGGGAGCACATAAAGTAAGTGTCAACCCGTTTATTATGTTGATGATAGTACTAAAAATGTGGTTACTTTAGCTGCATAGCAGAGCTTGGGAAAGACGACGATGACAATCACAAAGAAAAATTTGTAAATACTTATTGCTTTTACATGTCGACTTACACTGTTGTGAGGCATTTGAACGTTTCGGCCCTGTTGAACAGGTAAATCGGATTTTGATTCGATTGCGATCGCGATGATAACATGATCTTTTACCTGTAAATAATTTTTAGAGATGTGGCCCATCCAGGTGTGGGCCCCAGCATCGACGAAACGGAGGAAGACGTCGTCGTCCACGCCTATTATCAATGGGTTCATTACATCTTGATTTTTCAAGCGGTTTGCTTTTTCCTTCCTCGACTTTTATGGAAATATTGGAAAGGAAGCGAAATAAAAGCGGTCTTGGTTGGGTTCGATCGTCGGAAAATAATGGACCAACTGGAAAAGCGCCACGTTCTCGATCAAGTAGATATATCTCTTAAATAGTATGGGGCTCGTTTAAGTATCAAGTCATCATTATGTGTGGAAGAAGGAGGTCATTAAAAATGACATAGTTTATCTAGGATGGCCGCGAAAAGAGATGACTTAATATTGGAACGGCTCCACGAGCTACTAATTTTTTTTTTCGTCTTGCGCTTATTGCTTAACGCATCATGCGTTTCTGGGGCTCTCTGATCAAGTCGATTCATGTTGCTTACTTCCTCGTCGCACATGCTGGGCCAGTCAATACTCATCTTATGAAGTGACGAAATGCATTCTAAGCCTGTTCTGAAAACGGCAACACGGCACTCTTTCTCGTTGCAGATCCAAAAATCTTTCAAAGAAAGATTGGATTTTTATCAAGGTTGGGCGTACGCTTTGATCCTCTGCGAAGTTCTAAATCTCATAAATATAATTCTTCAAATATTTTTGACTGATAAGTAAGACTTTTTCATTTTTTTTAAATCGATTTAAAAATAAGCTCCGGGCAATCGGACATTATAAGAAAGAAATTTTTAAATGAATAACTCCCATCTATTGAATGTATAAAGCATTCTGATGGATCGCTCGATATATTTGCTTTTTTTTTCCTCTTGAAAAAGATTTTTAACGCTATTTTTATTAGATTTTGATTCTATATTGAAAAAGATGGGAGAGATGTTTAATTTTGTATCAAGGAGGTCCGAAGGCCCTTTTGTTGTTGTACATTAAAAACAAAAAATAAAGTACTTATCACGCTATCGATCGTTATATTTTAATTTTAGATTCTTGGGTGGGAAATTCATGTCTTTGGGGATCGATTTAGGTTTACGGACGTGCGATCAAGTGAGTCCTCTGGACGTCGTCTTTCCCAAAGTAACCAAATGCACTTTCAGGAAATTCGGCCCGACCGGGACCATCATGTATTCGGACATTCTTTGCGTCATGGCGCTTAACATCATCAACGAGAAGATTTACGTTGCTCTTTGGTATTGGTTTTTCATTCTTTTGGCGTTTTCAGTAAGTTCTTTTTTTTTAAAAATATGCCTTTGGATTGCCCCAGGGTATATAGTTGTCGCTTTTAGATACTTGCAGTGTTGTGGCGCCTATTGAGCTACATCCTATATTCTCGATCCGGAAACTTGAACGTACTCACATCTGGGATGATAAGCGATTTGGAAATGGATAAGAAGGATTTGCTGAAATTAATGAAGCATATGAACTTTGCAACTTGGCTTTTTTTGCAATATTTAAGCACAAATATGAACAGGGACATGTTTCGAAACCTTTTGCACAACATGTCCGAAAAAATCCAGTGTAAAAAAAGCGTGGAAGAGGACAGATTTAACCGAAAGGACGATGGATTAAAAAGGGACTAAAGCACACATGCTCACACACACAAAAAAAGTCAGACTTAAATTATATATTGCTCATATGATTATGCAGCTTTTTTTATGTACATATTATAATTTCATAATTTTTTAAATAAATAAATAATTTATTTTCAGTAGGGATGGACGACAACACAAGATTTCTTGTGTTGTGTTCTGGTTTTGCGTTGAAAACAAATGAAAAACAAGATCTTGCCTTGGCTTGAGAATTGTTCAAGATTTTCCTATATTTTCTGATTATATGTGAAACATAACGTTTTACCATGCAAAACGTTTTGGAAAATGTCATGTTTGCAATATGATTTGATGTAAATAGGACAATTACCTTGGCAATGGACACAATTCCTTTCGCTAAATAATTATATGGCTTTGTTTATATTTTTTTGTTTACTTTTTTCTTCACCGCCATTACAAAAAAAGTGGGAGAAGAAAAAAATATTAACTTAGAGCTTCACTGCCTTATGTTGCAAGATCTTGAACAATACACAAGAACTAAACAAGACCGTCTTGTGCTTGTGTTGCCTTGTGTTGTGTCCATCCCTAATTTTCAGCCAAAATTAAAATTTTGGTAACCAAACAATCTGTGCTGTGAGGGATTCCTTAGACTTTTGACTAGCAACTTGCTAAGATTTTATTAATATTTTCTAGTCATAGGCCTATTTTTCCGTATTTCTGCTTTGGAAATTTCTTAGGGTTTGGCTTCGGAGTTAAGAATACTAGCACTGGCATCATTCCGATTCGGTGGACTTGTTAAGAGATGATGTGATGGATAAGAGAAAGTCTACAGTCGCAGTTGCCATGACCTTGCTTTGCCACTAAAGCATTAGTATCATTTTCTACTGTAGTTATTATTTATCGTTTAACTTATCAGTTACTGATTTCTTCCTAGAAATCAACTAGCAAAAAACGGATGCCACATAAGTTAAGAGAAGTTGCATGGAAAAAATAAATAAATAAATAGAGGGGCTAAGCTTTTGAATTACCGTATAAACTTTTTCAGCGATTGAGTAACCTCTCGAAATAAGTGAACGAATAAAGTAGACATTATTCAAAAAATATTTATTTCTTATAAAACAAACCAAAAGTTTTTATAATTTCACCTGCAATCACAAAATACATGTGAAAATATGGTACATTCTTTGTAAAAACGTCTTTGCATTAATGTTGGCGAGAGGGAAACAGACGAAAATTAAGGTATCAGAATGGCCACTTCTTACGGCCATTTTGATTTTTTCAAATTCGTCTCTTGGACTCGTTTGATTTTCATCCGTAATGAGTCATTCAAGCATGAGGTAAGCTCGACTTGGCCGATTTTCGACCCTTTTCCGCTTGTAAGCTGTTTACCTAATACTTGAATGAGCAATCCAGTCGAAATGCCTTTTTTAACTGATGGCACAAACTTGGTAAAAGCTTTATACACTTTGGTCCTTCCAAAACGTGAAATATTTCTCAGATGCCTTTACTCGATTCCAACGGCCGTGTATCGTCATCGCTGAAATCTTTGGATAAATCTTCTTTCGAGGACGATCGGCTAATGCTCTTCAATTTTTCCGACTGATAATAGTTTTCGGGGTTGCGAATCTGGTCCGCCATGTTCGTTAGCAAATCTTTAAACAATCTCCCGTTCATATTGGTCGCAAGATAGTTGAAGAAAAGCCATTCTCCGTAGGTGTGATTTCTAGCCACGGTCAACAAATCTTTGGGATCTAATTTCGATTTGGCGACGAATTTGAACGTAAACAAGTTGAACTGGGCGGAAGAATGAAATACAAACGATATAAATCTCCATAAAAGAGCTAATATCTGAAAATTTTAATCAATTTAGAAAAATTTCGATGGGATTTAACATGTCCAGTTCCGATACTTACCGTTAGTGGTAATAATATGACATACCAAAACCAAAGAGTAATATAAATCTTTTCATTGATTATGTTTAATGCCATGACGCACATTACGTCGTGGAATTGCAACGAGCCAGAAGGGCCGTATTTCCTAAAAGTGCATTTTGTTACTTTTGGGAAAACCACGTCCAAAGGATTAAACTCATCGTCGGTGTAATCGGAATAAACTTTCGGCCCGAGGTCTAAAAATTGACCGCCTAAAAAACTAGAGAAATGAGATGTTAAAAATTTTTTTGTGAATTTAACTTTTTTTTTTTTTTTAAATACTCACACATCGGTGAGCCAAACTTGAAAAATCAAATTTAGCAAATTAAGTAATTCGGAGAAAACATGGTAAAATGCCCAAGATCGATAGACAAAGAGTCTTCCACTAAACTGTTTCTGAACCTGTAAACAAGAGCAGCAAATGAATTATTAATGATTCCGTAGGGAAAAAAACTGTCACATATCATTTCATTTGGTCGCTACCGAATTTGTCCTTGACTTGTCACTGAGAAGCAGTCTTTTATTACTGTACTAACCTTGTCCACTTGTTTAACTTTCTTTTCGGCGTCCATCATATCCATTTCCGTAAAACCCTCGACCAATGCTTTTATCTGTTTTCCTTCTTTTTCCCGCCAGACTAAATGGGGGAGGTAAAAACAGAGAGCCTGGAAAGCTAAGACGAAAGGAACCCACTGGTAATAAGCATGGTGTATGGTTTCTTCGTTTTGGTCGCTAGGGCCGACTCCGGGATGAGCAATCTCCCTTTGAAAAAAAAAAAAATTAACGCAATCAGTGGGAACCACGAGCCCCTAAGGCGAAAAAAAGTTTTCAAACTCCGTTTACATTTTCTCCTTTCGGTTTTGAATTTTGGCAATTTGGAGCTCGATTCTTTAGGGCTGAAGGGGCGTTGTACCCCCTAGAAAACTTCAAGCCCTCCTATTCCCTCGTTTTGACTAGGGGCCCGATTTGGACCTTGTTTGGTTTACGTTTTTTAGGCTTTTTTGTAGACTTGCTTTGTGGCTCTCTTCTCTCCCTATTAAATATTCATTCTTATTACCTGAATTAAAAACTCACCTGTTCATTACAGATCGATTCAAATGTTTAACTACAGTGAATGTACCGGTGAAGAAGCAAAACCGATCTATCACATGTTCTAATTTTTTCTTGTCGTCCGATGGATCCGAATGAAGGCATCTTAAAAAAATTTTTTTTTCAAACATCAAATTAAACTGTTTAAATTGAACACGAACATGTCAGCATCCCCTTTTTTTCCCTTTACCTTATGTGCTCTCCAATGTATTCCTGAGCAGACACCAATGCAACACTAATAGCTAACATCCATACAGTTAACCGGTAATGCAATTTAAATACAAAATTATCAATAACTACAGTTTTAGCCTTAAAATTAATGTATTTTTTAATTCCATCCGCTATTTTCATCACCCCCGACATCTTTCTTTATTTCTTTTTAACTTTTAAAATTTAAAACACACACTGTCTATCAGCATCTTCACCTAATAAAATAGTTATCACTGTAAAATTGTGAGTACCGTATCTCCGCGTTTTATCAAAGATTAAAAACTAATCGATAAATATCGATCTCGATTAGGTAAACGTTTTGGAACATTTAAAGATGGCTGAAAAAAAAATTAAGTTTAAAGATAAGGGAATTGAGCACGTTCAATAATTAATAATAAAAGAAGTAAATGCTGAATGGCATGCTGAAATATGTCGATTTTCAGTTTTCTCCCTAAGCCGTTTTGTTTGACCTTGGTACCCGGAGATTAATTTTTTTGCGAAAATGCAAAATTCCTCTGAAAAATAAAAGGAACTTTTAAGTCCCTGATGAAACAACTTTTGTATTGATAGTTGATACAAATATAATTACAAATTTTAATTTAGATAAACTGAATAAATATATGGTGTCAGGTTAGGGCTTGTTTAGGGAGTCCAGGCCAAAAATTAACAGCTGGAACTGGATGGGCGTTTAACACCGATAAAGGCTTGATGACATAGATCCCAAACTACAGCTTTTCATTGGCAGTGGAACTTGAGTTTTGCAGCCATTCGGGACTCTAAAACGGTGTCTGCTGTCAAGAAATTCTCAGATTTTAAAACATGAAAATATTTTATTATGCTGAAATTAAGTTGATTTCTTTTTTACATTGGAAATCATCTACTTTGATGCCCTAATTCGAAATTTCGATAAGAGAACGTGCCATAGACAAAGTTTCCGAAGGAGCTGAATAATTTAATTTATTTATTTCCGAAGGAGCTGAATTATTGTGTCTGTAGTCAAACCTACCTACAATTAACAAAGTCTACCAAAGCCTAGAGATCCTAAAAGAGATTAGCCATACTTGTAATTCCGGTTCTTCGATATTTTTCTCCTGAAAATTACTGGTCCATTAAAAATATTTTTGGAAAATTCAGAACTTAAATATAAACAGTCAGGAACCATTTTGTAAACTTAAAAAATTTAATATTTCAGACGGGAATTTATGTTTCGGATTTATCGAAAAACCGGAAATGGCTGAATAGCTAATCTCTTTTAGGATCTCTACCAAAGCCTACCTCACTTTTTTCGAACACATTGCCAGGCATTGAATGGCTCAACGGAGAATTTGGTCGTTGACGAAAAGGTGGAATGCCAGCGTTCTCGCTGTGTGGAATTTATGTTATTTAATAGTACTGACACTCCTGAACTTAGTGCTGGCCCATTTTATCATTGTTTTAGGGTACTTTTGAAAACTATAGTATAAGCTAAACAGGGGCGATTAGAAAATGTTTTTGCCATTTACAATGCTCTCTAGGAACTTTGGCGAATCAAAATATTATCAAAAAAAAGTATGAAAAAGGAATCCTCTTCTGTCACATGATTAACCTTTAAAATGGCTTTTTTATTGTTAAAAACTAATTTAAGATAAGACGATTGCCATCAAGTGTCTTGAAGAATCCAAAGTCTGTAGGGTTGCCAGATGTACCTCTATTAAAGAAAAGGCCTCTATGTTTAGCTTATGGGGTACCACTATTGAATCCGTGATAGTTGTACCTTGTACCACCGAAAAAAATTTTTCCCAATGTTTAGCTTTTGGGCACACCATTACCTAAGGCGGAGATGTATCACATTTGTAATTTTAAAACCTGGCAACCCTGCAAAGAGCTTGTGTAGTAATTAGCCAAGCTTTGCCTGTCGGTTTTGACGAAAAATTTTAACTTAGTTTCAAGTGTTTTTTGTACGACTTCTAGTAATTTAGTTTTTAACTCTGTTTAGTGTGGACTTTGTGTCCTAAAAATTACGAGACTGAGTCTATTCATATACAGTACAGTGAATTCAGTTTTTTTTTACTACCTATTTATTTCGGTCGACTCTATGCAAGATCCTTTCAGAAGTAGCAATCATTTGCATTTTTTTTTTTTTTTTTTTTTTTTTTTTTTGCGATTCCGAAAAAATGGGACTATTTCAGTTTTAGGGGACGGGTATCAGTCAGGGGGTACTGCTCAAGATAAATATATTGTTTTTGGTAATTCCGACAGCAGCCGCATATGACTGAACGTTTACTTTTTGCAAAATCTGCTGACTGTTCTGTATCAATTTGAATGACTGGAGATAAATATGTGCCGAGATACGCTGAAGTGTATAAAAAATAATGCCATCTGTTTATTAAATCTGCACCTCCATTTTGTTCCAATGTTATGCAGTCATTTGCTCGTATTGCCGAATCGTTTGAAATTAAAAGACGGTGCAAACTTTATGTAACTGTTCGGGGTCAATAATGTAATGTTTCGAAAAGGATTGAACGCGATCTGTCTATTAGGACTGCTTTTATGGGTAAAAATGTCTCTTTTTTTTTCCATATTTTAGCTTATCTGTTTCATTGGGCAGACATAGAAACGTTGCGAATCGTAAATAGGACCTCCGGAAAACGATTTATGCCAAAAAATTATTTCGACCGAGTAATAGGTTTATTTTCGGGCCCTCGTATTTTAAGTTTTATTTCATATTCTTTCGCGAATTTTATAAGTTTAATTTGATATTCTTAATCGGCGCCCCGAAAAACCCTCTGATGATTTTTTCCCCAAATTTCAAAAAAAAAAAAAAAAAAAAAAAATTTATTATTTTTTTGAGAAATGACAAATTTTGAAAAAAAAAAATGTTTTTTTTCCTTAATATGGGTTTGATTTAAATTCTGTTTGGCATGTCGTCTAAGTACCCTACCAGGTACCCACACACACGAAGTTACAACCCAATCGATCAACGTTAAAAAATAAATAAATAAACAAATAATAATAATATTAATAATAATTAAATGCAATCGTCTTACCCTATATCGGAAGTAGGCTTAGTTAAAAAAAACTTAAAAATGAGAATATTTAAGGCCGATTTCAGAAATAAAAACTTTCGAATTTTGACAGGTCGACGATGTGTGGGGTTACCGTAATGGTTTACGATTTCCACCATCGGAAAGGTGTCCCCCTAAGAAGGGAGTCAAGCAGTAATCCACGGACGTTACACACCACGCCCATAAGCTAAATCCACGCGGACTGTAACGTCCGCACCGTACGTGCGGACGTTACAGTCCGCGTGGATTGGCCCCAAGTCGAAAAAAAAAGAGATGAATGAATGTAAATATATTTAAATTCAAAGTTATAATACAAAACCTTAACCTTTATAAATGGTCATCTTTTGACCAAACCTTAAAGGGTTAAATGATTATTATCATTATAAACGATTTTATTAATTTTTGTTTTAATTTAATTTTCGGATAATAATAATTATGACTTTTGTATAATTTATCAATTTATCAATTTATCAATCAAACTGATCAAACTGATCAAGCTGATCAAACTTTCAGATTTTGGAGAACAGCCAATCTTTGAGTGCCTTTTTTACTTCTCCGATCCTGGTTAATTCTAAAATGGTGGACGGGACACAGTTAAAAATTTTTGGAACGACATATTTAAGCGTTTTTTCACCGAATTTATTATACGGAATATGAAAATCGAAAGATTTAAAAGTTCGTTGTCTGGTAGTAACGGAAGCGGTTTTCGATCTTTCTTTCTTAAAATCATTACTATAAAAATGTCTTAAGATAAAACGGTAAAGAAATAACTTATTAAAAGGTAATATATTTAAATGCTTGTAGATTTCATTTAGACTCATTTTTTTAGATAGTTTGTCTGAAACAATTAATTTAACAATAGTGTTTTGGAGTTGAACCAACTTTAATAGTTGTGTTTTGTTACCGATTCCGTAGCTTAGAATACCATAGTTAATATGTGATTCCACCAAGGCAAAATACACTATTTTTAAGGTGTTAGTAGGCAAAAATTTCCTTAACTCATTGAGACAAGCTATTCCCGTTTTTATTTTTTTTTAAGATATTCAAAATGGTCAATCCATGTCATGCTTCCGTCAATAAAAACACCCAAGTATTTATGAGAAATTACTTTTTTGATGGACACATTGCAGCTACAGCCTAACAAGTTCCAATGTAAGCACTCATGTGAGTGAAACAAAAGTTCCCCTTCCGTTTGGATTGCTCCTGATCTTTTAATAGGTAACAACCTGTTTTCTTATCGTTTATTATTAAGTCTTGATCATGAGAATATTTTTGAATGTTATTAAATCAGTTTGTAACCTTGATAAAGCCACAGAAAAGTCCTTGTGCCCTGTTAGGCATTCAGTATCATCTGCAAACAGTTTAGCACTAGTGTGATTCGAAATGACCTTGGTAAAATTATTTACAGAAATTAAATATAAAATAGGCCCGAGAAGACTCCCTTGAGGGACGCCAGACTCCCAATCTTTTATATTACTTAATGTGGTACCAATTTTGACTGTTACTTTACGATTTGTCAGATAATTGTCAAACCATTTCAACGCATCATTACTAACTCCTATCAATTCAAGGTTATTCAGAATAGTATTTTTGCTTAGTGTGTCAAAGGCTTTTGAGTAGTCAATAAACAGAGCTGCAATTGTCCCATTGTTTTCAAGCATATTATAAACCTCATCAGTAAACCGTTCAAGTAACAATGGGGCACTTTTTTTAGGCTGATAAGCAAATTGGTCTTCTGAAATTATATTGTTTTCCGTTAAGTAAGTGTTAAGCTGCAACAGGATTACTTTTTCCAAAATTTTCTCACAACACGAAAGGATTTGCAATGGCCTGTAGTTGCTAAAATCATCATGTTTGCCTGCTTTGTATAAAGGTCTAACATTGGCTATTTTCATAGCCTCAGGAACAACGCCATTTTCTAAAGATAAATTAATTATTTTCGTAATTAATTGAATAAGTTCCGTTTTACCCTTAATATCGCTTATTCTAATACAATCATAACCTGGACTTTTTTTTTCATCTAGGCCATTCATAATTTTAATTATATCATCTTCATTAACTTTTTCAAATTTTGTTAAATTATTATACAAAACCTTACTATCCCTAGCCACATTATAAAATTTTTCAGGACAATCCGATTTGATCCTTTTAATTTCGTTGATAAAAGTGTCAACAAATTCATTTGCAACTTGTATTTCCGTTAGATCACGTTTCACGACAAAATTTTTTTTAATGATATCGTCAATATTGGCTTTTTTTTTCCTACCCAATATTTTGTTCACGTTATTCCATGTTTTACGCGGACAGCCATTAGCTTTCTGGAATATTTCTTGTTCAAATTTTATATATTCTCGATTAATTAACTTGCTAACCCTAGATTTTAACTTATGATAATTTGATTTCAATTCTTCATTATCCGGAGCAGAAAGCATTTCTTTATAAGCAACATCCCTCATTTTTCTTATCTCTTTAGTCTCTTTACTTAAATTAAACGGTAAGGTTTTCATATGTTTAGCTTCTGATTTTAGTTTGCAAGAATCGTAAACGGCCGCCATTTTATCGACAAAAACATCATAAAGTTTATTGACATTCATGTTGCTAGTAATAATTTTCTCCCAGTTAATTTCGTTCAACCTTAAATTAATACGTTTATTATCAAAGTAAAAACCACCCGTTTCCGGAGTTAATACTAGCTTATTTTTTTTATTTTTGAAAGATACTAATATACCTGTCATATAGTGATCAGAAATGCATTTTTTAACAATAAAGCTTTCTATAACGTTTAGTCTTTTAGCTAAAATATGGTCCAAGCAGGATTTGATTACTTTACCATTTCTGACAACTTCCCTGGTGGGATCTTGTATATAAGTGGTAAATAAATTTTTTAAAATTAAACTAATGTAATCGCTAACTATTAAATCACTAAACTGAAGAAGATCTAGATTCATATCACCCATCAAGATGAGCCCACCGTCATCACTCGAAAACTTCCGTTCCAACAAACAATCAAGCTCAGTTAGGAAAAATCTTTTTGATAATTTAGGCTGCCTGTAAATTGCCAAAATCTGAAAGTTTGATCCCCCCCTGTTCACCCTAAGAATCAGTGATTCAAAATTATTCGTTTTTATATCATCCCTCACTTCTACTTCTATTCCCTCTAATGTATAAATGGCTATTCCTCCCCCATCTTTTTTTTTTCTTAATTTAGTATATAAATTGTACCCCTCAATACTGTATAAACTTTCTTCATGTTTTTTAAATTGCACTTCAGTCAAACATATTATGTCAGGCTTTTCTTCAAAAATCAAATCTTTTACCTCCCTTAGTTTACCCCTAATTGAATTTATGTTTAGATTAATAATCAAAATGTTATTACACCTTTCTTTTATGGTTAAATTATCTTTGTTTTGGTGTTCATATCTTCGAGAAAAATTATAAATTTTATTTTTAAGACATAAACCTAAAATTTCTTCAATATTAGAATTATGATTGCCTGGTTCATTTAATACTTTCACTGAATCAAATCTTTATTTATTTTTAAGATTTTAAAAGGGATTTTGAGTTATTAACGTTTAAGTTCATTTTTTTTTTTTTAACATTTAAATCACTATATTGATTGCCTTTGAAATTTGTAAACTTAGCTTTCCGGTTTTGTTGAGTAAGAGGATGCCAAAAACTCCTACAAATCTTTTTGTAATTATTTCATGATGAGCTCTCTTCAACACCTTCCATTCCGTTTTTTTTTCCTTAACCAATTTTCAAAATTATTTAGTTCTTTGAAGTTTTCACGTCAAAGATTTTGATTTGTCATCTTTTCTCAATAACACTTTGTCTTTTTTTGTCCACACATGCTTCCATTTAAGCCCTTTTTTAAACACATTTTTTGCTTCCATTTCTAAGTTCCTGAGGTATTGTGATAAATTTTCCTTAACATAAATCTGTTCAGTACTCCCATTTTGAACCACATTATCCTGTGTAACTATTTTCTTCCTATTCGATAAGAATCTATCCCTAATTTGTCTACATTTAAATTGCACAATTATTGGTGGTGTTTTATTCTTCACATTTGAAAGTCTATGTGCTGCATCCAAGTCAGTCAAGTTTAAGTTGATCCCAAAAAGTTTAGCTGTATTGATTACAATTTCTAATGTATTTTCATTTTTTGTTTGAGGGATATTTTGGAGTACTAAATTTTTATTTCTGCTATATTGCTCCAAAGCAACCAATTTTTTTTCCAAAAAATAAATGTAATTATCTTTATCGTTAGAGTCCTTTTCTAAAGTCATAACACCATCCATTAAGACCGATATCATTTTCGTTTGTTCAGGCACAATTTTATTAATCTGTCCTACCTCTTTTTCCAATAAAGTGATCTTTGGTTCATAATAATTAATTTTTTCATTGATTTGAGACATTAATGTGGAGTTAGCTTTAATTTCTCTTGCATTCTCACTTAGAAGATAAATGACCTCAGCATGTCTCATTTCGCTTAATTTATCAACTGGAGTAGATACCGTTATATTTTGATCCCCTTCAAACAGTCCTGAAGCATTATCACCACTTAAGTCCATACGACTTCTTTTATTGCTTTCTCTCAGGGTTGATTGTTGATTAATATACTTATTAATTTCGCTGTCATCCATCTTCTTGGTTTCATCTTCTGATGAAAATTCAATGCTGCTATTTTCGGTGTTCGTTTGTAACCCCAAATCGCCTGCCATTGCCTTTGAAACTTTTTCATAATCCCTACAAGAAAGGCATCTCCATTTCTCTCTTTCACTTTTGTTCCTTGCTTTCTGAGTTTGTTTCTGTATACCACAACATTCGAATTGAAATTTTTCGAAGCACGAATAACAAAGCACATACTCGAATTGTATGCTCTTTTGACATTTACCACAATTTTCTCTTATTTCATTAGCTCTGCAAGCCCTACACGGTGCTTCTTTTAAATCGTCCGGTTGCAAACCCACGTATAACTCTTCATTACTTTTAATACCATAGCAATCCCTGTGAAAATGTCTGAAACATTTTTTGCAGAACATCCTGTCATGATCTTTAATTGCCTTCTTCTTATTACTGCATTTTAAATCTGCACATGCAAATCTACTTTTTCCTTTATCTTTACCTTTATGACCCCCCATGATTGCCGTTTCCAGGTTCGATTCGCTTCTATTTATAACATATATCCTGGCTGAATAAATTTATTGACTTAAATTTATGAATTCTCTCATTTATAACCTAACCCTGTTATTTCAATGTGTTCGAAGGATCCTCTTATCTAGCTTGAAGTCAAACGTCTTGTTGCCCTCAATGTTTAGATACAGCAATACTAATCAGTGTGGGGTCGAAGTGGTGATTCATTCAGAATAGCGGCTCGTGATCAGTGAAGTTAAGCAGCATTGATGACGGCCAGCTACTGGATGGGTGACCGCCGACACTCCTGCCCTCTAGCAGGCATTGTAGGATCTACAGTTACAGCCATCTTAACCTCGTTGTAATACGTAGATCCCTCAAAACGCTAAGTTGGATATATATAAAATTGGATATACACATAAAAATTGGATCTCTTTATAACGACATTGGACACTCATAAAAAACGAATTCATTCTAAAAAGCAAGTAGATGGTCTATGGCATCAAGCCGACCAATTAACCTCTCCTCCTTCTCCCTTTCTCCTCACCTTCCCTCAAAGTAAAAAAAAACTAATCAATGTCGTTTTTATTATTACCGGGCTCCTATGCCCATACTTATGATGAGAATATTCACAGCGTTTGGCCACCACGGATTTTCTGTTCTTTCTTCGTCTTTTTTTTTAAAAATTAACCACTACTTTTCACTTTTTATGTTCGTAATCTTTAGAACCACTTCTCTTCGATTGATTTTGATATTTTTAAAATAAATCTATGTATTAAAACCGTATAATTTGGCGAAATTATGTTAAGCTTCATCGACACGTCATCCGCCATTAATAATAATAATAATAATAATTCTTCTCCCTAATTTTGCACTCTACTCTATTTCGCAAAAGAACTATTTGTTTGGGTGCTCTTTCTCTTTGGGGTCTTTGTTGACTACTGACGTGCTCTATGACAAGGTTTACGACCTAGTCATTTTACTAATTGTGTCGGTGGAGAAAATTATTAGTTTTAAATCATCTCAATGGAAAGAAATGCACAGTTAAATTCATTAGGAAAAACACAACATATTGGCCTTATCAGGATGTCGTTCCCAATCTTTTAAATATTTGTTTTGAAAATTACTTCGATCTAGACTATAAGTTCTTGTTAGAATTTGTAAGTTGTTGAATTGAAATTCAGCATAAAATTAACCACTCGGTTCATAAGAAATATTTTTGATGATTTTTAAAGAAATCTGGGATCACGCTCCAGAAGGAATCAAATTAGCTTTTTAAAGATGAAGGGATAAAAAATCACTTGATATCTTACAGAAAATTACACTCCCTCATCGTACTTAAGATTTTTCTTTTCAAATTGGAAATAATAAAAAATATAAATATAAATATTAATAATAAAATAAAAAATAACAATTAATAATCGTAATAATAATAAATAAAGTAATCTTCCGCATTTTTTCGCCGATTTACCGGTACAAATTCTTAAGCAACAAGTTTTCTCCATCCGTCTTTATACGTAAAATTTAAATGGTCCCTTAATTTTCGGCCTTAAATAATAAGTAATAAAATTTGAAAAGAAAAGTTCTCGAGTTTCCCAGAAAATATTCTGGAATCCCGGACGTAAAATGTTAATAATTGTTCAAATAATGTTGAAAAAAGTAAAAGAGCTCGAAAATTCAAGTACCATATCAGTTGATAGTTGAATCGATTGTCGAAGTAGCTTAGTGGTGGAGCAATCGTCATGAAAACGAGAGGTCGATGGTTCAATTCCATCTTTCGCCACTTCGATTTAACTTTTCAACTGATTTCCTATGTTTAACTTATATAGTTCACGAACTTATAATCGTGATTTTCTTAATAAAAAAAGATCCATATCCCGTTAAAAAATAAAAATAATGATATCCATTCCCCTCTGTAAGTGCAAACGAAAATTAATTGAACTTAACTCCCTAATATGATTGTATTCTAAACTTAAACCCTGAATGATTTTTTTTAACCCCATTTATTTTCTTTTTAGTCCAAAAGAATATGTTTTATATTATTTATTGCTTTATTGCTTTATTTTATTGTTTTAGAATTAAGAAATATTTTTCCAGCTAATAAACAAGCGTAGGCTTTTGAATGTTTTATTCCCCGATTGCTTTTGATTTTTTGTTTACCCTTAAACAATTTGTGAGAATGTTTTTAATTTAGGCCTCTGCTTAAGGGTTCTTAAGCTAGCTAGCTTTAATTTAGGCCTCTTCTTAAGGTTTCTGCTGCTATTAGGCAGAGAATGGAGCTAAATGAGAAACATTCTCAGCTAAAGAAGGGACAAGATAATGGGAATAAAAAATCTTCTTAATCAGGAAAAAAAAAAAAAATTTCTTGGGTTGTAACATATTTTCAATCTGAAATAAAAAACGGATGAGGCAAATAAACTTATGTTATGTAATTTCATTTATTTTTATTCTTATTTTTATTTTTATTGGCCTTTAACAGAATTTTAAAAAATGTATTCAAAATCCAAAATAAGTTGTTTTCAATTAGCTCCTTCACATTACTTGTCTGATCCAAAGCCTAGGCTTCTAAATCCAAAACAAAATAAATAGAAAGTAAACTTTGTTGTCAAAGACCTAGTGCAGTGACAATGTAATAATAAAAATGTAAAGAAAATCCCAAACACAAAATGCACTCTTTACGGTTCGAAATTGAGAGCCTTGATGGGGACATCATATTTAATCTTAATCATTTTAGACTTCAACTTAGTTCTTAAGTCCATATTTTCGAGATAGGTCCCTAAAAGTTCTTAATTTCAAAAAAATGTCCTTCACGTAAAAGTCGTTCTTTTTCAAATTTGTGAATGATACAAGGAGAAAAACTTATCTGTTATCATATCATCCTGGTCGGTCCTCGTAAAGGAGAGTGAGAAGCAAAGAAAAAGTCGTGATCCGGGAACAAAAACGTTTTTTTTTTTTGTTGTTGTTGTTGATAATAACCAGTCTCAGGCTCTTAAAAAGGTAACTAATTTGTATGTTTTCGGTCCCTAAAGTCCCAAAATTTTAGAGCATAAGCCTGTAAAGGAGCCTTTTCAACACCTCTAACATACTTGTTCGTTGTAGGTTGGATGGTTGCGAATACGAGGACCTAGGTCAGCCTAGGTTAGACTTTAGTTATACACAAAGTTACGGGTGTATCAAGCATGACGGGAGATAAGCTGGAATTAGCAGTGCAGTTCACTTTGAAGAGAACTGCATACGATTGTAGACGATTTAATCGCCAAAAGATAAGTTACTTTTTAAGAAACGTTGCTGCTGTATGGACTAAGAAGATGATTTATGTTATTTAGGAGGACCTCGAGGAGAACTGTATTTCGATTTTGCACTTTAAGAAGAAACGACGGATCTTGTTTTGCGGAAAACCAATTCGTTGTGTCTGGTAAATGATTTAAAAAATGATTTGCAAAAGACAATCGTTTTGTTTGGAGAGAAGTTATTTTATGTTTATTGCCACGATTAAGAGCATTGTGAGCAGTGTGCCATTTACCGAAAGGGAGGGAACCCTTTTCTGTACAAAATATAACTACCATTGGAACCTACTACGGTGAAAGTTACTTTCAAAAACAATACGAAGTTTATCCCGAAAAAACCGAAGAGAAGTTCCTTGAGTTTCTCTCAGACTATCAAGATGATATAATTTCACGTGTACTCGATTTACCGCCTGGCTTTGATTTGGAATCTGCAAAGGACAAAGTGTTTAATATTTTATGCGTTTATCATTATACGGAAATGCATCCATTACAAAACGCTCCTAGGTACTCCCTACCAGAAGAATATAAACATAGCAAGGATTTCATAATTCCTTTAGACGAAGTGTCAAGAGTGTTAGTGAATTTGAATTTCCAATCTCTTAGGATGTACTTTGCTAGGAAGCTGGATTCTTTTGGTGCGCTTTCGATAAAAGCGGATTTTCGTTCTTTATTGACCAGTGACGTAATAATAAACCAGCGTTTACGACCCAGTCATTATACCGACGGCATAGGAGAGCAATACTTCATGAACTGGATGGAACCTGAAGAACGTTTGAAGTACATTAAGCACAATATAAGCGATCTCGTAGTTTTGTTTTTGCTTATTTGGCCGTTCCACACCCAGAAAAATGCTGCTTTGGGTCTAAGCAGAATAAATGTTTTGTGCAAAAACTCTTGATTGCTTTGCCGCAATGCATAATGTCGACAAGTCGAGCCATGCTGCTTTGCGGCAAAGCATATTTGTTTTGTCGCTAAGCAACATCGCTTGTATTGCGAACGAGGCATATTCCTTTTTCTGGGTGCAAGAAGTGATTCCAAACATTTTGAATATTTGTTTCGAAAATAATTTTGATTTGGATTTGTTAGAATTTGTAAGCATTTTCATTGAAATCCAAGATAAAAGCAAGCACCCGGTTGATGGAAGTGTTCTTGCATGCTTTTAAAAAAAATCTGGGATCACGCTCCGGAAAATGTCAAATTATCTTTGAGACGTAAAAAGAAAAGAACTTGTGATGTCGTTTCGGAGAAAAATTTGAAAAGATTTATGGAAAAATGGAATCATTTACATGATTTATAGGACATGCCAACTAAAGAGAAATCATTTTAAGAGTTACCATTAGTTTTAAATTTTGATTAAATTTTAACCTAATTGATGTATAGTAGACATTGCTCGTATTTTTTTAAATTTTTTAATCGGAAAAATTCATTTCCTTTCTTCTATTTTACTCAAGAAATAATTAATTAATTTAATTCAGGTTTAAGAGCCAGTTAGGCGCGAGGAATGGAATCACGATCACTCCGTTTCTCGGACGGAAGCTTTACCTTTAAGCTACGGCTCCTGGTTCCCGACAGAGAGAAAATTTCACTCTCTTATACCTAAATTTAATTAATAATTGCAGTCATTGCTCGTATTATATTTGCACCGGTTTGGCTGTCAATTTTAAGTTCAAGTAAGAACCTGTGTCTTGTCAATCCTTTTTAAATATATCTTTTAATTTAGTACTTAATTTTTTTTTTTCCTTAAGTTCAATGAAAAATAATACAACGATTTATTTTTGAAAAGATTTTTGAAATCAAAAATTTGAAAACTGTTAGTTGACCGGGCAAATCAGGAAGCAAAGATTAGCGGAACTCGCGCCCTTTTGGCTCCCTAGCCTTCGATACTCTTGCCATTAATGATTCGGGAAATACTTTCCGCTCAAGGTACTCAAAATTCGAATCGAAAATGTTTTAAAAATATACGAAAACGATAGGAAGAGATCGGGCTGTACAAAATTTGGCTATTTCACCTCGTAAAAAACTTGAAATATGCACTCGTAAAAGCAGAATGTTATCGTTACTTAGCGGTTAGCTGCCGTCTTCTTTCTTAGAGATGTACTTTCCTAACTGTATTTTTTTGTGAACTACAGCGTATTCTGTTGGATATGCCGGACTTAAAGGAGGCAAAAACAGTTGCATCACCTTAGGCCAGTCTATATATAAGTAACAGAAAAAAAAGTTAAGTAGCCGGATCTTTTGAGCGTATCGGCTCGGTTTATTTTATCGTAATTTGTGTGCAGTTGCGGCAGAATTAAATCTATTAAATTTTAGGAAAAAAACTTCGGACTCAGATTTTTTTTTAAATTGTGACGCAACTATGACAAAAAATATTTGGTTCTTATTACACTAGGTGACTATGGTACTTGCATCGGTACCAGAAATGTCGCGATTCCGGTGCCGATGCCGATTTCTTCTTTTCGGCTTGTGCCCCCTGGTTCTAGAAATGTTAAATTAATATTTCTTCCTTCAGTTTGTAGTCATTTTTCTGCTCACATTTTAGCCACTGCTTTAAATCTTAATCCATCCGGTTCTTAGATTAAATCAAAGTGCTTTTTTTTTTTAATTTTTTTGTTTATTTTTTAATAAAACCGAATGAATGGGACTCGCATTTATTATATTTTTATTCTCTGCCTGTGCCTTTTCGGCTATTAGAATTTTTTTTTTGTTTATCTGTATCAATTCTCGCCAACTTTGGGTAATTTTGTTCTTAACGTATTTCGACCGGTACCTTTTTTTTAGGGGAAAAAAAAATCTTTAAGCGCCGTTAATTACGCTTACGAAGTTATCATCACGATTACTACAAAAATAAACGATTTATCAAAAGAAACGATAACATAGGCTCACTCTGTCGTATCTCAAGTGGCAGCTTTCGATCGAACAACAAAAAGCAATGTAAACAAAAAACATTTTTTTTTCTGATTTGAGAAATCTTTCTGGAGTTGATTTTTTTTTTTTTTAAATTCTTCACCTTGAAAAAGTTGAATGCTCCGCCGCGCGAGATTTGGTTAAATTGACGCTATTATTCCGTATCACGGTTCATCAGTTGTGTGACTGATCAATCCTAATCGTGACTTATCTTTCCAGCATGGGATTAATCTTGTTTTTATATCCTCAGATAAATGGTTATTCCATCAGATTATAACGTTTGTCCAGTGGATTCCGCGACCTTTGGATCATCCGCAAAAAAAAAAAAAAAAAAAAAAAACGTCTCTTACCGCCTTTACAGGGAGGTTTTTTTTCCTTGTTTAAAGCTTTCGACGGCCTTGGTACCAAAGTCCGAATGGCCTTGGTGCTTGTTTTGGCTCCCTTCATTCATGTGAAAATCACGTACGGTTAGCTCAAGCACGTAACTTTGATATGCGATAATTAGCTAAAAAAGAAAACAATGACGTGGTTTAAATATTGGAATTTTAAAAAAATTGTAGCGGTTTTCCGCAAGTCTTAAGACTGAATGGCTTTCAGGTATTGATTTAATGCTTTTTGACCCCTTCTCTCTTTTCGGCAAAATTAAACATTTCGACGATCCCCTGCTCCGAAACATGTTTTCGAAATTTTTGAATAATTCCTAAAAAAAAGTCATTATTCCGGGTGCAAATTTTAAAAGCGAACTTGTTATCCTTGCAAAAAAGAAGTGGAGGGAGGGTGAAAATTCACGAAAAAATTTCATACCCAAATTACTACAGCCTTGAGTATTGCTTAAAAGCATGCCTTATGGATCTCGCGAAAAGATCCCCGATCAAGCATTTTAAGTAATTTCGATATTCCGTATGCATAATATCTGATATTCTTGAATGTGTATATAAGTGTTATAAGTGAATGCTAGAATGTAGTGTTGCCGATATTTTATCGATAACTTCGATATATCGATAAATCGCCACAAAAATTGTCGATATTTTTTCGATATTTACAATTTTAGCAATACACCATGCCTATAAATTTTTGGACGATAATTTGAACGATATTTTCGGGAATTTTTCAAAAGAAAATTTTTAGAATATGTACGAAAAAAGTAGTATTAACAAACTTTTTAATTTTTTTTTGGCAAACAACCTTTTTTTTTTTTTTTTTTTGCTTTTATGAAAAAATTAGTTCAGTTTATCGATAATTCACTTATCGATAGCTTTTCAATCAATGTATCGATAGGTCGATAACTTTTTTCGATTTACAGGCAACACTGCTAGGGTGGCCCCTAATTGTGGTATTATGCAGGATCATGATTTAGCCAGTGTCCCGTAGAGTCTTGCGTGCAACAAATTCGGTTACACACTCTTATATGCAGGCTAAAAAATCGAAAATTAACCCTTTGCCGGCCAAATTTCGGAATTTGGAAATACCCCATTCCTCCCAAATATTGTTTTTTTTATTATATTTATGAAGGTAAAGCAATAGGCCAAATGGAATTTAAAAAAAAGTGATGCGTCCGATATTGCTCAGTTATGCCACCGGTGATGCAAACTCAATTTGATTTTTTTAAACCGTTTTCCCGAAAATTTATTAATACTATTTGTATGAATTAAGAAGTTTTAGGGATCGCCGATTCCGAATCTGAAATGAATCTTTACTTGGGGGGCACTGTAAATTATCGGAAAAATAACATACACGGTAAAAAATTTTATGTTAAAAGTAACATAATTTGCCTGTAGCCTTGAACAAAACACTAAAAACAAATAATGTTTTATGGACAAACATTGTATTTTTTTTAACATAAAAAATGTGTAGCCCTTTTTTAGCAAGTTAACATAAAATTTTTTACCGTGTATGGATATTGATTTATGTTCTGGCACCCTGATTTAAAATCTAACATCGAATTTTCCGTAGAGGGCACGTGAGGCCTCCCAGTTGTTTTAAATTAACTTGCCTTTATTTTTCAAAAAACCGATTATTTTTCGAGTAATAATAATTAAAAAAACTGAAAATTTTAAAATTTAATAGTCCGCCGCCTTTCGGATTCAGAATTAGCAGTTCAAACCCCCCCGAAAATATTTAGTTTTTATTATTTTAAAACTTATAAACGTCTCTACACTGGAAAAGCTGTTCCGCCCATAAGCCAACCATAGGTGAAGAATTCTTGTTAAATATTGCATAAATGACTGTCCATCCGTTATGTACTTGCCTTTTAAGTTCATCAGAGTAAAAACAGCAATAAATGAAGCGTTTACAAAATTCGAATATAAAAAATCTGTAATATTTAAAATAAGATTTTTCCAACTATCAGCCATCTTGAAATTTTTTTTTTATTTCGGCATCTCAAAATGGCCGAAGTATTGGTTTTGTTAGCGTCGTTATTTGCCAGAATTTACATTTCATATTTAAAAAACATGAACCTAATAAAATTTTTGAAGCATTGGACCTTTTAAACCTCAACTTAATGAGTTTATCTTTCGATTTAAATGCTCGTTCAGTCTTGCAAAAAATTATTTCAATGTTTTTAGAGGCGAAACAAATCGACATCCCACGCCGTACATGTCGTGTGCGGCATACCGTCTTCACGCAATGTCTTTTCACATCAAAATTTGGCTTAAAAGTTGACATTTGGGTCAAGGATGTGCAAGAAGTTTACCCCGACGAAAAAGACCCTCCCTATCCAAAGATATTTAAGTTTTTATTTTTCTCCATATACCACTACGGAACATCAGATATTTGTCCGCCATTTTGAAATTAAAAAGTAAACAAAGCCGTTAGCTTGCACCGATTTAATTCACCGTTATCGGTTATGTTATGTTATGTTATGTTTTTGTTATGACTTAAAATAAACGATTCGCATCATATTCAGAATGTGAATGTGAATTGATTATGAATTTTCAAAAAAATGATGGCATTTTTTCAGTAAATACAATGATGTGTCAAGATTAGGTTAGGTGTGATCTGTAAGTAAGTAAATTATTTTCTCAGGGTTCAACTCCACACAAAACTTTTAATGCTCCATATAAAACCTGCTTCGCTGTAAAATCATTAATTATGTTTTATTTTCAAATAGAAAATCATTCAAGTGTTAATATTTGTATGCTTACAAAAAAATCATGTTTTTACATCTAATGCCTTAAAACAATTTTTTTTTAAATCTTGTTATTTTTATTTTTAAAAATTGATTCAAATCGTTTCAGCAGGCCAAAATTTCAGTGGTTTGTTTAGAACTTAAGTGCTTCCCAAAATCATTAGATTCCTTCTTTAACCAAAGTGTAAGAAGTCAAATTTTCACCATTTACCAATAACGTAAAGCTTTCAAGTCTACACTTTCATGTATAGTTTCTGATCCTTACCGAAACCATTATGTTTCCAATCTTAGGCAAGAATACAAGAAAACAAATCAGACCTTCTTTGCTTAGAAACAAAAAGATTTTAAATGTATATCTGGTTCTTTATCTGTGAATCTTTACAAAATCATTAATGTTTTTTCTAAAACTGAAGTATTTTTAAAAAAAAAAAAAAAAAAAAAACAATCAGCCCTCTTTTGTTAACCAAAACAAAGCTTTTAAATCCATTCTAATGTGTGATGTCTGATGTCCTATTGCAACCAAAATCTTAATTTCTTAGCCCTTACACAACAAAAACATATCAATCCCCATTGAATCTTCACCGCTTATCAGAATCATCACTCTCACCTCTTCGACTACTCAAAAGTTTTATTTCTTTATTGAACCTTCACCGCTTATGAGAATTATCACTCTTCACCTCTTCAACTATTCAAAAAATTAAATTCCTTATTGAACCTTTATTGCTTATCAGATTCATCACTCTTATCTGTTCGACTAGTCAAAAGTTTTAATTCTGCATTGAACCTTCACCGCTTATCAGAATTATCACTCTCACCTCTTCGACTACTCAAAAGTTTTATTTCTTTATTAACATTCACCGCTTATGAGAATCATTTCTTTTCTCCTCTTCAACTATTCCAAAAATTAAATTCCTTATTGAACCTTCACCGCTTATCAGAATTATTACTCTTACCTGTTTGACTAGTCAAAAGTTTTAATTCTGCATTGAACCTTCACCGCTTATCAGAATTATCACTCTCACCTCTTCGACTACTCAAAAGTTTTATTTCTTTATTAAACATTCACCGCTTATGAGAATCATTTCTTTTCTCCTCTTCAACTATTCCAAAAATTAAATTCCTTATTGAACCTTCACCGCTTATCAGAATTATTACTCTTACCTGTTTGACTAGTCAAAAGTTTTGATTCTCTATTGAACCTTCACTGCTTAGAATAATTATAATTATATAATTATTCTAAAAACAAATTTAATGCTTGGAAGAGTTATGACTTACAGGTCTTGTAATTAAAAATTGAACTGTAATTTCATTCTCTAAAGCTCAACACCCTTTTTTTTTTTTTTTGCAGTTTATGTTTTACTGCAATATAAAATATTATTTTCAAAACTTAGTTTGATCATACTTGCTTGATATCTTGATTTTTCTGATTTCTTAATTCTTCAAGCAACTATTATTATTATTATTATTTTTATTTTTTTTTTTTTTTTAACTTCATATTTTTTTAATGATGTCCCACCATTATTTTCAACTGATTAATTAATTGCTAAGCCATTATTAGTCATAAAGAAATTTTAAAATTATTACATTTTTCCGTTTAGAATATTTTGAGATGCCGGCATTCTTAAGCCATTTAAATAGATAGCCGGCTTGAACAGAATGAACTTACTATATGTTCCCGTGCATTTGGAAGCCCGAAGGGCGGTCCTTGACTCACCCGAACTAGCCGGACTGTGCTTACTCGGACTGTGATACCCGGACTGTGCTTACCCGGACTAGGCCTACACGAACTGTCCTTACTCGGACTGTGATACCCGGACTGTGCTTACCCGGACTAGGCCTACCCGGACTGAGCCCAACCGAACTGTGCTTACCCGGAATATGTCTACACGGTCTGTGCTTACTCGGACTGTGCTTACCCGGACTAGGTCTACACGGACTGTGCTTACTCGGACTGTGATACCCGGACTGAGCCCAACCGGACTGTGCTTACCCGGAATATGCCTACACGGACTGTGCTTACTCGGACTGTGCTTACCCGGAATGTACCTCCCCGGACTGATCCCACACGAACTGAGCCCACTCGGACTGAGCACACCCGGACTGTGCTTACCCGGAATATGCCTACACGGACTGTGCTTACTCGGACTGGGCCTCCCCGGACTGATCCCACACGAACTGAGCCCACTCGGACTGAGCACACCCGGACTGTGCTTACCCGGAATATGCCTACACGGACTGTGCTTACTCGGACTGTGCTTACCCGGACTGGGCCTCCCCGGACTGATCCCACACGAACTGAGCCCACTCGGACTGAGCACACCCGGACTCTGCTTACCCGGACTTGGCCTACCGGGACTGTGCCTACCCGGACTGTGCTTATCCGGATTGAGCCCATCCGGACTGTGCTTACCCGGAATATGTCTACACGGACTGTGCTTACTCGGACTGTGCTTACCCGGACTAGGCCTACACGGGCTGAGCCCAACCGGACTGTGCTTACCCGGAATATGCCTACACGAACTGTGCTTAGTCGGACTGTGATACCCGGACTGAGCCCACCCGGACTATGCCTACACGGACTGCGCTTACCCGGACTATGCTTACCCGGACTAGGCCTACCCGGATTGAGCCCACCCGGACTGTGCTTACCCGGAATATGCCTACATGGACTGTGCTTACTAGGACTGTGATACCCGGACTGGGCCTCCCCAGACTGAGCCCACCCGGACTGTGCTTACTCGGACTGTGATACCCGGGCTGTGCTTACCCGGACTAGGCCTACCCGGACTGTGCTTACCCGGACTAGGCCAACACGGACTGTGCTTACCCGGACTAGGCCTACCCGGACTGTGCTTACCCGGACTAGGCCAACACGGGCTGTGATACCCGGACTATGCTTACTCGGACTAGGCCTACCCGGACTAGGCTACTGGGACTGTGCCTACCCGGACTGGGCTCACCCTGACTGTGCTTACCCGGACTGAGCCCAACCGAACTGTGCTTACCCGGAATATATCTACACGGACTGTGCTTACTCGGACTGTGCTTACTCGGACTGTGCTTACCCGGACTGAGCTCAACCGGACTGTGCTTACCCGGAATATGCCTACACGAACTGCGCTTACCCGGACTATGCCTACACGGACTGCGCTTATCCAAACTACGCCTACACGGACCGTGCTTACTCGGACTGTGCTTACTCGGATTGGGCCCACCTGGGCTGGCCTACTCGGCTTACTAGGCTGCCTACTCGGACTGGCTAATAAATATTTTGCCCTATGTTTTTTTTACGATGATTTTGAGATGCCGAAGTTTTGAAGCCGTTCACGGCTTAAGAGAGGTGAAGGCGAGGCCGAAGGCCGAGCTGCGTCTGGGAGCCCGAAGGGCGACCGTTCCGCCGAAGGCGGAACCTTCGCCGCAGGCCAAGAATGCCGAAGGCGTTCTTGTTAAATTCTGACTTCATATTCGGTTTCAGTAGATGAAAATGCCCCTAGTTACATGGCTTTTACAATTTTTTAAGAAAATTAAAGCTTTGCTGGGTTGCAAAACTGATGGGTCATGGGCTGCAAAGGATTAAAAACCGACGCTTCCATTTTACTTTACATAAGAACACTAAAGCAAAAAAAAAAGAGAAAAATTTATGGTGCATTCTTGGATGAGTCATACATTAATTTATTTTCTTAAGAGTATCACCACTTTTGTTAAATTTTCAAGATTTACGGTAACCCGAATTGTGCTTCCTTTAAGAAAACAAGCACAAAAGGCCTAAAAAAACGGAATGATATATTCTCGAAAATATTCCGGTTACGTTAATTAATTTGTTAGAATGATTCATGACATTTAATATATCATTACTTTTTAAAGTGCAACGATCTGGTGTTTACGCTCAAGGTACAAAAAACTAATTGTAAATATATACAGATAAAGAAAAGTTCAGTGGCGCAATTTTCAACTTTATTAAAAAATTCCGAGATTCGTTCCTAAAGGATATCATCGATAAAACCGATGAAAATGGTCAAAAAAAAAAAAAAAAAAAAAAAAAATGATTCGGGGATAAAAATGAACTAGTCAGAACCTGGCCGTCCCATGACGTAACACGGTAACAAACCTGTTACACCATTATCAAATGTTTTAAAACTCTACTCTTACCTTCTTACCTGTAAATCATCTAACGATTTCTTGCACGGCCGCAAAGGGAATTTAACATGACCGAATTAGCCTCATGGTTACCTTATACGGGGAACTTTTCAAACGGATTATTTTTCTGATAGTCTGGATGTACGGAATTTTTAAGTTAGGTTGAAACTGACAAGTTATGCTTAGCCATAGGAGAGCCCGAGATTCGGGAAGGTGTACTTGTTAAATATTGAAAACCTGAACCCGCAGGCTTTCTCCCACGATCATAGAAGTCTTTGTTGGGCTCGCCAACTAAATCCGATTCGTGTAAAAAGGCGTTAACCTTTTCTTTCAAAGAAAAGTTATGGCCCGATCCGTACCGTTTCCGGCCCGAAAACCGAGTGACAAATGAAAAGCTCATACGGTTCTCTCCAAAATTTTGAAAAGAATAATTTTTTCCCAATTGCTGTAAATTTTTTAAAATTAAGGAATCCGAAAAATGTTTTGTAATTCTCCTTTTAAACTTGTCTCGTTTTGGCTCTGAATTTAAATTCTCCAAACGGAGTCATCTCAGCTCAGCGGATAAAATAATTGAAGAAACTCTTGCAAGAGACAATCTTACCTGGCCTCGGAACACCCACGCAAAGATCTATCTACTAATTATCCACTATTAATTTTTTTTTTTATTTTTTTATCTTATCTTTCTTTAATTGATTTACATTTTTCAGATGGGAGAGATACCGGATTCCGCTTGCACCGTTAACCCTTCCAAACTTTGATTCGGTCCAATAAATGAACCTCCATAGAAACGATCTCGGAAATTTTTATCGCTTTGTGTTCGACTCGGTTCCCATAAATTCGGAAGGAATTTTCTGAAATTCTGAATATCTCTTTTCCTTTTAATGACCTAAATTCCCCTTAACTTTCCTGATGTCAAAAATACTGTTGCACAATGTAAAGGTATGGACGGGAGTAATTTTGGGAAAAAATACCATGCATAAGCTAAACATGAATTTTAGTAAGTCTATAAGTGGCAGAGGGCAATCGTCAAATAATGACGCCATTAAATTAATGTTGAGATAAAGAGAAACCTATTTTTTGAGGAGGGTGTTAAAAATCGGTAACAACAAACGAAGACTAATTAATGGACAGGACAGCCATTAATGACAAATCCAAATTTTAATCTTTTAGTCGTTTAAATATTTTTTTAAGGAAAAGCCTTAAACTAAAAATAAGACTTAAAACACAGAATTCGAATCTTGTAACGTGATCCTTGGTTACCAAAAATAAATCGATTGCGCTCATCATTTTTATTTGAATTTTTTTTCTATATTTCACGTTTTGTCAAAAATTAATTCTTTTTACAGAGCTCAGGATTTTTTGTAAAAATTGACATTTAGTTGCTGAATTTTCATACTTCACGTATGAGTGTCATTTAGAGATTTATAAGAAATCCTGATCTGGTTTTTTTATATTTTTAGACCGAAAATCCTAATTTTTTTGATGTCGTTTTCACATAGAATATCGATTTGACTATCTTTTGCCATGTTTTAATATTGTGACATGAGGCACTGCTCTCATTTCTGATTAGCAGCATTAAAAATTATCATGTCGACTGCTCCGAAGAACAAGTACCTATTTTTTTTTTAGCCGTACAAAAAGTACCTATCTTTTTTTGGACAGTTGAAAAACTACCTATCTTTTTTGTGTTACTGCAAAAATGATCTATTGTATATAGCAATGACCATTTAAATAGATCGTTTATAAGTCGTCAAAAAAAAGATAGGTAGTTTTTCAACTGTCCAAAAAAAGATAGGTACTTTTTGTACTGCTAAAAAAAAAATAGGTACTTGTTCTTCGGAGCAGTCGATGTAATCTTTTTATTCATTTTCGGGAAATTTAACTCGATATAATATTCTTTGGAAAATTTGTAAAAGGTTGATAATGTTGTTTTTAAACCCAAGAGGGTGATATTTTTTTTACCTCCCTTTCCCTTTTCCCTCCCCCCAATTCAAAAAAGGAGACATTACAATCGTCAGGATGATAAAATAACTCCCATCATAAATCTTATGCTTTTTTTCTTTTGTTTTTTTATAAAAAAAATATAAAAATATGTAAACAAATGAAAACATCAGTGGATGAAGGAGGAGGTTCAGAAAAAAACGAAATTTGTTTTGTATTTATTTAGGGTGAACCGACCAATAAATGAACAGTCAAGAAGAAATCGAACTTTAGATTTTATTTTAATAAAACGTATGGGTGCCTTTAAGCTAAAATTTTACTATAATGTCAAAAATGTATTAAAAAGCAATAAAAAGTCTTAAAAATGCGATAAAACAAGCTGAAAAGGAGATATTTAAGAAAATAGCGAAAAAATCAGAAAAACCCAATAAATGAACACCACAACCAAATAATGAACAGCGAAAACCCAGTAAATGAACACTTGAATACAGTAGTCTTGATAAATTCGATTAGTTCTAGAAAAAATGGCTTCTTTGTTTATTTTTTGATGTTTTTAATTAAATCCTGCAAAATAAAAATGAAAACACGTTTTAAAAACAATAATTTCGGTTTTTTTCAATAAAAATACTCGCGGTAGTGCTAGTGATTTATATGGAGTGCCGTATTGTTCATTTATTGGTTTTTCCAAGTTTCGCCGGTCCGAATTATGAACATTGAAATTAGAAGCTTTTTACATTTAAATTTTCAAATGGGACGTGTTTTTTTAAGTAAATATAACCTTCTTCTTTCTGAAAATAGTTCAAATATGCCAGAAAAACTAATTTTTGCTTTATAAAACTCTATTTTATAAAATGGGAAAAAGCGCCATCCTTAAACTTCTGTCTAGTTTTACAAGCCAGTTCGTTTCCTCAACTTTTACACATTTTTATTTTAACAGAATTTTTGTGCTTTTTGTCATGATTTTGTATTGCAAAGAAAGCTGAAGAACAATATTTTAGTTTTCAATTTCTTTTCCTTCAATTATAAAATTCGTTTAGCTATTATTCGAATAAGAAAACAGATTTGTTCATCTATTGGTCGTGTTCATTTATTGGTCGGTTCACCCTACAAAACGTTTTTCTTTTGTTTCTTGAACGGTCTCCTTCATCCACTGATGTCTTCAAATACAAAGGAATTTTGCTTTTATTTATGATATCGCTGGATCTTTATACTTGAATAATTAAAGTTACTAATTCAGCAAATTCGTTTGTTATACTGCTATTGAATGATTCGGAATGTCGAACACAATTCTAGCATTCCCTTAAGCTAAATTACAAAATGAACTAAAACTTGAAAATTTGGAATTTGGAATTCGAAGAGGATCTTCAGCTGTTGAAAAATCGGCCAGCCGTAAGATCAACTTTTCATCATGATTGGATCACTCGAAATTTTTCTAAAATCTTCATTTCCAACCGCTCCATAAGTTAAACATATAATTTAAAAAAAATTGTATTCTTTCCTTTTTTAAGAGCCTGGCCCTGATTGATATCTTAAAAATCATTTCCATCGTAATCAAAGCCCCAGACAAATTCGATTAACCAATTAATCAAGATTAAAAAGCGAATCCCAATGAATTAATCGACGACGAGAACTTCATTTTCGGAAAAAAAAAGCAACCAAAAGAGAGAGATACGCATAACCTATGGTTAAACAAAGAAAGAAAAAATATGTATATATAATGTTTTAGAAGGTTGAGACGAGAGAAAATTTACTACCTGAAAAAAAAAGAGAGTTAAATGCAACGTTGCCAGGTGAGCGACCACCTGTATTCCATTGTCGACGTTTTTAAAAGATTCGTCCTTCAACGAGTCTCCCCATTAAAAATTATTTTTTTATACGGTTAGACAAAACGGGAAAGAATGAAGATTGGGTTTTAAATCGAATCCGGTATGGGAGATGGATCTTAGTTGGAAAACCATATGATGAGCATGCACATATGCACGGAAATATGCATTGCATTCCAGCTAAATACTCCATTCTTTTTTTTTCTCTCTGTCTCTCTTTAAACTCAAGGACAAGCACAATATATATTTAACTTATTAATTACTTAATTGCTGATTTATTTTCCTGTTGACTTTTTCCAGGCATTTCTCCAACAGGAAGGAAGATCCGGAATGACATGTCTCAAGGCAAAAGAAGAAAGTCTCCTGGAACCGCCTGATAATGTAAGTTTAGTCTTGACTAAAACAAACTCATCAAGTCGTGGAATTAATGGCTGCTACCCAAAATTAATTTTTCTCCCTTCTTTTTTGCATTTCTTGACTCTTTCCCCCTTCACCACTGGCTGATGCAAGGGGATCGGGGTTCGTTTTATCTACGCCAGACTTTCAAAATTCTCAGCTCAAAATGTGAATAATTTGGGCTGCAGCAGTATTTTGAAAGAAGAAGAAAATTTATAGTGTCGCTTAGAGGCAGCATTTTATGCACCCTTGGGCCAAAAGGTTTGTAAACTTTGACCCCAAATTAAACATATTTCGTATTTTTTTTTTTTTTACGAGGAAAAATTGATCCTGTTTTTTGTAATTTTTTTGACTAAAATTTGGTTTTTACTTCCCCGTGGGAGTTTTTTTTTTTTTTTTTTTTTTCAGAAAGTCTTGGTCAATTTCGTTATTCATAACATTTCGTCATGGTTTTTTTGTTTGTAAGGCGTAAATCAATTAAAAGGAGATGATTTGTAAAAGGAGGGTCGAGAATCAAACGCGGTAGCCAGATTTCAAAAACAACTTATTTCTGTTTCAAAAAAAATATATATCAACAAGGATTTTATGTGATTTTAATCTGTTTGGATAAAAAGAGACGAGGTGTCTTGTACTTAAAGTACCCTATTTTATATTTGGTTGTGTTAACCGATTTGGTGACTAATGCCTTTATTTTAAACGCTTGAGTAATCGGGATCGGATTAATTGCGCAATCGGCCAATCGTTGACGTAAAGCAGAATTGATTTTTCGTCAGAAAACTCATTCATTTTCTCTCGTTGTTTGCCAGATTTCCCTTGGCGAGGTCGTTGGAACCAATGGAGGAAATCGCGTTGCCTCCGAGAAATTGACATGTTGAATCGAATCTGATCGCGTTAAAAATCGGAAAAGGAAAGTCGAACATGTGAGTTTCCTGAATTAAATGTAGAAAAGATGGATATAATATCGAAATCGCTTGCGAGGCGAAAAATTCGATTCCGACATTAAAGTCCTGAATAGCCTAACGTATTACGAAATCTAAATACCAGGTCGTTATAATTGTAAGTCAGCAGTTTGTGCAACTGTTTTTCTTAACTATCTTGTTACAGGAGCTAGCCTTGTGCTAAATCAATTAAAAGGAATCCCATATACCACCAAGCCTCTAAGCTAAGGCTCCTACAGTAAGCCAGATTTACCGATGCTAAACATGTAAAGAAAAAAAAATTTGAGTCTTTTTTTTTCTCAGAAATAGTATTTTTCAATACAAGGACTGCAAACGACAAAATTGCCCGTCGAGACCGAGTTTTAAGCCCGAGCCGAAGGCGAGGGCCTTAAATAGGTCGAGACGGGCAAGTCGTTTGCATTTCTTGCATTGAAAGATATTTTTTATCACAAGGTACGGCGTAAAATAGTCTGTAAATAAACTGCCCAGTACTGAAAAGTCCACTTTTCAGTACCGTGTGATGAAAAATATTCTTCCATGTTCGGAATTTAAAAAAAAAATGGATGTTTACTGGCCGAAGGTGGATGAAAATGTACGAAACAGTACACTCAACTCAAATTTGTGGATAAGATGAGTTATTTTATATCTTACTCATAGTCTACGGGAAACTCTGAAATCCACGAAAAAACAGAAAAGAATCATTGACAAAGCAAAAGATGTTTTCAAGTTTTCGATTTTTCAAATTTTGCTTTATTAGCTCTAACATTGGTGCAAATCCTTCAACTTTTTCAGAACTCCTCATTTTAGCAAATTGCGTTATGGTTAGGGATTGCAGAAGACTGCTGTCCTACCGAAAATTCTAAACGTCATGGTACTCAAATCCATGAAGGAATGTAAATTCATTACCCATTTAGGTATCCTTAAGCTTAAACAGCTATTCACGAAATCTTTTACTGCACGACCAGCCATTACGAAAAATTTTCGGTATTGAAAATACTGAGTAAAAACTAGGAGAAAACAAATATCGGCGCTTTGAACGGCCAATTATCGGAAGATATAAAAGTTTCCAAGAAAATGGAACCGAAAATAAGGAGAAGGCGGCTTTGAGGAATTAAGCCGCTTCTCATGCACCACCCTGATCCGCGCCAGGTATATTCCGAGGAAAATTTGAAACAAAAATAAAAATAAGATTTTGTAAAAATTTTCCAGTTAAAATAACTTTGCATCAAAGATAAGGCGCCGCTTCAACCCAATAAATTTCTCGAGCTGAAATAAAAATATAATCATAATTTAATTAATATTTTGAATTAAACTTTCCCTTATATCAATTTTTTCATTTTTGGAAAAACACCGGTAGTGCCCACGGCTTTTTAACTGCAGTACCGGTATTGCAATCCCTAGTTATGATTCCTTAGGGGTTTTACGTACAATCTTGTTTATGTCAGAATTTTTAAACAGAAAAAATATCGTATAAATATTTTAGGGATGGACAAAATATTATGAAATTGGAACAAAAAGCAATTAACCCCATAACGAGCTGTGGAAAAATTTGTTTTCGGACGGAGCTTTTATTTTTAAGTTTCATCATTAAACATAAGACGTTAAGCAAGTTTCATGCAAATTTTTCATTCCTATGTTTAATTTATGAGAAAATAAAAAATTTTCCTTAACGTATGCAGGATTTATATTTTAAATAGCTTTTCATCACTCAGTACTAGAAAGTCCACTTTTCAATACTGCTGAGTTTAGTAAAATGCGTTATCTTCGTGATGAAATAGTATATTTCATCACGGGAATCGAAGGTAAGTTTCAAAACTCGACCAATTACGGCCCTCGCCTTCGGCTCGAGCCGTAAACTTGGCCTCGTTTTGAAATTTCTTACCTTCGACTCCCGCGTAATGAAAAATACTACTTCAGGATGATTAGTGACTGAAGTCGTTAAAAAAGAAAATTGTACAAATATTGCTATTCAATAAGCCTATGATTAGCTTATGAATGGTTTTTTTTTATATTGACCTTATCACACATCATCAAAAAGTGACTGTTCGTAAAAAACCCGGAACGCAACAGCAACAGCAACAGCAAAAGCCATGGCTATGTTCATCTGATGGTGTAGTAAGCCCAGTATTTGTATTGTATTTTCGTTCTATCAAATCATAATGCGATTATGTATTTTTTCATCACACGGTACTGAAAAGTGGACTTTTCAGTACTGGGCAGTTTATTTACAGACTATTTTACGCCGTACCTTGTGATAAAAAATATCTTTCAATGCAAGAAATGCAAACGACTTGCCCGTCTCGACCTATTTAAGCTTAAAACTCGGTCTCGACGGGCAATTTTGTCGTTTGCAGTCCTTGTATTGAAAAATACTATAGTACTTAAAATTCCAAGATTTGAGTTATCGAATAGAATAGCCCGTAGATACCACACAGACCGGGAAAATTCAGCCCTATTCATCCTTAACCCTGGGTATTTTGGCACATGATATGCATCCTATCTTAGCTACCTAATGAACCATACCTGTTCACGCAACCCATAGGATTCTTCGCATTCTCAGAAAAACAAGCATTTAGACAGGAAAAAAAAGAGCCCTAAACACGTTTGTAGGAAGATGGTAATTGCAATCCTAATTGGAGGTTTAAGATGATCAAAATTATTCATGTAAAAAAAAAAAAAAAAAAAAAAAAAAAAAAAAAAAAAAACGGTTTGAAATCACTTAAAAAGAAAAGAAGTAGATTATTTTCTCATAACAGATATTTATATGAATGCCTTTAAGATATTCATTTTTTTTAAAACTCGGCTTGACAACCAGTCTCAACAAATCGTGGGAAATGTTCCCATAGATTTCTTCTAATTCATCCTCGAAAACTCTCCCTTTTTACCATCGATTTGTTTGTTTTTAAACAATTTTTTTTGTTGCAATAAAAATTGGGGATAATTAATTAATTAATTAGGCCTATCCAGCCTAGTTCCTTATCGCGCCTTTTGAAAGGCCTAAAAAGCTCATGAGCGGGAATGACGAACTCGATGCGAAACATAACAATTCATTCAATCCTCTAAAGACAGACGACATCCGTTTTCGTTTGAAAAGCTAATGAAAGCAAAACCTTGACTCCACTCTCGAATTTTTTTTTTTTTTTTACCAGTGCTGCTATCTTTTATCGTGGTGGTGAACTTTCCGAATCGAATTATTTTTTTCGCCGCTTGGAACCGCTAACGGTTACGGTCATACTAACTTGTTTCGATGCGCCGAAGCCGTTTTTTCTTGATTTCCTTTTTTTTTTTTTTTTTTTTTTTTTTTTTGAATCGAAAACATAAGTTTGTTACCCCGTGAGAATAAACAAAAGATATAATTATCGGGCCGGTGGTCATTATCATATGTCTTCTGAACATAATGAATCGATTACAAAAAAAAAAAAAAAAAAAAAAAAAGTGTTTGTTTGAAATACTTGCATCATCTTGGTTTTAATGCTTCTTCAGGTGCAAGTTTAATGACTTGGTTTATTTGCCATTGCGTTACGTCACGTCATTGACCCGAGGCTAACAGAAAATTCTGATGCAATGAAATGGATCCTTTGCCAAAAGTTTGAACAAGTTTCTTCATTCTCAATTTCTTGGTAAACAATCGGAATGCGGTAAATTCTTCAAGAGTTATTCAACTCTTCCATTGTACATACCTTGAAGGGACAGTTGGAAAAAAAAATAGCAAAGGTTTGAGAGGATGATTTTTATCCCGTAAAAACGTTAAAAATTTAAAGAGTCATTCAATTCGGCAATAATACTTTTTGAACTTGAACCGTATTAAATTGATAACCCGGGGCTTCTCGGGGAGCTAAACTCTTTTTGTCCTCCCCTGCCCCTGAGCCCGGCGATACAAAAATCTTTTAAAAAATAAATGTTCCAAGGTAGGTTTGGTTTGTCTTGTTTTAAGTTGCCGGAAAAAGCTCTAGGTGCGCCTGGTACAAATAGCAGGAACGCCCAAGCAGCGATAACTTTTGAGCTGAATCGGCAGAAAAGCAACGTAATGATATTTGTTTTTCTCGTTTTGCAGCTGCACAAATCACTGCACCGAGAATATTTACCGTAACGTAACGTAACATAAAAGCTTAAAAAAGAATAAAACTCGGTCGCATTCTTTTATTGTCAAGCCCAGCAATCCAGACAGATGTTCCATTAGGAAGCCACTATGCGCTGTTACTCCATGGAGCAAAATGTTGCATCATACATTTTCCCCCTTTTTATCAAGTTATCGACGCGTAAAGATCTTTCATCCCCTCAGACGGGGTGTGTGCGTGTCCTTTAAATTTTTTTTTTTTTTTTTCCTTTATTTTGAACGATGCTAATAGACTCATCATATAGGCATTATAATTAGGCCCCGTAGGGATCGTGAAGATGGAAGAGTACAGGTACCACAATCACATATGTAATTGTAACGGTTCTTTTGTCGAAAAAAAAAACCTGTTTCACGATAAAGAAAGCAAGTTTAAGGTCACCTCGAATATATGGTGCTATCAAAGTGAACATGAACCTGCTACAAGTCCATAACTTTTTTTTTTTTTTTTTTTTTTTTTTGTGCGACGTCTGGCGGAGATGTCAAGTTTTTGGATTTTGTCTCCTGATATGGAAAGACAATAAAATTAGGCAGGTCATACACGAGATTCCGAGAAAAGTGAGTAATTTCGGCCCAGAACTAGATTGAAATTCATTCCACGAAATATGCCATGCATTTTACGGACCTGAACATTACTTGTACAAAGAAAAAACAATGACGCGGTTTGCATGAGTGGCTTTTTTTTTCTTGTTCCATTGTTCTCGAATGACATTTTTTTCGTGATTTCGGTTTGATTTGCCCGTGACTGAATACGAAAAGGGAAGAGGCAGGCACGGACTGGGGCGCCGAGCTACCGGGAGATTCCCGGTGCGCCTTCACAAAATGCAAAAAAGGCGCCTATACTTCAAAAAGTTAAAAAATGTCCAACACATTACTTTTACAAAAAAAGAAAAAAAAAAAAAAAAAAGGACCAGAAAAGTAAACTGTTTTCTACCCGACTTCAAAATATTTTCAAGAATTTCATATTTGTTCGATTGCCATTAACCCCTGGTACTGAGAAGCAGAAGAAAGCAGGTAATAGTTCCCCGAATTCAAGGCTTGCTCTTTTTTTTTTTTTTTTTTCTTTATTGTCAAGAAGGAGAATTACTTCATAGCCTTTCGGTCTTCTCTGCCTTTACATCCATTTCATTTGATTGATTTTGAATCTCCGGATTTTGTCCTTTTCTTGGAATATTAGACCTATGGCAATTTTAATGAGGTCAGTACTCTCTCTAGGGTTTTGGGTTTTTCCCAATCATTCATTCCATGAAAGTACCTGCGACTTTTTCCGAAAAATACCCGAAAAAGAAAAAAAAATCAGTTTTTAAACAAACGGGATTTTTTATGTCGCCATTTTTCCATTTAAAAAAATTTTGTTTACATCTCCTCCGAATAAGCTATTTGCCAGAATATACGCTAAATATAAATTCGATATTGAATACGGTTTTGTAAACGGGCACATCAGAAGTTGAAGGAACTACATCATATGTGCTGATTTTGGTATAAAATATCACTAATACGGGAAAGAATAGTGTTTTAATTCGTTCGGAGGAGAGGCGAGTTAGCAACACATGCAAAATGTAAGCAGTTTTAAACTCCGAAACAACTGACACCAAAATGTTATTATTTCCCTTATTTAGCGATGTAACGAAAATCAGCACAATTCGTTCAACTTCAGGTGTGCCCGTTTACAAAACCATATTCAATATTCTTAAAAATAACATGTTCGGAGGATACCTACAACAAAAATGGTGACATAAAAATCACATTTTGGTGACAGTTGTTTCCGAGTTTAAAACTTGTTTGCTTACATTTTGCATGTGTTGCAAACTCGCCTCTCCTCCGAACGAATTAAAACGTCACTATTCTTTCCCGTATTAGTGATATTTTATACCAAAATCAGCACATATGATGTAGTTCCCTCAACTTCAGATGTCTACGATTAAGTCGAAAAATTAATGGGGGGGGGGGGGGTGCCACAAGACAATAGGCGCCCTCTAAAAAATTTTCAGCTCGCGCCCTCAAAATTTCCCAGTCCGTGCCTGGGAAGAGGTAAATATTGTTTTCTTGCTTCCAAGTCTTGTAATGAGCGGTCTTGGGGCTCGTGTCCCAACATGTTGAGGGTTGCATCAGTCATCGTCCTCCTGAAAATGGAAAATTGCGCCTTTAACATGGGAAGAGATGGCAAAAAAATAGTACATGTATTTCTCATTGAGACTTTTTATCTTTCGACAATAGGAATTTTTCCGAAAGACTCCTATTGGCGGATACTAATTGTTAATCCCGCATTAAGAGGTCTGCAAAAGGGCATTTGTGTTATTGTTATTTAAATTAAGACTTTTAAAAAACACGTGTTGCATTTGGAAATAAGGATCAATGTTTCAAGAAAAAAAAAAAAAAAAAAAAAAAGTGTTGCCGAAGGATATCAAATGATAAATATTCGATAGAGACTTGTCATTTGCGTAAGAAAGCCTAATCGAACTCGACAGACGGAGCTCTGCAGGGGTTTTACTTATTTGTTTTTAATTCTTAACTCGAAATAAACAAAATACATTGACAGATTGTAATTTTTTTTATTGCAACAGATTCACATTTGGAAAATAATTAAACTTCCGGTCTTTTGATCGGAGAAAATCCTAACAATCAACCGAATCTTTCATGCGGAAATCAAACAGAATGAATAAATCGATTGGTTACTTTGATTTGAAAAAAAAAACAAGTTACAGTGGAGGTTACTACTGTCCGATACTCTTCAATTTCATTTAAATCTTACTCCCACGAGTAAAAATATCAATAAATATTATGTTGGGTTTTGAGTGTGGTTCTTAAACACAATAAACTGACAAATTACACTGTTCTAGAATGTTCCAGAATGTAGTAAAATGTTCTAGAAAATTGCAGATGTGCGAAATTGAAAAAAAAAAAGGCCAGATCCAAACGAATAAGATAAAATACAAAAACCGTTCGATGTATGGACAACGTTTACTATATCGAAACGATCAATCGGATACAAAATGCATAATTTGACATAATGATAACAAAAGTGAGAGAAAAAAAAAAAAATAAAATAAAAATAAAAAAAAAGCCACGAAATGTAAATATTTTTTTCTCTTGTCTGCACCAAAATGACTTATCAAACAATCCGGAATGTGAGATAACCATTTTCGCTGACAGCTCAGAAAGCGATATCTACTTGTACATACGAAAAACAAAGATAAGGAAATAGTATTTTTCTTTACAGGTGTCAAAGGTAAATATTTCAAGTACGAGACCATGTTTACGGCTCGAGGCGAAGCCGAGGGCCGTAATTGGTCGAGTCTTGAAATTTACCTTCGATACCTTTAAAGAAAAATATTTTTTATTCCGAGGAAAACACATTTTATGGTCTACTTTTCAGTCCTAGGAATGAAAAAAAAGTTTAAAAAAAAAATATTCCCGCTTTGTTAAATTTAATATTATACCTTTCGAACGGCTGCCGTTCTGCTGTATGCGAACGTATTTAGACCATAATTTATAAAGTTCTTGTCCTTAGTGCCCCCTATTCATATCCCAAATTCGGGATCGATCGGGCTCAAATTGCGTCTCCAATCAAAGCATGAAAAATGAGGACGGACGGACAGACGGACGGACGGACGGACGGACATGTGTAAATAGCTTTGGATTGAAAAGTTACCCCTGGCAAGTGCCGTTCGTTTTGCTCTCCGTTCGATATTAACGGAGGTACCCTTCACTCAAAACCAAATTTAATATACTCTTCTTATTAAATTGAAGAGTATAAAAAGGAGTTCAGACTTTTTCCAAACACTGTGTGCCAATGTTTCAAGGGAAAAAAATATAAATTAGCTTACGGGAGAGAGTCGTTTCTCTAGGGACGTCATTAATACGAATTTGGGTAAAATTTGGTTCTAATACTGTATATTCTTAATGAAAGCCAATTTTAAGAACCTCATATCTCCATTAATTTATTATAAAAATTGTAGAGATCCACAAGCTAAACGTAAAATATGGTTATTGTCTAGTCACCTTGCAACAATAATTTAATATTATGGGCTTTTTCAAAAGATTTTTAAAACATTTTTGTTATTTAAAAAAAAAAGTTTAACAGGGCGACCTGAATATTTTTTTAAAGGCCCTCCTGGTTGTATACTACAGTAAATGTGACAACATGTCAAATCGAACTAAGCTTTTTGTCGTAAATAGTCCTTCTGGACGGGAGACTTACGGAACTGACTTTTAGATCGTGGTCAAACCGACAATACTCTCGACATTTTTAGATTTTTTCCACATGGAAAATTTTTCTCAAGAGTTGACGTGCTAGCCTGGAGAAATAAATATCTCAGCATCCATTTTCCAGTAATACCGGTTTAGGTTTTTACGATAATAAATGCACTTTCGTGTACTTAAATACCTTGAATATAAGAACATTTATGCAGATACTGCATCTTGAGTTATTACCGCGCAGGTTTTTTTTTTTTCTTCTGTCGCGGTGCCAGGATAAATGGCGACCTACAACCAGGGGGCATCCTGAGCGTGGCACCTTTTTTTGCAAGTCATGTTGAAGTGTGACGACGCCAACCTTCGATCTCAGTACCGAAGTTTAAGCAGCTATTAATTACATTCGTTACGACCACACCTTCGCGTTTTTTTTTTCCGTCGGCAGTAGTAAATACGTCAGCGTAGCGTGCCTCCAGGGGCACTGTCAGTTTCGATTGTTGCGAACAAATGGTTTCTTTCTTAATGAAAACGTCATTTGGGATCGGTGTGTTTACTTCTTGGAACTCAACAAGTAGGAAGCAGGTAAACACCAGTCAACAGATGCTCCCTTAAAAAGAAAAAATATTAACCCCTGGGACGCATCTGTCGTGCAGATGCAAAGAAGTGAGTCTTGAATTTTGAGCCTGGGATTTGGGTTTTCCAAAAGGTTTATACTAAGAAAGAGGGTGAAACGGAAGAATTATTATTTAAAACCCGCATGGATCCTCATTTTAAATGACACATATTCCTGCCTTTTATCAGAGAATTGCTATCTTGATGCAAATACAGTAGAATTTGACTGTAGTAGGAGAGCAAACACGGGCTTGAGTGATAACGATCAAAGTACATGGATTTTAAAAAAAAGACAAGGTCGTATGCCGGGCTTTAGATTTTGAGCTGCTTTTCCGTTTCGTTCGTTCGGTGACCTCGAAAAGCAGGCGGTTGGGTTTTTGTTGGACTTTCCCGAAGAAACAGTAAACATTTATATGCGTCCGTTCAGTAGAAATGTCGTAAATAGTAGTGAACCCTGGACTTCCTAACTTGAGCAATCAACATTTCCACTCATATACGCAATTTCGGTGAATTTAAGCTACTCCTCCCGTACAAAATGTTTTCTCCCTTTAAAGACAGGCTAAATGGCGAGAGTTTCCTAGAAAAAAAGAGGCTTCAAAAGAACAAAAAAAAAAAAAAAAAAAAAAAACCAAGACCACCGGGAATTTTTTTAAATGGTACTCTATAAAATGTATAGCAATTTTGGGCATTTGGAGTGGACATGCCTTTTGCAGGAAAATCTTAATCTATTGTAAAATCTAATGCAGTCTCATTTTTTTTCAGTGATTTTATGGTCTCCTTCGTTGGTTCGCACCAAGAATTTTCTTGGTAGCTCTACCACCCAGCCCGTGCCTGGAAAATCTTTACAAAAATGGTATGTAGTATTTAAACTGTTATTAAATGTCATAATTGTAGATTTTCCAGAGATAGCCTTTACAGAAATAATATTCATCACGTAATTGCTAATTACGTCTAAATGTATTTCCGCTACAGCTTTTCCCATACTTTAATTACAATATAATCTAATTGCTATTCCCGTTGGAGTAGAAGTGTCTTTGTTTTTCGTACACTTTATGGAAATGCCACAAAGAAAGACCTCAGCTCTGGGTTTCGACGTCGAAATCTGTGTAATGACGCAAGTGGCGGATCCGGAATTCTATTTTACTAAAGGAGGTCGAATGCCCCCTTATGCCAATAAAGCTCATTGCCATACGGCTTTCCTAGATGTAAACATAATCCACGTATTTCTTTCTTTTATCCACTTATTTATTACTATGCTAAACTACTACTTATAATTAACTCTCATAACATAAAAATGACTCCAGATGACTAGAATTTTTTGACTCTATCTGATTAATTAATTAGTCAGTAACATTGTAAATTAAAAATAAATAATTATAATAATAATAATAATAATAATAACACAGGATAATATTTTGTACATCGATTTCGTCTTCATCGATGGCCTTATGGAGCCCTGAAAAAATCATGATACTCCGCCAGCATAAATAAAATAATATATAAAGTCGCACGTCTTCGTACGTACTAAAGGGAAGGAGACCCTTACGTTATTAACGGTTTCGTTGGACTTCCATTACCTAAAATTGCCGCAAAAATAGATCCTACTTTCCAAGAAAAAAAAATTCACCATGGGTTTTTGGTCATTTGTTTCCAATCAGTTTAATCGACATGATCCTTCAAAAAGAATTTTGTAAACCCATTTTTGTACTTATTTCGAAGAAAATAACAGTCATTCCGCCCTTCGTAAATTATTTCAAGTAGAAATGAAAAGAAAAGAAAGATTTACGATATTTCTGGAATCTTGAAATTAACGGAAACTTTTTTTTTGTTGTAAGTTTAGAATTGTTATGGGAATCAAGGTTTAAAAAAAATCACCGCAAACGATTGAAAGTTTACAGACAAACACATTTTAGATTCTTACCTTTTTTCCCTATTATTTTGTGAGTCAAAACGTTTCTTACAAAAAAAAAAAAAAAAAAAAAAAAAAGATCGTGAATAAATCATTTTGCACCCCTAGTTTTGTCCTTCTAAAATTACTCGGAAGAATTTTTTTATGGGTTATTGAGTTTTCCAGTTGGAGATACTTATTTCTATTTACGACTATATTGTCCATTTTATTGATTTTCTATTAAAAAGGACTCGTAGGAGCCCAACAAGAAAAGGGCTTGACATGCTGAACGCAAATGAGTTTTAAGAGCTCCAGTAATATGTAACCCTTGAAATTTGGTTTCCTACTATTAGCGGATTAACATTCTGCCGAGTGAAATTAAAGCCATCGGAAAAAATTTCTAGCACCCATCTTGGCCTTGAGCCAGCGAAATTTGCATAAACCGAATTTTCAAAATCTTGTTTAAAAAGTCAAATCAAACTGGAAAGGCGTTGACCCGAATTTTTAATAAAAATTTGTAAACGAAAACCGCCAGGGTGTCTTTCGAGAAATGATTGAAATTGCGGCAAGGAAGGCTACTGTAAAAAGCCACGACTTATGGGCAACTGTGAATCGTTAGTTTTTCATTCAAAAAAAGGCTACACGTGGTTTATTGTATTTTCTAGTAAATATCCATGTGCCCATTCCACTTTGCGCTTGTCCATAATTATATACGTCGGCGAACCAAGGAACAGCAGCTGGTTTCGAAAAAAAAAAGAATAAAAAATAAAAAAAAAGTAAGGGAAACAGCTGCTGGTAGTTTACTTCTGGAAGACATTTTGAAATTTACATCGTTTAGACCGATAAAGAAACACGATCCCTTCTCACAAGTTTGAACTTGAATCCTTCAAGTTTTATTGTTTTATTATTTTTTTTGAATTTTTGACTATAGGTCAATGCTTAGTTTTAAAGGAATGAATTTTTGTAGGTTTCCTCGCCGGAAAATGAAATTTTCCAATTTAAAAAAAAGGTTTGAGTAAGGAATTGGAGTAAATATTACAGTGACAAGCTTGGACCCACGTGCGAGATTAATGGTAATTCAGAAGTTGGCATAAACGCGCTTATGCTTACCAAATGACGTCAGACATCACTGCTTCAAGAGGGGAAGTTTTCATGGAGCAAAAAAACCAGCCTAAGAAGATTTGCTTTTATTCTTGTTCTGCTCTTTCAGTCGAAACAACTTAAATTTTCAATTAAGGTAAATACGTAAGTAACTGGCTTTTTTGTGCCTTCCTAATGTAGATATGTTTCATTTTAGAATCTTCAATATTTGAGCACATGGCATAAAAAAGTAGAGTCTGATATCGCTTCTAGATGGAATTTTATCGTTTTCTTATAATTCCGTCAGAAATTTGAAGTCTTCGTAGATTTAGAGACGGGTGGACAGACCTTCTCAAACAAGTTGAGATGTGGACTATTTTCGAATGCAGTGAGTGCTGGAGGGCAAAACGAAACGTAACGAATTGGGAAAGTGGTTCTGTACATCTCAAGGTTAATTTGAATGTGTTTTTTTTTTTTTTTTTTTTTTTAGCGCGAATACAATAACCGAAATAAGTTCTTCCGGGGAGTAAAATACTAAAGGTACCAAAAAAGCCTGGTGTAGAGGCATAGGAGGTCATTCGATAGTTAATTGCCCATCGGCTGCAGTTCATGCATTTCAGGTTTGAAGACTTTTAAACTTGATTTTTTTTTGAAGATTTAAGTTCAGTGTACTCCCTGATTTATTTAAACGAGAGTTTCCGTCTGTTAAAGTGTAATGATTTTAGGATTTAGTTGTTTTTGTTTGAAAATGGCCATGTGGATGATTTGAAAACTGCAACCAGTCCTGTTATTTAAAGTTTTTCGAGGAGACTGTTATGTGCATCAGACAGTATTTTTAATTAGTAATTGTTTTTGTATAGTTTCTAATTTGTTATGCTAATAGTTATGAAATAATCCTCTGCATAATGCTGGAATATTTTTAATTAATTTGTAAACATGTATAGTTATTTCGTCAACATGCTGAATTCAAGTTTAATTAATTATTAATCGCTTGAGATCTGTAAAAATTTGAGGTTATCTTGGAATCAGTGCCTTTTTGGAATTTTTTTCAGTTTTATTTTCAAGGGTTATTTTTTGATCCTATTTGTCGTGATATTTAAAAAATTTCCTTGTTATTTAGAGCACAATTTTTTAAATCAACCATTTTCAGGTATAAACATGCAATTTCAAACTGAAAATTTTTTTTGCAGTTTGTTTGAAAAAATGTGGTAAATGATTATGTAATTTTAACGGATTTGAATACTTCTCTATGTTAAGATAAGAAATTTGAATTAGGAAGAAACTTGAACTAGGACTTGAAAACAATTTTAGAAAACCGTATTTGGAAGAATTGAATTAGGTCAGCCTTTTTAATGGGTATAAAGCATCAACATTTCTGTTGACGAAGAACCTTAAATCAATAATCTCATTCCTTTGGTTTGTGGTCTTATGCTACTTCTTAAGTGATTTAGATGATGAGAAGATTTTTTGATACAGCTTTGACCTAAGGAGCAAAGGAGGAATCCTTAAATCTTTTTATCTTTTTATTACTAGAATAAAATTTTTTGCATTTGCATTTGAAGTGAAAATAGCGAATAACTTTTTAAAAGTAATTATTTCAGCACTCAATTTCTGAAGAAAATTATTAGCATACAGGAATGAAAATATTGTGGAGCAGGTCCATTGCTAGTTTTAAGGAGCCCAAAACTTATTGTCTGATGAGTGCATTGTTTTTTTGGTACATAATGGCTTCAGCTTAGTTACAAAAAATTTAAATTGCAGATAGTCATGGGGGAACTGGAGTTTTTTTCTAGGAGGGGCAAAGGATAGGTTCATCCTAGATCATCTAGTTCCGTTTTAGACATGCTCATCAGATAGTTTAATAATGGTTTAAACCATTTTTAAACTATCTAAGCTAGCTATCTAACTAGCTAATCACGGTAGTCAGCTAGCCATTTTCTTGCTCCTTTTTTCATACTTACTGACAATCCATCCAGAGGAGATCTGGGACCTGGGCCTAGAATTAAATCTTTACAAATGTTGGTGCACCACTATGAAAATAAAAGTAATTTTTTTTTACAACATCAAACTTAAAATAATTATTTTTGTTTTTAGGTTTTTCAGATTCCAAGGCCAAACCTTAAGGTTTGAGTCGTTATTCATATTTTGTGATATTTGATATTTTAAATATTTTTATAAAAAAAGAAAGATAAAATTAAGAGCTTAATCTTCCTTTAACCTTGAACAGAAACACATTTGAATAACTGTTTCATTCATTTTTTAATTTCCAAGAAATTATAACTTTTTGACAGGCCTAATTAAGTGAGATTCATATTATAGACCTGCTGATGATTTAATGCCATTGCCTAAAAAAAAATATTGTGGATTATTTTTTCAAATAACTTGTACGTTTCAAGTCTGAACTTGCTTGGAACGTCCTTGGTTTGAAGCGATCAGTCTTAACTCGGCAAGTCTCGTCCCTGGATTTGATGAGTTCAGAATATATGGTTATAAAACTAGCAAATGGGGCGCAAGGACCGTAGGCCATTTGCCAGTTTGTAGCCTAACCCGGGCCGTAGACCCTGCACTAAAGTCTTTAAGAGTTGCTGGCCGTACTTGCCCAATTGCTAGAGGCCTCCGGCAGGCCGTGCAGCTCGCTTTGGGCCTTCGGGCCTCACCCGCACTTTCGATTAATTGTAATTTATGTTTGCCCAATTTCCTTCTTGTTTATCTGACTATTTTTTTTTTCAATCAAGGTTGGCCTTTTTCCCTGCCATGGCCCCCCTAATTTTTATTTTTATCCAATATATGAGCTCGTCGTTTTGCTCCTTGCCCTTATCTGAGTAGTCTCTTTTTCATTGCCATGTGTCCGAACATTCAAGTCTTCCCTGCTTAATTTTCATTATTCGTATTTGTTAACTATCTTCTTCTTCTTCTTCTTTTTTTTTTTTTTTTTTTTTTTTTTTTTTTTTTTTTTTTTTTTTTGTAATTAATTTAAAAACAACCTACCTACAGTGGAGGTTCCCACTGTACGATACTCTTTAGTTTCATTTATAGTATTTATTTGGAAACGTAAAAATTTTGATGGTTTTGAAAACGTTACGAAATGTAAATAATTTTTTCTTATGTCTGCCCCAAAGGGAAAGTGACTTATCACATTTTCCGGAATGTAAGATAATCATTTTCGCTGACATAAACACAGAAAGCAAGAGCGATATCTGCTTGTATATACGAAAAAAAAAAAATTAAAAAAAAAATTATTCCGGCTTCGTTAAATTGGTTATTATACCTTTCGAACGGCTGCCGTTCTGCTATATGCGGACGTATTAATACGTACGTCAGAGCCAAAAAGTTCAATATGCAAATTCAAGATGGCCGTTTGTTATGGGTAAACAATGTTTAGCGGACATCTTTTTTTGCATATTGAATCTTTTGGCTCTGACGTACAGATTTAGACCAAAAATTATACGGTTATTGTCTTTAGTGCCCCCTATTCATACACCATATTTCGGATCGATCGAGCTCAAATCCCGTCTCCAATCGAAGCACGAAAAAATGAGGACAGACGGACGGACAGACGGACATGCGTAAATAGCTTTGGTTTGAAAAGTTACTTCCGCAAAGTGCCTTTCGTTTTGCTCTCCCTTCAATATTAACGGAGGTACCCTAAACTCAAAATTAAGGTGGGGTCAACTGAGCATCCTTTTAAAAACAGTTTTTAGGTTGGTAACAAAACGGAAAATAAGAAAATGGCAAAAAGTTTACAAACAAAGCATCTTATATCGAAAAATTGTAAACGTATATATAAATAAATAAATTATACTAGTTATTAAAAAAAAGAAAAAGTCTTAAATTAATTTTTAACTAAGATAAATTTACTTAACGGGTGAATTTAATTTTTATTTTCCAAGGACCTGATTTGACTCACAAGTGGCTGATATTCCACCTTAAGTGTAATATACTCTTCTATGAAATTGAAGAGTATAAAAATGAGAGTAATTTCTAAAAAAAATTAGGAAAAACTGTTAGCAAACGGTTACCATTTTACAACTTCGCTATTGAAGTGCCGATTTAATTTTGAGACATAAAATTTTCTATTTTCCTGATTAATCATACTGTTATCAAAACTGATATTTTTTTAAAATCCGTATATTAATACAAACACCCAACTTTTAATTTATCGGAATCGATTTAGCCTAAACAAAAGAAAGGTGCAATAAACTTTGAACAATCGATGATACTTTTATCTTTGAATTTGGCGGGAAACAAACACCCGATACGAGTTTTTAAAAGCGTTTATTAAGGTTTATTAAAGTACCTGGGATCCAGAAAAGAAAATGATAAAATAAAATAAAATATAATAATAATAATGGCCAAAAAAACACCCGAGATAACTACTTGTTAGAAAAAGATAAAAAGAATAAGTTGCGAGTGAAAACCGGTCCAACAAAGCGTCGGATTCCGATGGATTTGAACCTCTTCTGCATTGAAGCAAATCTCGATAAGTTAAATACTAAGGAGAAAAACAGGTACCCAGTAATCCAGGTACTCGGACGTGCCTTCGGCTGAACAATAACTAACGTAGCCGTGTTTAACTTAAGCCACGGGATAATAAATCAGCCTTTCCCTCTTGATTTTTTAACTTGAATCGTATGTTTAGATTAAGTAACTCAAACCAGAGGGACCTACACTTTTTTTTCTAGAACCGGAATCGCTTATGTTGAACTTATTCCTCGTACCTTGATATTTATCGCTAACGAGGGAACGTGATAAGCTTTAATTTTCGATGACGACGGAAGGTCATGTTTAACTTAAGGAAATTGAATTTTTATAGGATTTATTTTTTCCCGATTTCGTAGTAAATAAGCATAGACCAACTTATTTTGTTGCCTCATAGGCTAGTTGAGACTCGAGTCGTTTAGTAAGCATATGTTCTTTTTTTTTTTTTTCTTAGGTACTAAAAAGATGCATTCGTAGCCAGGAGGCTCCGGGAACGAGGGAGGAATATGAGGACGAATCGCAAAAAGTGACAAGTTAAAATGTTAGTGACGTGCTGAAAGGCAAAAAAAATCAGAAGCAATCATGTATAAGTTACTTGGGGGTCTGAAGGACTACTTAAAATGGCAAGATATCGTAACGGATAACGCCATTTTTCGGATACACAACGTGTTTACAACGGTTTTGCTGATGACTTTCTCCGTCATCATAACGGCAAATCAGTTCGTGGGAAACCCCATAAGTTGTATAGTGAACGGATTACCCACCCATCCGGTAAACACGTACTGTTGGATTACTTCGACTTTCACCATGCCGGATGCCATCAGGAGACAGGTGGGATTCGAGGTGGCTCACCCCGGAGTAATCAACGAATTCGACAACGGACCAAAAAAATATCATAGTTACTATCAGTGGGTTTGCTTTGTTCTCTTTTTCCAGGTGAGTACTTTTCACCCTTTCCTTTTTAAAAAATGAAGTTGGATGGAAATAAAGGGTATTTAAAAGTCGAAAAGCTAGGCTGGGTTAATAGTACTTGATTATTATTTGTATAATTGAAGAGAAGTTTGTGGATGTGGTTCTCGGTGCATGACTACCTGTAAGTCTCGCCCAAGGACGAATGTTTCTTTACTTTTTTTTGATGGGTTATTAAGTGTTAAAACTCATGAAAAGTAGAAAATTGTTTTGGAACAAAGTAAGCCATCAGTAAGCACGTGTCATTAGGAAACCCAGCAAGGCTTGTACATTACAAAAATGACAACATTAAAATGTCAGACAAGTTTCCTGCTTGTTTACAAGTTTTACAAAAAAAACATTTTCTCAAGTGATTAGCGTCAGGATTCCTGACGAAAAACTTCTTCTAACAAAAAACCTTTAAAGGCACTGATTAAATTGGCCGGCAGCCTCTTATATGTACAAAATTTTCTACAGCTTAAAATAATATTAATGGCCCATTAGGGTGCCCGTTATGAGGGGGTTAAAATATTTTTGTAGCGACCCCCTTTCAAAAGTCTCCGAAAATGTAAAAGATATTGTGCGCAAAATCTCTGTGGGCCCAGTGATCGAATTTTCATCTATCTATAAAAATCGAAAAATTCCCATGTATTTTAAATGGGAAAATCGAAGTGCTTACAGGCAAGTATTAAAGTAGAGATACTTTTGAAAGAGGGGCCCCACAAAAATATTTGACACCCCCTCATAACGGACACCCTCATGTCCCACAGTGAAATGTTAAAGAGAATTGAAACTGGGAAAATTGATTGAAATGTAACACGTAAAGATTGGATTAATGGTACTAATGTTGCATCAAATCGAGCCTGATTTTCCCCATTTTAACTTTTCACTAGGTCACTAGGTCAAAACTCTTTTCCCCTGGAAGCTATCTTAAGCCACAAAATGTTTGGGGATTGATTATGTTTCAGTGATCGGCATGGAAGTGTGTTTCACATTTGTTTTTAACGAATATCTCGTGAAGTGTTCAGCAATCGTGGCCAAAAATCCTCTAACCAATCGTCAACTGTAATCTTGACTTATCTCCTTTTGTTCATTTTCCGCCAATTTTCACGCTGTTTTATAATTGCTGTTGATTAGTTAAAAATCGATAGACTTTTTCGCCCGGCAAGAGAACGGGCCATTTTACTGACTGACTTAGATCCCATTTTGATATTGATCGGCCTCTGGATTACCCAACCCCTTGTAGAGGAAGCCAATAAGATTTTTAGGCTGCTTTTCTACACAAATTGCAAATAAGGAGATTTGAGATGTCTGTCTACTCCAAATTTGAAATATTTGCCATAAAAAGGAGATTTTAGGTATTTTTGAAAATAAATAAATCGGTTTTGCATTGAATCTATGAATGTCTTGAAAGTAAGACTGTGAACAAGTAAATAAATTCTCACTTTTGAGTACTTATTTCAAACCTACGGGGTACTCCCGATGTGTAAAATTTCAGGAAAATAGATTCGGGGGCGATGGTGCCTTGCTTGATTCGTATATATCAAATTAGGATGTTACATTTATTTGATTGTAGCTAAAAAAAGGGCGAGGTTTCAAGGCAAAGCTGTTTTATTTTTTAGAGAAAGGGTAGTTCAGTACTATTATAGAGGGTCGGAGTTGTATACTATAGCCTCCTTGTTAATTAGGTCATTTCTCACCATAATAGTCGATAATCTGAATTTTTCACTGTTGATCGATTCTTCTTTGTAAACATTTCATTGATTTAACACTAGGGTGACGCTTACGAAGCCTAAGTCTGAATTTAATGGAGGCCAATCGCTCAAATGATTCGAAAAAAATAAAAAACTTAATAGCCAGAAGCTGAATTCTCTCAGTCACCTCCTAGTGGTGCCCATAAGCAGTCAGTTTTTGCCATTTAAAATACATGTAAAAAACTTTCGGATGAGAACTTTTTTTTTCCGACGTAAATACACAGAAAAAATTCGAATTTTCGAAAATTCGAATTTTTTTTTTTTTTTCACCTCTTTCATGTATTTTCTGAGTAGTTTTAATCACAAAGAAAACGTAAAATTTTTTCCGCTAATTTTGTTAGTCGTTGGTTACATTACACGAAAATTTTTGTTCGAAGAGTTTCAAAAATTTTTCTCGATGAAAGTGTTTACACTTTTCGAACATGTTCGAAAAGTTTCGATGATGTTCGAAATGTTTGATGATGTTTGACGTTATTATATTAATATGGGTACTCGGCCGATGATATATGTATTTTCCCATTACGTAAAAAATATAATACAACTCCAAAAATAACGTCAAACATCATCGAAACTTTTCGAACATGTTCGAAAAGTGTAAACACTTTCATCGAGAAGAAATTTTTGAAACTCTTCGAACAAAAATTTTCGTGTAATGTAACCAACGCCTTACTTTTTAATATACCTTGTTTTCATTAGGCAATTAATTCGAGTCCCAGAAGTGCTGTCCTATTTTTAATTTTTTTGGTCTGCTACCACTTTTTTTAAAATTTTGTATCATTTTTGTCTTGTGCTACTGTTGGAAATGATAAAAATGTGGTAGGACAAAAAAAACTTAATTAATTTATCTATCTATCCGATTAATGGCTTAATGAAGTTCGAGGTAAAAGTTTATAACTTGCCAAAATTCCCCGTTTAATAAATTCCTACAAATTTTAAAACTTTTCCAAGCCGTCAACATATAATTTCATGGTTAGGGTTGTAAGCATCACCTTTATATTTTGTCGAAATTCGATCAAGATTCTCCAATTGTTAAAAAAACAAACAAACAAAAAAAAAAAAAAAAAAATAAGTAAATAAATAAATAAATAAATAAATAAATAAATCCTAATAAAAAAAATTATTTAATTTTTAAACTTAAAAATCGAAGTGTCTCTTGTAAAATCTAAAATATTTCCATATTTTAAAATTCCCGATAACCGTGTATCGATATAGCTATTTATCGACAAACCCAGATAGCCAAGTGTATCCAGTCTTGAGGACGTCCATTAAATTTATCTATGTCCGCACTGATCCAGAAAGCGTCTTTTGGACTTCCAATGGATATCCCATGGATTTGGATACCTAATGGACAATCCACAGAATGTCCAATGGATTGAAAATGCTATCTGGAATCTATAACACTTTAGTTTTAGCCGAAAACGTATTTTCAAAACCATAACAGAATAATCTAAGAAAATCCACACGCATAATTATTAAAAACTGATTTAGAGATAGAGAAGGTTAAATTTAGTGTATTTAGATTACAGAATATGCATTCAGTTACTTCGAAGTTTAACCTTTCAGAATTAAATTAAAATCAAAATCAAAATTTAAGATGGTGGACGTCTAATTCCCAAATACTAATTACATTTTATTGCAAAACTCGCAACATGAAGTCCAGAAAAAAAAAAAGGAAAAAGTAACGATCTTAGAACTTATTGGATTGATGCATTTTCTTTGCGTTAAAGATCGACTTTCGGAATTATCGAAATTTTTTTCGATATATCGATACGTATTCGCCATCGCTAAACCCACCAGTCCAGCTTTTCCTCAAAATCTGATGGATTCAAATTTTTCATGCCAATTTTCTTTGAGCCGAAACAGATGAAAATCCGTTCAGGTACTCCGATCCGACCAAGTCGTCCGTAAATTTCAATATCGAAATTATCAACGGATTTAACAGACCGTATCTCGAGACTTTTTTTTTTTTCGTTTCATTAAGTTTAGAAATTGCAAAGACAAGGAGGTTCGTTTCTTTTTAAGGACATTACACCGGCACAAAGTTTCGTCACTGTCCGTTAATTTAAACTGATTAAGTAATTCAATTGAAAATTGACTGGGAAGACTGTATGGTAGCGTCCTTGAGCTTCAGTTAGTCTTATTGAGTGTTGGAAAAAAAAATTGATACAGAAAGAGATGAGGGCCGAATATCGACGTCGATCACTCATCCGGGACATCGTGACTCCAAAGGTTAAATAATGTCACGTTGCGTAACGGGGAGATTTAATTTAATCCCACAGCTTGGAAAAAGATTTTAGTTAAAAATATCAATCATTAGCAATTAATTATTTTTAAAATGTATTATTGTTATTTTGAAGAAGGAAACATTGAAAACGTATCCATCATTGTGAATGACATAGCTATCTTGACAAAAATTGATGTCATCATAGGTTACATTGCCATTCTATCGGTAAAAATTGTGCAAAAAAGGTTTTTGTCGGAGCATTTCCATATTGCCATTCTGAAAATTTAAATTTTTCCCCAGATGGGAATTTCCGCTATTTGCAAAACGTTTTTAATATTGATATTGATTTTAAGCTCTAACTCCACTTAGCGATTTCGGGCCTATCGTTGACCCTTGTTTTAATCCCGCGTTGCAACCTAAATATAGGTTTACTACTTATTAATGCATAGGTCAACCGTTTTTTGAAATATTTTCAAATAAATGAATTTTAGTCCTTTTTAGGGATAATTCCTCCTTCTCTTCCATTTTGGAGAGCATCCCTAAACATGGATGTTAAATTTGTGCTACATATGGGGTTCTACTGGGGAGGCATCCGATAGGGGACTGGCCAAAAACCTTACGCGGGAAATAACGGCGGGCGGGGGGACTTAAATTGCAATGAATAATTATTTCGATTTGTAACATCAGCTCAGTTTAAACGAAATTATTACTGAAAAATTAAAGAGAAAGAGGATATTTTCTGTTTAAATGTGATGTGTAGAATCGCCATGTATGCATTTTCTCGCTATCGTTCGAAAAATAGAATCGTCTGAAAGCAGTTTCCTAACGCACAGCTTAGTCAGCGAGTAAAAAAAAAAAAGAAGCCTATCGATATAAATGAAATGCTTGTTAATTAAGTAATTGTAAAAGCATAGGTGACCATATCGAAGGGGGATGACCTAAAAACGCCTTGGGCAGCGCACGTTGAATACGCCACTGCAGGAGTTGCACGAAAACCGCATCCCAGATCATCTTTTAATAAATTATGAACACGACATTATAATATTAAATAGTGTATACTGAGTGCATTACGAAGAATCGTAACTCTGGAAAAACATGAAGCTGTAATCAAATTCCAATTTACTAAATTTCCAGGCCCCAGACCTCTATAATTAAAAATATTCATTACCGTGCCCCGGGGCTTCCAAATTCTTGATACGAACCCTTTACAAAAAATTTTTACAAAGCCTTCAGATATCTTTCCAACACAAATTTTTTAAAGAGGTCGATCCTCGAGGGTTTCGATGAGAAACAAATCCCGACTTTTTTTTTTTTTTTTGAAATAAATGAGATTTAAAATCCAAACGGACAGATGGATGCAGAGATGGTGGGCTACTTCATTATTTTATGTAAATCCAAACGATGCGAAGACTTCGGTATTGTTCGCGGGGGAAAACGGCTCCTTCGCCCACTAAAAAGAAGAAACGATCGGGGAAGAAAAAAGATAAATGAAACGACACGAAACCGATAGACGAAGTAGATCTCCATGTCGAATAATAACGTTGAATATTTCAACTCAAACAGCATTCCAAGACGAAGGGACTGTTTTATGTAGTGAATGATGTCCTTTAACTTTTGATTGTGGTACCTTTTATACAATATATTTTTTTAACTACTTGATTTTTCTAAAGGATGCATGTCTGCAAAGAGCCATTAAATCTGAAATGACTTTACCGGTTGGTTTGGAAAAAGCTGAATTCCTTACAAAAAACCGAGACGGATCGTTATAAATTTTAGACTTGCAAGTCCCTGAGAGATTCCAAATTTTCCAAGAAAGCGACTGCTAATTGGCAGCGGTCCATGAAAATGAACATGTCCTCCCTTACTTGCAGACCTTGCTTACTTTCTTTTTCATAAGTTTTATTTTCTGATTTCAAGACGGTCGAATCTTAAACCGACCGCACGCTAACTGTGCAGTCATTTTTTTTTTTTTTTGCCTAATTTAAAGGCCGCTCCACAGGATGGAAATGCGATCCCTTTCCGAAGATGGAAACTCTGGCCCGGAAGTTGCTCCCTGTAGTGCAGCAAAGAGTTGACGAGAGCGTTTATCTCGGCGGAAACAAAGTCTCAAGATGACTCAAATATATTAGACTACACGCCTCCCACTTGTTCGTTTATAGAGAATATAATCTGTCTGAATGGCACCGCCGACACATTTGCTCAAGGTCTTTTTCTTAGGACTTATTACACGTAAATGAAAAAGCATCCAAGGCCGTCCATCACGTTGGATACATGCATTACATGCAAATAATTAACAGAAACGGGCCAAACTTTTAATTGACATCACCTGTTTCCAACAGGACGACCGGGCGGAACCTTTTAAGTTTTTCCCAATTAACCGAAATTAATTGCCTCGGAAAATGCACCGCAGAGGATAACGCTCGATACATATTTATTCCGACACTTTAATTGTAACGATTCTCCGAGAGGTCAACGACTTTGAAATGTTGTTGAAATTCATCAGGTTTTCGACACGATCCAATTCGAGAAACGAGTCTAGGTAAAACTGTAACAATGAAAAGAATCGTTAGATAAACTCGGGGTTCCAGGAAAGTTTATTTTGTTTTTCCATGTCCATTTTAGACCCCTGACAAGGTGCAAGATGTAGGTTCGGTTGAATTGCTTCTCGAGAAGAAATATGCAAACGAATATTTCCCGCTATAAAACAATGCGGCCTTGTGGCAAAATGACTCAACAATTTTTTTTTTTTTTTTTTTTTTTTTTTGCTTTTGTACTTTGGAATAAAACTTAATTGTAACGGAATCATTAAGAGTTTATTGAAGAAAGCTTTGAGCAAAGTGCTACGTCTGGTAGGCAAGCATTTTGTTTGCTCACATGTCGAGAGATGATGAATGGGCGAAGCTTTAGATGCACTAAAGTGTTGAAGGTTTAAGGTCAGGAGTGCATCAATAATTTTCAATCTGTGTGGAACAGAGTATAAGCACTGTAGAAAAAAAAAATTTCAGGGGGAAATAGCCCCTTCCTGTTGTTACACTCCCGAAAATCCTCACCTTCGAACTGAGCTGTATTTATTTCCAAAAACTTGTAAATCGTTTATATGTAACCTGTATTTTGACAATATGAAAATATTATTTAGTTCATTTTTATATTTTGGAATCGAAATGAACCTCATCACGTGAGGAAACGAGAGCAAAACGATTTACGGGTGGTCTGTAAAAAAAAAAAAAAAAAAAAAAAGTTCAATTTAAAAGTTTATTTTTTTGTTCCGTAGGCGATCCTGTGCTACACGCCGAAATGGATGTGGGATGCTTGGGAGGGAGGACTTCTTCGAACCATCATCATGGGGCTAAACGTAGGCATGTGTCGGGAAGAAGACAAATGTAAAAAAAAGAAAGTCCTAATGGACTACCTCATAAGACACGTTAAGGTAAGAATTTTTAAAATTCGAGTGTGTCGGCGGTAGAAAGTTTAGACTTTGACTCGAAAAATAATATTGGGTTATCATGATAATAGCGATTGTATCGCATCTGGAGACCAAGGTCACATCCCATGTTTCGAGCATTACATCAATTTACAATATTAAGAAGTCGTTTATTCTTCTTCTTTTTTTTAATCGTTATTATTAGATCAGTACTTTTTTTTTTAAAGCTGAAGTCAGTGAAAATAAGGAACATCAAACCGTGAAATTTGCCACACCTAAACCTGTCTCATTAATAATTTATTAATAATAATTAGTGATGAAGATGTACATGACGGTTTAACTCACTCTTGTCGGTTGTATTTATTTACTCATTAAGGAGAAGCCTTGGAATAATTTTTTTTTTTTTTAGGTGATGCAGGGAGTCTTGTGGTGCATTCTGTTTTGAAATATTAAATTCAAAATCTTGCCAAAGTCTCTGCAATGTTACAATTATTATTTTTTCTTTTTTAGGTGATGCAGGGAGTCTTGTGGTGCATTCTGTTTTGAAATATTAAATTCAAAATCTTGCCAAAGTCTCTGCAATGTTACAATTATTCTTTTTTCTTTTTTTTTGACTCAGTTTTATACAGAAGGAGAAACGATTTAAAAAAAAAAAAGTCAGGTCAAATCAAATTGCAACTCCTTGCGAGGGGATATCTAGTTTTCGGAAAATAACCTCATACCGCAATATCTATATGTGAAGAAAATTGGACATTTGCATTCTTTTAAAGCCCTTGTTATCTTAAAACCCATTAAAAATCGATGTCGAAGATACCTTTCACAGTCTCGCAATATTTCATGAAAAACCATTTGAATTTAAGGAAAAATTAGGCAACCGGTGCCACGTCATATCCACGCATTTGTCGCGCAAATCACCCCGATGCCTGATTTGTAAGATATTTTTCATCCCCACTGCGGAAATAGTACATTACTGCCCTAGATGAAAGAGACTTTTTTCACGTCGAAGCACGAGTTTGAGACACCGAGGCGAAGCCGAGGTGTTCAACGTGCTGAGACGTGGAAAGTCTCTTTCATTCTAGTGCAGTAAGGTGCTTTACGTACCGAGAATCACTTTTCGAGCGGGAGAAAAACAGGCGATTTCTTCCCGAGTACGTAAATGAACTTTTTCGCTTTTCTAGCGGAGCGAAAAGTTTATTTTTTACCCGGGAGAAATAAAAATGAAGTTTTTTTCACGATGGGAAAAATATTACCGTCATACCTGAGATTGTCGGTATGAAAATAATTTTTGATTACTCGGGTATCAAAGTGATAAATAATAGATTTTTATTTTGAAAAGTCATTTTATATTTTTTTTGAACAAAAAAATGGCTTTTCTCGTGTTTTTGCCTTTTATTTGGATTAAAAACTTGATTTGAGAGTTTCCTCTTTCCATTAAACATTGAATGCAAAGCTTTCCTTGCCAGTCTCACATGCAAGTCATACAACTGATAGTCAAGATAATTATACATTTTGAAATTGTAAAATAAAAAGAGTTTTACAGCCGTTGAAAGGATGATTCGTCGCAAGTCCGCTTTTACTTCCTGAGGCTGAAATAGCGAAGCAACTTTGTATGAAACCGAGTCAACTGTTTTCCTTTTCCAGTCCCAATTTTGGTAATGGGGTAAATGCTTTGGCTCTCCCTTTTCACATACATGACGCCACACATCCCAGTTTGTGGTTTCGAGATCTGCAAATGCAATAAGTGTTGCAAGAGTTTAATTCGGTTACAGGCGTAGACTTGTAAAGCAAAATATGTTATGCAGACTTCATTTTTATATGAGAAAACAATGAAAATTCCGCTGGAACGGTCTACTTTTCGAGAATTAGGTTTGGCTTTTTAATGATGTCGTTCCAAAATTTTAAAATAATTAGACTTACATTCAAGAGTAATGGTGTGATCAATCTTTTTGTCCTTGAGTTTGACCGCCTTTTTTATTTTGTCCGAAATATCCGGTTGATTCCAAAGTATTTGAGCAATAGAATGTATCGCATCCATTTTTAAATTGATTTCTGATTGAGACATATTCGACCGGAGTAAAATGTTTGAACCAACTGAAATTTTATATTTGCAAAGACTTGATATACCTGAGTCATAGGTTCCGGGTAGGGTGGCTAACCTTAGGTCGGAGCATTAACCGACTACAATGCAGTATGTAAGGGACAGAGATAGACCCATCTATTGTGCTTCGACAGTACAGTACTTCTGTCTCTCACATTTTCATACCTTCCGGGGGAATAAAATTAAGCATTAAAAAAAATTCCGTTACAATGTTTTTATGTATTTCAAAATATCGGATTTTTTGAACAGTAAAAAAAAAACACTAAAAAGAAAGGAAAAATTTTTGAAGTCCCCCAAATGGAAAGAGGGAAGCATTTATAAACCAACAGTTCTGTAGTCAGAGCCCTCATTCTGACCAATATCGATTCTAAATGCAGAAAAACATGGTTGTGAATTTAAGAGTGCAAACTGTAACAAACGCACAGCCATGTTTTTCTGTGTTTAGATTTAATATTGGTCAAAACGAGGGCCCGCTCTGAGGTCTGACTACAGAACTTAGTTTATAAACTAGCGCAACGGGGCGCTACGCGCCCCTTTTTCGCTAGAGAGGGGCTTCGCCCCCCCCAAAATCGCTTCGCGATTTTGGGTCCCCCCCCGCGCGCTTCGCGCGCCAGAATGACCGGCCGCCGGGCGGCCGGAATGGGGAAGTGCAGCTGCACTATCAAACAAAGCAAGAAACGCAGCTCGGCCTTCGGCCTCGCACGAGAATGATCATGATGGGGGATGAGCTAAACCACCGCCCGATGCAAGAAACGCAGCTCGGCCTTCGGCCTCGCCCAGGGATCTTGATAAGGAATGTAGGCAAGAGGCCCGTATGAAACGCAGCTCGGCCTTCGGCCTCGCACGAGAATGATCATGATGGGGGATAAGCTAAACCACCGCCCGATGCAAGAAACGCAGCTCGGCCTTCGGCCTCGCCCAGGGATCTTGATAAGGAATGTAGGCAAGAGGCCGTATGAAACGCAGCTCGGCCTTCGGCCTCGCACGAGAATGATCATGAGGCGGATAAGCTAAACCACCGGCCGATACAAGAAACGCAGCTCGGCCTTCGGCCTCGCCCAGGGATCTTGATAAGGAATGTAGGCAAGAGGCCCGTATGAAACGCAGCTCGGCCTTCGGCCTCGCACGAGAATGATCATGATGGCGGATAAGCTAAACCACCGGCCGATACAAGAAACGCAGCTCGGCCTTCGGCCTCGCACGAGAATGATCATGATGGCGGATAAGCTAAACCACCGGCCGATACAGAAACGCAGCTCGGCTTCGGCCTCGCCCAGGGATCTTGATAAGGAATGTAGGCAAGAGGCCGTATGAAACGCAGCTCGGCCTTCGGCCTCGCACGAGAATGATCATGATGGGGGATAAGCTAAACCACCGCCCGATGCAAGAAACGCAGCTCGGCCTTCGGCCTCGCCCAGGGATCTTGATAAGGAATGTAGGCAAGAGGCCCGTATGAAAGCAGCTCGGCCTTCGGCCTCGCACGAGAATGATCATGATGGAGGATAAGCTAAACCACCGCCCGATACAAGAAACGCAGCTCGGCCTTCGGCCTCGCCCAGGGATTTGATAAGGAATGTAGCAAGAGGCCCGTATGAAACGCAGCTCGGCCTTCGGCCTCGCACGAGAATGATCATGATGGGGAAAAGCTAAACCACCGCCCGATGCAAGAAACGCAGCTCGGCCTTCGGCCTCGCCAGGGATCTTGATAAGGAATGTAGGCAAGAGGCCCGTATGAAACGCAGCTCGGCCTTCGGCTCGCACGAGAATCATCATGATGGGGGATAAGCTAAACCACGCCCGATGCAAGAAACGCAGCTCGGCCTTCGGCCTCGCACGAGAATGATCATGATGGGGGATGAGCTAAACCACCGCCCGATGCAAGAAACGCAGCTCGGCCTTCGGCCTCGCCCAGGGATCTTGATAAGGAATGTAGGCAAGAGGCCCGTATGAAACGCAGCTCGGCCTTCGGCCTCGCACGAGAATGATCATGATGGGGGATAAGCTAACCACCGCCCGATGCAAGAAACGCAGCTCGGCCTTCGGCCTCGCACCAGAATGATATGATGGGGGATAAGCTAAACCACCGCCCAAAGCAAGAAACGCAGCTCGGCCTTCGGCCTCGCCGCGGTCAGTTGGAATCCAAAATAATTTTTAAACTCAACCTAAAATTCATGAAAATTATTAAATTCGACTTAAAATGCAAGAAAATTATTAAAGTTAATGAAAGGGTGAATAAAATAGTGCGAAAAAAAAGAAGAGAAAAATCCGAAAATAATAACCCCCTATTTCTTCTTTTTTTTTTTTTTTTTTTTTAATTTTAAATTTTAAAACATTTTTAAATAATAAAGGTCCATTTTTATAAACGGCTGCAAAATAATTAAAGTCAAATTGTGAATAAAATATTGGAAAAAAAAGAAAAGGAAAAAAAAAAAAAAATCCAATACGGGAATCGAACACGGTTACCGGGGGCAGCGAAGCGACGCTTCTACCGACCAGACTACGCTGCCGTATCGAAGGTTACCTACGAAATGCGTCCTCATCACCCTACGTTGATTTCCCTATCCCGAGTTTGTCAAATCTTGCACGATTTTGCATGGAATTTCCCCTTTTTCGAATCGCCATTTCGAACCTTTCCGGTATCGGAAAAATTCGGGAGCGGGTTCGTTCGATTCCTCTTTTTTGTAGATTATTTTTCATGTTTGATTTATTTTCGGGAACCATTTTTAAGACGTTGAAAATGTAAAAAAAAAGACGCCATTTTGACACCTTTTTTTTTTTCCGTGTTCGTTTTTCAATGTTTGATTTGGAAGGTAAAAAATTGTCGGAAAAGGTCGGGATTTTTTTTAAAATGATCGGGATAACATGAGGAATGTTTTTTTTAAAACGGATTACCAAAATTTAAAACCGGGGCCCGGGAGGGAACGGGAAAAGACGGGACGCGCGCACGAGTTTTTACCAGCGAGTACCGTTTCCCCGCTGTGACTTTATTTTTAATCCTTTTTTTTCCCGGTTTTTTAATTATCCCGGATCCGGGAAGAGCGGAAAAAAATCGGGAACGGAATAAAAATTTAGAGAATTAAAAATGCGATTTTTTTGGTGCAAATTTCAGATTTTTACGATTTTTTTTCGAATTTAGCCAGATTTTTAAAGTTTTCTGTCGACGGACATACAAACAAACAAACAAACAAACAGAGGGACGATGAAACTTTAGTATATTAGACTAGCGCAACGGGGCGCTACGCGCCCCTTTTCGCTAGAGGGGGGCTGCGCCCCCCCCAAAATCGCTTCGCGATTTCGGGTCCCCCCCCGCGCTTCGCGCGCCAGAATGAATGACCGGCCGCGGGCGGCGGCGGAATGGGGAAGTGCAGCTGCACTATCAAACAAAGCAAGAAACGCAGCTCGGCCTTCGGCCTCGCACGAGAATGATCATGATGGGGAATAAGCTAAGCCACCGCCCGATGCAAGAAACGCAGCTCGGCCTTCGGCCGCCCAGGGATCTTGATAAGGAATGTAGGCAAGAGGCCCGTATGAAACGCAGCTCGGCCTTCGGCCTCGCACGAGAATGATCATGATGGGGAATAAGCTAACCACCGCCCGATGCAAGAAACGCAGCTCGGCCTTCGGCCTCGCCCAGGGATCTTGATAAGGAATGTAGGCAAGAGGCCCGTATGAAACGCAGCTCGGCCTTCGGCCTCGCACGAGAATGATCATGATGGGGGATAAGCTAAACCACCGCCCGATGCAAGAAACGCAGCTCGGCCTTCGGCCTCGCCCAGGGATCTTGATAAGGAATGTAGGCAAGAGGCCCGTATGAAACGCAGCTCGGCCTTCGGCCTCGCACGAGAATGATCATGATGGGGAATAAGCTAAACCACCGCCCGATGCAAGAAACGCAGCTCGGCCTTCGGCCTCGCACGAGAATGATCATGATGGGGGATAAGCTAAACCACCGCCCGATGCAAGAAACGCAGCTCGGCCTTCGGCCTCGCCCAGGGATCTTGATAAGGAATGTAGGAAGAGGCCCGTATGAAACGCAGCTCGGCCTTCGGCCTCGCACGAGAATGATCATGATGGGGAAAAGCTAAACCACCGCCCGATGCAAGAAACGCAGCTCGGCCTTCGGCCTCGCCCAGGGATCTGATAAGGAATGTAGGCAAGAGGCCCGTATGAAACGCAGCTCGGCCTTCGGCCTCGCACGAGAATGATCATGATATGGGATAAGCTAAACCACCGCCCGATGCAAGAAACGGATCTTGATAAGGAATGTAGGCAAGAGGCCCGTATGAAACGCAGCTCGGCCTTCGGCCTCGCACGAGAATGATCATGATATGGGATAAGCTAAACCACCGCCCGATGCAAGAACGCAGCTCGGCCTTCGGCCTCGCCCAGGGATCTTGATAAGGAATGTAGGCAAGAGGCCCGTATGAAACGCAGCTCGGCCTTCGGCCTCGCCCGGTCAGTTGGAATCCAAAATAATTTTTAAACTCAACTTAAATTCATGAAAATTATTAAATTCGGCTTAAAATGCAAGAAAATTATTAAAGTTAATGAAAGGGTTAATAAAATAGTGCGAAAAAAAAAAAAAAGAAGAGAAAAGAACCCCCCATTTCTATTTTTTTTTTTTTTAATTTTAAATTTTAAAACATTTTTAAATAATAAAGGTCCATTTTTATAAACGGCTGCAAAATAATTAAAGTCAAATGTGATTAAAATATTGGAAAAAAAAAAAAAAGAAAAAAAAAATGATTCAATACGGGAACCGAACACGGTTACCGAGGGCAGCGAAGCGACGCTTCTACCGACCAGACTACGCTGTCGTATCGAAGGTTACCTATGAAATGCGTCTCATCACCTACGTTGATTTCCCTATCCCGAGTTTGTAAAATCTTGCACGATTTTGCATGGAATTTCCTTTTTCGAATCGCGATTTCGAACCTTTCGGAATCGGAAAAATTCGGGAGCGGGTTCGTTCGATTCCTCTTTTTTCGTAGATTGTTTTTCGTTTTCGGTTTTTTTTTTTCGGACGATTTTTAGACCTCGAAAACGTCTGAAAACGGAACGCCATTTTGACACCTTTTTTTTTTCCGTGTTCGTTTTTCAATGTTTGATTTGGAAGGTAAAAAATTGTCGGAAAAGGTCGGGATTTTTTTTAAAAGGATCGGAAAGACCTGAGGAATGTTTTTTTTAAAACGGATCGTCGAAATTTAAAACCGGGACCGGGAAAAAACGCGAAAATACGGGACGCGCGCACGAGTTTTTACCAGCGAGTACCGTTTCCCCGCTGCGACTTTTTTTTTTAATCGCTTTTTTCCCGGTTTTTAATTATCCCGGATTCGGGAAGAGGTAAAAAAATCGGGAGCGGAATAAAAATGTAGAGAATTAAAAATGCGATTTTTCGGTGCAAATTTCAAATTTTTACGATTTTTTTTAAAGAGTTGTAGATTTTACACTTTTCCGTCGACGACATACAAACAAACAAACAGACAGACAGACAGATAAACAGGGGGATGGACAACTTTTAGTATATAAGATGCTCCCCTCTTTCCATTTAGGGGACTTCAAAAATTTTTCCTTTATTTTTAGTATTTTTTTTTTTTTTTCTGTTCAAAAAATCCGATGTTTTGAAATACATAAAAACATTGTAACGGCATTTTTTTAAATGCTTAAATTTTATTCTGAAGTTTTTAGTATTGGACGAGAACAGGGAGAAGGAATAAAGGTAAAGTCAACATCCATTTAATATATTTTTTAAATTTAAAGTCGTTATAATTTTTTTATGATCATTTTCGGATTTGTCTTTGATTGTAAATGTCATACCGGTGAGCCCTCCTAATAAAAAGCCAAGCAAGATGATTTTATTTCCCAAAGTGGCCTTGAAAACCAAAAATTATCCAGAAACGATTCTCGAACAGATGATTGTTCTGAAACTGGACTTTCTTTTTTCGAAAACAACTTTAATCCTGATTTGGATAAAACAGACATTTGCAAATACGTTCTCAATTTATTTGGAAATACAAAGTCGGACTGTTTTGACGAGCTTTATTTGCCTTATTTCATAAATTCGAAAACTAATTTTCCTATGAAAAGGATTTAATTAAGATAAAATTTAGTCGCGATACGGTTTTTATCACTAGAATTCATTAAAAATTTTTAATATTCGAAAAAAATCTCTTGCAAGCGAAGAAAATGGCCGTCCATTTTCCGATTTTAAAAGTGGATCGTGAATTTCATAAAGAAAAACATTGCAGTTCGACAATTTTCTTAACTTACTCGCTTCTAGGATGAATAATCTTTGAAAATGTTTGTCCAACATGTTTGCCGAGCATGTTCGCCACTTTTTATCAAACACAAACATGTTTGGCGTGAAATTGCGCCCTAAAACTTTCTAAGGTTTTTTCCTCAATCGTCGGCGAATTTTAAAAACGCGATAAACTTTATTTACTGCCCTAAAAATGCACTAATTGCGGACACCGTAGTAGAGTTATGCCTGTACTTTTCACTATTCGTTATGTTTTAAAATTACTCTCAAGCACTCTTATTAAAATAATATTTTAAATGTTTGTTTACAAAAATTTTTCTCAGCTCTGTTACGAAAACAGTCAGACATTTTGATTCTCGAAAATGTCCAGTAGAATGAGAATGACCCATATCAAATGAATGTGGACTTACCTTTAATGGCTCTTAATTTTTTTTTCAATATTTTTAAATCCATGATGTTGAGAAACAGTTGGCTTTCTTTGTTTTTCTACTGATTCCTTTTGTGTTTGGTATGTCCAATATCATAAAAAAAGCGACAGGAGGTCTATCCCTATTTCTGGTTTCTTTAATGACAGAATTCAGAATTATTAAACTTTGCTTTTCTTCTGACAAGAAAAAAAAAATGTATCGAACCGTACATTACACCGCTGACTTTTTTTTTTCTTTTTTCATTTTAATCGATCATTAACTTCATTCAAACCTTTAAAAAAATGAACGAAGTTGTAATATAATTTTTAAAAAAATATTTAATTTTGCTATCATTAATTAATTAGCACTACTTAAGCCAAAAAAAGAAACAAAACACCGGTAACCTATACTACGCATTTGACATTTCATCTGCCATGCTGTTTTGTTTTGGGTTGTCAAAAAATATGGGGTCTCCCCAGTCAAGTGCATAAAAACATTGAAAGAAAAAACACTGGATTCACGCATTTTTTTTTTTTCTCTCTAAATCTAGACAGACAATTAGGTACCATAAAACCACCAATTTTTTTTTTTTTTTTTTTGATAATTATTATGAAACGCGTTGACCGTTCACCCTTGATTCAAAGACAGATACAGCGCTTGCGCGATCCGATGACAATCAAGTAAACAAGTTGGTGCAACGTAACTTGATGACTCGAAAAAACGGGCTTAGCTAGGCACTAGAGGGATTCTAAAATATACGGGGTAAAAACATTGTAACAACGTTACAATGGGAAAAAAAAAGGGTACGGGCTTATGTTGAATCTTAGACTTTTAAATTTTGAGAATTTTAGTGAATGCGGGAGACATTATTGTTACATTAAATAAAAAATGATTCCTATTTCACATTTTTTGTTTTCATTAGAATCTGACCTAGTTTTTTTTCTTTTTGCTGAGGGAATGATACCTTTTTTGCAGATCTTATTCAGTTGGAGAAAAAAATCCCTATTTTTTTTTTTTAAAAAGTTGGAAAAACTCTTCTCTTTTTTTGTGACGATCTATAAACGATCTATTTAGATGGTAATTGCTATATACGATAGTCTTTTTTGCATAGTGACACCAAAAAAATATAAGGAGTTTTTCTTTGGGGCAGCCCATAGGACTTGATACAGTTGGTGATTGTAAAATAAAAATAGTTTGAATTTACCGCTGAAAGCAGAAGAACAGCATCAATTGCGCCTTCTTTTCATGCCCATTTTCTATAGTTAGATGAATTATTGGGCTCTCCCTTTTTGTGAAATCCCAAAATTACCAAATTTTTTTATAGACTTGCATTAAAGACTTGTATAATGATGAATATTTTGGTCCTTTAGTTGCACTGCCTTTTTTTATTTTGTCTCCTTATCAGGTTGAATCGAAAGATTTCGATCTGTCGAGTGCATTCCGACTGTCATTCGGTTTTACACGATAACCGCAATCTTTAAATTATTAAAATCCCGAGAAAAAATTTAAATCTGGGACTATCTCCTGTGTTGTAAAAGTTTGGATTGTATTAGGAAAAGAGACAAAAAATTCCAGAGCCATTTCTAAAGTTGATCCGATAAGTGAGACGGGTGACTTGTTATGCAACCAGTAACTTTATCTCTTGAATAAGGACCCGAAAATTGAGCTCCGATAAAGACGGGATTTTTTTCAAAACCTTTCCCAATGAAATTGGAAAGAAATGAAAAAAGAAATATCTTTATCTCTCGCGCGAGGAATTCGTCTTAAACCTGTTTTACAATTATCGAAATGCGTTGTAACAAATCCGATTTTATCGAATATTTTTCAAGTTTTCAAAATGACATTCGGTATCCGAACCATCTCGAATTTGTTAAATCGATTCATTCGAGTCGAATTTTTTTTATTTTTACCAAGAAAAGACTCCACTTCGATCTTTTGAAAAGACTTAATTATTAAATTGTTTATTATTCCGACCTTGACCTTTGATTCACGACCGTTAATAGAATTTTCCCGCTTTCCGGTTTTTTTAAACATAATTTGCTTTTCTGCACGTTCTTGCGATATTAATTTTAACGGTTTGAGCAAGAATTTTTTTTTCTTCCGGATTGAGGTTTTGAATAGTTTTTGTACAACGCGACTTAAATCCTTTCGAGGTTTCCGATTCCAGATACCTGCCGAACAATTTCGAATCTTAGTTGAAAGAATATAATTTTTTAATTCTCTCTTTTCTTTTTGTATTTTCAGAGGCACAAATTATACGCTCTAAGATACTTCTTCTGCGAAGCGATGTGCCTCGTCAACATAATCGGTCAACTGATATTGATGGACAATTTCTTCGACGGAGAATTCTTCAGTTACGGTCTGAGAGTTATGGCTTTCAGCAACCAACCTCAGGAAGATCGTTTCGATCCGATGGTTTACATATTCCCTCGGGTCACGAAATGTACTTTCCACAAATTCGGTGCGTCCGGTACGATCCAGACGCACGACTCCCTGTGCATCCTCCCGTTGAACATCGTCAACGAGAAAACTTATATATTCCTCTGGTTTTGGTACATCATATTGGCGACCTTGCTGTCGGCGCTGGTCATCTATAGGGCGGTGATTTTGGCCGCACCCAGCGTTCGGCCTTACATCCTACATAGAAGGAACCGAATGGTACCGTTCGATGTGGCCAAAGCCATTTCCAGGAAAACGGACGTCGGGGATTGGTGGATTTTGTACATGTTAAACCGTAACATGGATCCTTTGATTTATAGAGAAGTTATTAGCGAATTGTCTAAAAAAATAGAAACTGCCGCAAGCAACAATCCGTGAAACGAAAATCGGCCTCTTGTGAAAATTTGAAAAAAATATTTCTCCAGGTGGTCCCGGTTTAAAAAAAAAAAAAATTGTCGTTATCGTTTTCTTTTTCTGTTTCGATATTATTAATTTTAAAAAAAAGGTATACAAAAATATATAATAGAGATTATTTATGACGATAATTCGACACAAATGCGAAGGCTTACTCATCATTAGATCTCTTTAAATTGTAATTTATACGTAGATCATTTGACAATGTACACCGATTTTACGTCAGTTAATCGGTTTATTAAGTATGCCTTGAAAAAACCCTTAAGAAAATTTTCTAGAAAAATGTTCTTTTTGATTTATTTTCAGCCTAATTATGTTAGATTTTTTTTTAATAGTCATCAATATTAAAATTTTTAGATAATGGAACCGCGGTTTAGGGTTTGCAGTACCGGAACAAGCAACTCTTATTTCCCTCGGTACCGATCTAAGCAGTCCGTTTTTTTTCCCCTACGATTTTAGAAAAATTAAATGATAAGCAAGCTCTTTTTTTGTTAAAATGTCAAAATTTTGGTGTTTCAATACATTGGGGTCTAAGGGTTTTGCCTTTAAAGGTTAATGAAGCATGGATTTTGGCAGAGGATTTCAATCAAACTTTCTAAAAACCTCATTATATAACGACACTTTATCACTTTATCTCTTTTCAGTTTTGAAATTCTCAAATTTCCAAATTTTTCACCAGCGCTTTTTTTTATTCTTTTAGCAGTGCCCTTTTCACTTTTGCAAACCCTAACAGCGGAATAAAACCTTTACATTTTATTTTATATAAATTTACAATGCAAGCAGCTGTTTTTTTTTTCAAACTTGCCTTTAATTTAAAATGCAAAAAAAAAATTGGCGTTGTAACCGTGTAAGAAATCCTAAAATATGTTGGAAGTAGAAAAAAAGCTCCGATTTATAAAAGAAATTTATGGCTTGAAAATCTGGAAACCTGTTTTCTTTGTAAATCGTATCATTTGTTATATTTCTTATGTATCGGGTGGCTATGATTTTTCTTTTTAAAGAGTTGAAATGTTTTTGCGGTCCGGCACTGTATTTAGATTTTTTTTATCCTTGATTTTTTTTTTTTTTTTTTCAGTATGAATCTAGTCAAAAGGTGAAAAAATGAGGCGTGAAAGTGAACCTATCGTTTCAAATCAGTCATTTTATTCTTTAAAGTCAAGTGGAAAGTATTTTGTATGATTTGAAAAAACATTTTCAATTCTTTTTAAGCTTTCGATGGTATTAATTTGTGGAAAATATTATTGCTTTTAAAGCAGGGCTGGCAAACTCTGTTCAGTGTTTTGATCGATTTTTCGGAAATGTGTTACAGCAAGAATTGAATGACTTCGATAATTTTCTTAAGCTGATTGAAACAGTTCCAAACCGGATTTAAAAGAAGTATAATTTATAATAAAACTTCTTATATGAACTCCTTTTTATTCAAACTGAGTTTTCGGAAAATTGGAAAATTGGAGAATCGGAAATTTCTGTTCCGTTAAAAAATGTCGCGGAAAAAGAGAATAGTCTCTTTTAGACTAGTTCTGGCCAAAACAGGCTTAATTTAATGTTTAGTTTTATTAAACTTTACTTTTTTTGTAATGTACCAGGGCTGCGGTGTTGTTTAGATTTTAAACAGAATCGGAATCGCTGTCGGAATCTGGCTCGAAAATTGGTCAGAATCGAATTCTTAATCCGCATCAGAATCAACATCGAGAAATAATTTTGATTCGAATTGAGGTGAAAAGTATTAATAAGAAGCTTTTTACGATTAGTACATTTCTGGAAATATCGGAGTCGGCACCATTAAAATATTTTCTGATTGGAATCAAAATCGGAAACTTAACTTTTTGTTCTCGAGTCGGAATCGGAATCAGAACCGGATCCGCAGCCCTGTAATGTACAGGTTTAATATAATGTTTAAACACCGGGGGCAAATTCTAATTCCGCTAAACATTTCTAATTTTTTTTTTGTCCAAAGTATTATTGATGTCTTCATATCGTAATATCTGATTTGGTCGAGTTTTAGAAAAGAGGATTAGTTGGTCGATCTCTCAACGTTGCCTTATTTAATTTTTCCCTTTAATTTGTTGATGGCTGCTGCCGTCCTAAGCAAAATGGCATTAACTGAATTTTTATTAATTTTTTTACATTCTGGGATGCACACACTGCCATTTTTCTAAGGACGGCAGTTTGATCACATTGATAGTGATTTTTATAATCTGACTTTTTGGTTTCAATCTTTGTGCCTTTTATATTATATTTTTTTAAAACTACAAGTCTTGAGCTTTTTTAACACTAAAGTAATTATAAACAGGTTGAAATGGGGCATTATGACAAAACTATGATTTTGAAAAGATTTTGAAATTGGATCTTTCGTCACTGGTAATCGATATAGGAATTTGTTTCATTTTAAATAAACTTTTGTTTGTTACTTTTCCTGAAAGAAATTATGCCTGGAAAACAGAAAATTGCAATTAAATTCTTGTATAAAAAAGAGAGGGGCTTTCCAATTCAGTCAATTCTTATCTCGGTCCTTATTTTCTTGACTGGAATAATAGTTTGAAGAAACTGAGAGCCGATCGACCTCAAAAGAGCAGGAAGCAAAATTTTGATGCCGAATTTTTCACTAAAGAAAGCCTTAAACACATCCCAGAGAGGAGGACCTTCATAATTACCAATGACTGTGCAAAACTCAAGAAAAATTTAACCTTTTTTTAACGAGTTACAACGCCAGTAATTAAAAAAATAAATTATAAACTGAAAGTAAACGCACAACGTGAAAAGTGCCTTAATGTTTTATGTAAAAATGAATTTTCATGTGTCTGGACATCACGAATTTTTGTCATTCGTGAGTGCTGCCTTTATAATCAGACGTTAGGAATTAAGTGTACCTGGGATTATTTCTGGTGCTGCCTCGATGTGCCAAAATGCTGCAGCAACACTTTTTTTTAAAAAGTTTTATAGAGTGAGGCAGTAAAATATTTTTGTAATTTAATTAATTTTCTTTCTTTTTTTTTTTAAATTGATAAGAAAAATACTCCTGCTGCTTTATGGGATGCTATTATGTAATCTCATGAATCTCCTGTGATGTAGATGATAATTCTCTTAGTAAGCATTGCCGTTCGAAGTGTTCATAGACTGATATGAAAAGTGGATGTTTTTTTATAATAATAAAACCGTATAGATATTGTAATTTTTTTCGGTTTCTGAATTCTTTATTACCCGTCTTATTTTAATTATAAACAAGAAAATTTTTATTGCTGTGTTGAAACACTTGCAAATAGGTCGCAGCGCTCATCGGCATAAATGTCTGTGGTATGTGTTTCAAATTTAAGTTGGTATTTTTTTTATTTTTAAAAACTAGGGTTTTTTTTTTTTTTTCGTTTTAATTCAAAAATTGGCAAATAACCGTTTCCGCTCTATTCGATTTTCGTAATGGAAATATAAAAATGTATTTTCTTTTGTTTTTAATATAATTTGTATATATGCTTGAAAAAAAAAAATAAATAAATAAAACCCTAGTTTTTAAAAATAAAAATACCAACTTAAATTTGAAACAGTATGAATAATTTCTGTAAGCCAAAAAATATATAGAGAAAAGATGGGTCCTGTTAGTTCAGCCAAGTAATCTTGAAAGGGAAACCCGATATAAATTTAATATTCGGAATATCGTTAGGTTTGGATTGGTTACCGTTATGATTAGTTTACCATTTTCTTGGCAAAATTTGCCCTATAATATAAAAAGATTTTAAAACGATCAGCTACTGCCTAAGCTAAATGTCTTTTCAGATGTCACACCTCTTTTCGTTTTCTCTAACGTTTCTGATCAGTCAACGATTGAATGTTCCTCATTGTATGGATGTTAAAAGATTTTTCAGTTTCATCAGTTTGAAGGAGAATACATTTTCTAGACTCTTAATCTCAAAGTTGGTAGCAATGGAAATACTAAGTTTTTAATGATGTCGCCTTGAATTATGAAATTAGCATGGATCTCTATTAACAACAATAAATTTACAATAGAGATCCAAAATTATTTTTTCAATCTGGATTCATTTTGTACAACGGCCAACCAGGATCGCAGTTGTTGTCTGAGGGAAAATCTCCTGCCATATTGGTTTCGGTTTTGGAAACACCGTGGTTTTTGAAAAAGTTTCTTTATGCTTTGAGAAGTGACATTCCTAACGAGATAATTGAATTTACTCAAAGTTATTGTTGTTTGTTTTTATTTATTTTCATGAGCCGTCTAATATATCAAAAATTTTGGCATTAAGCCATTAATCGCAATTACCAATATTTTTCTTTTATTTTTATCGATAAGGAAGCCATGGATTGGGATAATTTTTTTTTTTTATATATATACACGTAAAAATATTTCTTTTCGAAAAAAAAAAAAAAAAAAAGTAATTAATTTGACAAAGCCAGGCTCTCAGTTATACAGATTATTTACTTTGGCTCCTGTCGAATTTCTGACGTAATTATTCTTTTTGATATTTCTTTAAAAAAAAAAAAAAAAAAAAAAAAAAAAAGAGATTTGTGGAGAGCAATTATAAAGTTTACTCTGCTTCGAACAGTTCGATCTTTGTTAGAGTGCATGTATTTTTAAAAAAAATAAAGCATTTTATTTGAGATAGAGAAATGGTGCCGTGAGGAGAGAAAACAAGGATTACAGCATATTTTTAAAGTCAAGGTAAGAAGATACTTAATTATTTTATATAAAATCATAAATCGATACTTTTTCGGGATTTTCGGCTCTCAAGTTCTCAGTTTTGATTAACATTTTTTCTGGAAGAAAAAAAGAAAGTGAAAACCGTATGACAGAACTATTGTGCGTGAAGTGTTGTATGCTGGAGCTTTATTTTTTAACAAACTGCCGGGGCAAATAAAAGATTTAAGGGGAAATAAAGAATTTGGTGCTAGGGTGAAGAAATGGTTGGTAAATGAGGTGATATACTCGGTGGCAGAATATTTACATCAGAAACCACCAGAGGCGTGTTAATGTCTTCTATCAATAGTTCCTTAAAATTACTGCTCATCATTCATTGTATTTAACTATTATTGTATTTTTTTTTTTTTTTCCTTTCTTCCTCAGTTTATGATTAAGGACGAAGCCGATAACTGTTATTGTTTTTGTGGTTTAATATATTTTACATTTATAATGACGTCTGAGTTTTCAGTTATTTCAGTGCAGAATCACAGTTAAATTTTCAAACACAAATTTCATCTAAAAAAGACAGGCATGAGTTATTGAAATTTTATTATTCGGGGAAAAAAAGATCAAATTTTTTGAGGTAAATAGGCATACAAGCTTTTTTTTTTTCTAGGCTATTCAATTTTTAATTGCAATTCACTTGCTGCAGTGTAATGTTAATTGCCTATTGTAAAACTTCAAGGCGTTATCCTCCAGCCTAGGATTTGAAATACGGAAATAATATGCAAAGGTTTTTTGATTCAACTGTCAGATTGTTAGAAATGCTTTTTTTTTCTTTCTTTTGCTTTAAGACCAGCGAGTTAAGCGATTTCCGTCAGCAATGTCACCAGGTCAGGTCAGATTCGGTCTTTCAGTGCATATTTTAACATATATACTAGGCGACCAAATTGTCGCCCAGTCGATAAAAATGGTCGCCTAGTTTGCAAAATTTTGGATCACTAGGCGACCAAAGTAATGAAAAAAAAATCGTTTTTTTTTCGGTTGTGAAACTGTATACAGTTGTTAAAAAAAAAAAAAAAAAAAATTAAGTTGAATTATGATGATTATTACGCTGTTTTTCAATCCTCTATCTGAATTCTCAATAATTGTCAGTTTTATGACCAAAATGTAAAAGGAAGCGAATTTTTTTTTTTTTTTTTTTTTTTTTTTTATTTATTTAAAAAACAATATTTACATAATTCCGTTAACCCCCGAAGCCGATCTTCGGCTTGACCGGGGGTGTTACGGCAATTCTTGAATGTAAAAAAATGGTGAATGTGAATGCGAATGTCTTTGAACTCATATTCATTCAAAGTCTTGGAAATAGTTTTATTGTTTTTTTTTTTCTTAAAATTAAATAAAGCAATCTTTTAAAAATCTGCATAGCATGTGTACCTGCTCTGGGGATTTTCGACACATTTATATACTTTATTTTTATGCTTAGTTCAAAAAACTGTCCTTTGATCACGTACTTTCAATAATTGAAAGTAAAAAGTAATTATTACTTTTTACTTCGCCTTTTACCGAAAATCGTCTTTTGTAAAGGGTGAACGGACTTTCCGTGATAACTAGAAGGCGGAACCTTGTTTGTTATTCATTTTCTTCATTGATTTTATTGGCTAAAATTTGAAAAATCTAAAAATTGCCACCCTTACCACAAATGCCAAAAAAAAAAAAAAAAAAAAAAATTCTTAAATTAAAAAAAAAGAAAAGAATAAATATAAAAATTGCATCTGGTAGAAAGACGGGGGAGGGGGGGGGGGGGGATGATATTAGTTTTGTACTCCGAATTTTTTTGGTCGCCTAGTGAAAAATTCTTATAATATGCACTGCGGTCTTTAGAGTCTGCAGATGGTTTTTTTTTTTTTTGCAAAGTCTACTTGACTCTAAAACTAGTATGAAAAACATAAGGTGCCATGAGGCACGCTAGATCTTACTTTCATTAAGAATACGTGAAACTTGTCATGAGGATTTTAGGTGGCCCATTTTGTTACAACAGGACTGAAAATTTCAGCCCATTTTGAAAGAAAATTTGCTGATAAAATGAGTTTACTAAATTACAAGAAATATAATTTATTAGATTCGAAATGTATAACAAACAGCCGAAAAGTTAACAAAACCGCATTTTAAATGTTTTTATAGGCGGAAAAATTTTTTTAAAAAATAGACTGAAATTTTCACGTTATCTTAACGTAGCACCTCACCCTAGGGCTCGACAGACAGTTTCACATCAAAAGGAACTTCCAAAACAAATTTTTTTCTTATCGATACCGTTCTCATTTTCTGCAGACCAATGTGTAATTAGAATTTCCCCATCATTGAGATCGCGATTTTCAAAAAAATAATCTTCTAATGTGTATTTTAGGAACTCGGCCCAGTGCTCCGTAATAGCTTCATTCCTTTTTCTTCAAATACATATTTTTATTTTACCTACATTCCTTGAGAAAAATGATGCGCCTGCCAAAATCGAAAGACTGGCGCCGTCCGCTGCATGTTTTTGTAAAAAATATCAATTTAAAAAAAGTTTTGGTTAGCGTTTTCTCTTTGTTTATCACGCACAATTGTTCAGAAAGCAGCAAATAAATCAAAAAGAAATCAAAGATCAACCTTAGTGCAACATTTGTCGCAACCGCGAGGTTCCGCGGTTAAAAGGTACCAACTTCCGGAACGCCACCGGTAGATGGCATTGCTCTCGTTCGTTTGTTTATATCTGATTAACTCCTGTCCTGTTTTTACAATTTCGTTTTGAATTAATTAATCAACAGGTTAACTTTATTTTCAAATGGAAGGATTTATTGGAATCGCAGTAAACATTTTCTTGGCGGTTAATGTAAATATTGTTGAACGAACAGATAAAGGATTTTATTTTTTTCGAGTCATTGTAGTTTTTAATACGTGTTCGGTAATGGAGGCGGTTTTACCTTTACATCTAATCTCGATTGACGGTTTTGAGGTTATGACAAAGAAAGATTTCGCTAATAAATGTCATCCCATGACAACTTTTGTTTAGCTAAACAAAATTATTACGGGGGGAGTCAAGACGAAGGTTTCGGTGACCCACGGTGTGTATGAATTAATAATACTTGAAACGATTTCCTAGTGATTGGCAAAGAGCTTTTTCTATTTTTTAGGAATTGATGGTGCGAAGCGAACGTTGACGGGTTTACAAACGAAATGGGACTGCTAAAATTTTATTTATTTCAAAATGGTAGACCAAATGGATATTGATTTCGATAAGAGAAAACAAGGTAAAGTAAAACAAGAAAGACTATAGAAAATCAAAAATGATAAAAACATACTAAGTCTGCAGCTTTATTGGATTTAATGAATGGAGGCAGATATTATTGTTATAAATAGCCCCTAACAGGAGAAGGTTAACAATTTGAAAATAGCCATAACTTTTAATGAAGGCCTTTATTTTGTTGCTTGTGAATGCCAGAAATGCACTTAGTTTTTATATAAAGTTGAGAAAACTAATGACAAAATTTTTTGAAAATGGAAAAATGACCGCTGCTTTAACGCGGTTTAATTTCACAATAAAAACATTTTTTTTTTCTTTTGCCAAGAGTCTGCGTTAATAATTCACCACTGAAGCCAATTTTATAATCATGGGATTGTTTTTTTATTTTTTTTTTTTGTTTTTATGCTAAGTGATAGTAAACTGGTGCTTTTGCGCTCATCAGTTTCGATTCGGGCGGAATGGTTTTATTTTTTTGCGATTCACGGGTAAAATTCCAATGGTCGATTTTTGGGTAAGTCACGTGGGGCACGTGTTTAAATTATCGTCATTGATATTTAAAACTTAATAATTGTGGGGCGATCGGTTACAACTGTAAATATAATAAAAAAAGAAGTTTAACAATGTAAACAGAGGTCGTAATTTAATTTGATTTGATTAAATATCTCAACTCCACTGGCCTCTGGTTCTATGGTTGTTTATCTCATTAAACTTTTATTACTAATTATCATTCTACCAAACCGCAGATTATAATTTTTTTTTTTTTTCAATTTATGTTTCAGTTCTGGCTTTTTGTAAATCTGGTGCCTATGTTCCCGAAGGATAATAGAAATTCGCCGGTCTTTCCCATACCCCCAGTTTCCAAAATGGAGCAATTGAATGCAATGCAATTTTCTTTCAGGACGGTAGGTTTTTCTCATAAATCATGATATTTTGACTACTTGGTTAGTTAATTAAAAAAGTTTTAAATGCCAATCTTATAAAAGCTATTAAGGATGGAAAAAATTTATAAATGGAAATTACAAATTTGTAGGAATGGGATATCCGTTTTTAAAAAAGTTAAGTGCGCGGTTTTATGTGTGAAAGTATAAAGTAGTAAATGAAGATTGATTTATAGTATGCTAAGGAGTGAAATCAATGCATGTCCGTCAACGACATTCGGTTTTAACAATGTTACGATATATGCTCAACAAGAGCAAGTGACTGTGATTTGGTTTGCCGCCGTGCAAGCAGTACATATGGATAGTTGTCGCGTTTTTTATCCCTTCCCCTTCCTTTCTTAAGTGAATCACTTTTTAATTTCTGGGATCGTGCACCTAAATTATGTTTAAGGCAGAACTCAAAAGAGACGACTATAAAAGCTGGCCCTAGAACGAATTTTGCCCTCTCTCCCCCTTCAGAGAAAAAAAATTCCGATATATATCTTTACATGACTGTGTTTCCCCCTTCCCCGTCTTTTAAAAGTTCTCGTTGTTGCATATGAAAATATTAATGCCAATCTGATGCTTTTCTATTCGGAAAGTCTATTTTGTGGTTATAAGTACGACTCACAATTTAAAGCTATTAAGAAATTTCTGATGCCTCGTCTTTTTAAGTGGCACTGAAGAACTTTTGTGTAAAATTTTGTTAATTTTTTTTTGATACGAGCAAGGGGCCAATCAGGGACTACGTTAGGGTGTAGGAGGCCTTTAAAAAGCTTATTTTGGCTGTTAAGTATCGGGGGAGAAGAGGGAAGGGGGTTTCAGAATGATTATTTTTGCTCGAATCAGGGTGAGGGGGGACAAAAATTGTCAAAATCATGCTTATACATAAGACTTAATTGCCTTAAAATCCGGAAATCTAAAACGATGGCCATATCATGATTGTAATTCTAATATTTTAATGTACTGCCGAAAATGCAATAGACTTATTATTACTTAATTTTTGGCTTAAATTTAATGTTAAAGCTGTTGAAACATATAAGTATCTTTAGCTTATAAAAATGAATTTTATTAGTCTGTAGCCACTGGTGAATTGTTTAAAACAAAGTTGATGTCCATAAGAGAGAATGATCTTTCCAGAATTGGCATGTAAATTTAAGGTTTTATGCTGCTAATTGCAAAATATTAATTGATTTCCTTATAAACTTCAGCTGACTTTTTTCTACTTTTTTGAAACCCAATAGTCGGTCTCATCCCTGTTATTACCTAAGAATTTCCTTGGATGATTTTTAATTACTTTCTCCGGTGTAAGCAGAGGATAAGAGTTTTGAGCCCACTCCTCTCCCTGTAATATTGAATAAGATTTTCTAGATTTTTACTTGACAAAAATGGGGTTTTGTCCAAATTTTTTGTTCCAAATCGCAAGAAAATGATGTCCAAAAATGCACAGTAATATTTTTAACACCCCACCCATCGCTGAAAATGCTTTTGTAATCAGGGGTTCGAAGCTTGAAAATCTTGGCCGATGCCGATGCTATCGAATTTTTTTTGAAACCCGAAATCGGCACCGGCACCGGCATCGCGAAATTGTTGGAGTTTGCATGGGATCATACAAGTATTACGTAATCATTTTTTTGCCTATTTTGTCCCCCCCCCCTCTCCCCTCCTTAATATTACATAAGATTTTTTTTAGTTTTCTCTTTCTTATTAATTTGCGAAATAGTATATTGTTAACCTAGGGTGGAAAATGAATTTTCCCATCGAGGTTTTCCATTAAACCCCAGCGAAGCGAGAATAACAAGATACTTTTTATAACGAATAAAAATGACTTTTGAAGCGTTTTTTCTAGAAAATAAAACCTCATTTATTTGTTTACAAACACTAAGAACATGGCGAGTTCCATAACGGGAAAAAGGCGCTTTACATCGACGGAAAGTGGCTCTTCCCATCAATGAGTTATGAAAAAGATATTTTAGCTTTATTTTCTTTTTTTTTTCACCTTCAAAAAAATGATTGTTACAATTCCTTCTTCATTTTCTGAAATAAAATTAAGCGTCAAAAAAATAACAGTGACATTTATTTTTAAAAAAGTTAATGAATCAGTAAAATAATATGAAAAATTACCTAATAAAATAAAATCAAAAATGAATTTAGAGGAATCATGAAATAAAATTATGAACTAATTAAACCATTTTTACACTAAATAATGCACCAAATATTTTTTAATGGCCAATCTTATGTAACACATGGAATACCCCCCCCCCCCCCCCCTGTTAAAGTGTTTACGTAATACTTGGTATGATCCCCATCGGCGCTGGCACCGGTACTGTCATCGTAATTAAAAATGATTTTTTCAAAAACATCTAGAATGGCTCTTTGACATTTTTCTTCTAAAATCGAAATTGGAGGCGGCATCGGATATAATTCAATAATCGGATTTTTTTTTTTTTTTTTTTTTTTTTTTTTTTTGAAGAATAATTGGGAAAATTTTTTTTAAAAGAGTGAAATAAAACTGAAATAATTTTAATATTAAAATTACGTAACACATGACCCAACTCCCCCCCACCCCCCTCTCCAGGCGTTACGTAATACATGGACGACCCCTGAACCTTTTATGCATAATAAATTGTGAATATTAAATAGCAATATTTTTTTTCCTGAACAAAATTTCAAAATAAAAGATTAATGCAATGAATCAAAGTTAATGTGATTTATTTATTTTGTTTTAGTATAACCGATTCGAAACGTCCTCGTCAACTTTCCGATTAAACTGCTGTGGAACTGCTTTAATTTTGATAGCTGCAAGTTTGACGGTCACCGTGAAACAGTTCGGGGGTCGACCGATAGAATGCGCGGTCGGCAAAGAATTGGCAGGAGACGTCGTTAATAATTATTGTTGGATTCATTCGTCTTATACAACGTGGAAAGCGAACGAGAATCAAAGCGACCTTGTTTTTAAGGGAAGAAATTTTCGCCCCGAAATGATATTGAATCGAGGATTTCGATCTCTCGTGGAAACCAAACAAATGGAACACAAGAGAACTATCAAATACTCCCCGAATTTGCCGCATGGATACGGGCCTTATCCCGGCGTGGAAACCACCAGGGAGGACACCGTAAATCGCCACCACAAATACTACCAGTGGGTCGCAGGAATGCTGCTTTTTCAGGTAAGACATTTTTTTTTCTTTTCGGTTAATAAGCGATTTCAAATTAAAAGTTTTAAAAACGGTTTCATAAACCGTGGAGTTTTACGAGGAATAAAACCGATATAAAAGCTCCTGCTGTTTTTGTCTTTTGAAAATAGTCGTTAATTTTTTTGTTGGCTTGGATCACAGGGAAACGTCAAAAGTGAGGAACGAAATTGATTACATGCAAAAGCAAAAAAAAATAGGGCAAAACTAATGCGTAATCGATTTAATGCCGAAACCGTTTATGTCCCCTCCGCGCTTAATTTTTTTTTTTTTTCCATTTATTTTTAAGTCCGTCATTGAATAAAATTTTAAATAGTAACAATAGGGGGTAAGAAAAGTTTCAGTCGCTAAGAATCGAAGTAGAAAACCGCTTTTTAATCCGTAGGGCTTCTTTGCACCCCCTTTTTTCTTTTTAACTGCGGTTAGTTCGAATTTATTTTTTATACGCGTTAACGATTTCCAGGGAATTTTTTTTCCCTCCCCTTTTTGGAAAACGTATTTATGGACTCAAGATTCGATGCCAAAGGCATGAAATTAGCTCGCTTTATTTTCACGGGTTAAGACTTTTTAATCACGGTAAAAATACCTGCAGATAAGGACCGCGTAGTAAAATTCCGACTTGAGAAGTTCGGCGACGTTTGCTTTTCCTCATTTTCTTGTACTTTCGAACCACTAACATTTACGTTTCGGAAAAATTTTGCGTTGAAAAAAAAAAAGAAAAAAAAAAAAAATAAAGATTTAGATTTTAAAGTGCTCGATTCTCTGGCAAGGAACGAAACCGAAGATATATTGAAATACGAACCGATATGGAACAAGGTGTAGCACAATCTTTAATTGCTTAAGGTACTCCAATGTCAATTTAAAAAAAAAAAATGGATGTTGAAAGGAGGAGTTTAGAAAGAAGGATCGGAAGCGTTGTTTTTTATAAACTAAAATTCAGCCCCGTACCCAAGAGCTTTTTCCCGTTTCATGTAGATTGAGTGTCCCTTCTAGGTTTACGGTGCTCAAAAGTATTTTTTGATACAAGAATAGACAACAGACACATTTTTTACTGAACATATTTTTTAAATGAACCTAGCATATAAAAGTAGTAAATGTGATTTTAGCTGTTATGCGATGTTTAATTAGCGAATAAAAAAGAATAAAAATTTTGGCTGTTTCAATTGGCGCCGAAACGACCATGACGTCACAGTTCACTATTTAGGTATGCTCCTAAGTGAGTTATCGGCGGCATGCCGCAGCATGCCCGTTGGAGCAAGAAGAGTTGTCGTACGAACAAACCCGTATTAATCTTTGACGACGAGCAGGTGCACTCTTGGTTTCGTCTTTCAAATAACCGCGCGCTTAAAAGTGAACAATGACGTAACACCAATGAGAAACGTTTTGGAGTTAGGTCACGTGACAAAAAGTTCTTACGACTTTATAATTGTTTTTTCTTAATTTCTAAGAAAATTGCTTCAGTAAAAATTGTCATTAGATGACCAGAAAACTTTGAATTTTCATTATTCACCATAATTAGCAATCATGTCTGTTGTCTATTGTAATAAATTGTGGTTGGCGAGGAAACCTATATTCGGAGATATCTAAGTTACTGGTTTCTCCGGGAAAAGAATGTAAGTTTTTTACAAAATTAAATGGAAGTCCGAGCCGATACTTGCTCGAAACGAACACGAGACGAGATGAGGTCGAAAGCTGAGAGCTCCAACGTGTTCCACGGGTGCGATCATCCCCGGAACAAGGGAGAAAGGGTCAAAAGCAGTAATTGGGAACCCAATTTTGGATACTAAAGGAGGGAAAAGGAGGGTCGAAAATCTCACACGTCTTGCTTACCAAACAAGTGAACGGCAGCTTTTCTAATTTCTAATAAAGCTTTCGATTTCCGCGTTTTAGCTTATGTTAAGCAATATCATGATGTGCTAGGTTCTGATGACTAGATGAACTTCCTACATTTAACTCGACTAAGACATGTCCAATTATTGGTAAAAACCTAATTAATGATATTCACCAAAGGATTGCAGGTTGTTTTTTCTCCAAAATTTCGTGTGAAGCCATGTGGGAAACGTTTCAGTCTGGTTAATTACAAACCTGTTAATATGAGATTCGTGGTGTGTAAGTCTTTTGAGAGTCCTTTTTTTTCCAAATCGTCCCGACATTAGCTTTGATTAACAAGTTCAAGCTCATATTCTTATACGGGGTGTGAAATAATTATATTTTTTTCCTACTGTTGTAAAATAGCGAAATGAAACAGAGGGATTGTCAACTTTTGGAATTTTTGGGCTGCCGTCGAATTTTTTTCCCCCGAGCATAAAACCGTCATTCGTACATGTTTGTAACCGAATCATAAAACGTAATCGTCTGACGATGTTAGTCATGCTGTATATTTCACAAATGAAGTTTTTCTATTAGCACACTGATTGACAAGTTTTAAGAATTTTGCGATATATAAAATTAAAGGAATAGTAGTGTTTCTTTAGTCGGTGACGATGGACGCGACTGTTCCGCTCTTTTACTTTGGAGAAATTCGTAATTATCCGTGATCAAAAGTTTAAAAGTTAAAAAAAAAAAAAAAAAAAATATTACGGTTTATGCCAAGAGAAGGGATTATTTTTAACCGGTAAAAAAGAATTAGATCGTACGTAAAACTCCATTAATCTAGATGTTAATCCCCGCGCAAGAAAACAAAGAAATAAAGCACTCAATGCTGTGACATTAAACGTTTTCCATATGCTTAGGCATAACTCGAGGGGGAAAGGGGGTAACAGAGAAATTTAAAAAGAAAAAAAAATCCTGATTGATGATTCGAATTTTTTCTTCGGTATTTTAAATGCTGTTAAAAGCATTTTTAATCAAAAAAAATTTTATTTTTTATTTTGTTTTGCTTTAACCGCTAGAGGAAAGATTTACTGTAGCTAAATTCTGAAAATCTATTTTAGGCTGATAGAGTATAATGGAAAGGGAAAGAAGAAAATACCAAAGAGATTATTTAACTTTTTAAATGAAATTGAAATATTGGTCTTGCAGCAAAATTTATTTATCATTATTTTAGTTTATTCCCCTTTATAAAAACAAACGATTTCGAAGTCTCATGTTATCAAGTGGCTTGTAAGAAGATTTGCCTTTTTTTTTTTTTTTGAAAAAAATTTGCTAGGCAATTTGTGCGGCTCTCTAGCATTGCAGAAGTTTGTTTGTTTGAAATTCTTGTTTGTGTTGGTTTCAATCAGAAATGTCCCCTGCGTTGTTCAGCATGCAGGGAAATTCAATATTCGAGTAAAAACCGGTCTTTTTAGTAGCTGAAGAAACACAAAATACGCTTTGATGCTTTTCTTTTTGGACTCTGTCGTAGCCGAACAGGATCTTGCCTGCTAAAGGAACAATAGAAACCAATGTTGGCAGGATCGATATTTAAGGTGGTACTCGAAGAAATAAGGGATTTTTCGCTGTTACTCTTAGAACATTTTTACCAATCTTTTTCGATTAATTTGAGTACTAGGAACTGAATAGATCAAACAAAATCTAAAACTTGAGACTTTCCATGCGTAATAAAAACATTTCTGAATGAGCTTTTAAAAGCTTTAACGGAAGATTAAAAGTCGCGTTACTCTTAAGACACAAAAAAAGAGGGCCAGTAGCCCGGGGTGGCGCTGGACTGACTCGGTGCCTTCCCTGGAGTAAATCGGCTAAAAATGACAGTATAGGGAATGAAGGCCTATTGCCTCCCTCGGTAAGCCCAACTGTCCCCCCTGGCTCTTCGTTCTGGCTACGGGTCCGAAAAAAAGAGTTTTTTTAAACACAAAAGTTAATTTTGTATTTCTCTAAATTTTTGAAGAATATCGGGACAAAAAAAAATGAATTTTTGAGGATATAATGATTCCTAAAACGTAAGTATCAACGTCAATTTTAATTTTATGTATGCCAAAAAGAAATTAGTTTTCCTGTGCAAAAAATTTACTTTTTCCCAAGAGTAGTAACACGAGCTTTTGGACAAAAATGACAAAATATTATAAAAATAGACCATTCTAGAAATAAATGACAAAAAAAGTTTTTTGATATCATAATTTTTTCCTACTTAAAAACAACTCTGAAAATAGGTCTAAAAAACGTCTTTTCTCATGAAAACAGCTGTTTTTCCGGATTAGTTTTTGATCTTGGGTGGATCAACAAAATTTTCATTGATACTCATTGCACGGTTCGAAGTCCGATAATCTCCTGTACTGCTAGACGTCGTGTTTCTTTTCATTTTTGGAAAGTGGCAGTTATCCCCCCAAATGTTTGTCTTTCCATTACTTTGTCGCTTGTTGCTAACCTCAGGCAAAATTCCAAAGTAAGTAAAACCGTCGGAGCTTTTTTTTTTTTTTTCAGTTTGGTAAAAATATTGTCATTGCCCCCCGCGTTGAGGTATACAGATTACAAATGCGACCTATATTTCAAATTATGCAATTTGACAGTTACAAACCTCGCAAAACAAAAATTTAATCTAATTATTTTAAAAATGAAAATAATGTATCGGACAGCTAAGCGTGACACTTTTTTTTGCTAACACATTTTTTTTTGTCTTCCGTTCGGACGGTTCGACGAACGGATTCCAAGCAATTAAACTCACCCAATTCGGAAAAGAGGCGGGAACCCAGAACGCACGTATCAAACAAAGACAAAAAAAAAAAAAAAAAATTCAAAGAAAGTTTTTTCGACACGTGCTCGTGAAAAAGAATGTCGCAGATCAATTTTAAATCGCTTAAGTAAACGGGGAATATTTTTTATTCGGTCGACGTTGAGACGACGAATTTGTCGGATCATCTTTTTTCGAATATGTTGCGGCTTTCGAGAAAAATGGCTGCGGCGCTATCTTTTCCTTTTCTCCTTTCTTTGAAGGTGTCGTGTTATTTTTTCATAAATCTGTCATTCAAACCGAATACGCAAGCATAAGCAGAACGGACGTAAGAAAAAACTGTATCGGACAGCGATCAATCAGAATCCGATTTAAAAAAAAGATTTCGGGAGTAATCGTCCGTATCTTCACGTGGGCCGCCTTTTTTTTTTTTTTTTTTATTTATGAAAAGAAATTCTTAGTAGCGAGCTTGGAATGATTTCACAGAGTTTTCCAGGGAAAAGAAACCGGATGCGTAACGTTTGAAACACGGGTAAATTAAGGTAATTTAACCGTCGATGAACGTATTCCTCATTAAAGAAAAGAAAAGCAAAACATTTTGTCGGTTTGAACGTTTGCCAAAATTGTAACATAACAAGCCAGGTGAGCAAAATTTCATCTCCATCACTGACATGGATTTTCTTTTGTCCTTCCATCTTGAAAAAGAAAAAAAGAAAAAATAAAAACCTATAAGGACGGGAGATGATTTTTCCCAAAATGATTTTTTATTTTCGACAATGTTAAACACTTCTTTATTATCGCGACGTCAACTCGGACGCCGTCAATCAAAGGAGAACATGTTTTTAACGTCAGCGCCAAAATCCGGCAGGTTTATAAACAAGATTGAGACGCTATTGTCTTGCTTTTGTTTTTCTTTTTTCAGTTTTAATATTTGCACAATATGAAAGATTTTCGATTCGGCATTGCCATTGTCAAAAGAGAACGGTCTTGATAAGAAAAGTGTCGTTGGGGAGGCGCCACCCAATTCTTTTTTAAAGGAACATTGGCGGAAGCCTAAAAAATATTACGATTCCTTTCGGGTGACGGAAAACTCGGAGGATTGGAGAGCAAAATTTACCCCATAAGGGATATGAGCAAAACTTGAGAAAAAGTGAGGTCATCCTCGGGGCCAAGAGTTTCTGTCCCCTGCTTCAGGGCTGCAATGCCGATTCCGATTCCGTTTAAAATCTAAACTGAACCGCAGTCCTGGTTTTTTTCGAAAAATAACGGTGCTTAACATGCATTAATGATTAATATTTTTGAGTAAATAAAACTACGTATTATTTATTTAAAAAAAATCATTGATGCTTGTTCGCGACTATGACATCCGCAAGTGACAAGAAAATCAACGTTAGAAAAAAGAAAGTTTGGAAAAATAAAGCGCTTCTGATAACTTGTTGCGATTGCTGACCACAATTCTTAATGCATTAAGTAGTGAATTTTCGCTCATCAGGTCGACTATTTCTGTCCTCTACTTATAGGTATTTTCCCATGTAAAATGTAGGGGAAAAATGTAATTTTATTGTCCGCGTCCGGTATTGAGAGGAAAAAATACATAGGTTTGGTTTATATGGACAATTAAGTGCGTTTACTCCGGGTGTCCGTCAGATTTTAGAAGAACAATTTGAAATTTCCAATTTATACAAAACTCCTGGAAGGAATTGTCGACGACAAAGTCAAAACCCAACCGATTCGGTCTTGTACTTGCAATATTTATGTTCGACACTTGTAAAGAAAGATTCCGAAGAAAGTAATCGATTTTTTCATTCTTATGCTCTAAGATTGGCACGCTCGAAAAATAAGAATAGGTACCGGATTTTCTTGCGCAATTTCCCCTTGCATATCAATTCCTGCATACCTTTTAATTTCGAAATTTTGCCATTTTCGGTCTTTTTCCCCACGTACACTCAAAAAAATAGTAGGGTAATATATTTTTGACTGGACGCTTTGACTAGTCCGAAGATAAAATTGATTGGAGACTAATGCAATTGTAATAGCTGCTAATCAATTTTTAATTAGGCGCAAAATCCAGTTTAAATTGTATTGGCGACCAGTATTCATTTTTTTGAGTGTAAATTCAAATTAATCCCCATATAATATGTGTAATTTTTACATTTATTATAGGTAAACATTACAGTACTTTTTTTCCGTGTAATTAAATTAAAATGTGCTTAATTGTCGGTCAAGACCTGAAAAATAAGAGGAAAAACTTATTTTTAGCGATCAGGTATGATTTTCTGCTATTAGTTTCATAACTACCCGACGGTAATAACCGATAACTTTGAGAGTTATTTATTTTTCTTTTCATGACTTTCCAAATTTCTTTGTAATATTTTCTTTCATGCTTAGGTTCTGGGAGATTTGCGACCAAATGTGTTAAATTTCTTGCAAAATGCAGGGAAAATCGCGGCTTGGCCGAATTCACAAACGTATACTTTTTACGAGCTTAATTCACCGAAATCTTGTCCTTCTCTTTCTTTCTTTTTTTTTCTTTAAAATTTTTTAAGTACCTGAAAGCGATCCCCTCAGGAAAATCAGAATCGATCGATTGCAATTTTTAGTTACATCCGCGGAGGAAACACCTCCGGAGAAAATTCTTTTTAAATTTTAAATTGCAGTTTGTCCTAGGTGCTTTTTTTTTCTTTTTTCTTGCGTTTAGTCATGTTTTTTTAATTTTGTTTCTCTCTTTGTAGCCGGTCCAATTTTTCTTATTGTTGATATATTTTCATTTGACCCTAAGGACGTCGAAAATATGAATGGTTTTCAACGATAATTAAATAAAGCTAATTAATAATAAAAAACATCTTTCGCGACAAATTTTGAAAGCGCGCCCGTTGCGAACAATCGAAATTTGTCAAAATTTCAGGGGGGGGGGGGGGGAGGAGAGAGGGGTGAAAACAATGAAAAAAAAAGCGGTGTCGTAACTTCCTTGTTTCGACTCTATGCATATGTTTCTTATAAAAGACTATCTTCTAAGCACGTGTTATTCTTAGACCATTCGTACGATGAAGCTAGCACATGGCCGGGATCGACGCCCCGTAAAACGTAAGAAGCCGCCGGGGAAAACGAGGTTCTCTCTCGTTTCCGAAAGTTTTTTTAAATTTCGAAACTCGGACTTTCCCCGTGGTTTAAGACGAACTCGATGTCTTTCGGCACGGCCACGCGCGACGCTTCCATCTTCCGTTTCGAAAAAACCGCAGCATTTAGTGACGTGTTCTCCGTCAGAGCCACTGTTCTTTTAAACCAGATGAACTCATCACCAGTTAGTTGGAATTGACCGGTGACACACAACAATTCGCTTTTTTTTTCTTTTTTTTTTTCTTTTTTAGTTTTTTTTTTCTTTTCTTCTTTTGTTTTTAGTTGAAGTATTTAGCCGAAAAAGTTTTAATATTTGTTTCGTTTCGACGTTCGCGATTTTTTGTCCAACTCGTTTTTTTTTTTTTTTTTTCTTTTTTTCTTTTTTCATGAAGAAATTAAGAAATGACGATAATTTCTTTTCTTTTATGCACACAGGTCATTATAAACAAATAACATATGTGTACAGTTCAAAAATACTTTTTTTTTTTTTTTTTTTTTTAAATTCTATTTCGTTTGTAGTGAACGTTTAGTGCCGCGCGATATAAAATTTTGATTTTGTGCGCGAATGGATTCTGGTTCCTGACCGTTAAGACACGTAGCGATATTCATTTTTGTTTTTGAGGGAGAAAATTGGACCCTGCTTCGAATATTAAACTCGTCGTTTATATTTATTATTTAAAGAAGGCTCAGTTGTATAATCCATATGGCGCGGTTTTTAAAATCTTGTTCCATCATCAAAAATCCATTTTTATTGCTTATAAGGTATTCCTATACGGATAAGATCGATGATTCACTTTTTAAATTTTTTCTCTCGTACAGTCTATTTGTTTTCTTTTATTGGGATCAAAGAAAAGTTTTTAAAAACTTTTTTTTTCCTTTTCTTTTCGTCGTGTTTCCATTCTGTTGTATGTCGAATTTTGTTTATTTCCGCATTGCAATTTTTTTGCATAAAGCAGCTGTAAATCTTTTTTTCCTCGTAAAAACTCAAAAAAAAAAAAAAAAAAAAAAAAAAAAAAAAAAAAAAAAAAAAAAAGAAAAGAAAAAAAAAAAAAAAAAAAAGACAAATTTTGTTAAGATTTTCCATTTCCGGTTTTACTTAAAGCTTTGGAATTAGGTCTGCTCGTGCGACCGAATCTTTTTTTTCTCTCTCTCCTGGTTGTTGTTGTTAATTGGAATCAATTAAAACACATGTGGGAAACAAGCAAAGGCGACTCGCGTAAAATTGGCACTGTCCAAAAAGAAAAATTATAATTATTATAAATAATATATTATGTATCTTTTTTTTTTTTTTTTTTTTTAAATATTATTATTTTAAATATGCGATCCGGTCGCCAGATAGGTCGCGTTGTGACGTCAGAAACTATAAAATTTTACTTGCCAAATCATGTGAACAAGCAAAATCGTATGGAACAATTTAAAAGCATTATAATTATAGCAAAAGGGGAATCTTTTATTTTTGGTTTCTCGTGACATTTTATTTAAGCTTTAGGCGAAAATAAAAAAAAAAAAAAATAAAAATCGGAGACTAATTTAATAAAATTTTTATTAGGGATTTCGTTTTTTTAAATGGCTTGTAGTGGGTCGCGATGTCGAAAACCGTACATTCCAATTTCGATTTAAGACAATAATCATTTCATAAAGTTAGATCAAATTGGTGTTTTACATATTTTAGAAATTTTTTAAAAGGATCCGTTGAAAAGATCATGGTTTTTGGAAGAGACTATATTTTTCGTACAAGTTACCTTAAAATTTGATTAAAAAAAAAGCAAAAAAATTTGTATGTAACTGTCGGACTTTATAGTCGCCGAAAGGAAATTCGTTATTTTCAAGTTTCTGAGAGTAATTCAGGTAAATTGAATTGGCTAAACTTTAAATAGCCGAGGTAGCACAAAATAATTCTGCGAAATTAACGACTCTTCACGGAAAAAAAGTACTGTAATTTTTATATTATTATATGTAACTATGGAACTACATATATGTAACTGTCACTTATTATATGTAAAAATTACACATAGTTATATGTAGTTCCATAGTTACATATAATAATGTTAAAATTACAGTACTTTTTTTTCCGTGTTCTTAGGCCGCTTGCCTGTGCGCTCTTCAAAAAATCCGCTATAGCACATTCGTCCTCGTCCTGAAAATGGTTCCTGTGAATGTAAAAAGAGGTTTTAGGAACCGTTCTTAAATTATTAACTTGGCTGCTGTAGAGGAAATGTTTAATTTTTTTCAGATGAGGAACTTGATAATTTTATAACTCTGAAAACCTTTTATACACCTATCTATGTCTACCTTTTTCGAAATAAATGAACCGGGTACAGACGCGGCTTAAGGGTCTGCACGGGCCGCCTTTTTTCAGCCCTGCCCGGAAAAAATTCTTCGATTACGATAGAACTTTCAAAGGGCAAGTTTTTTTTTTTTTTTTAAATTTCGGAAAACATATTTGAGTCAAAATATTTGAAACAATGAACAAGCTACTTTTGAGGAAAACAATTAAAAAATTTAAAAAATTCCAGGGCCCGTCCGATGCAGACTCCTAACGCAGCTTCTAACATTTGGAGAATTTTAGGAAAAAGACTTTATACTTACCTTTTAAACCGCATTTGACAAAAATTGCGGTTTTTCGGCATTAGCTGTGAACAGTTGATAAGTCGCATTTGCGGCTGACGAACTTGAGTTAAAAATCCATAAACTCGTTAATCTTATTTCAGGCGTCTGGGCGTAGGTTCTAAAAATAGGGGAAAATAATAGCCCTGGTAAAAATTTATTCCCCAACATTACTGATCCGGCTTTGATTCAAGTTGAAAAACCTGACTGAAATGTAACTGTTTTCAATCTTGATTCATTATTGAATCAATCTAGATCAACAATATCGATCTTGGATCGGTATCGGATCCGATTTCCAACCAAATCCAGCTCGAATCCAGACTGATAACCGTTACATTTCAGTCAGATTTTCCATTATCGGCCAGTCTGGCCAAATTTTTACCAGTGAGGAACGCCACATTATAAATTTTTTCAAATTTTTTCCAATTTTAGAGGGATATTTCTGAAAAATGTATGCCCACAAACCAAAGGATTTTAAAAGTCTGGAAAAATATTGCAAAAGGACATTTTTTATACCTTGAGCTATTTTATGGTTATTACTGTCATTAATTTTTTTCTGAGCGTTGGTTTCCTTTTCACCTCTGCTAAAAATTATTTTTGTAAATTTTTTTCTTAATCGTTTTGACCTATTAAAATATCGGCATAGGTGTGGTGATGCACCCTAATCCGCATTTTTTTTAGAAAGAAAAGTCTGCCAAAAATAAAAAAATAAAAACTTTTTAATCCAAGATAAAACATTAATTCGTGTGGATATAAATTCACTTTTGAATGAGTGTTTCATTAACACCACATTTTAAGGCACTCGTTTAAATATTTCCTCCTGTTTAAACGATCAATAATTTGCTACACAAGTACAAAGTTTGTTGAGCCGGAAAAGTCAAAAGTCCTCATTTCACCTGCAGGACGAAAAAGTTTCTTGGAAACGTCCCTCAAAAAATTTTAGAAAAACAAAGTTTACAACCCCGAAATGCGAAATGATAAAAATGATAATAATAACGAACAATAAGAGCTTCAAGTATAATAGCATGTAAATGCGTAAAAAAATTCTCATTTTCACCCCTTTTATTCCCCCTCATAAACATTTTGAAAAAATTTGAAAAAAAAAAGCTTTAAATGTAAATTTGGAAATCTCTTGAAGTGGAAAATTATAAAAATGGCTAATTTTTTAACAATAGTATTTCCGTTTTAAATTTAAAATGGATATCAAGACTTTAATAGGTCAGCTCGAATTTAATGTCTAATAAATCTTACGTACATTAAACAGACACTCTATTATATTATGTTGATGTTAGGTTTTTTTATATACACAAAAATTTTTGACCTCTTCCTGGATTATTGCGTAAAATCGTGACACTTAAAAAATATACATATCTATTTGTTTTTAAGTCGAAAAAGGATTAGAAAACTTTGATTTTCTGAATAAATGATTAAAGTAAAAAATTAAGGTGACACAAAAGTGATTCATTTTTTTGAACACCTTATAATTCAAAATATGCTGATATTATCGTTTTGGTGCTACATACCGAAATTCCGCTTTTGGGAAACCTAGTGTATGGCCAGGTATGGAATTTTTCATGATGGTGCCTAAGGATTGGTAAGAATTGTTGCTAGGAAGCGGAATTTTGATATCTGGCTCCAAAACGTTTATATATTAGCGTTTTTCGAAGTATAGAATGTTCAAAAAAATAAATCACACCTGCGTCATGTATAAACCTGTTTAAGATGTAGGAAAATCCCTTTCAAAAAATTAAAGCAGTGATGATGGGCAAATGTAGTTAAACTATTAAACTTTTCAAAACATCACAGTAAAAAAAAAAAAAAAAAAAAAAAAAAAAAAAAAAAAAAAAAATGAGAAAAACGTTTCAAATTGAGTAGGCCTAAAAGGAGTTTTAAATTATTCTTTTCAATTTCATTCAAAACTTATTTTCTCAGTCTTTTTTTTTTTAAAGAAAGGATAGTAAGTATATAGCAGTTTTTAATTATTCCAGAAGTATATAATTTTTTATGAACCTTTTTTCAATGCCCTGTGGGATCTCTGAGGGAAAAATAATTTGTATTTTCCTAGAATGGAACCGAAGATAAACCTATAATAAGGTATATTATCCAAGTGATTTGAACTAAGTGTCTGGCTGAGAAATAAATAATTTTCGACAGGCATCGAACCAGTCACATTTTTTGATAAATTGGTGGATTTTTTAAAAAATCTTCCGCATTAAAAAATTTTTATTGAACATTTGAAGTTGCTCAAGGAAAGGTTTCTCACAAAACACAATCTTGCGTCGTAAATGTGACACTTGTTAACAAATAATTAATCATTTAAGTAATAATTTATGGGTTGAACACGTTAAAAAAAGTTTGGATTAAAATACATATGTATTTTAATCCATCAGGTCACTAAGCGTCACTATTTTAATCATTTTCGGTCCGGGGTAAAGTCACTAATTTTGATGGGCATAATGAGTTCGATTCATGTTTTCGAAAGACGGAATCATAACTCATTTGAGAAATTTTCTCTCAGTTAAAACTTTTAAAATTATTTTTTCGTTGAGACTAATATTTTTAGCTGTGAATGTTATTCCAGAGTCATTAAGGCCTGCCTAAGATATTTCGTCAATATTTTAGGCCATACTGAAGATCCAGAATAGGGGGGTCGGGGTAGAGAGTCGGTTACTTCCTTACTTTACTTTTTTCCCTTCGTTTTAAATTTTAATTGTGCATTGTGCATTGGAGAGAGGTGGACCAGATTAATCATGCCATCATTTTTGTTGGAAAGTAATCTAAAAAAGGTTTAGTCAATGATGACTAAAGGATTAAAAACGATGAAAAAAGCAATCGAAAAGGATTTCTGATACCTTTTATACTATTTGAATACAAATCTTAGTATGATTTTAAATTAAAATTTACTGTCGATATTAATTTTAATTTGTTTGAGTTATTATCCACCAATTAGAAAATTTAAACGAGAAATTCAATTTTATATAAAACAGGCAAGGAGCTAATAGGACTCTTTTCCTCACACCCCAGAAGTCTTAGTTTGGAACGTGCTAATTAATTTAAAAAATGGCAAACTACCAATAAGATTTTAACAATGTGTGAGTGTGCGATATATCTTAAAAATAAATTATCACGTTTCACCCTTTAGTGAGAATTTTTATTAGGGGAAGGGCCCTCGGAATTACTTTTTTCAAGTTGCCTTTTCTTTGACCGATGCATCTGAACGGACTTCACTCCACCTGATTAATGACTGGATCGGTGGTCCTTAATCATTTTCTTTAAAACAGCTCAATCCTAATTTTAGAAAATCACATTGGAGGATTTTTTTAAAAATTATCGATGATAAATGGACTTTTCGAAACAAGAAAAAGAAGAGTGAGATTTCCGTGTGGCCGAACACTAGTGAATTTTAAACACAAAGTAAGCTCTGTTTACATTTTTCGTGTACCAAACGGCTTTGTTTGGATTTTAGCTTTAATAATTCTGGCCCGGGTTCAGCTTTTAAAGAGTTTTTTTTTCTATGTTTTTTGAACTCCGGATAATTTTTTTTTAAACGATTCGATCCGAGTGTTAATTAATTAATTAATTTTAATTTCCCATGGGAATGATTTTATAAAGCAAACACCTCGGATTGACTCGACCGAAAGTTAAAGTTTTATTTAAGGCTCCACTTACCATGAGCCATAAATTGCTCAATCGTCGATTCCGTCAAGTGAAGAAGAGTAATCTCGCTTTGTTTATTACGATATCATTTCTATCTTCTTCCTTTTTGAAACTTGGCCAAATCGCTAATCCCGTTAAATATTTTTCCCGAGACTAATTTTAAAAAGTTTGAAAGGGATGAAAGAGGATCGATTCGTGCATGAGTCGACAACCCCCCCCCCCCCCCTTTAACCACCCATTTTTTAAAACGATAATAAACGACAATGGGGTTTGTTGTATGAAAACGAGTGAAACAGTTTTTGAATGGAAAAAAGTCGAAAATCGAACGTTAAACGATTCATGTTGATATCGGATTTCAAGGGGCTTTTCTTTACTAGCCTTCAATCGGATCCTTATGCTGGTTTTTAATCGCGCTTTTTTTAAAATTTCATAAATCGTAAAAAATATTTTTATACGGAAACTTTTATTTTTCGGAAATGACATAGAAAAAATTTTTTAAAGCTTTTTGGATAAAAGATTAATGCAAGGGACGCACTGCATTATTATGAATATTTTACTCGATAGAATCTGCATTACATTATCATTTTAAAAAAAAATCCGCATTTTGATTTTTTTTTACTTGAGAAAATGTTTTGAGACTATCGTCGAAATTTAAGGCTTGTAATTTGTTTGATTTTGCATTTTATAGCCAAGCCATTGGTATCCAGGAATGTTGATATTTGGTACTGTGCATGTCCTATTTTCCCCTGGATCGTCCTATATTTCTGACGTTTTTGACCCAGAAAGCCAGAAGGACTTTTGCCTTATAAAGTTTTTCTCATATTTTGTCGCTGGAGGTAGAAAATGAACGCGTTTTGCTGGGAAAATTCAAAAGAAGCACCTGAAACTAGTAATTATCTCTTTTGGAAACGTCCCTATAAGTATATTCCCTTTTCAAATCTAGAAGACATAGACACTCTTAAAGTTTTAATATATCTGTTCCCAAGTTTTTCTGGAATTTTCCCCGAATTTGATGTTTTGCCACTAATATCTGTATAGTTTTTTCCTATGTATAGGGTCCTATATACAGCTAAAAATTCCCTATTCAGAAAAAGCCTGTAGCAACGACTCTTTACATCCTAAATTTAAATTCCAGAATTGTGGATTTTAGATGCGGATTAAGAAATAATTTCGAAAAATATGCCAATATTCATTGAGTTAATTACTTTCTTGACTCCTGTAGGTCGATGATTTCAGCCAAGCCAAAAGTTAAAGCTTTGCTTTAAGCTTTGTCGAGGGAATCATTACCCAAATAGTGCGTATTTCTAACAAAATTTTTTGATGGACAGCATTACATTCATGAGAATATTTTGGTGTACGTTGGATAAGTCAATCGTAAGATGCCATATTGCCATTGTAGAACATGCGAAACATAAAAAAATATAGCCTTAATGTCCTGCTGTAAGCGAACTTTCGAATTTGAAAATTTATGTCTCGCAAATCCGTTCTCCCTAAGGTTTGTTGGAAATGTTTTAAGTGGAATCGATATGAAAACCGGAAAATCTCGTTTCCTAATATTCTGCTCTGCTGAAGAAATAAAATAAAATCTTTTCCCATTGGAATTGACGTTCAACAGGTGGTTTTCCCCTTAATTTTTCCCCTCGTTTTACGAAGCGCGTTGATACCTTTGAAAGTAATTAAAATTATTCGTTTCCTCGATTCTTTCATCATCGTTAAAAATAAACAAGGCGGGTTTTTTTTTCTATTGTTAATAAACAAAATTTGGCAATCGTGCAAGAAAAACCCGCGGGAGATTGAATTAAAAAAATTATTTTTTTTATTTTTTTCTCGGTGATGTGCATTAATCAGATTGCCCTGAGAAAAAAAAAAAAAAAAGAATGGTGACCTCCATATACCGATTTTCGAAGTCAGGTGTTCCTTGGAAAAGCGATCCGTAAAATTTTATAATCCGCTTTGTACAAAAGGTCGATAGGCCCCAGAAGAGACTTTCGAAATCTCTAGTTTTTTCCTCGACAATAATTAATAATAAATAAGTCCAATGAGGGGGAAAATACGGAAAAGATTGAGATTTAATTACAATGTAAATATTTCGAATTATTGGAATTTAATGAAAAAGCGTGGAAGCAGCGTCTGGAACCAGAACAAAACAAAAAAAAAAAAAAAAAAAAAAAAACAAAAAAAAAAAAAAGATTTCCATTTTAAGTTTTCCTAATTCTTCACGTGTAATTCGATATGCGATAAATCCGTTAAAGAGGGAAACTTTTCTGACGTTGAGGACGAATAAAACTTTGTGCATACTTTTATTATACTTTTCTTTTTTCCCGCGTCTTTTTACAGGTTTCTAAACGATCATCCGCAAGTGTTTTCGTTTTTCCTAAAAAACAGTGCCTAAAACAAATTTTTGATTTAAAAAAAAATTGAGGGAGTGCCTCGGATTTAATATTTAACTAGATTCCGTAAATGCCTCTTTTTTTCCCCCTTTTTTTTAAGAGGCAACTTATGATTTGCGCGCAGTGCCTTATGACTAGCCCTTCAAGACGCCGATAATGATAGTCTATGACAAAGGTTAGGAAAAAAAAAAGATTTTTTTAAACAAAAATAAAAAGCAATGTTTAATAGTGCCGATGGAAGGTACAGTGAAAGGAACGGGAAAATTCATCGAAGGATTTTTAGCAAACGATTAAAAAGAAAATGGACAACCGGAATTGTGAATAGGATAAATGTTGGGACCAACGAGAAAAGGTAGTGACGAAAAAATTTGTGAGGTGAACGTCGAGAGAATAAACTATGGTGAAAGTGAAACGGTAAGAAAGAAATTAAGGGGGTTACGTGAAGACCCGCAAAAGACATGCTCGATATTTTTCGGGGTTTAAAGAACTTGGTTAAAATCAGTCACATCCACATCGATTCTTCGATTTTTCGTCTCCATTATTCCATAACCGTCATGATGTTAATTGCGTTCAGTCTGATCGTGACCACAAGGCAGTATGTGGGCAATCCCATAGACTGCATTCATACTAAGGACATTCCAGAGGTACGTTTTCATTACCAAACACTTTTTTAAATTTTTATTAAAAAACAGGATCCAGGTGGCCTTTGTTTTCAAGGAATTAGGACTTAACATCCAAAATCCTAGTTTAGTTTCCTACCAGAGCCTTGCAGTCGATAATCGTAATAAAATTATAACGTTGTGCTTTGGTGCTAATAAAGCATAACAAAATCAAAATCAAACGCTTCTGGGGAACGATTGGATTTACTCTCTTGAAAAGTAGGTATGTAATGTAAATCAACACCGTTCTGGAAATAAAATTATATTTTGCAATGTTTGATTGACGAGTCCCATAGCGGAAAATTCTATTTATATTCACTTTTCAACAGAGTAAATCGACCAATAAGTTCTAATAAGATACAGTCGAACCTCGGTTAGTGAATTTTTCATAAAAGCCCGTAGGTGTAGCACCGTTTTAAAAGTGTTCATCCTCTGAGAAATTTTTCGAGAAAAAAAAAAAAATATATATATATATATAATATATCTCCTACGAAGCCGAACTCCAAAGTTTGATTCTATTATTTTCCTCTAAGACCTCGTTTTTTCCCATATAAAACACGAAGACTATCAAATTTAATTTTTCTTTATTTGAAAATTTAAATTTGATAGTCTTTGGAAATTTTCCATGTATTTCGTATGGGAAAAAACAAGGTCTTGGAGGCAAATGTCGAAATCAAATTACGGACCCTATAGCTTTATGGGATTTTTTTTCCCAAAATTATTAAAGGGGCGAACGCATTTTTAAATTCCTGATTTACGTTATCAAGAGATGCCCCAGTTTTGCAGTACAAGAGAACTCCTCTTCCATTGCTTTAAAATAAACATTTAAAAGATTCTTAAATTTTTTTATATGGAAAAAACTTTTAATTCTTCCTTGAAGCTTTTTTAGATTAAATACCTATAGTACTCAGTTTTGGAAAAATTAAGCCCAAAATGGGGTTTTGGTTTTTAAAAAAAGCATCTTTTTTGAAAAATGATTAGACATTAGAGTCAGCTACCTTTTTCCCCCTACTCAAACTTTTTTGAGTGTGTTCTCAGATCTTCCTCCCCCCCCCCCCCCAAAAAAAGAAGTTATTTAATTTTCATGAAAAACAGAAAAACAGAAAAACAAATTTGTGCTATCAAAATACACCAAAAAGGATGGCGTAAGTCTTGTTATTCCATTAGTCTGGATTTTTAATGAAAAAAAATCGGATTATGCATCGAGTACTTTATAAATCGCTTGTTTTGGGAATTTTCGAATTTTGTAAGTCTTACGCCCGGAACGGATAATCTGTAAGATTGGTAAATCCGAATTTTTTCAGTTTGTTTAATCGACTGGAAAGCGCGAGCCAAAAGTTCCGAAAATTTGTTAGCCGACAAAAAATTAAAAACATTATTTTTGTGAATGGACTTACTTAGGATCAGCTATTTTTCCCAATTCACATGTGCAAGTTTTATACACGTGAAGTGATAGGCGAAGTCAAGGGGCACAAAATAAAAATCGAAGAGTTTTTCCACTAAAATATGTAAGTTGCACTTAGCAAGTTTCGACTGCACTAAATTTGGACATATGACAAAAAGGAATGAGCCGACTTTAACGTTCTTAATTCCATGGCAAGGTCGATCCTTTGGATCCTTTCGAAAAGATGTGAAATCGACTAGTTTGCATCACCAAAGGAGTCACTTTTAAGAGAAATAGCAGATTATGTAATAACTAATTTCGATACGAAAAAGAAGACAGTGATGCATTTGTTTCTTTATTTTTAAATTGTAGCTAATAGATCGTTTTTCGAATAAAATACAAGCAAAATATGAATGCTCTTCTTTTATTTATTTATTTTTTTTTTAAATAGTAAGTTAGTAGTTGTGTTAGCATTTAGTAAGTTTGCAAAACTATTTGTTTTTATTATTTTTTTTTGTAAACTTAAATCTTTAGGAAATGGCGATTTTTGCTCTTTGAGAAAATCGGGTTACTTTAAAAAAAAGCAAGATTTGGCTAGTCAAATGAAATTAGTCGAGTTGATTTATGTCATGTTTAACCACGGATGAATAAATCCATTTAATCACAATTAATGTTCGCCATGCATATTAAAAAACAAAAGTTTTTTGTTTGCATATATTATTGCAACTATTATTTATGAAATCATTCGTATAATGGCTAATGGTCTTCCTCTTTTTTCTCTCTTTTTTTTTTTCAATTTATAAGAACCTCGCCCAAATAAATTTTCAGGACGTTCTAAACACATTCTGTTGGATACATTCAACGTATACAATAAAGACTGCTTTCTCGAAGCAAGTTGGGAAAGAAGTTCCTTATCCCGGAGTAGATTCATCTAGAGGAAACATACAGGACCAGAAATGTTATAGATACTACCAGTGGGTCTGCTTTTGTTTGTTTTTTCAGGTAACTTTTTTTTTTTCTTTTTTTTCTTTATTTTCGAAGATCGATTTTGTAATATTGTTTTTTAGTTCAGTGTTAGCGGGTCAAAGAGATGATTCCGAAGGAAAACGGTCACAAGGTCGCGGGAAAATTTCGGTCAACTCATCCTCCCTAATTTTTAAATTTATTACATTGTTTTCGAATATTTAATTTATGAAACGAGCAGATGAAGACGATAAAATTCTGAGCTACTTTATATATTTTTCTGTCGATGAAGTCTTTAATTTTTTTTATTTTTTATTTTCTATTTTGAAAGAAGGCATTTGCGACACGAAAAATCTTTACTTATTAATCCCTCGGTTAATTAAAATGATGGACGGTGCTTGTTGCCGATTTAATAGTCTTATCAATTATGGCTTTTGTAATTATTTTCGGTGCCAAGTTTTCTTAATTTCGGAGAATCGGGATTTTTTATTCTGCTATGATACTTACTCAACGTAAAACATCCATCAATTTTTTCTGACATTTCCTCTGCAGGAAATTTTTATCTGCATGCAAAGCAATTTAATGAAATATGTTTTAAGAAGCAAAATAATTAGTCACAACTCAGTCATGAAACGTGTAGATGATTCAGAAATAATAAGAAAAGCATCGGCAAATTAACGTATACAAGCGTGGGAAGTTCTGTGCAGACTCGAGTAAGCGATACCGGAAATATATTTAGGAGGAAAGTAATCTTAGCAGAGCTCGAAGGATCCATTCAAATATCGGCCTATTTTTTAGTTCCGCCTTTCCTTATAATTGTGTCACCTTTGTAAAAGCCTTTTAGAAGAAGGTTTGCAAGAATTAAATTTTTTTTGTTGCGTGGAACAAAATTCTGTCGTAAGACCGAAACATATCCCGTTTCCCCCTAATGGGGTTACGTGATGCCGGATCCGCAACTAAGGGGGGGGGGGGGGCTGTCACTTCATTTTTAGCGCATTGCAACAATTAAGAAAAGGCAGGTATAGACCAAACGATGGTGTTAAGAACATCCTCCACACTCACACTCAAAAACTGAGCCAATGTTTTTAATAAACCACACTTTTTGAGAGAACACGAGATCTTGTCCCAACGATAAAGAAAGAATTTTGAAAAGCTATTTTTATTAGGTTTTTCGGAACATTCAAGCCGGTGATGCCCGATAAATTTTGGAAATCTCTTCTTATAGTATCTCCCCCCAGTTATTGTGGTTAATGAATCCGAGGGCAAGATAAGACTTTTTAAACTGTCATTAAAAACCTTTTTTTGAAGTGAAACTTAATACGGCGGGGCCCCGGGCCGAAGCTCGAACCATGAATCATTATTATAGAGTACAAGAAAATATTTACTATAAAATTTGGTGGAATTCAAGAGAAAACTTTCGGAACTCATTCAAGAGTCCATTTTTGCGAAAAAATCGAAAATCGATGTTTCACGATCTTAAAATTTTACTATTCGTCCTAAGATGTCTATTCCTGAGCACTGGTATAAATATCGAATGAAACATTGTCTACATCTTTGTTGGTGCTTATTAATGCACTTCAAGAGCTTATGGAGACCGTTTTTAAGGCTTTAAGATGAAACTGCATTAGGTAACTAACTTTTGGACAACTGAAAGACGTTAAAATTTAGCGAAATGTGCGCCTGCACGATGCTGTTTATTCTAAATTGAGTTTTTTTTTTCTTTCGGGGAGGGGGGGGGGGGGAATCTTTGTCTGCATGTTTTTGTCGATTGTTTCCCGCAATAATTCAAATTAATCGGATAATCATTATGTTAAAATTTATTAGTGCGAAACTTATAAAATTTAGTTTACAGATTTTGTTAACGGTTGTAGATAAGAGAACACGTGGCCGAGAACGTATAACGACATTTGGGCTTTATCCAAATCAAATAGTTTACACCACGGAATTTATTATACTTTAATCGCAAATGCACATACGATGCTTTTTCATTATCTGCAATTTATACTCAATTTTATTATTATTTCTTTTGAAATTCAAATTGGACTCTTCGATCGAGCCATTTTAGGATTTTTCCACGGAATAGGAACCAGAGATCGATGTGTGTCACAGGTTGCTTTGGCCGTGATTGATATCTTTATCGTAAATCATAGGTCTCAAACGGGATACGAAACGAGAAAAATTGGGTCGATCGGCGTAAAGAAATGACGACAAGAAACAACAAATTTCGTGCCAAAGGGATTCGATAAACAAAACTCCTAATAAAACAAAAATATCCCTATTGAAAATGGTCGTGAAACAATTCATTGGCGTCCAGTTGAAAAAAGGGGGGAAGGAAGTAAACAACGGCAAAAAAAAGAATCGAAGGAAAGGAGCATTTCGAAAAAATGTCGGGCCTGCAAGCGGAACGGCTGGCGACCCCCCGGGAGTCGTAAACTCGTCGTTAAATTTCGACGGAAGTCGAGGAAATATGAATGCGAAAACCGCAGGCACTCTTTTGAAGTGAAACACTGTTTGGACGCCATTGATCACCATAAAATTTTAGTCAAAGGAAACAAAAAACAATGGTACCTCTTGTTCGACACTTGCAAGATCAGTTGACCGGTTAATCAGTCGCGATGATAATATACATCGCCCCTGATTTCTTTTTTTTTTTTTTTTTTTTTTTTTTTTTATAAAATTTAATGTGGTGGCTTGCTAAAAATACCGGAAAAATATTAAAAATCTACGAGGGAAATGACGTCATCCTTTTCCTTTGATCCGAACCAAGGAAAACGAAATTTTGTGTTACAATTGATAATAGTTTCGATTGTGGAAGTAGAAAAAATAATCAAAAAATTCGAGATAACGGAGCGATTGTTCGGTGTTTGACGTGTTTGTTTAATGTTTTTTTTTGCACAAAATTTAAATAGATTAGGAAAAGTCTTCCCCTCAAACCGGAACGGCTAAGGGGAACCGTTAACAGAATGGGGGGGAAACGAACGTGAAGAAAAAAATGTACGTTTAATATGAAATTTTTAATGTCAAAATTACATGAGCCGTAAATATTGGACGTCGGACTAACGCAGCGTGTCAGTCGATATGTAAAAATCTAAATAAAACATGCGGGAAACCGAGGAAGTGCGAGTGTAAATGCTGACTTAATGAAACCGTCACACACCATGTCAGTGAAACTGGCAAAGATGCCAGGAGGACGATTTGATTCCAGTCTTTAAATAATCGTGATGTCGTTTCCACTGAAAGTTATTAACGTTTCTTATTTCCGCACGTGCTTTTTGTTGACCGAGAAAAAATAAAAAAACATCATTTTTTTTTTTTTTTTTTTTTTTTTTTTTTTTTTTTTGGTTTCGTGCTGTCGAGTGAAAACAAAATCCGTTGTGATGCATTCGAGACGAGAAACCGATTTGGTGGTATTTGGTTTTCGGACGTTTACAACTCATTGCAATGAGCCGAGACGAGAATTTCCAAACGGTCGATGCAATCGCCATGAGCATACCTCGTTTTACTTAAAAGATAGTTTCCCGGGAACGAGGGAACATGTATACTGAGAATTACAAGTAGAGGTTAGGATTTTTCGACAGTTTTGGAAATGTGCAATGAAATTTTTTGATTCCTTAAATGAAAAGAGATAAAAGAGCAAAACTAAGGGGTGTGAAACTTCTGTTCACATAGTGATGCACTCAAGAACCGAGTACAAACTTTCTATTAGTAATTATACTCTTTAGTTCTTGTTTTTCAGAAATTTCCTTGATTAGTTAGCACAACACAAGCGGTGGGTGACTTATATCTCCAAGTGCCAAAATCAGGGACACCTGGAGATAGGTTTGACCTATCCACGGTTCGTAATTCAAAATTTTGGCACCAAACCACAGACTGGAGGAAAGTCCAGATTAACACTACAAAGCTACTCCTGTTATTAAAAGGAAGGTTTGGAGTTGAGTTTCGAACAAATGGTTTCTTGGAATTACCGTCAATATTTTTTCTTATCTGGTCCGTTGTCGAGATGAAAGAGACGATCGATGTGTTATGCGCATCAACAACGCAGGGAATGATCTCATTTTCTACGGAACAGTGTCATACCTTTGTTAAACAGAATTTCACACACCTCTCCTTTTTGTCAACATTATTATCTCCTTTTTTTTTTGTTTTTGATTATTTATTTACTTACTTTTTTTTTTTTCGGAATCGCTCTCTAAATCGTCGAGGATTTTTTTTTTTTTCATTTTCATTCGATAGCACGAAACGGGGACACGGATTAACGTGATTGCCCGGGACGTAGGATTCGTTTTTGCCCGTCTGAAAAATGTGTTTATCCGATGTACTTTTTGACAGGTTTTCATGTTAATTGATGTTTAATTGAGAACATGTGCGGTATTAAATTTTTAAGATGCCTTTTCATATTTCTCGTTTAATTTTGTGATCTTAGGCGAATTGGAGTCTTCTTATACATGAAGTCTCCTTTATCGAAATTCGGACGAAAATCAAAGAAAAAAAAGAGAAAAATTCCCGCCAAAAATCAGACTGCATATAATTTGTTTAATTAAAATTACTCCCGGGAGTTTCTTTTTCGGGAATGAGACGGAGGAGTGTATCCCAGTCGGAAAAGCACTATTTGGAAAATGATTCACGTGTTTGCCGGTTTAAAATCGTGGTTTAAAATTCGTTATAGAAGAACCGACGGCGCGGTTTTCCGGTTGCATTATCAATTCACGGCTGCGACTTTGGTGGTTTTCACGGCGATAATGGCGACTCGTCAATACGTCGGGAATCCCATCGATTGCATACACACCAAAGACATTGACGAAGACGTTTTGAACACCTTTTGTTGGATACACTCGACCTACACCATGAGAGACGCTTTTAAAAAAGGAGTCCCCAGGACTTATCCGGGAGTTTCCACCAGTCGGAAAGACGAAAATTCCAACGAAAACGTAAAACAATATCCTTATTATCAGTGGGTCGCCTTCTGTTTATTTTTTCAGGTTGGTAATCCCCCTATCGGGTTTAAATGTTTCTCCGTTGGCGAGATTTTCGGTGGGCGGCCGAAAGATGTTTCTTCCCGAAATAAAACGACGACATTAAGATTTTTTTTTTTTTACTTTGGTGACAGATTAGGTTTGAAAAAGAATGAAGCACGTGCTTTATAACTTTTTTTTTTTTCTTTTTTCAAAAAAAATATATTATAAAGAGTCATTCGAAAACAGCTGAGTGCTTGTTTGATTATGTCGATCATTTAATTTGTGTTGAAGGCATGAATTTACATCCACATGAGCAGTGAATCCACTTCTTCCCTAATCACACTCGAAGTAAATCCAAATACAAAATACAGAATTTGAATTCTTGAGGAGTGCTTTGAGAGTCCTCCCAGCATAGCAGGGGAATTCTCTAAAGAAATTTTATCAAATTTCAGATATAATTTGTTGACTAAATTTTAGTAGATGTAGTGTTTTATGAATTTTCTATTTAGTTAGTCCTAGTAACGTTTCATTCCGTGCCTATACAAGTAGAAAAAGCCTAGGAACTAATTTGTTTTTACAGTGGTAAGGCACATAAAACGATTTTTCTATTTTTCAGTACGAAATCATCAAGGGGCCATTCAAGATTTACGTGTGGGACATTTAAATATTTCGACCTCGTCTCCCCCGAAAAATTATTTCAGGAGTAGTTCAGATTCACTTTGAAATAATTCGATAATTACAAATTTAAGTCTGGATCTTGTGCAGAGCGATTTCGTTAGTTTAATCAAGGATTTCGACCGAAAAATGTTTACTTCAGCATTCTGCATTATTTGAATATCTAAATTAATTAATTTTCGATGGACACCTTCCCCATTATGCAATATCGCTGTTCCACCTAAAGCTCGATTTTTCTTTAAAGAGTCGCATACGAGTTTTTTTTGTTTATGTTTCCTCATCGAAATAAAACAGATCGTTTATATTTCTTCGAAAAAAAATCCCCTTTATTTAATTATTTATTTAAAGTCCAAGCTTTATTTTTAACCACGAAAAAAAAATCATTTATTAAATGTTTAACGGGCATTGTCAACCGTGAAATGGTAAAATTGATAATGATCTCATTTAATTTATTTATTTTAAAACATGTAAAAGACTCGTTGTTAGCAATTGTTCTATCTTGAATTTCTTTTTTATTTTACTTCCGGATTTAAAGAGAAAAAAAAATCTGGTAAAAAAAATAGCAACGATGAAAACATGAAGCAGTTGAAAATTTTTCTGTCGGTTTATAAATAGTAATTTTTCAGTATCATTTCATAAATAGATATATGTTGATGCAGGTAAAACAGATCCTTGGACCTCTTGCACTTTCGCTGGGGCTCTCATACCCAAAAAATTTCTTTAATTTTTTTATTAATTTATTCGTAATAATCAAGGACGTGGTAGCTTGGAAAAAAAAAATTAATTTTTATTTTTTTTAATTTCAATGAGGCGTCGGATTTTTTCGCGCTGCGGAAACCATTCCGAGGCTGAAGGAGCAAAACGAAAAGTCACGGACACGTGGGAAAAAAAATATAAATCAAAAAGAAAAAAAAATGTAAATGTTGAAATTTTTCCAAAATTTGATAAAGAGGGAAAAGTAAAAAGCCGAGTTAACCAAACCCAGATCTGTAACATTCATTACACATCTAATTTTGAAAAGTCAAATATAATTTTCTTTAATGATTCATGGAAAGGCGAAAAGCAAAAAAAATTTGATTTCAGTCGAAATCCGGATTTTGTTGAGGATGGTATAAATTTTGCTGAAAATGCTTTACCTTTTCTACGGTTTAAACAAGTTGTTTTCGTTTTCACCGATCAAGATCGATTTGATGACGCTTAAACTCCATTACCGCGCGACCACGGTTATATTAATTATATTTTCGATAATTATCGGGGCTCGTCAGCTGGTCGGGAATCCCATCGATTGCGATCACATCGAAGACATCCCGGAAGACATTTTGGACACTTATTGCTGGATTCATTTGACGTATACCATCCCGTCAGCCTTCGGGAAACAAGTCGGTAAAGAAGTGATAGCTCCTGGTGTGGGACAATCTCAAAAATACTACAAGGAAAGCGTTAAAGTTTATCCCTTTTATCAGTGGGTTATCTTTTGCCTTTGCTTTCAGGTTGGTCGGGCTAAATATTTAAAAGTTTATCTCAACAAATATTGAAATTCAAATTTAAAAAACGGAAAAAAATGCAAATAAGATGTATATTTTTTAAAGTTTACACCAAGATAAAATTGTTGAATATCTTTGTTTGTTGTTGAAAATCAGCTGCGCATCGCTCTTACGAAACGTAAAGTGCGATCACATTTTTCCCTTTGTCCCTGTGTAAAAAAGGGATTTGATTTGATGATTAAGGTGTCGTCCCTTCTTTCTTCGGTCACCGGAATATTTTGAACGGAATTTTCGAACAGGACTCTCCGGTCGATGTGCGCCGCTTTTTTTTAACCGACATTTATGCATCATAATGGAGCCATTAAATGAAGCTTAAAGTGTTTCCGATTAATTAAAGCTGTCTGTTGTCGTGTCTTGATACAAATTCAAAATATTCTCCTTTCGTTTTGGCTGGTGATAAGCTGCAATGTCACAGGATGTTACATTTTGGAAATTCGAATTTAACGGACCGTGACGAATCATTCACACTGCTGACTCCTTTCCCGCAACCTCCGTAACCCGCATTCTAAACCTTAAGGATACAAGTAGCAGCAAAACACGTTCGAAAAAAAAAAAAATTAAAATAAATTGAGACGTACTCTAAATGAAGACGAGAGCCTCAAGCGTGTAAAACAGACATTGAATTGCTTTTGGCACGGGATCCTCTTTTGTATTATGATTTTAAACAATCGCTTTTTAATTTGTTCCCTATCCCGACACATTCTTTTTATTATTCAACGGTTTCGCGCTTTTTATCTCTTTTAAAAGTCTCAAGTAATTTTTCCTGTCGTTTGAAATGAAAATGCTTGGGATTTTATTTTCACGCCAAACGGGTAATTCGGCGCAAAATTTAAATTTAATTAAAACCTTTCTACAAATTTAATCGTCTCCTGGGCTTTTGTTTCTCCATTTTTTTTTTTTTTTTAAACTTACTAATTTCTTTTTTTTCGTTTGTCGTTGGTTTTTTCAGGCGATCCTGTTTTACACACCCCGCTGGCTGTGGAAAAACTGGGAAGGAGGAAAAATCAATTCCTTGATGATGGACCTCGACATCGGGATTTGCTCCAAAGAAGAAAAAAACCTTAAAACCAAGTTACTTTCCGATTACCTTTATGATAATCTTAAATTGCACAATTGGTGGGCTTACAAGTATTTTCTTTGTGAAGTCCTCGCCCTGGGAAACGTAGTAGGTAAGCAATCGAATAATTCCGTTTTAGAAATATCGGATTTATTTTATGCAGCTATGCTTGCTTAGCGTAAAATCACGAGTAAAAGTTTTACCGCACTTGTTACATTCGTAAGGTTTGATTCCCAAGTGCTTCAAATAATGCCTTTTAACGGAGTAGGACCTTGTAAATTTTTCGGAGCAAAAGGAGCACCGATAAGGTTTTTCCTCCGTATGAGTTTTGATGTGTCTATTGAGTATTCCGCTTTGGGCGAAACTTTTTTGGCACTTGTGACATTTATAAGGCTTTTCCCCTGTGTGAGTCCTGTAATGCCGTGCCAAGGAATATTTTGATAAAAACAAATTTTTACACTGCGGGCATTGGTGTCTTTCTTTGGCGTGATCCTGTCGGATATGTGGGATTAATTTCCATTTCATGTTAAACATTTTCCCGCATAAATCGCACGTGTAAGTCGGACACGTGTGATGCTCCAAGTCTCTAGAGGTAGAAAATTTATTATAACACCTTTTACATCTGTTCGTTATCTTGGATTTTTTGGTTTTTTTACGTAAAATGTTGCACTTTGTGCAGGATGAGATTTCGATAGGATCAACTCCGTCGTGAATTTCCACCAGGCAGGGATTACATCCGTCCTGATTTGTAAATGTTTCTCGGGGTTCTGTCCTGTTTTCTTCGACGAAATCGTCTTCGATTTCCTCTTCGTCTGAAAAATAAAGTTCCGTTTTACCATAGTGCTAGAAAATGCACGAAAAGTAAGAGAGCAAAGTGAAACCGGAACTTTGTTTTTTTGTGACCAGGAATTTTTTTTCCTGAATTTTCTACCAAAAAAGGGCATTAGGCATTTCAAATCTGTCAACAATGGATGACCGATATCAAGTGCTCAGCATGAAAAAATATTGTAATGTAATTTAACATGCATTACCTGATATGATGACTTCCTCTTTAATTACAATATTACATTTATCAAACCACGTTTCGTCCATTTCGGTGATATTCGAAAAATTAAACCATTAATTAATTTTAAAAAAAAATACAGATCCTATAGAAACAGCTGATTATAGCCTTGTATAAAAGTGGAGGACCGAGGACGCTAACGGAATTTATGAGAACTAGATGGAAAAAGTGGAGCGACATAGCCCTTGGGAGTAGTTCCACGGTGACTCGTTAGATGTCGCTCAATTTGCTTTTCTTTTTGATTTCAGGTCAAATGTTCCTTATGAACCGATTTTTCGACGGGGAATTTTTTAACTTCGGGATAAACGTTATTAAATTTATGGAATCCGACGAGGAAGACAGAACGGATCCGATGATTTTCATCTTCCCGCGGATGACGAAATGCACATTCTACAAATTCGGTGTTTCCGGTGAAATCGAGCGTCACGACGCGGTTTGCATACTCCCGCTGAATGTCGTCAACGAAAAAATTTACGTTTTTTTGTGGTTTTGGTTTTTGGGATTGGGGGCGCTTACCTTGGGGGTCGTGCTGTACAGGCTCGTCATCATCGCGAGCCCCAGGATGCGCGTTTATCTTTTAAGACTTAGATTTAGATTAGTCAGGAGAGATGCCATCAGCGTCCTCGTCAAGGAATCCAAAATGGGAGACTGGTTTCTATTTTATATGTTGGGCGTAAACGTTGACTGCATTATCTTCAGGTAAATACCGCATAAAATCCTCAAAATTATGGCTTTAATACGTTTTTCTAAAACAAAAAAAAACAAAAATGATTGCCCGTTAATGATGGGAGGGTAAATTGCTTGATTTTTACGACGAAACAACAACAACAAAAAGTTGCGATTATTGTGCTCTTAAAATTCTGCATGGGAGGAGTTTCTTGAAGCACAAAACTTGAGAAACCTGGATTGGCCGTAGGATTATTTCATACTCTCTTGCTTTGCCCAGCTGGAGACCAAACTCTGTCTTCTCTTGTACGTGATGATAGGGTTAAGGGAGGGCTATTCTGCTGTACCTGAGAGTTAATTTCTGGTCACCTGCTTTACATCTATACGAGATCTATAAGATGAAAGATTTTTCTGGGAAAACCATTTCGCTATTATCGATTCCGGAGGCAGTCGAATACGGAAAAATAGATTTCTCTTAAATCATGGATTGATCCATTAATTTTTTTCTCCTCAGTTCTTTTTCTTTCCCAGTCAAAATATTTCGTTACGGGATCGTACACCTTATTTTTTGTTGGTCATTTTCGACCCTTGTTCCCATAATGTAAGCCAACACTGATAAGATTTTTTTCCACTCTGCCTCTTAATGTTAGACAGATTTTACTCGTAAAGTTGGTTTTATTAATTCTTTTTTTTTCCAAATAGCAATCAAATCGCATCTGTAAGTGCTTCGTAAGATTTTTTCAACCCCCCCCCCCTCCCTCTTTCCACTTTCATATGCAGCATTAACGACTCTTCGAACCGCTTTCCAGCTTGTAAAAACGAACTTACGCTCTATGTATGAAACTCTAGGTGGGGCTTATTCCTGTAAGTTTGATGGGGACAACCCTGCCAAAATTACGACTAAAAATGACTTAAAGAAAAGTTGTTGAATATGACCCTTTTTTGATCAAGAATGACTAAACGAAACCCCTCGCAACAAAAAATGGCTAAGACGGTTGTCGAATTTGATCATTTTTAGCCGTATTTTTGATAGGGGAGCATAAATGCTAGGGATATTAACCCAGGGAACCCCATCGTCCCGGACTGATATGCAAGAGCTAGCAGCCTTTACCTCTGGGGCGGTGTAGAAATAAATCAAGTCATCGTTTGCATTAGATAAAATGAGTTATTTTTGGGTTTGAAATAAGCATTTAAAAAACATTTAAAAACATTTTGAACAGGATCGAACAAAATGACTTTTAAATTTTCCCAAACGAAAGGGGAAAAGGGGAAATTAAAATATTAAATGCCGGTATAGACAATTTCCCGAATTTATTACAAAATTGTTTTATTTTTTATTTTTTTTTTAAAGGGATGTTATGCACGATCTCGCCAAACGGTTACAGCACCATCATGGACACCACGATCCTACTAGAACCATTTGACCTTGGCGCTCTCCTAGATCTAGCACAAAAATCAAACCGTCGCATCCGCACATTAAGCATCAAAAATTAAAGGCAAGAAATTCTCAGTCCCTCTTCCACACATTCTCATCATTTTAGAATTAAAATGTGATTGTTTATTTAAACTCTTTTTCCGAAAGTAATTTTATTTCTACGAAAATGTCTTTTAACAAAAGACTAATTACCCTTTAGGCTGTAAACTCGGTCCATTGTTTCCGTCAGTTGAAAAACCGGTAACTTGAAAAAAAAAAATCATAATATATGTTTTCAGTGTTAATTTACTCCGGGCGCTCTTTTGATGTGTAAATCGGTGAAAATGCCATTAATTTTCAATTGTCAAAATTAACACTTTTGCTTTGATTTATATTATTTCATCAAAATTAAATGCGTGGGTTTCTCATTTACTTTAAAACAAAGGCCCAAGATCGTATTCTTGTTGTTTTTGTTTTGTTTTGTTTTTTTTTTCAAATGGAATGGTTAATGATTCGTTAATTTTTTTTTTAAATTCAACAATTTTTCACGTTTCAGATGATGACCACGACAGGCGACGACGAGACAGAAGAACAAAGGGAGTCGCTGACGGTCGACATCGACGAATTTTGATATCAAGTAAATGAATCCTTCCAATTCACTTCACTGCCAAGGAACGAATCGAAAAAGAAAAAGGTTTTTAACAAAAATGTCGGACAGACAGATAAAGACAATCTATTAGAAGAAAAGTGAAAAAAAAGATGATCATTTTTTTTTTCTTGTTTAAAAAAAAAAAAAAAAAAAAAAAATATATTATCAGAAAAAGAAATTTTTTTCGGTAAAAAGTGCCGATATCTTTTTCCCGGATGTAAAATAATCGTCTCGTCTTTCGTGGAAATTGTAATGCAGTCAATCTGCCAAAAATCTGCCAAGAGCGCACGGATGCATTAAATGTAAACAAAAAACAGTAATAATGAGTAACGTTTGTTTCGGATAGAATCCTGGCAGAGGGAATCATTTTTTTCCTTCTCTGTTCTCATGTATGCGGATCTGAAAAATGATCGCTCTTATATATTTTGTTAAATCGAGGTTTTGTTTTGTAGTGAAATTACGTCCCTTTCTGTTTCGGATGGAATGGATTATTTAGACGTCAATTTCACCGTCCCTTAAAATAGGTAATTTATTGGGTGCTCATCGGAAGTCAGTCGAATTTTATTTTTGATTTTTGTAAATTTTTTTTTATTTCTGTAAGTCATTTTCTAAAAATTTTTTAAGAAGTGTTTTTCCTGTTTCTTTCGTTTTTTCTTTTAATTTATTTTATTTCAATAACGCCGATTTTTATTGTGTTTACGGTCATTTCTGTCATTTGTAAAATAGATCTATTCCATTCCATGAAACTACTAGCGGTTCTATAGAATTTCAGTAAATCCATATAGTGTGAAATAAAATAATTCTATATTATATGATTTTATTGATGATTCCATTGAGTCACTTTATGAGTCCGGGAATCATACATCACGTCGGCCCCTCAAGGGAGGGGGGTTACGGTTTTATAAATACTTATCCAGAAAAGAGATATATTTGTTGAATAAGGTAGGGGGTCAAAAAAAATAAGGGTCTGCACTGCACGATTTCCTTCAAACTGCCACTGTATTCAAAGTTTTTTTCATCAGAGTAAAAAGACAATCAAGTAAATCGTATTATTTAGCTCAAAAAACTTGAAAAAACTCTTACATTTTTTTATCTGCCATTTTCAAAAACATGTTGTCGAACATGTCAGAAGCTAGTGCTAATAATTCCTTTTTAAAAAATAATAATAATAATAATGCTGTCGTAGAAAAAACGCGAAAATTGCTGGAGTCAGTTAAACCTCAATTTCGAAATAATATAATATGACTGCAAAAAGAATAAGACGCTTAAAACGGCCGGTAAAAATCGAAAAACGCATGTTTAAACATGGGTTCCATTATTGGGTTCCATTACCGAAAAAATTATACATGGTCCATCTTAGGTCCACCTATAACATGTTACCAGGAATTAACGGACCTCGAAGTCCAAGTGTATTTATAAAAATTATTAAAGTAAAAGAAAAAGACTGCTTTGTCGTGGCAAATTTTACAGTGGACAATTTAAAACCTATTCCTAACCTTTTTAATTCTTTCTCTCGTCTGTTGAGTTTTTAGTCCCCTGAAACAGGAAAATAACGATCCTTTAAGGAGTTTGACGTATGTTCCTTTTGGAATGTGGAAGTTCACTTTGGAAACTTGGAATATCCCTTTTTCATTTTGCCTAAGGAACTGCCACCCGTCCGTATTTAAAAAATCTAAATATTGTACCTGAAACCTTTGAACCTTGAAAATTCCGGAATTTATTTTTGACAAAAATGGATGCCTATGATCAGTAATAGGGATCGTCCATGTATTTCGTAACGCAAAATAGGCCACTTTTTTACCCCCCTCCCCCCCTTGTAACACACCCGTAACGCAACCTGTAACCCCCTCTTCGTTATTACGTAACACGGGTTCTAACCCCACCCCCTTTAAAAAATATTTAAATTTCGTTTCTAGAAGCCAAAAAAAATTTTCAGCTTCTTGATAAATTTTAATCAGATTTTACGAATTAAATAAAATTTTTATTTTTTTATTTTGAAGAATAAGTGGGCAAAATTTTTTTAAAAAATTGAAATCATTTTAATATTAAAATTTCGTAACGCATGGCCCAGCTCCCCCCCCCCACCCCCCCGTAACAATGCGTAACCCTCCTTCGACCCCCACCCCCCCTCCAGGCGTTACGTAACACATGGACGACCCCATATAATTATCTACCGGTTAATTTCTCAAACACAGGTAGTATCGTCTCAGTGTTTGAATACGAAGGTCCTCCCTAATATCATTATTTTTTATATTTTTAATGTAGCCATGACCTTTAATGATCATCACGATGTGGGAATTATCGGTTTTGACTGTGTGCAGTTATTATCATGACGTTTTCCAAAAATTAACAACTACAAATCATGGTAATTTTTACTTTACATTTAATAAAAATAAAAGAAATAAAAAAAAAAAATACAGAGGCATCGTCGACCACGTTTGTTAAATATACAATGGACCATATATTTAATAAAAAAAAATCAAGGCTGAATTGCAGTAGATAAGTTTAAAACAAATAATCTCGACCATTCAAGGTTTTGCATTGAATAGGCGAGGTTTTCGCGGTTTCATTATTTAAACCTTCAAGCTTTCATGTTAAATGACAATTTTTTTTTCTTTTTTTAGCCGAGGCGGGAGAACGAAGGAACTACATGCTGAATGGTAATTACTATATCATATAGTAGTGAAGAACATGCCTGAGGTGTCCACGGGGGCAACGACATGAGAGCCCGATGAACCAGAATCCAGTCCCATCATTTTTCATTAGACAACACGATGGATTTCGTTGAATCGTATAGTCTTTGAACTTGTTACATCTGTTCTTTCTTTTCCCGTCTTCCTAAACGGGAAAACTTTTTTTTAATGATTTTTTTATTTTTAACACGGGTAAACACTTAGTCTGGCCAAACAAATCGAAGGCCGCGGTTTTAAAAAACTTTTTTTTAAGAACGGTCTTTTGTTGATTCCTACCGGTTTTAAGTATTTTAAAAAACAATAATTGATTACCGGTAAGCAGCGATGCGATTTCGACATTTTTCGGGCAAGAATGGGTTACGTCAGCCTCTTTTCATTTAACTTATTTCAGAAGGGGAAAAGGAGATGAGTCTTCATAAAAATTTAGAAATCCCCTTTTAAGTTCCGGTTACTAGACCTCTGCAAAAAGTTGAAAAATTAGCCGTAGTAAAAGAAATTAAAGTTTTAAAAAAGACAAGAAAAAAAATCACGCTTATAACTTCCGAAAACGCGTTGGCTCCTTTTCCCCAAGTTTTATGCAACATAGATTCTTTAGGATTAAGTGCAAATTTAGAGCACCGTTGCAAAATTAAATCTTAAAGTTTAAAAAAGTGACATCATCTTAGACAATTTATTTCTTGTTTTATTATTAGGTCAAGGGTACCTATATATATTTTTTAAATTTAAATATTCTTAAAAAATCTCACAATCTGGCTCTTTATTTGAATACAGTTAAAAGCAGGCTCGTAATTTCGAAATAAAGCTTATTAAAAATAATCATTTTAAGCTCTAGGGGGGTTCCAAATAATTTTCGTTTCCCGATTTCGAATAGAAAACAGGTCTTGAGTATTTATAACGATATAACGGCCAAAGTTAAAAAAGGTTCAAGAAACATTGTAAGTTCATCATCCTTGCATGAGGTACACATTCAGGGGCACGACCTAACGATTTCGATTAAATTTATGTGCTTTTTAAAACTCGACTTAAAAAGAAATAATAAAGTTATAAAATAAAAACGGGCATTATAATTACATCTTTGGAAACTAATAAAACGGAAAAAAGTCGCGGCTTAAAAGTTTTTTATCCGAATCCTTGCAAATTATGTTGGTTAGGTGCCATAATTTGCAAAGGTATCATTTTCTCTTTACATATTAATGAGTTCACCACTTGCTCCTCCTTTTCTACATCCCACGGGTGTAGAGCGATCAAATAAAACCCAATTTTTTTCTTAATTTTTATTTTTCGATTGGAAAAAAAGAAAAAGAAAAAAAAAACAATAACTCAAAGGGGTAAGTTTGATTTATAAGACATTTAAAGGAACGCCCCCTGTAACCTAATTATCACACATCCTTTTAATTAAAGATGATATCTTCATTAACGATATTTTGATTAATGCTTTATTGTTATACCTTTCCGATTGGAGCCGAGAGGATTGTTTTTTCTTTGAATTTCCGAGCTAATATAATGAAAGTAGGAGTTGAGTAAGCAAAAGAATGGGTACCGCAGGTGTTATCGGAATGAAAGAGTTGTCTATTTTTTTGTGACATATTTCTCACCGTTAAATGCGCATTCCCTTCTCTGCTTAACTTAGAGATTCCGATGGCAAAACCTTCCAATGTCAGTTTCAGATTATTCTCGAGTAGAAGAAAAATAATAATCAAGGACTGCTACTATTGTATAATTTTAATTCAAAGTACTGGGTTTTTTTTGATTTGTCTCTTGTTCTTAAAAAAAAAAAAAAAGTCAACCACACCCAAAGTCGATATAGATTGTCGCGATATTCCAGCAAGGTATGCAAACGTATGATGAAAAATTAATAAGGAGTAATAGTAGGTAATTAAATTATAAAAGTAGACTTATTTAATGGTATTAATTATTTTATATAAGGCGGTAATGGCACTCTTTATTTTTTGCTATAATAATAATAATAATGCAGAAAATTAACATTCTGATTTAATTCTTGTTCACTGCCAACTTGTTTTAGCGAGTCTTATTCATATATTTAATAATAAAAAAAAATGCAGCCAAAACCTATAAAAAAAAAATAAAACCTGTCAAACCGAACGATGCCTTTTAAATACTAGACTGATCCACCCTCGTTCCCCTGTACGAATCAAGACGTAGCCAGGACTTTTTTTCTAAGAGAGGAAAAAAAGCTTAAAACATCCGAAAACACGAGTCTTTGGCATTGTTTTCCCAAAAAATTGGTATGGTCAAAGAAAGTGTGAAATAAAAGGTCGGATTCGAATAAATTTTACTCTTTTTTTTTCTCCTGTGTTTAACCAGTTGGAATTTTAATTACCTTAATTATCCAACCCAATCGTCATTCGGTCTGTATGCCAGATGGATCATTTCAAGAAAATTTCAAAAATCATGGATAGGGTATGCCGCCGGTTCTAGTGGCTTTCAACCCAGATCAAGATGCCTCGACTCATTTGTGAAAAATTTAGGTTATTAACTCGAATTTGAAGAAAAGAAATGACGCAAGTCACCCCGTGTATATGTCGACCATTTTCCAGAAATAAGGCAGTTGGTGGCACGACTCTTATTGCCGCAATAAAAATCGATTCATCTTTAGAGTGGGAACGTATAAAATTGCTGTTCCAGAGGAAAAGCCTAACCCCATTCATTTTTTTTTATTGCCTAGGTAAACGATGCCTTTTGCCTACCACATCATTAAATTTCTTAGGTGGTTTTAAAAAAGTTTTAATCGAAACTTTGGCTTTTCAGATGGAAAATGCGAAGGCGAACCAGATCGGCTCTTAAGCGATCCGTGCGGGGGCACGAACCTTGAAGAACGGCTTTATTGCGGAATTCAAGGATCACGAGGTGTGTTTTTTGATGACAACTATTTTTCGATTTTCAACCTCCTCCTATCTTGAAAAATATTTTGAAAAACACGGCAATTAATATTAATTCCGACATGTAAAATAATATATTTTTAAAGAAGATGATGATACAGAATAACGTCGGTTTGGAGGAAAGTGGACGATAAGCCTTGCCAAAGAGAAATGGATCTGCCAAGTCCGTGCGGATCGTAGGACGAAGCAACGGGTACCACACATGTCCTTGTAAGGCATCCTCTTCGGGACCGAAGGCGAACCGGCGACCTCGTGTGGGCTTTTGATCTTTGTACGTCATCCACAATGTACAGGTTTCCTGTTAAATAAATGTTTGCCGATATTATGAATACGGTATTAATTACAGTACTCGAGCGAGATTCGATGTTCCCGACTCGGCTTTTATTGAAGAATATTTCATCGTCGATTTTGACGTTTACGGAAAACGATCCGGAAAATTTATTATGGATATCCCTTAATGGGATCGGGACCAATAGGAAAAACAGTCCTGAGAGACAACGTTGATCAATAAAAGTCTTGTTATTTCTGGAATTTGAAATCGTAGGTGCGGCTCAAATTGTATTAAGCGATTTATCGGCGACGAATAAAATATTACTTTGGATGAATCCGTGATGAGACGACGTCATTTCCCTTTTATTTAACAACACATCTGTTTGCCCGAGAAAATGCTACCATTTCAAATTACTGAAACGAAGAAAGCCTTAATATTAGAAATATTTCTTGTTCCAGCCACGCAAAGAAAAGATAGAAAATTATCGACTAATTAGGTGCTCCGCTTGGCGAGGTCTAATTTGCAGAATACCAGTCTATTTTCCCAGCCACCAATTTTGAGACCGATATTCGTGTCAGCCAACACGGATTTGAAATCCTCTCCCCCAGTAAATTATTTTAAGCTACCCCCCCACCTTCCCCCTCCCCCCCTTCTCCAGGAAAAAATTTTGAGGGTTCCAGCTACATATTTTCAATCGGAAATTCGTGTCAGCCAACACGGATTTGAAATCCTCTCCCCCAGTAAATTATTTTAAGCTACCCCCCCACCTTCCCCCTCCCCCCCTTCTCCAGGAAGAAATTTTGAGGGTTCCAGCTACATATTTTCAATCGGGAATTCGTGTCAGCCAACACGGATTTGAAATCCTCTTCCCAAGTAAATTATTTTAAGCCACCCCCCCACCTTCCCCCTCCCCCCCTTCTCCGGGAAGAAATTTTGAGGGTTCCAGCTACACATTTCTAATCGGAAATTCGTGTCAGCCAACACGGTTTTGAAGTTCTCTCCCCAAGTAAATTATTTTAAGATACCCCCCCACCTTCCCCCCCCCCCCTTCTCCAGGAAGAACTTTGAGGGTTCCAGCTACATATTTTCAATCGGAAATTCGTGTCAGCCAACACGGATTTGAAATCGTCTCCTCATGTAAATTATTTTAAGCTACTCCCCCCCCATCCCCCTCCCCCCCTTAGCGAAAAGGAATTTTCAGTCTTCCAACCACCTAATTATTATACAGAATTCGTGTCAGCCAGATCAATATAGTATCCTTCCCCTAAAAAATTTGTTCAAGCCATCCCCCTCGTCTCCCCCTCGCGATGAAGAAATTTTCAGTCTTCTAGCCACCTAATTTTAATGGGAAATTCGTGTCAGCAAGGTCGGATTTTTAGTTCTTGCCCTAATCTAAGTATTTTTAATTACCTTTTCACCTTCCCCCTCTTTACTTTCCCAAGGAAGAAATTTCCAGTGTTACTGTGACCTATTTGTAAGCGGAAATTCGTGTCAGCCAGCACGGATTTGAATTCTTGCCCGAAGGGAATTTTATTTTTGGCTACTTCCCTAGTTTCCCCCTCCCCCCCTTTTCCAGTACAGAAGTCTTTACACTCTCGTTGGAAGAGTATTTCATGCTTTTTTTTTTTGCTCTTATGTTTCAATGGTTGAAAATTCTTAGAAAAAACTTATTGATCTTATATATACGAAAATGAAGGTGAAGTGGAAATAGGGAAACTGGAAGAAGTATTATTATTTTATTAAGAGTCATATTCCGGTTATGATAGCGGTTTTGGGCCAAGAGACCGATTTCCCTCAAACTTGGGGTATGATACTATAGGGTAAGGGTAACTTACCCCCAAATTTTCAGCCATTACCGTTTCTTGTTTTTGCCTCAGAGTCAAATATGTGATTTTTTTAAGGTTTTAGGAAAAAATTCATAACTTTACCACAATTTAACCGATTTGAACGAACAAAGCGCAGTTCGATAGCTCATAAAACGGGCTTTAAAGGGGTGTATATGGCCCATAAAAAATCCGTTAGTAACATTTTTAAAAATTGAAAAAAAGCGGTTTTTAAAATTTTTTTCGATTTTTGAAAACACCCCCTCGCCGTTTTCACATATGCTTTTGAGGGCTTTCAGAGCTTTTAAATGCTTTTTTGGAAACTAAAATCCGTTGCAGGAAACAGAAGTTATGAATTTTTTTCGATTTTTCCCCATTTATTCCCATATTGTTACATATGAAACTTTCAGCATGAAGTTTTGATGAAAACCTATAAATTACTTGTAAATTGGTCAAAAATTTATCTAGGACCATCTTATTCTTCTTTAAATTCTGCGTCGAATGCTTTTTTATTCGATTTTCTCCGATTAATAACGCAGGAAATATAGTATTTCTAAATAATTGTTAATTATACAGAAAAATAATAAAAATTGGCATTTTTTCGGTGTTTAATTAGAATTCTATTACGGGACGACATACACCAAAAGCTCTTAGAGAGGTTTTTAAACTCAATGACAGTATTTTCTAGACAGAAAAATGGAGAATCAGAATTTATGAATTCCCCATCCCCTTACTGCTACACTCAAAAAATAGGGTCAGCAGTTACAATATAATTTAAACTAGAATTTGCGCTAAGTTAAAATTTTACAGGTCACTAGTAATCATTTTTTTGAGTGTAGTATTTTAATTATGTCTGATACTGCTTAAGGTCTATGTTTTAATTACATCATCATTTTAAGAATGAGGAAAGACATTGCCTAGTGTTGAATGCAAGTTTATGTCTGCATACAAAATGTTAAACTTTTTTTCAACTTTGCCAATGATGGCGAATATGTGTGGGTCAGGGCTGCGGGGGGGCAAAACAAATTACTTCAAAAGTAATGATACAACTAATAAAGAGCTACTTTCTTGGCTTACTCTGGCTGATGCCAACATTAGAATTATCTTGAAGTACACCCTTATCCCATAAATGTGAGGGACCCAGCAAATTATCTGAAGCAAAAAGGGAGCCAGAGGGAGATAGAGAGGGAGCCACAGGGAGATTTGATCGAAAAAGGGTCATATTCGACTAGTTTTCTTTAGGTCATTTTTAATCCGAATTTTTGGTAGGGGTAACACCGAAAAAATGCCAATTTTTATTATTTTTCTGTATAATTAACAATTATTTAGAAATACTATATTTCCTGCGTTATTAATCGGAGAAAATCGAATAAAAAAGCATTCGACGCAGAATTTAAAGAAGAATAAGATGGTCCTAGATAAATTTTTGACCAATTTACAAGTAATTTATAGGTTTTCATCAAAACTTCATGCTGAAAGTTTCATATGTAACAATATGGGAATAAATGGGGAAAAATCGAAAAAAATTCATAACTTCTGTTTCCTGCAACGGATTTTAGTTTCCAAAAAAGCATTTAAAAGCTCTGAAAGCCCTCAAAAGCATATGTGAAAACGGCGAGGGGGTGTTTTCAAAAATCGAAAAAAATTTTAAAAACCGCTTTTTTTCAATTTTTAAAAATTGTTACTAACGGATTTTTTATGGGCCATATACACCCCTTTAAAGCCCGTTTTATGAGCTATCGAACTGCGCTTTGTTCGTTCAAATCGGTTAAATTGTGGTAAAGTTATGAATTTTTTCCTAAAACCTTAAAAAAATCACATATTTGACTCTGAGGCAAAAACAAGAAACGGTAATGGCTGAAAATTTGGGGGTAAGTTACCCTTACCCTATAGTATCATACCCCAAAGTTTGAGGGAAATCGGTCTCTTGGCCCAAAACCGCTATCATAACCGGAATATGACTCTTTAATAAAATAATAATACTTCTTCCAGTTTCCCTATTTCCACTTCACCTTCATTTTCGTATATATAAGATCAATAAGTTTTTTCTAAGAATTTTCAACCATTGAAACATAAGAGCAAAAAAAAAAAGCATGAAATACTCTTCCAACGAGAGTGTAAAGACTTCTGTACTGGAAAAGGGGGGGAGGGAGAAACTAGGGAAGTAGCCAAAAATAAAATTCCCTTCGGGCAAGAATTCAAATCCGTGCTGGCTGACACGAATTTCCGCTTACAAATAGGTCACAGTAACACTGGAAATTTCTTCCTTGGGAAAGTAAAGAGGGGGAAGGTGAAAAGGTAATTAAAAATACTTAGATTAGGGCAAGAACTAAAAATCCGACCTTGCTGACACGAATTTCCCATTAAAATTAGGTGGCTAGAAGACTGAAAATTTCTTCATCGCGAGGGGGAGACGAGGGGGATGGCTTGAACAAATTTTTTAGGGGCAAGGATACTATATTTGATCTGGCTGACACGAATTCTGTATAATAATTAGGTGGTTGGAAGACTGAAAATTCCTTTTCGCTAAGGGGGGAGGGGGATGGGGGGGGAGTAGCTTAAAATAATTTACATGAGGAGACGATTTCAAATCCGTGTTGGCTGACACGAATTTCCGATTGAAAATATGTAGCTGGAACCCTCAAAAGTTCTTCTGGAGAAGGGGGGGAGGGGGAGGTGGGGGGTATCTTAAAATAATTTACTTGGGGAGAGAACTTCAAAACCGTGTTGGCTGACACGAATTTCCGATTAGAATGTGTAGCTGGAACCCTCAAAATTTCTTCCCGAGAAGGGGGGGAGGGGGAAGGTGGGGGGGTGGCTTAAAATATTTACTTGGAAGAGGATTTCAAATCCGTGTTGGCTGACACGAATTCCCGATTAGAAATGTGTAGCTGGAACCCTCAAAATTTCTTCCCGGAGAAGGGGGGGAGGGGGAAGGTGGGGGGGGGTGGCTTAAAATATTTACTTGGGAAGAGGATTTCAAATCCGTGTTGGCTGACACGAATTTCAGATTGAAAATATGTAGCTGGAACCCTCAAAATTTCTTCCTGGAGAAGGGGGGGGAGGGGGAGGTGGGGGGGTGGCTTAAAATAATTTACTTGGGGAGAGAACTTTAAAACCGTGTTGGCTGACACGAATTTCCGATTAGAAATGTGTAGCTGGAACCCTCAAAATTTCTTCCCGGAGAAGGGGGGGAGGGGGAAGGTGGGGGGGTGGCTTAAAATAATTTACTTGGAAGAGGATTTCAAATCCGTGTTGGCTGACACGAATTTCCGATTGAAAATATGTAGCTGGAACCCTCAAAATTTCTTCCTGGAGAAGGGGGGGAGGGGGAAGGTGGGGGGGTAGCTTAAAATAATTTACTGGGGGAGAGGATTTCAAATCCGTGTTGCTGACACGAATTTCCGATTGAAAATATGTAGCTGAACCCTCAAAATTTTTTCCCGGAGAAGGGGGGGAGGGGGAAGGTGGGGGGGTAGCTTAAAATAATTTACTGGGGGAGAGGATTTCAAATCCGTGTTGGCTGACACGAATTTCCGATTGAAAATATGTAGCTGGAACCCTCAAAATTTTTTCCTGGAGAAGGGGGGGAGGGGGAAGGTGGGGGGGTAGCTTAAAATAATTTACTGGGGGAGAGGATTTCAAATCCGTGTTGGCTGACACGAATTTCCGATTGAAAATATGTAGCTGGAACCCTCAAAATTTTTTCCTGGATAAGGGGGGGAGGGGGAAGGTGGGGGGGTAGCTTAAAATAATTTACTGGGGGAGAGGATTTCAAATCCGTGTTGGCTGACACGAATATCGGTCTCAAAATTGGTGGCTGGGAAAATAGACTGGTATTCTGCAAATTAGACCTCGCCCTCCGCTTTGCCTGCCTAATTGATTAGCAAAAGCATAGCGAGCTCAGGAAGGAAGACGACACGACGCATCCCGGAAAAAAAGACTGGATGTCATTCATTGAGTAGCTAGCATCCCCTTTATCGTTACTTATAATGGAGTAAAATTTTTTATATCCTTTTGCTTTATTTTGTTAGAAAAGCCATTCAATGTCTGGTAAAAAGTCTGTGCAATGTCAACTTGAAGATGCGATCGTGTCAGAAGAAGCGGAATCTGCGAAAGGTCGGCGCCCCTCGCGTAGGAAGCAAAAACCGGACGCGGAAAACCCACGCTTTTTCCCGTATCTTCGAACTTGCAACCTATATCGTTATTTTTCCATTTTTTATTTTTCGCTGAGAAGAAGAAGAAGAAGAAGAAGCAAATAATAATAATAATAAAAAGAGGAGATGCAGGACTGGGAAAGAAATCGATCTCGATAGGGTTCGGTTACTTTATCTCGCACGGACGGTAATTAGAGAAATTTTTAAGTAGTTTAGACAACGTGAAGATAAAGAGAGTTGATTGCATCATCGACCATCTGTGAATCGAAACAGGAGTTTAATCTCACAGTATCTGAGCTCCCCGAAGAACCACTGATATGTAAACACGAATCAGTCAGTGCTCGCCAGGTGCAGAGAGTGGCGGTAGTGATAACGGTCATTTTTTTTTTTTCGGAGTCCATGCGGAGGTGTTAATTTGAATTTGAAATTATGAAAATTGTTTTGGATTACTTTTAGGATTACATCTTCATTTTTAATCGGTAAGAGCATCTCCCTTATTTTCCCGGAAAAACTACCAGATAAGAACATGAAGCACCTTATTGCATGCTCCCTTTTAAATAACAAAAGAACACGCAAAGTAAAATTAATGCAACAAGGTTGAATATATGAACTAAGTGCAAATTTTAACCAGAAGGATTTTTTTTTTTTTTTTTTTTTTTTTTTCATGGAAGACGTTATCGAAATTGTCGGTATCAGCTTCACGTTTCAATGATCCCGAATGTTACATCCGTTGAAAAAAAAGGAGGTAAAATCCCTATGCTAAGTGTTGGCTTTAAAGGTGTGCTGTAATTTTTTAAAAAAATTTATTTAGTCAATTAACGGCAAAAAATAAAGCAACTTTGTTTTGATTAATATATGCGTGTGGATGATGTCATTGCCCAGAAGCCCCATCAAAGTTTAAAGCAAAACGGTCCGAGTTGTATCATATCTTATTTTGTTTTGCTTCCAGGGTATTCTTATTATAAGAGGTGCTTTTTGAATCTGAGCAACGGAACATAATCCTATATTTTGAAAGGCAAAAGAATGTGCTTATAATCAGATAAAAGTGTTTTAAAAAGTTGTAAAGTGGTCAAATCGGTGCATATTTAAATTTATTCTTTCTGTAGTCTGTCAGTTGATCGTAACCTCGGTATTTCTTAGCATCATCTTTCTCTTTTTGGCCAAGCGTAGGTGATGATTTAGTTGGTAATTAGCCATTTTTAAAACGGTTTTACTCGCACTGTGGTCACTCCATCCCTCAGAGAATTGTTACATAATTTGCTCAAGAACGGGGGCTAGTGCCTTGTTTTCAATTTAAGCAATATCCTGTTTTTTATTTACCTTTGACTAGGCTCATGGTCTTTTGAAACAGTTGCACAGAAATCGCACTTTGGGACCAAACAGCGCCATATTTATGAATTAATTTTATCAATGTGTCGCCTATAATTTATACGTCCAAATTATATCGATTCTGATCAAAACTATGTATTTTGTCTCCTCTTTCGATTTAGACCACAGTAGGATCGATCCGGTGATAGGATAAAACCTTTTAAAGCCGCGATTAATCTTTTTTTTTTTTTTTACTACATGAAAAAATTTTAAATGCAGCCCGATCCTTTGCTTTGTCTCCATCGGCCAATTAATTATGAATAATACGGCTGTTCGTTTTTGGACTTTTTTCTTCTGCCAACCACTTTTTTTTTACTAATATTTAAAAGGGCAGTACTCCGGGGCGGTAAAATTTTGGCATTATAAAATTTTTTGTGGCAGTATTTCATTGGTTTAGTCAGTATAATAATAAAAATGAGCAGTTTTTTTATCTTTAAAAATAACAGAGAGGAAAAGAATGTTTCGCGCCCAAAAAAATCTTTTACCGCCTAAAAATCTTGAGCGACCTCTAAATATTTTTTTTTTTAAATCGAAAAAAGAATTCAGGGCATGTTGTAGAGGATAGTCCTAGATCCAAGTATATTGATTTCTTTTTTCTTTTTTGATTATTTTTTTTAATGCATTTATTTGTTTACTTATTTTTATTTAACTGTTGCACACTATGCCAGGTAATAATACTGCCCTGATATATATTTATACCGATCGAAATGCTTTTTATCTGCAAAACTTGATTTTTTTACTGCTCAGATACTGCCCCATTAAATACAAGCTTTTTTTTCGTTTTGATTTTGGTGTTGAAAAAATAAGAATACACAGCGTTTCCAATAATTCCTACAATCAATTGGTCAATGGAGACGGAGCACTTGACAAGTACTTTGCACGGAAAAATTGTGATTCGCATTAGGATGACATTTTAAAATCCCCCGGGATTTGCATATGCAAGGTATCCGCTTACCCTTTGTTTGCCATTGAACTTGTAACGTTAGTTGTAGCTTCTGTCATTAAAATAAACAAATGAATCCCCCTCTTAGTCATTCCATTCATTTAAGTACGAAAAGCATTGCAATTATGTCATCCCAGCGATGGAGTATTTGAAATTTCCAAAAAGTCAAATTATTTCAATTCTCAGAAGAAAAAAAAAATAAATAAATAAAGGTTTTTTTAAAAATTTTTTATTTGATTGACATTTTTCCACGGGTAACCAGGTTTTTTTTCCCTCTTCTTCGAAGTAGATGTTTTTTTTAAAATCTGAGTCGATCTTTTTTACCTTACGTATTTATAATTTATTATGAATATAAAAAAGCAATAAAACAAATAAAGATTTTTAATGTGTTTTGAGAGGAAGTTTAGTAATTCGGTTTGGTATCCGAAAGATGGAAATAAACACCGCTAAAGGCTATTATGTTCCGGAATCGCTTCTTTAATCCTAATCGCCACACAGTTCGGGGGTTTTTCATTTATAAAAAATTAAATTTCGACCGTCGAAACGCGGGTGGTCTCTCACTCTTACTCATTAGCTTGCAAAAAAATTAAAAGGATTCTCAATGACGGTTATGCTCCAGCTTTTTTTTTAAAACGATTAATGCCTCGTTCAAGCAGTCTTTTTTTTTCTTTGTTCATAATATTATGTCTCAGAGAATTTTCCTCAGTATTGAAATACTGTAGGTCATATAATAAGTCAGAACAAAGGGATTTTTGCCAAGTCTAACATATTTTTCTTGTTTTAAAAAGTCGAGAATGTTAAATGGAGCATGGAAACGATGTTGGAGCAGTTTTTTACTTCAACGTGTAATGGAACACGTTTTTTTTTTTTTTTTTTTTTTTGCCAAGTTTAATTACTGCTGGAAATGCAGAAAAAAAAAAACAAAAAAAAAGATTCCATTTACTACGGTCACCGTTTCCGGAAGAAACAGAAACTCCCTAATGAGGAACGAGACCGATGATCCTTAATTTCAGCGCCGGCTTTAGGCATGTGCCTTCCGTGCCCATGCACATACTGTCCAAATTTTAGGGGCGCCAAAATGAGGAAACATGAAAAGAAAAAATACTGTATTTAAAATGTTCCAAAACTATTCTTCAGATTTTTTTTTTTTTTTTTTTAGTCAAATTTTTAATTTTTACTGTAAATAATAAAAAAATTAACTCATAGCATGTGTAAAAAAAGTCTTATGCTTTTTCAATGAAAATCGAAATAGATTTTAACATATTTTATTCTTTTCTCATAACGGCAAACTATGGTGATTGCTCGTTTGTCGTTTATTATTAAGGTAAAAAAAAATTTTAAAAGATGAAAAGTAATACATATTAGGAAAAAAAATAGAAAATAAAACGGAGGGGGGGGGGGGGAAGGTTTTAAAAAATTTGAAGCAGGGCGCAAAAAAAAAAAAAAAATGTTTGCACAAGGTGCTAAAACTTGTAAAGTTTTAGCTGCATTAAGCAGCGGCGCTGCTTAATTTCCTGACCCGAAGAAACTGTTCCGTCGGCTCGAGCAGTTTTCCAAGGAGCAAAATGCTACCGGTGTGTCGAATGGAAAATCATTTGCAATATTTACTAGGTTGAAGTAATTTTAGATGAAAAAACCACTTTACTGTAAGTTTCAAGGTGGTTAGACGGAGGGAAAGTGGACAGCCTTGCTCGAGGTAAAAATTAATACGTAATCAACAAGCCTCATTCGCTACATTAATAACTGTAATATTTAAAAGCACTTTTGACTCAGTTAAAAATAAAAACATTTTTTTAGCTGACTTGAAGTAAAAAATTTAATAGTGAAAATTAGGCATTAGCAAATGGGATCCTGCATCTTCTTGGCTTAGGGTTAAGAGACATTTGTCCGGATTTCGTTTGAAAATAGTTGACCGATCGCAACAACCTGAGCAACCTCTTTTTTAACTGTCGAAAAGGATTGTTCCAACAATTGTGGGAACATATTGTATATCTCTCACCCGGAAATAACGCAAGGCGCATTACAACTTTATACATAATTCATATTCAAAACCTTATTGTTTTACGGAATAACTTTGCAATAACACTGACACAGTTTTGGAGGTTCCACAAATTGTACTTTTACCTAGATGTACGTAAAAGATTTTTATAAGGTTTAATTATTGAACCTAGTTAGTAGTATATTTAATACATATATTTTTCAGAATTGAGGGTATTGTAATCGATTTTTCGAAAAATATACTCTCCGTACGATTACTTATTCTTTTTTTTTTTTTTTTTTTTTTTTTTAGAAATGTGAGCGCCGTAATGGATACTGAAAGGATTCGATTTTAAATAGGTAAGACAATTAATTTAGAATTTTAATTTTTTTTATTTTTATGTTTATTCGGATGAGAAATTCCGAAGCGTTAAACGTATATTAATAAGAACATAACGAATTATCCACTTTAGTTTTTGTTGGATTCGAAATCCGTGACGGTTAGAGTTTTAACATGGTCGCCACCGGATTTGCAATTCGGTATCCTCCCCGAATGCAATTTCACGGTTTACGCCTATGATGCGTATATGTCGTTAAATTCGTATTCGCTTAAAAAATCGTAAAATGTTCAAATTGGATTGTAATGATTCCAACGTTGAGATGTAATCTACCGTGGCATTACCAGACAAAAGTTATCTTTTCTCGAAAATAAATCTCATTCATCAAATCCGTTACAAAAGGCGAAATATTTGTATAAAAGTTTAAATGATATTTTGATGGGAAGCCTTTTCATATTAGAAAAGATAATTCTTTGTTAAAATTATTTCTTTGACGACTTTTCCTTTCCCCAGGGGAGAGGTAAATAGGGACAACCCAAAGAAACAAAAAAAAATTTGTTAGCGGATTCGTCTCTCGCGGCTCCGGACTCTTAAAATTTTTTTTTTTTTTTTTTTAAGATCGAACCGGAGGGACTTTGATCGTTTGAGTTGTAATATTTTCCTAGATTTTTCTTGTGGAACGATAATTTCATTTTCCGATTAAGTGGTCAGTGATCGCTTTGCGATTAGCAATCGAGAAAATTGCACGCTTTCGAGAAACGTGATTACATCTAGTATTAAGTACCGGTTTTGGCCTGTTTTTTTTTCTCTCTTCTTTTTTGACCGATGAAGTTTAATCACATGTTGGTATTAAATCGTGTTGATATAAATGCAATTTAATCAAGATAGGAAGACCACATATCAAGACTGATTAAATGGTTTCGTGGCGGTGATTCCATGACACAATACCAATAGGCTCTAGTAATGAATCTTCAACTCGTATGACACGGCAAATTCTTGTTTATCAAAGTTTACACAACATGTAATTTCCTCTCTTAATGTAGGAAGTTGAAATTGTAAAAAAAAGAAAAAAAAAATTAAACAAAAGAATGAAAGGAAAATGCGAGAAATTAAAATTAAAGCTTGTCTCCTGGATGTGCTGCACTTTCTCTTGTTCCCAGTCCACACATCAATTTAAAGAATTCACATAAATTCAAACTTGAAGAAAGATTTATACGGATTCGACTTCCTCGAATTTAATTAATTATTAAAAAAGTGTTAATTCCTTTGCTCCTCGGTTTATGACTTTTTTTTCCTGTCATCCATAAAAACATATTTAAAATTCTCGCACCTCTTGGAAAAATTTCCTTTTACAGTGCCGAAATATATCACGAGTTTACTAATTAGTCTGAGGAACAAAAAAAAAAAAAAAAAAAACACGAAACAACACTTAAAACGAAGACAGATAAAAATATAACGTGAAAAACGGTGTCGATTTTCCGAGGAAAGACAAGCAAAACGGTTTTTTTTTACTTTTCTTTCCCACCGAATTCTACATTAAAATTACCGTTTGATTACGGGTTGGAAATGGTGTGTGTATTTATAAAACAACTCAAGGTTGATTAAGTTATTTTAAATGGAAAGATGTGTCATGTAAAAAAATGACATGCTAAGGAGTGGCTTTGGGATTTGGCCCTTTAATACTTGGTACTTTATCACGTCATTTTCACAAAGGCTTTACTGGTAGATTCGGTGATTCCGCACGCGGATTTAAAAACTAGGGAAACATAGTGATTGCGGCAACGGTTTAAGAAACCGTAGAGTAAAAGCATCGTGCCTGTGAGGAGTCCTTCGACCGTGACGTCACGGCCATCGCTCAACCGGTTACGGCCGTTTCACGAAAAATTGTCCCTGCATAGTTATAATAAATTTTGTACCATTTGATATTTAGACACGAGACACACATGGCCGACTACGAAGGGGAAACACCACATGGACGAAATGATGTTTAAGTATTTTTTTCATGGAAAATTTTGAAGTAAAATCCGCATATGATTGAAGACGGTGTCGAAGATGAATTAATTTGAAATGCACGAAAAACGTTTTATCGACCACACAAAGTTAAACGTGATGAGCTCGAGCAGTTTTGCCGATGCGTTCCTTCCCTCGCCTTGGAACCTGGACCAAGAGTAAAAAAATTCCGATGACGTTTTCGCCGTTGACAATTATCTCCGGACAGGATTTCCTCAGTTTGAATAAATTCCCCGTCATGTTCACATATGACTTTCCTGGAAAGTCCCTAATCATTTTTCGGAACTGAACGTCAAAATGGGACAGGCAAAAAGCTGTGCAAAAAAAAAAAAAAAAAATCAGGAGGGTTTTCGGAATTTGTATGGCTCATAAACAGCCGACTTGTAAGGAACGGAAAAATCGGAATAACAATTGACTCCGTTTAACGTGCGGACAACCCCACGGTAGAAGATCATAATATTAGATTTTTATTTTGAAAATCAATTTGCACTCCATTTCACACGTTTACCTTTTCAATAGATTAACCTCGTAAATCTTTTGAAAAATGATTCCCGTTTTAATTTACACAATGAGGGATCGAGAAAAGGACAAAACAACAATAAAAGAATTCTTTGAGATGCCGAGCCGACCGACACCTGTATTCCCATCATTTATTGCCCAATTTTTGTGTGGCCGGATTTCTTTTTCGACAAAAAATTTAGAAAAAAAAAATCTCCATGACTTTGAGCATAAAGCAGAGCGATCGAATAATCCGTGATTATGCTAAAAATGAAAACGCCTTTTTCCAGTTTTGCATCCTCCTCCCAGAAAAAAGATGCGACGACCCGATCATAGCGGATTCGAGCTTTTTTTTTTTCAATTCAACGACACCTACCACATTTGCGTATGCGGTTCTTTATTTAATCCAGAATTACCTTCGGTTATTTTGTTTCGATTAATTCGATTAATTTTTTTTTCTCTGAAAAAAATTAAATGCAAGTCACGTCATTATTTTTCATCACGTATACCAGAGCCTTGCCATGTGACATTTCTCGTTTTTCAACTCTCCACGTGAAGCTTAAACAAAGGCGTTTTGTTTTAGGTAAAAATAATAAATAAGGAGGAGTAAACTTTATAAAATTTGATAAAAATATACGTAATTTCTTCACCGGAAATAAATCACGTATGTAAAAAGATTCTTCTCAAAGAATAAATAAATGATGGGAATGCCATTAAAAAGAGCTATAAATCAAAAAAAACCCTAAGTTATACCCGAGTTATGGTTTCAACGGCTACCGTGTCCCTTTGGTAACAAAATTTATTTCTTAATAATGTGTATTTCTTATTTGCCCTTTTTTTTATTCTTGGATGGAGGTAAATCATTTAATAACACCTTTGCATTCTCAGCACTTTTTCCTTCGTCTCGAAATTAATGATACCTTTTAATAGGTGAAAATTCGAATCCAAATAATACTTTAAAAATTCTTTTATATAATTTAATAAGGAAAATAAAAGGATAAAAATCCAAATTTTTATCAAAAAAAAAAAAAAAATAAAATTATATATATGCTGAAAGGGCCCCATGATGATTTCAAAAGATTCGTGACTCCATAGAGGAACGTCAGACAAGTTTAAAACGTAATTATATTTTGTGATGGAAAGCCAAAATTGTCCCCCCCCCCCTCACTTCTTAAAACGATGTTTTTGTTTCGGTAACGAGAAATTTTTCAAAAAGAAGATAAAGACGTCGAAACGTCGTATTTTATTGATTTTAAATTTCGCACGCCTTGTATGGGTGCTCGATACATAAAGAGACAAGGCGATTTCGCAAAATAAATAAATAAAAAAAGGGACGTCGGACGTTTCAATTAAGATGACTCGAAATAGATTATGCTGCTTTACCCTAAAAAACACAATTGATATGATTATTTAGTACATTAGTTCCAGCTTCTATAAAATTAGCCCTAAGTAAAAAACGTGACTTTGTATTTCGTAATATGACAGGAAACAAAAAGTCCTAAGCACGATGAAAAAAAAAGACATTGTAAAAGTCACGTCAAGATTAATATTCCTTGGTTTTTTTTTTTTTTAAATATTTCATAAGAAAACAGCGATCGAAATGGTGGTTGTTTTTAATTGGTGCGAAGGATTACGAATGTAATCGCGGATTAACCAAAAGTTGTTGGTATTGTTGTTATTATTCCCATAACAAAAGAGTGTTATATCCGTTAAAATGGAAAGTGTGATTTATATAATGTGAATACCGATTATTTTTAAGATTAGTCCGAATCTCAACGTGGGATTGCATTGCGTAATGCTTCGAATTTTAATTCGTACGGGCGTACCACTGTTAGTTTTAATAATAAACATGATGGCCGTTAATAGGCGGACAAGTTGGGATTTTCGTTTGCAGAAAATATTTAAAACTTGACATGGCTTCCCTTCGATTGGAGGCCGGAGTCTCGGTCCCTTTGGTTTTAATTTAAAAACCAAAGAGCACCTAACATCCTTTGCGGTGATTTTTGTGGGGTAGGATTTTTGTAGGTGAAGTCACGTAGATAATCGTCGCTAAAGCGAACATGGCGAAACACGACAGGGACTGTTAATTGATTAATCCCCGATTTTACCGAAAGTTTTTTCCGGAAGATCCCTCAGGGAAATTTAATTTTCCGGGGTGCAAAGCTTCGCCGAGTGAAATGTCGATAAATTCGACGTCGCAACAGTTTGACTGTCACACTCCGCAAAAGGACACGACCGCAACGTTTAGAAAAAATCAGGCCCTTGTTTCTTATCTCTGACCGAATCGTTTAATGCTCGACTGAAAAACCGTTCGTTTTTTTCTATCCGACGCGTGAAAACGAGATCACGAATATAAATGAGCCAGCGAATCGTATAGCTGGGAGAAACCTCTTTATGCTACCGCCTTTCAAACTCACGATTTGTGTCCGACTCCGAAAATCGGGTCAAACGAATGGCAAAGACATGCATTATCACACCGAGATGCTCTTTATCGGGTTGAATACTTCCGTTCTTTCTTTGAAATAAAAAAATAACTTTAGCGGGACATTTACTTGATGAAATGGCAACGAACTCGACTGTGCATCCGTTTAAAGAAATCATCCTCTGCTTCGAAAAAACTTGAAACGAGAGGTGAAAAAGTTACGAAAATTTCGATGCTGCCTCCACGTCCCTGAAGATTAGATCAAACTTTTGATGCGATTTTCTTCTCACGTTCCTTTAAAACAAAATTATTGTTAAAAAAGCGTTAAAAAAAGGAAAGCATTATATAAATTTATGAAACATTTCTGGTCGAATTTATAATAAATTTTAGGTTGAAGTCACGAAGTGAGCTCGTTGCAGTGAATCGATATGCGCTTTTATCCTTTTATCCTTTCATCTTCCCATTAAAAGTTGTGTGAAATATGAAAATTTAACACAAAGCCTTGTGTAGTTGTAAATTTTTGCCTTATTCACCTAAGAAATTCAAGAGGTAAAATTAATCTCGGAATGTTACAGAACCCATTTTTGTTCTATCATCCTCTTAGGCTATTTCACGTTTATGACGGTTTGCGGAAGAAAATGCTTGTGCAAAAATAGTGAAACATAACAGGATCTTAGAAAGAAACGGAAGCGGTCAATAACACGAGCCAGAAAATGTTTCTTCCGAGCAAGATTTCTGTGTTTTTGTTGTTAATGAAAAAATAATAAATAAAATAAAAGTTGCCAGTTGATTGGTAATAACCCCTGTTGAGCAAAGATTACCGTTCTAATGCATTACTCTTTGTCGTAAAGTATATGACTTGTTGCTTAACTCTTACTCTTAAAATATCCTCAAGACTCTTGACTTGATTTTGATGCAAAAAGGAATAATTACCAATTAATTCCCTCTGGGGGAGTCCTCACGCAATCGTTCCGGAATTAATTATTCCATAATCCTGTAAAAGATATTTTCCTCGATTGCATTTATTATTTGACATTTTCTTGGGGTATTTATCGAAATGATCCATTTTAATAATAAAAGTCTGTCATTTAGGCGTGGCCGTTTATATTTTCAAGTGCATGCAAAACTGTATAAGGGCGTTGGTTGAATATCCTTGAAGATAAAAAGTAAATTAAAAATAAAAATATTGCCCCCCCCCCCCCCTTCGTGAATTAAGGAAATATTTTTGCTTCTTTTACCTATTCCGATGCATTAATCAAGAGCAAGTCTTGATTCGACTGCCTAAGATGCACCGACGTTGTGATTACAGGGTTTGACTGCATTATTATTATGACCGTGCTTTATTTCGGAAATTTTCTTTCTCTCTCATTTTTTTTTTTATAGTCCACGATTTTGTAATATGAAGTATAATTTTGTACTTTTTGTTGATCTGGTTTGAGATCTTCATCGTTGCAATCATGTTGCAACTTTAAAATTTAGTTATGTGGATTTAAGACCGGCGGTGTAAGGGCTCGGAATTTGCGCCGTTTTATTTTCGGTGCCTAAGCCGTTCATGGTATTTGATTCCATGTAAAGGAAGTTGGCAAACTAATCGAACATGGAAAACAGACAAAGGAAACGATGAATAATCGTCCTTGAGAAAACCACAAAAGTGAAGCTCCCATTTGAAACGCTGGAAGATGAAATAATTAAACATCCGGTGACGCGAAAGTAAGCAAACTTTTTTCTTTATTTTTGGAATCCCCTAGAAAATAAACGGCCATCCTTATTCAGATAAAAAGAAATACCTATTCTTGAAAATGAAATCATGAATCGACATGATATATTCCTCTTGGGTCGTTTTTAAAAATCACGTATTTCATGATTACTATTTTCGTCTCCGATATGAAAATCTTGTTGGGCGAAATTACTGTTACTGCGTTTTGTGCGTCGATCCTTTCATTCATAGGCTACTTTGATTTTGCGGAAAGTCACACAATTAAAATCGCAATAAAAAATTGACATTGGTGTATAGAAAATTTACAAATTGGCTTGGGCTCTCTGCATTCCGGAAATGGGGAAGGTCGATCACGTTTTTCGCGACTTTTGAGTTGCTCGTTTGATGTGAAATATGATGAGATTCTTTTTTTATTATGATTCTCATAAATGGTTTGAAGCGTTGCAAAATTAAGAAGATGACACAACTGTGCCGAGGTCGTTATAATTTACTCGGTGCTGTTACCTTCATCATATAACCATCAACAATGTTCGACAAATGAAAAGGAAAAAAGAAAAAGGAGAACCATATGTCTTAGCACCTGTCCCGCAAATGTGCGCCCGTTGACACGTATGAGCATGTGGTAACGGCCTAAATTGTTTCATGTTTCTTTACAAAAAAAAAAAAAATATATATATATATATCCCGTATATATAGAAAATCGGTGGTTTTGTAATTGCGGGCTCATGAATACGAGATGAGAAGACAATAATACAGAAGGATGTTGTTTTCGAAGATGAAAGGCCAACAATCCAGAATTTCCATGGGAAATAAATTTTTAAATGTAACGGTTCTGCCGTTGCATATGCATTTTTTCCTGGTCAAAATCGTTTATGGTGGTCCAAAAGGATGACCGTAAAGACAGATGTTTGGGCTGTTGTGAAATTTATTTTTTATCCTTGATCGCGGAGTAAAAGCTTGAAACGAGTACAAAGCTGCTTGCCCCCCTCACAATCTACAGTCCGGTGGGACTAACAAATCATTGTTTCGTTTGAATTTGTTAAACGAATCTCCCTCCTCCCAAGTTATTAAAAATATTGATAATAAAAATAGTAGGAAATGTATTTGAAAAAAATCCAAAGTAAAACAATTTATTACTTATATGTTGCCGTATATTCATTTTAATCGGGGTTGTTAGCATGTCTGGCATTCGGAGCTCCGGGCGATCCGAATTAATTTAGACGGCTTCGTCTGAATCGGTCGCGTCTGTACCGGAAAGGGCGAAGCTGACGAACGATTATATACTTTGACGTGTAACGTCAGAAAAGACTTTTTTTTTTTTTTTTTTAAAGAGGCGATAACCGACTTAACATCATCGGAGTTGGCAGCCTGTGACCCCTCCGTTAATACTTTCTCTTTTCAGAGTTAAAAATCTTACGTCGATGTTGACCATTATGTAACCAACGAGTTTAATATTTTTATTCGTTTGTTATTTTTTATTTCGCACGCGTTCCAATTTTCGAGGGGGTACCATATGCTGAAAGCTTTTTATTTTGTTTTGCAGAGGATGATCGGGGTGATTTTGGTAATTTGCGCGGTAGCGTGCGCAAACCTTGCCGATTGCCAGTCCAATTACGCAAGCCACGGAAACAATGTGGAATACCAAGGAGAAGGCCTCCCGGAGCAAACCATCCTCGATGGAAAAGTCACAAAATTGGATGATCTGCAGCCGGTTATATTTCTCAACAGAACGAAGGCTGCATTAAATTGCGTCGCCGGTTCCATGCAGGTAAATCGATTAAGCAAACAAAAAAAAACCAAATTATTTAAAAATAATCTCACGAATCTCGCTTGAAAATCAATGAATTAAAGTCGTCCAGGATGATTAATAGGTTTACCAGAATTAGTCTTTAATACTACCGGGAAAGAGTGATTAATTTTCGATATTAAAGGAATATATATATACATTTTTTCTATGTGCCTCGTTATTATCGGTGCGGTATTACACCACACCTGGTTCTTCGGAATGAATCATCGTGCGAACCTAATTGTAATAATTACGCAACGACCAAGGAGAAACAAAAAAATCCGCATGAACGCGTAATACTCTACTTATATGAATTTCCCGAGTCCTAATCTTTTTCTTTTTAAATTTAAGGTGGAGTTGAAGTTTAATGAGCCTTTCTTCGGGATTGCATATGCTAATTTCGATAGAACCAGCGCTTGCATCATCGCCGGTAAAGGAGATATCAGCTATCAGTTGGAATTACCGTTGAAAGGATGCGGAACCGTACAGGTTCGTAGAGCTCGGCTCGTAATTTTCCTTGTTAAATGAGTTTTCAACGATATTATTCTCATATTTTCTTTGCAACCTTTATTCGTTGAGCGAAATAATAGTGTTGTTATTTTTTTGTTTAGAAACCGCAAAGAGTGTTCACCAACAATATAGTTGTTCGCTTCCATCCGGTACTGGAAATGGACGGTGATGAAACGATTACCATAGTTTGTAGATATCCACCTCCTATCGCTCCTCTTCCTGCTGCCTTACCGGCTCCGATGTAAGTATTCATTAATGCAAATATTTATTAATTTTTATGACTAATTATTTGTCGGTTTCAGCTTAAAGCCGGAACCTCCTATTCCGCTGAAACCGCCGTTAGAAGGATATCAAATTCTGTTGATAATCTGCGCTATTTTGTTCCTGTCTCTGTTGCTTCTCGGTCTGGGATGCTCGTATTATTGTCTGAAGAACAGAAAAGTGAGGTTCGTCCATCGGCCGATTTCCGTGGGCACCGGTTCCGAAATCACGAAACTCTCCGGGTCGAGCCTCGGAAACATATCCATGTTCGAAGGATTAAAAATACCGAGGGCCCACGCACCTCCCGTGAGCACTTCCAGCTCGGAGCAAGCTTTGATTCCTTCGGAACATTCGGATACTCTACCGAGCGATTATCCTTCGGAGTCCCCGAGCTCGGCTCATTCCGAAGTGGAGGACGTGGATACGAGGAGTCTGCCCGAATCGGAGCCGAAATTCGACGTTCAGGTCAGAGTCAAACGAGCTCCTCCTCCTCCTCCGATCACTCCTTCTCCGAGCTCTTCGGACGTGGAAAGCGTCATGCAGGCTCAAGTCAGAAATCTCACCACGATTTTAGAAAGACCGCCGCCGCCCACGACGTTCACTTACGTCCCCGAGTTACATCCCGTCCCTAAGCCGACGTCTCCGTTATATTCCACGGTGGTCAGGAAAGAGCATCAAAAAGCGGAAGTCGTTTTGGACTTGTCGTCGGAAGCCGTAAAATCGACTCCGGTCAAGAGATTGGACACGGAGCGAACGGAGTACAAGAGAACGGAAATACATGCCAGCAAAAAACGGGCTCCACCTCCTCCGAGCATTTTGCCTTATAAATCCGAATTGGAAATAGAGAAAGCGGACGTGATCGAACCTCCTGTGGTGATTTCCAGACGACCGGAAATCACGTCTCACATGGTGGACGACGTCTTTCTACGAACGATCACGGACAAAAAGACGTTGGAGGAAATAGAAAGGCACAAGCGTCTCGTGACGGAATATCACGCCAAGCCGCTTCCTCCTCCGCCTAAATGGGACGTTACCATAAGAAATTATCCTGCTCCCGGTCAGGAAATCTCCAAAGAGCCGGTTTCCGATTGGGACACGTACTCGGAAACGTCCAACAGCACTGTGCCGACGACCCCGGTGGCCGAAAGGCACCAGACCCAAGTCAACATAGAAAGGACTTATTTGAGTAAATTAGACATTCCGCCTCCGGATCCTCCCGTTCAAAATTGGGACGTCCTCACCAGAGTCCTGGAACCGGTTCACACTTACACCACTACCGAAGAAATCCAAGTGGAAGAACCGAGCACGGAAATCCTAACCACCGTGGATCGGGAAAAATGGCGAAAAATTATAACTACCGAGTCGACTTTGCGTACTTTACTGACGGAAGCAACGGTCCGCGAAGATTACGAACGAATCAGCAAAGATCATCGCTACCAACAATTATTCGAACCCAAAAAGTGGGAAGTCATAATCCGAATCTTGGCTCCTCCGGACAAAGTCACTTACGATAAGAGCGGCCAGCCGAGCAACGTTCGCTACAAGAAAAAGCAAGATTGGGACAACCGAAGCAGGCGAAGCTCTCTTCCCACGCTTTACGAACACGATTCCGACGATTCCAGCGTTTTGACGTTGGTCCCGGATTATCACGGCTCCCAAGGGGCCTTCCACGACTTGAGGTCCAGACGAACCTCCAGATCCAGTTTCAGATCGGACGGAACGGACGTTCGCAGCATGACCGAAGTCATGGTCGATTATTCTCGAACCGATCGAGCCGACACTTTAAGCGACGTCTCCTCCCGACCGAGCAGTTTTTACAGGAGAGGTCATTATTTCGACGAAGACGAGGCCGACGGTTACGGCTACTCGAGAGGTTCCATGGTCCGCTCTTTGAGTCAACCTTCTTTGGCCAGATCCGCTTCCGAATTTACGGAGCACTGGAGGAAATGGGATCCGGAGACCGAACCCAGCAGTCCGGAACATTCTCCGAAAAGCACGAGAAGCGGGAGAACCTCCATCGCCGGCAGCACCGTCAGCACTCAGCGCCGACGACAAGCCATCATCAATAAAACTTTAGGGACCTCCTCAAGAAATTTAGGAACCACTTCCGGCTTGTCCAGAAGTAGCGAGTCCGTTTTAGAACCCAACGAAGCCATAACTCCTTTCACAAGAAGGGAAAAGGAAGTGTTTTCATCCGACAGATTATCCAAGCAAGAATTAGCCTCCCTGTCGAAAAGCGACGGTCGCTTAGACGACATCCAAGGGTTTTCCGAATCTCGACAACAGCAGCAAGTCATGTATAGCAGAACCAGCAGAACTTCGAGAACCTCCACCGAAACACGGAAACAGACGACTCACCAACAGAGTTGGCATTAGTTTTTATATTAAATAAGGCGAGTTTAATTAACGCAAATAATTATAAGCGATTGCCTTAGAGATCTCGAAAAACTTAGTCAATAATATTAGCTTTGTCAGCGCTGGGCAAACAACTCACAGAATTAGAATCCCTTCTTCAGCGTCGACAATCAAAAATCTAAAACAATACTTTTGAGATCCCTAAGAATATTTATTTTTTATCATGAACAAGATTATGAAAAAAAAAGTGTGATCAAGTCACTGCCGCGTTTTACTTGCTCATGAAAAAAATGGAACTGCCAAAAGCAAGTCTCGAACTTATCCTAGAAGATTTTAATCTTCGCATGTTTTAGAGGCTTGAAAAAGCATGATTTATACGTTACTAACGGTTCCGGAATTAAAAAATCTCATTAAATTAATATAAGAAACCCAAATTTTTTTTTTTCATAATCTTAGTTGAAAAGTGCCAACAGTCACATTATTAATGTAATAAACTTAAATATTGATCACATGTTTTCTCTAATGGTGCCATTATATTAAATGTTAGGATTGTAATCTGACTGTATCATTCCTTTGAATTGAATTATTAATATATTTATGATTTATTCTTTTTTGAATTAAGCAGTAGAAATAGGTTTTTTGAAAGTCGCTGCTTATTGTAAAAGACTTATTTTCTTGTTTTCCTCATTCAATATTTTTATTCCCCGATTAATTTTTAATGCTGTGATAACGTAAAATTAACTGCACAATGTCTTCCTTGTTTTTTTTTTTTCAAAAAGGAAAAATATTACAATTTTGTATGTTACCGAATTTACTAATTCTTAGTATTTTTATATCATTTTTTTTTTTTTTTTTTTTCAAAAAAATTAAAATTAGTTTTACAAAAAAAATATTGCCTATATGCCCGTTTTTCTTGCTGATAAAATGAGCAGATCTGTAAATACCTGGTTTTTCATTCTTTACTCTTCTCAAATTAGGATTTTCAATTTTTAAAAAAAATGGGAAAGAGTGAAACTGGAAAATTAGGTATGCACTTGAATTTGTAAATTAGAATTTTATAAGGAATCGAATACTTTTTTTACTCTGTAACAAATTGATTTATTTATTTCTTGTAATAAATAAAAAAAAATAAATAAAATAGAAATAATTTTTTGAATCATTTTATTTGTTAGCCTATATATTTGCTTTCTGTTTGGGTAATGGTCAACTTGCTTCAAATGTACTGTACTGTTCTTAAATAGTGCGTATTTTTCTTTCTTTTTTACTTTTTTAATCTTTGGGAGCGTATCTTTTTTTTATTTTGTAACTTTCATTCTTAGTTTATAAAATAAATTAACTGCTAAAGGTTATGGCACGATTTCTTTTATTTCGCACCTTTTCTGCCTTTTCTTTTCTTTGGAAAATAAAAATATTCGTAGTAGGCCTATTAAATAAACATTAAAAAAATTTTTGCACGTCATTTACGGCACAATAAAATCTAATCTGGAAATTGCAGGCGTCATTCGCCGCAAGATGCAAATGTTTAATTCATTAGCAGTTTTCGGCAACTTTATAAATCTTCAACGTTTATTTATTCGGAATTTTTGTAAACACTAAATTTCTGGATGGCTATGTTTAAATTAACGAAGTGGGCAATCTACGATATAAAGACAGTGAGTCAAATATCAGAACCCAAATTAGAATTAGTGTATTTTCAGCATATTTAGCTTCCAAAGAATCGGTCACGTAGGAAATTTACTGCTAGTGTAGTCTTATTAACGATTTATTTAGCGATATGTTGATATTGATGTCATTTTATAAGACACACGAAATGAATAATTTAATTACAGGTGCTAAAAGTATCGGAGATTAAGAGCAAGCACGAGCAAGGCCTTATTGCCATTATTATAATTATTACTGCAATTATAGAGTCCGAAGGATGCGGGAGTTGTGACGGCTACTCGGTCATAGTATTATCCAAATTTCGCGCAAGTACATGTTACATTGGTCTACTCGCATGTTTCGGCTGCCAAGTTCCCGTCTGCTAGTGTGGCAAGGTATACATCTGCCAATTCCGACAGTGTAAAAACTTTTTTAAATTTTTTCCACCCGAGGATTAAAATTTTAGAGAACCAAAATCAAAAATTCCATATGTTTCAGTTTTTTGTTGGTTGCTGTCCGAACCATTGGCAACGGAAAATTTTCGCCTTCACCACACCAAATGTAAGTACCAAATTCGGCAAGTTTAAATGCGTTACAACAATTTTTTCCCGTCATTTATTCCAGTAGGAAGTTTGGGGGACTTGTGGGCAGCCGCAGCCGTTGCAAGCGAAGACACGTCGGCATGCCTTCGAGGATATTACCAGACGCCGGTCCATATCGAAAACGGACACGTGGATCCCATCTTGATGCCGGTACTAAATTTGATAAATTATGAAAATTTTATAGCACCACCTATAAGCCTCAAAAACAACGGTTATACAGGTAACGATTAACAAGACAATCATCCTGAGATTATTTACATTTAACTTGTCTTTCAAAGTTAAGCTAGTTCCCGGGGAATACTCAAAGACCAGCAATTACAACATCCCGAAATTAACCGGAGGTTTCCTCGGAAATCGAGAGTATCGGTTGGAAAGTTTACATTTTCATTGGGGAACAGAAAACAACGAAGGAAGTGAACACGTCATAAACCATGTCAGGTGATATGGCTAAAGGGGACGAAATTTCGAAATTAAAAAGTCTTAATTTTTCGGTTATCATTCTTTTAGATATCCTTTGGAAATGCACATCATACACCGTAACTCAAATTATAGCGATTGGGATGAAGCTGTAAAGCATAAAGACGGTGTCGTAGTGCTGGCTTTTTTATTCCAAGTAAGATTCGTGATAGGCCTATTAGTTGAGGGACTTAACAAACTGACGTTTGAAATATATTTACAGCTTCAAACGAAAGACAATCACCGTTATAAAGCCATAATCGATAAATTGGATCAAGTGCGTACCGAGGGAAATCAAGTTTACTTGGACCGTTCCTTCCCGCTATCTATTCTTTTACCGGGAAGCAAGGACTCTTTTTTCACGTATCAAGGGTCGCTGAGTACACCTCCTTGCTCGGAAGCGGTCGTATGGTTCGTGTTTCCCGAGACCGTACCGATTTCGTTTCGCCAGGTGAGTCCAGGCAGACTACAAATTCAAGTTGCTTTTCACTTTTAAACCCACTTTTTCCGGATTTCAGATGCAACGGTTTAGACATCTTTTCATTAGGAAAAACTATAGAAATCTTCAGCCGTTGGGAAGACGGCGAATTTTCTACCGCCACCACCAGAGATTTTTAAGTAACGTGGATATGCTAAATTACTATAAAACAACTATTTCTCTAGAAGATTTTTTGCAAGATTAATTTTATAAAATATAAATACCTACGGAGATAGACTAGAAGACGTCTGCATATTTCCCAAACACATCTTTTCCTCGGTTCAAAAGAGAGAGGGGTTTGCTAACTATAACCAGTTTTGAATTTTTTTTCAATCAGTATAGGCCTACATTCTCGGTTGTTACAGCGTTAAACGCAAAAAGGGCCCAAAAACATGTAAAGCCTAGTGGTAGATCCACCTGCAAAAAAAAAAAAAAAAAATAAATAAATAAATAAATAAATAAATAAATAAAATAAAAAAAAGATAAAAAAAAAAAATAAATAATCATATTAAAAGGCTTTACCTTAATGTCGGCAACGATATTCTCCAAAAAAATTATTTAAAATTCAAATCTAATTCGGGGACCTCTTTTAAGAATTTCCTATTCTCTTTATCGCCGAGCATATCGGGTGAAAATTTATTCGTTTTTACGCGCTTATAGCCTACATGCCGTTTCATTAAAATCCATTAATTCATTTCAAATGAAAGATTTGGGAAGTCAATATTTCAAAATTTAGGATTGCCATTACTTCCCTGGTGGAAATTTAGGAATGTCGTATCGATATTGAAAAGTAACGCTTGTCGACCTCGGATCGCCATCGGGCCAATCTTGGCCAAGATCGATCCGATATCCAATAACGGCTAATATTGAAAATATGTTAAATTCTCATTTGACCGATATTGAAAAGCGTTAACTTTCTGAATGGACGTCCGAGGTTGGATCGATGCTGCATCGACATTGATCATCTCAAAATTTCCACCAGGGCTAATATTAGCCTTTTCTTAAATGATATTTCGCAATAGAAATAAATCTCTACTTAAAACTTGCATCACGCTACGAAAACTAAAAGCACTCACAGGCTTGATTCACTCCAATTGAAGTTTAATAAAATATTTGCGATGGTTATTAAAATATTATTTTTTCTAAAAGTTACTTAAAAAAAGAACATTGTTCACAACCACCTAGCGGTTTCAACGAAGGCGCATTCTCACCTAACCTAAGTTGGTTTGTTAGGTGGCGACGAATTTCCCCCGTAGCCGTAGCATTTGATTTGTTGTTGTTGTTTGTGTTTTTTTCGATTTATGAGTGGTATATTACATGTTTTCTTTCAATGATGTTTTCCGGACCTTCATTTTAAAAAATTATCATGAATCTTGAATTACTTGGTAAGGATTAATTGCCGTTAATATTTCTGAAACTCACTAAACGTATTACAATAAGTTGTAACCGTGCTTGATTCCAGAGTCTTTTGGGCAGAATTATCCAGAAGAATTTGACGGAGCGTTAGACTGTATATCTTTAGCGGTAACATGCGCATTTAATAAACGGGGGACACTATTAGCTGTAGGTTGCAATGACGGAAGAATTGTGATTTGGGATTTTTTAACAAGGGGTATAGCAAAAATAATTAGTGCTCATGTTCATCCTGTTTGCTCTCTCAGGTAATTGAACCGCACCGGATATTTCTTCTTTCTTTTCAATTTTCAGCAAATGTGAATGATATTGTTTTAGCTGGTCAAGAGACGGCTACAAATTACTGTCTGCATCAACAGATAACAACGCCTGCATATGGGAGATTCTCAGTGGAGAATGCATGCAAAAATATCGATTCCCTTCTCCTATACTAAAAGTCCAGTTCCATCCAAGGAACGATAAAGTTTTTCTAGTCTGCCCAATGAGGCATGCTGCAGTGTTAGTCGATACGGAAAAAGAACACCAAATTGTGCCTTTAGACGAAGATGTAAGTCTACGTTTAATGCTTTCCTATTCGATGCAAACAAAAATTGTATTGATATTTTTTTCCTTTACAGAATGATCTCAATATAGTTGCTTCATTTGATAGACGAGGCCAGCATATTTACACTGGTAATTCCAAGGGGAAAGTTTTAGTCTATCAAACCAATGATTTAACACTTAAAGCATCCTTTAAAGTGATGCTGGGAACAGCCAGCACAACAAGTATAAAGAGTATTGAATTTGCTAGAAGAGGAGAGTAAGTTGAATTTTATTCTGAAGAGAATAAATTTGGTGATGTTTTAATTCAAAAGAAATTTCATATTAAGCATGAGGAGACTGTAAAATTTAAAATTTTCAGATGCTTTTTAGTAAACACAGCCGATCGCGTCATCAGGGTATACGAAGGAAAGGAAGTAATAACTTGCGGAAAAGATGGGGAGCCTGAACCAGTTCAAAAACTACAAGATTTAGTCAATAAGTAAATAAAAAAATTGTCTGATGAATTTTGTTTTACCTGCTTTTTATTTTTTTAATTAATTACAAATTCCTGTTTCGTGTAGGACCACTTGGAAGAAATGCTGTTTCTCTGGGGACGGAGAATATATTTGTGCAGGGTCCGCTAGGCAGCATGCACTGTACATTTGGGAAAAAGCAGGGGGCTCCCTTACGAAAATTCTTCACGGCACAAAAGGCGAAGTTCTCTTGGACGTGGTGTGGCATCCCGTTAGACCGATCATAACTTCGATATCGTCCGGCGTGGTTTCCGTTTGGGCCCAGAATCAGGTTGAAAATTGGTCGGCTTTTGCTCCGGATTTCAAAGAGTTAGATGAAAACGTGGAATACGAGGAAAAAGAATCCGAATTCGATATCGACGATGAAGATAAATCAGTTGAGGCTGGCACTCAAAACGAAGACGAAGATGTGGAGGTACAAAAAATGAATTTTATTCTTTTTTTTTTTTAATTTATTATTAAACTGTTATAAAATTCTAGGTTGACGTATGCACCAGGGAAAAAGTGGCCGCATTTTGCAGTTCCGACGAAGACGAGGAAGAAACTCAGTCGTTGCAATTTTTACCGATAGCTCCAGAAGTGGAGGATCCCGAAGACGGATGGCAGACTACCGGTCCGCCCGACTATAATGTAGAAAAAGAAAGAGAGAGCAAAGAAAACACTTCTCCTCCTGTTAAAAAGAAAAAATATAAATCTTACGACATAAAGCTGGAAGGGCCACCTTGCGAGGGTAAAAAATTTATCAAAATTAAATTCTTTTTTAAACTAAAATAATTGAATTGCGTTCCTTTTTCAGAAACTCATCCCTTATTTCAGCATTTGAAAGCAAGAGAAAAAATTTCTGCAGGAAAAAAACCGTTAAAACCAAGGAGCGATAAGCGGTCTAGCAAATAAGCTTGCATGTAACATAGTTGGAAAATTGTACAGTATATTAAATTTTTTTTACATATACGTTGACTTCAGTTCCTTTAAAGTACAAAATTATTTCAAAAATAATTATACAGTACGGAAGAATTATTTTACGCATCCTGGAAAAATAATATACTCCCCTATTAATATTATTGCTAAATTGCAAACTCTGAATTAAAGCAATTTACATTTTTTTTCCAAAGGTCATACTTGTTCCACGGAAAAAACAGTACTGAAATTTTTTTTAAAACAACGATATTCCTTAATAATTTAATCTACAACCAGTCTTTACAAAGGTTCAGGTAGAAAATTGTGAAAAAAATTGAAATTCGATTACCAAGGGGAGCTTACTTTCGCGTTTCCCCATTAGAATTTTCTGAAACATAAGTTGTCCGTATCCTTCGTTTTTTAAGAAACTATTTAACCTAACTCATTTGTTCACAGGTCCCCTCGACTTCGATTTTTTTTTTTCATTTTTGGCTTAAAATTTAAGAATATTGCTCTCTAATGGGATCCTGTCTGTGATAGCAAGACAATTCGGGTATTTCTCACCAACTCGAAAGCTTAGATTTTTTCAGGAATTTTTTGAATGATAATTTACCAACAAATTATGGAAGGTGGCTACTTTTCTCATGCAAATGAATATTTTTCCTATTTAATTTTAATACCGTTTACAAGACATTTAGAAAAAAATTGATTTAATTTTTTAAAAAATCGTTTCCAACGCCAACTAGACTGGCACATTTTTAATACATCAAAACTTATTACTGCCAAAAATTTTGGACCCCATGCAGACCCCGAAACCCGGCTAGCAAACTCTACTCCGGGAGCAGAAAAGCGTAGAAGAATCTTCTGACGAAAATAAATTTTAAAAACTGACTTATAAGAGTTGACTAGTTCAAAAGCTAACTAAAGGGCAAAGCGTTGAGGATTTTCTGTCATATTTTGAAGTCTGAAATTTATGACAATTATGAGAATATTTTTCAAAGGAACTCTTCAAGCTTACCAAATCCCCCCAACTAGACGGCCGAGGCCTTATTTGTCTCTCCCAGTAAGACTTTGGCTATGGAAAAAAATTTGCATCTTTTTTTAAGATAAAACAGCGGAAAGTTTGGTTTGACGTTTTTCTACTCTTGGAATATAAGTTACTAGAGCTGACATAGTTTCACACGATTTAACTTATTAACCAGTCGACAAGTTGTCAAAAATGTTTGGGTTGCATATTAAATTCTACTCAACAGGGTAAAAAAAAAAGAACATCCCTACATCCGAGTAAAATGATTCATTTATACATAAACACTTTTTCTGGAGTCATTTTCGTATTCGGACAAAGTCGATTTTGTAGTCCACCAGGTAACGGAAGAAGAGGAAGAAACAGAGGGTAAACCCCCTATGGGCGTTCCTCACATGACGTTTTCCGATTTGGAAGACCAGGAAACCGGGGAATCCGTGCTGTCGGTCCCCGGATGAGACAAGTCGGAAACCCTATCCGGTTCCAAATCCCCTAAGCTTATCGTGATTTGCTTAAATTTCCCACTGTGTTCGTTGTCGCTGTCGTCCGTCACGCTTTCTTCGACTATTTGAGCTTGTTTGGCAAGGCTCCTTCGACGGCTCTTCTCTTTGGCCGGCCGTTCGAAACGCCGATTCCGTAGACTCATGTTTTGCAGAAGTGCGGAGGCGCTCAACGTCGCCCATTCGGGAAGTTCGTAGCTTCTGCCGCTTTCGGAATTTTCGACAGATTCGGCTTTCGGGACTTGCATCACCTCCGGGGGAGGAGCCTCGTTTTCCTCTCCTTTAGGAACCGCATGAACGTTGGCGTCCTTGTTTTCGCTCAGGAGATGAGAATGGAGTTTTAATAAGATTTTTACTAAATCTAAATCCGTTTGACAGGAAAGCGTTCTTTTTTCAACTTTTTCATGAGCAAAGCGACCTGCAATTAAAATTGAAATTTCCAATCAATTTTTGAAATGAAAAAAGAAAGGAGGGGAATAAATTGCATTCAAAGATTTAAAAAAACACCATGAAATCTTTTGATGGAAAAACATTTTACGGTATTTCAGGGTGTCTACTGGAAAAGGATTTCCAAAATATAGGCTAAATACAGGTTTTACAGGCCCATTTTAGAGAAAAATACAGGTTTTTTTATGATCTCCACACTTCCCTTCTTTATATGTTTTGAACATAAGAACTAATTAGAGAATTTGTAAGTCAGTAAATCGTTTTTCAATCGTGAAAAAGAAGTAAAAAAAAAAAAAAAAAAATAGAGAATAATTTTAATTTAACAAGTGAACCAGCGGCAAATTTCGAAAGTTATTTTTTATTATAATATACTTAAAAGAAAAAAATTAATATTTCACTCAGATATTTTCTATTGAATTCTTATCATCGAAAAAATGATCGATTTTAAAACAAAAAACAAGCTACAGTGGAGGCTACCTTGTGTCCGATACTCTTCAATTTCATTTAAATCTTACTCCCACGAGTAAAAATATCAATAAATATTATGTTGGGTTTTGAGTGTGGTTCTTAAACACAATAAACTGACAAATTACCAGTGATTGGGAACAACGGCAAAGTTCCTGTTTCGTCTAGTTTCGGTTTTTAATTTTTCGCATCATTAATGGTTTCTGTTCCGTTTCGGTTTCACCTTTCTACCAGTTACTGGTTTTGTTCCGTTTCCGTTACATATGATTTTCGAATTTTCCTACAAAAAATGTTCCACTTTTAGGGGAGAAAAAAATTGATTGTTTTTTGGTTTTGCGTTTCTCCTTCGTTCTTCCTTTTTAAATTTTGCTACTTCGTTTCTTCAAGATTATGTTTTTTTTTTTAATCCGTTACTGGTACGAGTTCCTACCTTAATAGAAATTACGAAAGTGTTTCTGGGGTTGTTTCTTTTAACAAAAGTTACCAGAAACGTCTTCTATCCATTCCTGAATGTTAATTTAACCCCGTTTCTTGGTTTTAATTTGAAAAAAAAAAAAAAGTTACATTAAATGTCTTGGTTACATATTGAAAAAATTTCATACAGTTTCCGTTCCCGTTCCCGTTTCTGTTCCCGTTCCTGTCTCTTTTCCATCGTATCTTCTTTCCCGCTTAATTCAATGAAAACTTCAAAAAAAAAAAAAAAATGAGAGGACATGAGAGGAAAGAAGACTTCTAAACAATAGAAGGCATCACTTCCAGGCATTTTTTTTAACAGTCTTTATTTTGAAGTCTTAAAACTTAAACGGGAGGATTACCTTTCAAGAATGGGTTTCATGCGACCAATTTTTAACTAGGAGTTAAAATTGATAGCGAAGGCCACGGTAAAAAATTTTGTGTTAAAAGTAACAGAATTTGCCTGTGGCCTTGAACAAACACTAAAAACAAAAGAATGTCTTATGGACAATAACATTCTATTTTTTTTAACATAAAAAAATAGCGGGCCCTTTTTTAGCAAGTGAACATAAAATTTGTTACTGTGGATATAACAGTTTTTTTTATGTATTTGCCGAATATCATTTCCTTTCTTCATCTAATGGGTGGAAAATAGTTAAATCTTCGCTTTTAATAAAACTGCTGAAATATTTCATTTTTAAAGTCGATATCACTTTTGAACGAAATTTTGGAACAAGTAGTGGAAATTTTAAATTCTAGTAAATAAGTGTAAGGATTTTTTTTTTCTTTTTTTTTTTTCAAAATTAAGTTTTTATTTATTTTGTCATGAATATGAATAAAGATGCAACCATTTAAAAAACATTTCTACATGAAATCATTTACCCGCATTTCAAATTTTCACCACTTGTCCAAAAATTTCGTTTAAAAGTGACTGCGGCTTTAAAACTTGTAAATATTTTTGTACGTTTATTAAAAACGATAAATCAAATATTTTCCACCCATGAAACGAAGAAAAGAAAACGATATTGATATTCGGCAAAATATGTAGAAAATTGATTCTGCTAGTACCAATTTTAACTTCTGGTTAAAAATAGATTACACAAATGTCTTTCCAAGCAAGATTTTGATAGGTAATCCTCTCCAATTTTTTTACCCTTATAATTAAAACAAAAAAAAAAAAAAAAAAAAAAATCTTACTCGAATATGAGTGCATATCCCTACGTAGGACTACGTCTTTGGGGTACTGTCCTAATATTGCTAAATTGAAACGATAAAACGGATAAAAACGAATTTTTTTGCTCGTTTTTGATCAAAAAAATCGAATTTTTTAATAAAAATATTAGTTTCTTTCCAGGCACGAAAAAAACTTAAAATTTTTTATGCAAAAGGTTGAAAGCTGAAAAACATTAGTCAAAATTTTAATTAGTCTTCAAAGCTAAAATTTTAATATTAAAACACTGCTTTAGCTCATATTCTTGGCTAAAAAAAAGCAAAAAATTAAAAAATGTAGTGAAATGTACTTATATCCATAAAGTAATGGCTGTTAAAATGTAGTGAATTTTAATACTTAAAAAAAGATATTTGGAAAAAAAAACGGCGAAAGTTAAAAAAAACAGTTAAATAAAACAAGAAATTTTCAAGTCCTTGAATTAATAACTTTAAGTTTCTTGAAAATTTTCAAGAATTTTTTTAAGTCCTTGCTTTCGTATATGTTGTCTTTACTATTAAAAAAGGCCAAAATTTAAAAAAAAAAATGAGATCGGTGAACCGATCAAAGTGCTTTATCGACTATTTCAATAATTCTCAAAAATATAGTTAGTTTTTCGATCACAGTTCCACCAAAGCCGCAGTACGGGCACAAGGAATGCGAATTTCTGAAAAATTATTTCGGATTTTGAATCCTCAACCCCGAAAATATTCTCAAAAATACGGTTAGATTTTTGATCAGAGACACCAAAGTCGCTGTATAGGCGTAAGGAATTCGAATTTTGGAAAAATTATTTCAGATTCGGAATCCTCTACCCCAAAAATATTCTCAAAAATCCGATTAGATTTTTGATCAGAAATCCACCAAAGCCGCAATACGGGCATAAGGAATTCGAATTTTGGAAAAATTATTTCAGATTCGTAATCCTCTACCCCGAAAATATTCTCAAAAATACGGTTAGATTTTTGATCAGAGGTCCACTAAAGCCGCAATACGGGCATAAGGAATTCGAATTTTGGAAAAATTATTTCAGATTCAGAATCCTCAACCCCGAAAATATTCTCAAAAATACGGTTAGATTTTTGATCAGAAATCCACCAAAGCCGCAATACGGGCATAAGGAATTCGAATTTTGGAAAAATTATTTCAGATTCGTAATCCTCTACCCCGAAAATATTCTCAAAAATATGGTTAGATTTTTGATCAGAGGTCCACCAAAGCCGCAGTACGGGCATAAGGAATTCGAATTTTGGAAAAATTACTTCAGATTCGGAATCCTCTACCTCGAAAATATTCTCAAAAATACGGTTAGTTTTTCGTTAGCTCCCACGAGGAACCCGCCAATCAGCATCCAAATCGCTTTGTTGACGTAATCGATGACGTCATGTCGTGACGTTTCAAAAGTTGGAGATATCGGTTTTTAGGCCTATACCCATACTTTTAGCCCTGCTCACCGTTTCTGAACCACTCAACAGAATTTAACCAAATTTCAATGGTAGCGTATCTTGATGAATATCTACTGCAGTACGAAAATCGGACTCAATCGGTATCTGCGTTCACGATTTATAGTCAAAAAATATCTTGAAATAGTTGAAAATTCAACATTTTTACTCACTGCTTCCGAATCGCTGAACCGATTTGGCTCAAAAACTAATCAGCACCTACATTTCATTAGAAGTTCCTACCCACCAAAAATCATCGACATCCGTTCTTCCGTTTTTCTGCTTTTCGACGGACAAATTTTTTTGCACATATATTCATACATTCATACATTCATACATTCATACACACACACGGCCACCATCCAAATTTTGCTTTTTTCGGCATCAGGGGACTTCAAAACGTGTAAAAATATCGAAAACTGAAAATCTGAAATTTGTGCTAAAAACAATGCTTTATTCTCCCTGCGGTCGATAAAGCAAAAAAAATAGTCAAAATATTATTTAAAATTTAACTTTTTTAAAAGTAAAATTTACAAGAAATTTAAGTTCATTCTTTCGTTCACGTCGTCTAATTTAAATAAAATTTTAACTTTAAATTTTTTGTATTTTTTAGAAAATGGATTGTACTTTAAAAAAAGTTAAATTAAAATATAACATTTTACTATTAAAAAAGGCCAAAAGTTATAAAAAATAGTGAAAATATTATTTAAAATTTTTATATTAAAACGATAAAATATTAATTTCTGATGCGAACAGGGCCCACCTGGACAGAACCCGGACAGACAGATTTCTCCAGGACCGAGCCCCAAGACATATAGTCCTGCGTCAAAAAAAGAAAAACGTGAAATAAAAAAACATGAATAAAAAAACTCGAGAAAAAAAACATAATTAAGAATCACTGTAATCCGAATGACACTCTCCTATGACTCAATTTTAAAAATTAAATAAACGTTTGCTTGCTTTTGTTTCTAACAGAACCGGGAACGGGAACGGGAACGGGTTTTGTTCCCGTTTCTGTTACCGTTCCGTTCTTTTTTACCAACTCGTCGTTTCTGGTTTCCGTGATTGTTTCTACTTTTATTTACCATTAGTTTCTGTTTCCATCCGTTTTTTCCTCCAATGTTTTATTTGGTTTCTGATACCGGTACTGGGTTTTCGTATTTTTGTTGCTGTTACAACTTTCGTTACTTTTTTTTTACCACCGTTACCGTAGTTCCGTTTCGGTTACCGTGTTTTCCCAAATTTTTCCGTCGGTTTGGGTTTCTCGTTTCTGTTCCGAATTCAGTTTCGATGAGTTTCCAGTTTCGTTAACGTTTCAAGATAATAAATAATTCGTTTCCCGTTTCGTTCCTGTTCCCATATTTAAAAAATGGCCGTTATTTATCGTTTTTCGTTCCGCGTTTCGTTACCGTTCCCAATCACTGCAAATTACACTGTTCTAGAATGTTCCAGAAGGTTCTAGAATGTTCCAGAATGTAGTTAAACGTTCTAGAAAATTGAAGATGTGCGAAACTGAAAAAAAAAAAAAAAAAAAAAAAAAAAAAAAAAAAAAAAAAAAAAAAAAAAGGCCAGGTCCTAACAAATAAGATAAAATACAAAAACCGTTCGATGTATGGACAACGTTTACTATATCGAAACGTTCAATCGGATATAAAATGCATAATTTGACATAATGATAACAAAAGTGAGAAAAAAAACCACGAAATGTAAATATTTTTTTCTTTTGTCTGCACCAAAATGACTTTATCAAACATTCCGGAATGTGAGATAACCATTTTCGCTGACACAGCTCAGAAAGCGATATCTACTTGTATATACGAAAAACAAAGATAAGAAAAAAAAGTTTAAAAAAAATATTCCCGCTTTGTTAAATTTAATATTTTATACCTTATTATATTTATATTTATGTAATATAATATTATACTTTATTATATTTAATATTATATTAAAATTTTGGGGTATGATGTAGCCGAGTGCAATTTTATAATTATATGCCCCTAGCCTCCTCATGGACATGGTAACTCATGGATTTTATTTTTGAACTTTGTCACACGTTTCATTGCAAAATATTTTTACAAAATGAAATGATATGGAACCAATAAAAGATGACAACCAAATGATTCAGCGGCCGAACTCAAAATAAACTCTCACAAGAAAAAAACTGCAATTTTCAGGGTTACACCGGTTTAGTATTTTCGATTTCTAAATTGAAATTTTTTGCCAGTTCATGTCCCTTGGGAGGTCAAAATATTCGCTGCTGGACGAACAAATGGTCGTTCGTGACTTCGTTTCTCTGTTTTCCATTTCTGAGAATTTCCAATTACGATTTTCCTTTAAAAATCAATTCACGTTTTTTTTTTAAATTTCAAAAATATTTTGGAGCTCTAAATTTAAAACAAAAAACCATTAATTTTAAATTTAGATCTTGATGTGAGTGTTAACCATCCTTAGATAAACATTGGCGATAATGACCTTTCCCGATGACTTTTGCCATATCCGGCTAATCTGCAAATCGATACAATTATAGTTTGCATACGCCTATTATTCTGTTCCCACAAATGAGTATAATAAACACACGTGATGGCAGAGGAAAATCGTCATTTTAAAAATCGTCGTTGCGGAAAAAAAAGAATTAAAATGGCTTTTAACTCTTATGACGAATTAAGGTCATTTTAATTTATGACACGACCTTGACTAGCATCTTGCTCTGGCAGCAAAAATACGCAAGATGGATTTTTTTTTTTTTTTTTTTTTTTTTTCAATCGTAACCAAAACAAAGTTTGGTTTTAGAAACGTTTTTGTAAAAACCGGCATGCGAAGCAATGACTAATCGTAAGTAAAAATAAGTGTTGAGGATGATGCGAGTATTATTTAATTTCTGCAATATCGCATGAGGCGAAATGTAATGGTCGCGGCGCAATACCCTGACTCGATATATGAGTTAGTAGTCTCTTGTGATTCGGTGACTGCGCTCTTCTCGTTATCAAGTGAGTTGTTGTTTATTATGCTTTTTATTTCCGTTTAAATATATTTTTTTTACGGTTTTGAGTGTTAATTTTCAAAATGTCTGGGGAAAACGAAGAAAATAGTTACGAGCAGAACAACGAAAAAATAAAAGCTCACTGCTCTTGGATAACAAACGAGTTCCTTCAGGATTTACTTTCGAAAAAAGAGAAGAACGACGAATTGCGAATTCTCGAGAGCGACGTTTCCGCCGCCGTAGGAATCGGAGATAATTATCTCAGCCTTTTGTACAGGACCAAAGTGGACTTCGTCCGAAGAAAAGGGGGACCGGTGGAAAAAATTCAGCTCATCATCAAGGGAGCTCCCACTTCGAAATTTCTCCTGGAGATGATCGAAAACATGGGGATTTTCAAAAAAGAACTTGGCATGTACAACGAATGTTTGCCGGCGATGAAAAAAGTCATGGAAAAACACATGCCGGAGGAAAAAGATTTCATAGCGGCGGAATCCTTCGAGTGCGATTTGCCAAACACCATCGTCATGGAAGATCTTCAAATTTCCGGGTATAAAATGGCCAACAGAAGGAAGCAGCTCGACTTGGAACATTGCACGGTCACTTTGAAATCCCTCGCCAGGTTCCACGCCCTTTCCTTGACGGTGGATCACGAGATATTAGAAAAAGTCAGTTACGATTTCTACCAGGAATCCTTGAGGGAACAAATGGAACCTTACATAGACAACACTTTCCCCGTTTGGTTGGACATATTAGAAAAATCCGAAGGGTGCTCTAGGTTCGTTCCGTTTTTACGGAAAGTAGTCAAGCACGGTTTCGATAAAATGCTTCAGATCGTGAAAACCTCTCAGGACTCCCTTGCCTGTCTCAATCACGGGGATTCCTGGATAAATAACTTTCTCTATAAATACGACGACCAAGGAAATGTCAAACACGCGAAATTAGTGGACTATCAACTTTCCAGGTAAGCAAAAAAAAAAAAAAAATAAAAAAACCGGTCACTTTTGAGCATTTAAACCGAGCTTCAGGGAACGACAGCCCGTAGCACATTCCGTTTCGATAATGACTTGAAACGTTCCGTAAAGTACTGTCTGTACTTTATTTTAATGAAACGTTCCGGAAATGTTTTTCTAAAAAAAATTTTTTTGTCTTTTTCCGAGAACCAACGGTTTGTGCTGTGAGGTAGGAAAATTGAAAATGGTTTTCGCTAGGAATCCGGTGCTCCATTCGGTTAAATGATTTACCTCTGAAAATCTTGATTTTTTGTTTTTGTAGAGTTGCGTCTCCGGCTATGGATTTACTATACTTCTTTTTTACGAGTCCGCAACCGGACATCCTATCAGAAAAATTCTTCGATTTAGTGAAAATTTACCACGAAGGATTCACATCCGACGCCCAGAAACTCGGGATAGATTGCAGTAAATTCACCCTCGAGAAGCTCCACCAAGAACTTAAAGAGAGAGCTTTCTTTACGATCGTGGTCCTTTCCACCATCACTCCCATAATCGTCGCCAAGCCTTCCAACGCGGTCAACATGGACGATTTCGATCCGGAGAAAAAGGAAACGCCGGGTTTGTCCAACAATTACAAAGACGAATATTACATGGAAATATTGCAAAAACATTTCGAATTTTTGGAAAAATTGGGCTATTTCAAAGAAATCGAAGAAAGAAGCGCGCTCTTGGAAGAGTTTATACTTTCAAAAAAAGCGGAAGCCGCTGCGATTCACCAAAATAACCCGGAATCGAATCTTCCTTCCGCACCCACGGAAATCCTGGCTAATTCTTCCTGAAAAAAGTTACATTATTTTTGTATTTATCAGTATTATAAATTTACGGCAAAAAATAGTAAATTTGTTTTCTGTTTATTATGATTTTTAAATTTTTTCTCATATACCAACGACATAGGAAAAGGAAAAAAGGACAAGGAAACATTCGATTCAAAATTTAGAAAACTGTCCTCCCCGAAAATATCTGTCATCGAGTTTATAGCCACTTAAGGCTTATCTCAAAAAAGTTTATCTTCAATAAAATATCTTAATCGGTTTATCACACCATTAGATTAATTGCTTTCTATATAAATCACACAGAAATGGGAAAAATTTTTATTAACCTAATACTTTCGGTCGATTACTTTAGTGTTGACTAATAACAATAATTAAATTGTGTAATTGCCATTCCAAAAATATTGTTGATTGGAAGAATGTCATTTGCAATTACTTTGTTCGATATTTTGTCGCGGAAAAAGTGTTTGCAATTTTAGTCAAGTGCTGGTAGCTAACTGCTACTTCTTAAATTTTTCAAAAAAATCCTTTTTTTTTTTTTTTTTTTTTTTTTTTTTTTTTTTTTTTTTTTTTGACAAAGGAAAAAAAGTAGCAAAAGTTTAGAAACATGCCATTTTTAAGGATGCTGTTTCTCGAAAAATCGACTGCCTCCTACAATTAATTTCTTGGAAATTCGATTTTTAAAATTTAAATCTTCCCCAACTTTTTTTTCCGAAATTTATTTTGTAGGCTAGGATTTTAATTTCTGTTCAAACTTTGTTGTTTAAATATCAATCCCTTTTCAACCTTTCCGTAGCTGATCAATTTTCTTTATGTGAAATTTAGAATAGGGTGTATATAGAAAAATCGAATGAGGTGGCTTCCACTTGAGAAAAAATAGCTTGAACCGATCAAGCAAAGCATTCGCTATAGCTCAATTGAAAATAATTCCCTTAAAAAAGGGAATAATTCTCTTAAAAAATAAAATATTGAAAATAATTCCCTTAAAAAAAGGGTTCCGACCGAAGACCAAAAACAAACTTTTATTTTCATTTTCTTTCACATAAACGGAGTTAAAAAGAATAAACTTTTTTTTTAATGTTTAATGTTTAATTTTTTTTTTTTTTTTTTTTTTTTTTAAGGAAAATAATTGTTGTTGAGTTTACAAGGGGTTTTCCCAACTACAAAAACATAAAGCGAATCGAAAAAGATTAGATTTCTCCGTTTGAAAAGGGTAAAAAGTAAAAGTTGGGCATATTATTTTATTTCAAAAAGTTTCCAACGAGTTTAAAAACAACTTTTTCAAAATGGGACAAGCAAAAACCGTCCTTTTAATAGGAATTCAATTTCGAAACTTTGATTTTCTCGTCACACCTTTTAAAATGAAATATTACCGAAAGTTTCTCCCTCCAAATCGTTTATCGTTCTTTTCCGTTAAAATAGTTTTATAGTTTAGTAAATAGAAATTAAAGCGCTATAAATGTTAAAGCTCCTGGGCTTTGAGTGTAGGCGTTTTGTGATTATTAGAAAATCTAAAGCGATTACATAACAGATAAGGAATACCAATTATTTTCAAGGTCGGGAGTAGGGACTCGGGACTCACGAAGCAATGATCCTTTTCAAATGCATTGTTAAAATAAAGTCGTATGGGAATTTAATATTTGGAGGACCTTCCTTCCGAAAGATCAAAAGAGCGAATGAAACAGCCTTGACACTTATGCTCTCCGTTTTCTCTATGTTTAAAACCGAAAATGTTAAACAAAAATGTACAAAGCCTATCAGAAATAAAGTTTTAGCATTTTCTTTTAAGCAAAATATTCAGTTTTACTTGAATTTAGCCTTAGAGACTGAAGAGCTTTCCTTCCAAAAATTTTAAAGACCTACGCCACCGAGCCTATGACAATCGGATTTCCACGCGCGCGTTTCTAATTAGTTGTAAACCGGAGATGACGCTCAACTGCGGGCCCTTCATTATATAATTTTTTTCTGTCTTATATCGCATCTAGTAATTTGCAAAAAAAAAAAAAAAAAAAAAAAAAAAAAAAGCAAACATGTTGCAAAGAGTTAACAACACGTCAGTCATACTCAGTTGCCGGCCTTGAAAAGATATGCTCGATAACTTAATAATCTCGTATATAGTGAATTACATCGCAATTTATTTTTTGTAGGTGACGAAACATCATGACGGAATTGACCGATCGGGAAAAAGATTACCGGGAAAAAGTCTTGGAGGAAGGGAAATGGATCACGGACGATTTTCTTCGGGAGATCTTGGCGGAACACGAAAAAAGCGACAAGATCAAAATAGTGGAAAAAAACGTTTCGCCCGCCGTCGGATTCGGCAATAATTATCTCAGCACGTTGCACAGGGTCGTCGTTAAATTTTGCGAAAACGGAACCGATGCAAAACAAGTCCAACTCATAGTCAAACAATTCCCCAGGGCCCTGGTCGCTCAAAAAATGTTGCGAGAATTAGGGTTTTTTACCAACGAAATGCTCATGTACGAAAACGTTTTACCGGAAATGGAGAAAATTCTCAGAGAACAGACCGAGGACTCATTTATAGCTCCTACCCAGGTGTTCTTTTCAAATTAAATATCAGCCTAAGATTTAAGTGTTATCATGACAATATTAATATGATATAAATTGTATAATACAATGTTATTGATCAGACATCACAATGATTTAAAATAAAGAATTCGCACTGTAAAAAGGTTTATATCATAATGATATTAGAGTGACATTAGTTTTTTGAAAATTAAAAAAAAAAGTCGCCACTGAGACTAGAACCCACTCCGTTTAGATTTCTATTGTCACAACTCCTTCACCTTACCATCTTCACCACTCCTTAAGTTACAAAAATGGTTGATAATTTGATTATTTAAGCCCACAAACGATGGACTTAGAATTTTTTTGACTGTTTTATTCTTATCACTTTTTCAAGCGGAAGAACAAAAAATTTCAAAAAACGAAGGGCAGAACAGCCAAAGCTCTTGAATCGTAGATTACGATTTTGCCTATATTCTTGTCCCCATTTCAGGTATAAGGTGCGAAAATTCCAAAAAACGTAAAGTATAACTTCTAAAAAAAATTTTCAAAGAAACTTCACAAAACTTAGTGATGTTACCGCAATATCAGGCTCACTTCAGACCGTTATTATTCTATTTTGTGAAATCTAAATTTTTTTTTTGCAAGTTAAAACATCTATTACTGTCATTATTATATTAAGTGAATATTTGACCGATATATGTTTAATATAAGTCAACGATCTGACATTGGTTTGATGTTAGTGCTACATAAAGTTAATATCAGACTGATCACATTTTTTTAGAACACCTGGGTACATCTTACAAAACCAACATGGAGAACATTATCGTCATGGAAGATCTCAAAGTGCAGGAATACAAAATTCTGGACAGGAGACGACTTTTACCCTTGGATCACTGCCTCCTGACGCTAAAATCTATAGCTCGTTTACAGGTGCTGTCCCTTGTTTTGAAAAAGCGAAACCCCGGCATTTTCGACCGAATACACGGGAATTTTTACACGGAAAAAAGCAGGGTCCACATGGAACCTTTCATGCACCAAATGTTTCCGGCGTTGGGTAAACTGTTCGCGGAATACCCCGAAGGAGTAAATTACAGCAAATTGGTCCAAAGTTTCGGACCGAAGGGCTACGACATCATGATCCACATCATGAATCAAGCTTGTAACAATCCGGTTCAAGTTTTGTGTCACGGAGACATGTGGCTCACCAACATCATGTTTAAAGAAGACGAAAAAAGTCGTCCGGTTCATGCTAAATTCGTGGATTTTCAGATATCCAGGTAAAATTAAAATTGTCCTCCATCCCCAGATGAAAGGCTTACCGGTGTGACGTTTGTTTCTTTTTTAGGGTTTCGTCTCCTGCCGTAGACGTTCTTCATTTATTATTCTCAAGTGTCCAAGCCAGCGTTCTTCGCGAACATTGGGAGGAGCTAATCAACGAATATTACGACTCGTTTCAAGAGAATTTAAAGCTTTTCGGATTTACCAAAAAATTATTTAGTTTAGAAGAGTTCAAATCGGAGCTGAAAAGGTTATCTCCTTACGGATTTATGATGGCTTGCGTCATGATGCCCAACGTTCTCAACGAAACGGAGGACATAATAGATATGGAATCCATACCGGAGGATTCCTTCGAAATACCGGACGGCTGCGCTTATTTACGCAAAGTCCTATCCAAGGATTGGAGCAGGACCAACGTCCTCGGAACCCTCGCTCAAATGGATCGGTTGGGATATTTAGATCAAGTCGAAAAACTAATCCGACAACTCAGTTAAAAAATTACCGACAAACAATTTCCTAAATTGAATTGATAACGAAGCTAATTCCTACATTTTTTTCTCATAATTCAACTAATGCAATAATGCAATTTTATCTTTCATAGTTTAAGTTCGAAATTTACAGAACAAACCACATAAGCCTAACAAATTGTATGCATGACTTAATTTTGTAAAACACTGTTGATAGTAATTATACAAAGTTTAAAATTTTAATTCCTTTGAGTTTTGATTCGGACATTAACCAAAAATGATTGATTTTCTTTAAAAATAAAATCGGAATTGACATATGTTAATCAAAAAAATAAATCCTTTCAACAAGCTCAATATATTGGTTTATACAAACTTGAGTTTCTATTTGATTCACAAAATCTAAATATTTGGAGAGAAAAAAAAAATGCCAGGCAGAAATTCTAATAGGCGAATATATGGTCACACGAAACGAATAACAAAACAAATTCCTGTGGTCTCAGTTATTTTTAAAAATATACATATCTGAACAAGAGAGTTTTTCAAAGGAAAGGCCTTTTTCAAGTTTTCAATGAGAAAACCAATTACTGGGTACAGGAAATTTAGAGAATCAAACACGAAACACAAAACACTCCCAAGACATAATTAAAATTTTTTTTTTTTTTTTTTTCAAATTTTGTTTTTCCCCTGTTTCAGAATTAATAGACGAATCAACTTCCGTTTAGTTATATACAAAATTTCTGTGTAAAAAATAAAAGGGGAATATTTTATACAAAAAGAAATTTTTAAAGGAAATCATTTTTGACTTGGAAAGTCTAAAGTCGCGGGATTCTTCCCCGCCAACCGATTCCCGTGATTTTCTCACGTATACTCTGCGCCAACCCTCAAACGAATGGTAATCGACGTTTAAATATTCCTCGAATGTGGGGATTAGCCAACCAAATTTCATAAAAAAATGACGCGACTAATTTTTCTTTTCAGAAGGAGAACCGAAAATCGACGTGTAATGCTCATCTAGGTTTTTCGATTGAGAAGCTTGCCGAAAGATGATGACTTATGAAGTTCATTTGGCACATGTACAAGTCATTATTTTTCCCGGTCGAAAAGCGACCTTGAAAGATCCGCACTCGATGGGGCATTATCTTATTTGCAAATCGTGACTTTACTATTTTTATTTATCTCGTCGACACCTCACAACATATTACGCCTAGTAGCGATTAATTGTTCATTAGAACCAGACTCGCATTTTGAAAATGTCAGAACGCGAAATAGAATTCGAGGAAAAAGTGCGGGAAGCGGGTGCGTGGATCACCGAAGATTTCCTTCGGGATCTTCTTGCCGAATACGAAAAAAGCGACCAAATAAAAATCATCGAAAAAACAGTTTCTCCTGCCGTAGGACTCGGCAATAATTATTTAAGCACCTTGAATCGAGTAGCGGTGAAATTTTCCCAAAACGGAAGCGGTGAAAAAGAAAAGAATCTGATAATAAAACAGTTTCCCCGTGCTGCATTAGCTCAAAAATTTTTGAGAGAACTAGGATTTTTCGATAAGGAAGTTATGATGTATTCGAGGATTCTACCTGAAATGAACGAAATTCTCCAAGAATACACGCAAGACGCATTTATAGCACCGGTTTCCTATCCTACAAAATTGGAAAACGTAATAATTATGGAAGATTTAAAGGTGCAGGGGTATAAAATAATGGACAGGACGGAACAGTTACCGTTCCAACACTGCGTCGAAGCTTTGAAATCCTTGGCTAGGCTCCAAGTTTTGTCCCTGGTTTTGGAGAAAAAGTACCCCGGGACATTGAGTTTAATAACGACAGAGTATTACTCCGAAAAAAGTAGACCGCAGTTCGAACCTTTCTTCGATCAGGCATTTTCGATAATTAGCCAACAGTTAAAGGAATATCCAGAAGGAAGCAAATACAGCGAGACGATCGGGAGATTCGGCCCGAAAGGATTCGATATCATCCGAAACAATTTCGAAAGGGCTTCCGAAAGCTTCCTCCAAGTTTTATGCCACGGAGACATGTGGACCACCAACATCATGTTCACGGAAGACGAAAACGGACGTCCGGTTCACGTTAAACTGGTAGATTTTCAATTGTGCAGGTAAAACTTTCATCGATTTCACCGACTTTGCAAATTATTTGCTAATTATTTATTTCTTTTAATTTCAGAATTTCTTCTCCCGCGATCGACATTTTGCATCTCATGTTTACCAGCGCACAGCCTCGCGTTCTCTTAGAGAGATGGTCCGACGTTATAGAAAAATACTACGAGTCGTTTCAAGAAAATTTAAAAATATTCGGATTTAAAGAAAAATTTTTCACGCTTGAAGAACTCCATCAAGAGCTGAGAAGAGTCTCTCCTTATGCCATTCTAATGATAAATTTTATGTTACCAAGTTTTCTCAGCGCCACAGAAGACGTGATCGATATGGAAGCGATACCGGAAGATACCATGGAATTACCGGAAGATGGAGCTTACATTAAAAAAATATTCAAAAACGAAAAAACCAGAAAAGTCATGATCGGAGCGATGATCCAATGCGACAGATTAGGCTTTTTAGATGTAGTCGAAAAAGACATCGAAAATACTCCTAAAGAATCTTTAAAAAATTAGGTCAGCAATGTCCGCACAAAAAGCAGCATTCCTTTTTTTAAAATATCTCAGTCACTCTATAAGTTACCTACAACTGAAATCGATTTGCAATCACTCGGGTAACCGAATTCCCGAAATGAGTATTGTTAAAGGTAAAGGGCTCGTAAATTATTATCTCGTTGACAGTAGTACACTTTCATTTTTCATTCGTGAGAGATTCGTTTTGAAAATCAAAATGCCGGGAATGTCGGCATTATTATTATTATTAATTATTAAAAAGCAGAGGGCAGATAATGAGGCTACTTTCGACAGTTGACAAAACAACGAGACAACGTGGAAATCCGATTTAATATGATTCGGTAAAAAGTCCCAAAAGCCTCTCACTGAGAAATGTGGACTGCCAACATCACGTTTAAGGAAGATGAAAACGGATGTCCCGTCCATGTTAAATTAGTAAATTTTCAAATATTCAAGTATGAAATAATCCCACCAACTTTTACAATTAATTATTATTTTACCGAATCGGATCAGCTACCAGCTTAAAAAATTTGTTCATTCTAACTCAAGTCTTCGGAGACGATTTTAATTTAGCACCTTTTTTATTTCCAGGATTTATTATCCCGCGATCGACGTTTTGCACTTTACGTGAGTTCTCGCCTCAACTGCTGCCACATTCATGGTTCCACGTAACAGAAATATACAACTATTTTAAGAAAACTTAAAATCATTCGGTTTTAAAGAAAAACTTTTTACGCGGGAAGAGCTACATCTGGAGCTCCAAGAGTCTTTCCTTACACCATGCTAATTTTACCGACATCATTTAGTGACAATGAAGACGTGATATATTGGAAGATACTATGCATCTATCACAGGATCAGGAAGGATCTTTACTTTAAAAAAAATTTCAAAAACGGTAAAACGAGAAATGTTTTTATCGGTGCAATCCTTCAATATGAGACAAAAGTAAACCCTACTTTCCAGACGTTGTCCTAGGTTGTCCTAGGATGGTTCAAAAAATATATATATATATAGACTTTTTTTTTGCGCTTATACTTCACAGTATTGTGTTAAAAAGAAGTAATCTGTAGCAAGTTCCGTTTAGAGGTCCCTCTAGCAATTTTTCGGTATTTTTGGTTAAAAATTTTTTAAATTGACTCATCGGTTTCTGCTTAATAACTTTATAGTTAAGAGGACTAATTTTATGAAATTTGGGGAAAATCTTCTACTTACTATATTTAACAAGATGAAACATGAATTTTTAGCTAATTCAACTAAGCCTACGATAAGCCTAATTCGACCCCATGGGGTCGACAAAATGACAAGAAGGTGTTAAAAGGAAGGTGTTAAATTCATCGTTCCATTATTTTAAAAGAATTCCCGTTAACAGCAAATTTCAAAATTTTGATGAAAAATGATTTTGAACAATGCACATAAACTGAAATTAAAATTTTCGGCCATAAAGATTGTTTCAATAGTAACTTTAGTAAAAAAATCGCATAATTTAGGTTAAAAGTGCCCTAAAAAGGCCCTAAAAAGGACTTTAAGGGACATTTGTCGTATTGGCCTTAATTACTGCTTGGACAAGGTGTATGATGCAGCCTGCCCCTAACCTCCAGCGCTTGCCCAAATTTCGGCCCAAAATGGAGCTCTACCACCGCAAAAAATTTTTTTGGCCAAAAATTCATGTTTCATCTCGTTAAATATGGTAAGTAGAAGATTTTCCTTAAGCATAAAATTAATCCTCTTAACGATTAAGTTGTTAATCAGAAACCGATAAGTCAATTTAAAAAAATTTTAACCGAAAATACCGAAAAATTGCTAGAGGGAAGAGGGACCCCTAAACGGAACTTGTTACAGATTACTTCTTTTACACCATAAAACAGTGCTGTGAAGTATGAGCGAGAAAAAAAATGTCGATTTTTTTTTGAACCACCCTAATATTGTCTCGAATAATCGTAGTTACAGTTGATGAATATTCGGCTTTTACTAATTAAAAAGCAGAAGGTAATAATCTTAAGATCAAGATGAATTTGATAAACCTTAAAAATTTGCTGTTTTAATGAAACCTTTGGAAAGTTTGCTAGCATCAACTAATTTTTTTTATGAAAATAAAATTTTTACTGTCTGAAAAATTAAACTATTAGGCGACATTAAGTTATTTTTCAGATCCAACTTTTAAGGGTACCAGTTCTCAGCAACGAGGTTTTTTGTTTATGGCCACTGGAGGTTAAATCGGGTCGAAAAATGTATGAAATCTTTTTCTTCACATATGGAAGAGCGTGATTAGGTATTTCAGTGCAATTATGAACGTACTTAAGCCTGATATTTGAAGAAAACATTAAATTAAATTGTTAGTTTATTTTCTGAAAATAAAATAAAAAGAACATAATAGGTAGACTCCACAGGAATAATGATCAAGGTCTGATGTTTTTATTTACACTTTTCTCTTCTGTTTAACCTTTGACAAAGGAACGTCAACAAAAATATTGGACCTTGATCGTTATTCCCGTGGAGTCTTCAAATAAAATCGGATTTTTGCCGAATATAATGTTAAATTACGTTCATAAAATTCCCTTCAATACTTAATAATGCTCTTTTAACTGTAAAAAAAAAAAAAAAAAATTTCGTACATTTTTTGACTCGATTGGCCATAAACAAAAAATTTCGAAAAAAACATGACATTCGCGGTTTGTTGCGAACTATCACCCTTCAAAAAAAAACTGCAGAATTCCTTAAATATAATCGATTTTAACGAAATTAGCGAATATCAAGTACCGGTAGCTCATAATTTAATCTGGATTAGATTACCTTGGCGTAGTTAATTCTGAATCTTTTAAGTGCACATGTAAGCGTAATTTTTTTTTTGAACGAATTCAAAGGAAATTTTTGAATTTGTAAATATTTCTAAATTTTTTTATACGAGTGAAAGATTTTTCTTGATTTAATTTACAAAATATTAAATGAATCAATTCCAAAAAATGGAATGCACGTATCGATATAAAGAGAAAGCGCATGATCGAGGAAAGATGCAAACACAAACATTTTGAGAATTTCTCTAGTGTAGTTTCAACTTCGAGGAGCGGCTCACGTCATTTTCTTTCCATTAAAACAAAAAAGAAAGAAATGAAAATTACGTAAAAATTGAGTTTTACCGTTCCATGCAATCTTTTTTGTTATTATTCTTTCAATCTCTCTCTCGTATCTTTCGAAAAAGGAAAAGCAAACCGAAATAACAAATAAAAAAGAATTTAAATTGGATGGTGAATGTTTGATAATGTTTCACTGTACATTTCCTTTGAACATTCCCGGAGTAATAAAATATAGAGATCCCTTTTCCGTAGATGCACGTATCATCAAAAAGAAAGCGATTTATTTTAAAGAGAAAAAGGTGTTCTCAAACACCTGAAATAAGATAGGATTTGTTCTCTTTCCTTATCTTTTTTTTTTTTTTAAATAGCAAGAGTCGTAATTATTATCACACGGTCGACAGGTTTTTAATTAACTAACGACATTGCGATCCGAATATTTTACTGCATGAAAAGCATGTCAAAATCCATTTTTGCACCCTTGGAAAATTTCGTATTAAGTTTCGATAACAAAAACCGTAAAACAAGAACCCAGTTAACGGATTTTCGTGATTAATTATAACGGTCATCAAACTCTCAAAGTTTCCTTCCTTTCGGAAATTAGGGAGGGTGGCCAATAATGATCCTTTTTACACATAAATTTAATATGATCCAAAATTCGAACGCGAAATTACAAATTCTCACCGGATGTACATGTAAGGGGATCTGAACCGAAAGCTCATAGTTTTCCCTTCTTTAAAACTGCAAATTTTTAGTATTAGCCGTCAGGAATTGAAACCTGATTACAAGGTTGTCCATGAACATGACAAGGAAAATTCAAAAATTTATTTTCGGATTGTAAAAGTAGGCAATTTTTAGATTCGCCCAGAGTCTCAATTAGAACCTCGTGTAGAATTTTCGTAATTCTAAGACGCTTTTCACATTTCAAAAAAATTGATTAAGCTTTGTGCAAGAGCTCAGCTGGTGTTATTTCGCATCAAACTCAACAAAAAGCCAGCTCTTTTGTTTTTCACATTTCGTCTTTCTTAAGAAAACTTTTGGTTATGATTATAACGAAACCGACTTAGTGACTTACCGTCATACGGAGAATCCAGGTCCAGCCTTCTAGCCCGATTCCGATTTTCCGGACCGCCTTTGCTTAAATATTTGTCGATCGTCATCATGGGATACGTCCGATCCCTGGAAAAAAAAAAGATTGAAATAGGTCATCACAGCCGAGAGCTTTCCCACGGCAATTAACGAAAATGCTGTTGGGACAATTACAATTTAGGATAGGAATCACCTGGAAGCCCCCGAGTAAATACTTTTCGAGAGGGAAAGCTAGTGAGCAAACACTTTAACGATTATAATTTTTTAATTTAATTTTCGTAGAAATGATTATATTTGCCTCTCTGACGAGGGATTTTCCCCAAGACGTTTTATCTCGTCTGGCGTGTAACGATTGACACACGAACGAATTTAATGTTGATGCGGGGACAAAAAAAAAGAAGTGCAATAAACTCCCGCGAATAAATAAAAGTAATGTCCGGCACATTTTTATGTGTAAAAACCCAAGAAGAAACGTTTTATTCTCTAAAATACACAAGAAAAAGCAATGAAAATCGTACATCAGATATGGAGATGCATTTTCCAGCAAGAATTTTTATAACCCGAGATTACGATAAAAGTGGTGACTAGAATGCTAAATTATTTACGTGGAGAACGATCCTTTTTCCTATTGGAAAAATCAAAAAAAATTTTACCTCGTTTTCGGCGAAGAATCTTGAGCACTGGAGTAAGAATTGGAACTCGGTTTATTAGAAAGTGCGGCGGAAGCCACTCGGCTTCCTATATGGCAGCGAATGCTTTTCGAAGTCGTAAACAAAGCTCGATTATTACGTTCCGGCCGTAATAAAATAATATAAAGCTTCGGAAAGAAAAGGAAGACGAGAGTGACCATGGCGCTTAATGTCACGCACATGCACATCGTGATGACCTGCAACAGAAACAAGAAGCAGTAAATTTTTTTTACTTCCGGGAATTCTTTCGGACACTTTTATCTGCACCGACCGACTCCTCCGTACCTTGGAATCACTTCCAAAATAAATAGGAACGAAAGCGATCCAAATTACGCATGTCGTATACATTGCGAATCCTATAAACTTTGCTTCGTTGAAATTTTCCGGTACGTTCCTCGTTTTTAAAGCGTATAAAGTGCAAAGAGCGATGAGGAAAAAATCGAACGCCAACGGTGCCAAAACGCCTAAGGGCGTCGTGTTACAAACGAGAACGACCCTCCCTAAAGAGGGATAACGAAGAGTCGGAGAAGCCGGCTCTATTATCAGCATCGCAGAAGAAACTCCAGCTTCGATTCCGATTAGGGCAGTGGTTATGAGAACCTGAAAATAAATTTATAATAAAAATAAATATTAAAAAAGAATTTTTTTTTTTTTTAGATTAAAAAAAAAAAAAAAAAAAAAAAAAAAAATGCATGTTTTTCCGATTCAGATACGGATCGGAATTCCTCGCGACCAATCGGAAAAATTTATTTATAGCCAAGCGATAATCTATTTCGAAAATCTCGATCGTCATATACCAAACTCCGGAGCTTTAAGCTGATCCGTGTGTTTGGATATAGTTTTTTCTCAATTTTTTAAAATGTGAAAATCTTGGGAATTTTTCCGAATGTAACCTTTTTATTTTTTTAATATATTCGCATATTCACCCACATCTATCCTCAGCTTTTTTAATATAAAGGAAATAAAAATTAGACATAAAATTCAAAACTCACGGTAAAATATTTTTTAAATGTCCTATTTTTTGCAGAGAGCTTTTTAAAAAAAATTCCAAAAGCATTTTTTCTAATTTTCTCTGGCATGCACTGAAATCTCTTTTGACACATCCGTTTAGTCAAGGAATTTGTATACGTTTAATGTATATATCTAGGGAAAAAAGGGTCCTCTTCGTATACCATCCGGAAGGATTTTTAAGAGGCTTGCACGATCGACAAGAATATTAATGCCGCCGGTCAAAAAGATTAAAGGGGAGGGGGGAGGAAAATAAATGTTTTTCTTGACAAAAATAAAAAGAGACAAAATCGTCATTCAGCCTGGAAGAGTTTAAAGATATACAGAAAATCGATGGTTGAACCAAGAAGAAGACGACGATCTGCGGTTGACATTCTCCAGTCGAGTAGAATTTGATAGTAAATCTAACGGTAGACATAACACGAGATGCGTTTGTAAAATAAAGGCAACCAAGGGATTCCGTCAAAAAATGATTTATGTAACTTAACTTCAACCGCAGCTGTCTTGTTAAGTGCAGTTTTCACAAAGGTTTCTGCTGCTCTTTTTTTTTATAAGAACCGATGAAAAATACAGAGCTCGGAAAAATGTTGTTTTTTATGTAGGTAAATTTTCTATATATTTATTTCGAATGAAACAAGTTTTTGGCATGTGGCGCTTACGGACTCTGCCCTTTGGGCATTGCATGTACGAGCGCAAACCCAGGCGACGCGACGCCTTGTTTTTAATTCAGGGTATCTGCAAATAAATAAAACTTTTCATTTTAGATTTCTAAAACTGCCGATTAAATTTTGCATTTTGATTTTTATAAATCTTGCAAAATGTAAATACTGCCGAGTGAAATATCACTATAAGTTTCTGTAAACATGACAAGTCGAATTGTATCGTATAAATTTCCCTAACTCAAACAGACATTCTTAACTCTTGCTTAATAAACTTTAAAACGACCGAATTTATAAAGTTATCTCATCTCGGATTTTACCAATAAGGAGGCTAAAGAAAAACAATATTTTACAAATTAAATTTAAAATAAAAAAGCATGCTCCATCGAAAGCGCAAAATAAATTTTTTTTCGACTTACCTGAGCAGTGGCAGACATGAACCTTGGTTTCCTTGTGGGAAATCTTTTCTTGGACCCTGCTAAAATTCGAGCTATCCTATTGGTTTTGGTTAAAAGTGAAGCGTAAATCATGGCAAAGCTGAGCCCCGGCAAAATTCGAGCTAAAGTGCAGGAAACGTGGGAGGGTTTCGCTAAAATAGGGAACGTCGTAGCGTGGCTCAGCGTCATACCTGTCGACAACAAATTAAAAATCAACCTCGAATAAAATGTTTCCATGTAAAAAAAACTTTACAGGGTACTGACCTGCTAATATCAAGTAACTTAATTCTCTCGTCGAGGACTTGACAACGGGGGTGTTATTGGATTTGATGAAGACCACCCCGGCAAAGGAGGTCGAGATAAATCCCAAGCAAGAAAATGCGATGGCTATGATCGCTTCCGTATCTCCCCATTGAGTGAACTCTGCCGGGATCTCGTCGCAAGCTTGGAAAAACATTTTACAAACCAAAATTATTTTAACATCCATAAGAGGGTGTGGGTGGGTGGGATTGTCGACGAGTCAGACTTCGTTTCGGTTTTAAGAATTTTTCCCAGGCTTGTTTGTATGACTTTCTTCGCCGGAAAAGAATTCAAATTATTTTTTATTGAAGGAAAACCGTTAATTGGCTTCAAAAAGATTAAAATATTAATTAAAGAAATCAAAATCGAAGCTTCATGCAAATTTCATAACTGAAAAGTTTCGCAAAACTTTTATTCGCTCCGACTCTATTTCGAATCCCGTAATTTGATTTTTAAGAAAATAATTCAGAGGAAAAAAAAAAAGTTACTGCTACCTACCAGTTTTATTTGCGTTGGGCCAAAAACCAGGCCTGCAAGCTTTACACGTCACAGGATCCACCAAAATTTCATTTTGGTCGCATGGTACGCAGGCCCAACAACACTTTTGCTCTTGGCCTCCAGTATGAAAATTCTAAAGAGACGCAAAAAATGATCGGTTTACTGGGCAAAATCGAGAAGTGAAAACAAGTTTCAACTTCAGTTTTCAGTAGCAATTAATAACTTTTTGTGAAAAGCGCGGAGCAACCGCTGTAATTTTTTCAATAGATTGCCTTTCCTCCTTATATAAAACTAGGAGGTTTTGCACCCCGTTTGGAATGCCCAGTGTCCGATTGTCGCAGTGTATTATTCAAAACCTCTAAACCAAAATAGGGGTTTTCGTTTTCGGTGAAATTAGGAGAAAAATCGTTGAACAAATAAGAATTTTAAAACTTTTCGGAATCGGAATCGGAATCAGCATGTCATCCTTGGTTAGCATACCTCAATTTTATTTATATCCGCATCCAATAAATTTCAAATATTGGAAAAATAAATCCAATAAATTTTTTTCCCCTAGATATAACGATTCCGGCAAAATTTAATTAAAAAAACGACTAAGACAAACAGACGGACAAATCGAACCGATTTATTGTTTTTTTTTTTTTTTAAACCCATAAGACAGACATACGGACAGACCGAACCACCGAAATTTAAATTTTGGGCAATTTTGTTTTTTGAAGAAAAAAAAACCGCGTAAGACAGACAGACGGACCGAACCACCAAAATTTTTTAAATGTAATTTTTTTTAAAAAAAATTTTTTTAATTTAATTATTAATTTTAAAAAATTTTTTTTAAATTTAATTATTAAAAAAAAACCACGTAAGACAGACAGACGGCCAAAAATTTTTTTTGGCCGTCGACAACGAGACACATCACATTCACTTTTATATACAGATAGATATAGATATAGATATAGATTGTCCCGTGATATAAAAATGTCAACATCAAAAATATAACCTTCCCCTTTTCCTTCTCCCCGAAAAAAAACACAAAAATGCTTAACTGGCTTCTGTGGAAATAAGTAAAGATACGTCAGCGCTAAAGAAAGAATTATTAGCTCGAAAACCAAAATTATTTAATAAAATTAATGGGAAATCATGTTTGCATTTATAATTATTAATTATTTAGAAAAAAAATTAATTCTTATTATGTTTTGTTATGAAATGAGAAAGGAAATGTCATTAAAAAATGGTCCTTGTAGCTTAAAAGAGATTTTATAATGATATTATTAAAGAATTATAATCTGACTCGGGAAATTTATTGTCTTCTTTACCTCTTCCTCGTTCCTTTAATTATTTTTTAAAAACGGAAAATCCTACGGCTGAAAAGAAAATCAAAAGATCGCCATCTACTTGAAAAATCAAATCTGGGCCCTTTCTTCCTTTCGAAAAGTTTTGACACGACGATAAGGGTTCAAAAAAGAATGTATCGGGAAAAATCCATTAAGAAGAGTAATCACGTTAAAAAAAAAGTAATAATCAAATTTTCATCGCGTCAGATATGATTTTGACGAGGAAAAGATAAAAAAAATCCACACCCGTGCTTTTTTTTTACTTAACGTTTGCGTGGTTTTATTCGGTGAAATATAATCCTGGTTCTCACAGCAGAAGGTTGTGATTAATTACGGCATAATGAGGAGCATATTCTCTCGTTCTGCAGCGCATCATAAGCGTCCATTAAAATGGGCTTATCTTAAAAAAATCTTCACGCAATACATGTGAAAAAAATTAATTTTCCTGCTAAAAAAAAGCACGGTTCGTGCTACAAGGAAAAACATTTTTTCCGATTCAAATAATAAAATTTTGATGTTTCTACATCATGATCGTCGGTTTGTTAACGATTTTGCATAAAAATAAGTAAAACTTTCACGAAAAAAAAGTTGACGTAAGAAGGGGTTTGCCTTTTACACATTTAATGCCGAAAGTTGAGATTTCGAAACTTTAACTTTTTCCTCAACAAGGTTACTTTTTTTTTTTATTTTTTGCTTTTTTGTTTAAAGAGTATTGGCTGCTGCGGAGCCGGATCACAGGATGTGTTAATTACTCTTGTAATCAGCAAAAAGATTTTCTATTGTCCTACAGCGCTTTCGTTTTCGGCGCAGGACAGGAAGGTGCCTGGATCGCACCCAGGTGCACCTTTTTTAGCTATCTGTAGCTCTTTTGGCAGAGCTTATCTTCAGAAACATGATGAACCTCGATCCCTTTTCATGTGAAGAAGGTTTCTAGGCTACTAGGAAGAAGAATGACATTTTGTACGCTTGTTTTCAACATAAATTTGATTTAAATTACCAATTTTAATTGAACTTTACAACGCGCTTTATTGCGATCGAGAACAAAAGCAAATATCCAGTGCATACACAAGTAATATTCGAATCGAATTTTTCGGTCGAAAGAGTGGATACGAGACGCAACGTTTAAAAAACGTAACCAGTTGTATAATTAAAGGGGACCGGCCAATCGATGGCATCGTCCTTTTTTTAAAAAGACTTTAGAAGCCATTTAAAAACGGTGCCGATTTCAAATTTTCAGTCATGTGGAGATGCAAAAAGTCAAGCGAAATGAAGATTTCGAGTTTATCAGGAAATTTTTAAAGGGCCATTTGAAAATTTTACGTATAGAATTTAAAACACAACTTTAACGAAGCAGCGAGGATCTAGCATACTCTCCTCTATAAAATGTTGATTTCACCCAAGTATCAACAGCAAGGCTAAAACGGAGTTTGTCGAGTGGGTTCTGGTCGCATTGATGCAATGCAATACAACTTAAATTTTTACCTGTTTGCTTTTTCCAAATTTAATTTTTCCTATTCACCCCCTGTGTGAGGAAATTTCGCAGCTTCTACGAATGAAAAAAAACTTCACTAGTTTCACTATTAGATCGGCATCGAAAACGAAAGGCAATGGATCGCGCTTAAATACCGTTCCACATAACGCCACATTACGGGTTTTATTCCACTGCAAGTCAGAGATAGATGAGAGTAAAAATTCTCGCACCATGTTAAACCTCGGCGCAAATCAAATTTTTGCCCATTTGTACGGCACCGACCGGTAGGAAAAAAAAAAAAAAAAAAACTTACCCGGTAATAACCTGGAGCACAAGGCTTGGAGCATACAGATTCCACTTTTTCTCCAGGCCTATTATGAGCGTATTGAAGATCATCCCACATAACCAAAGAACCGTTGTTCCAATCTCCAACGTGGATGTAATCGTAAGAACCGTTCGGAAGCAACTGAAAATTCATGATGTTGTATCTACAACCCAAAGAAAGAAAAAAAATATTGACTGTAGAAAAATGAAAAGCCGATGGAAGGATATCGGCTTTTCTTTTCTTTAAATAAAATATACCTACCTACCTTCCGGGTGGATCGCCTTTTCGATCGAATTCTACGGTTTCTCCGTCGCCGTACGTGAAAGAAACGTTTAACAAGTAATTCTGCAAGGGAAAAATATAATTCGTTGAAAATTTGGGGGAAGTATAAAAAATAGTTAAAAACATCAAGTTTACCTTAAAAAGCGATCCGTTAAAAGGAAACAAATCCGGGCATAAGCCGGTTACTCCTCTTCCGCAAACATCCTGAACCATGTCGTGTAGTCCGTAAGCCATCGTGTAAATCGCTTTGATTACAAACGAGAGTTTAGGTTCTTGTTTATATTTTTCGCTCAGCTTTTCTTTCCCTGAGAATAATAAAATCCGTTAAAGAAATAAAAAAATTGGATTTTAAATAAATATCAGATATCAAATGGAACGAAATATATTACTTCTACAAGTGGCACTCGACAAGCTTTTAGACTGAAAAGGAAATCCAGATATATAAATCCTTCTAGTTCGTTCCTCGAATTTAAAATGAAAGATCAAACAAAAATAAAAAACACACGAAAACAAAGAAACTAAATGAAAAAGAAAAAAAAATAGATGCGTTTCGAAAAATTAATTTGGAAAAATCTTTTGACATGTCATGTTTCAAGCGTTTAAAATTATTTCGATTCATTTAACATTAGCTGGAAACGTTGTAAAAACAATGGAAGGAACAATTTGATTTTCTTTAAAAATCTGAAAGCGTGAAAGTAATAGGAAAAATAAACAACCTCTAGAAGCGGGCAAAAGGTTCCCACATCCGAGAAACATTTCAAAAAACGTAAAAATGTGTTTCTAATGAAATGCCTTTTGTTAAAGTCCAATTAACTTTTTAATGTATACAGAGGGCTTCCCAGTGATGTAAGGTCGATATAAAAAACTGAAAAATTTGAGGCAAGACACGAATATGAGACTAGGCCCCTGACCGACCGCTCGTTCAGCGTTTTGCCGGGCAAGAACCTAGCTCGCGTTTTACAGATGATTTTGCTTTATTCTCCCCCTATCAGGAAGCACACCTGGGACCGGTCAATTTTTTTTTTTAATCCGCCAAGAAAAATAAGAATGATATCAAAAAAATTAACTAAATTATATAAATTAATTATTTTTTTTCTTGGTTTATTTATTTTAGATTATCATTATTTATATATTATCGTTCGTTTGCTTATGTTTTAACGTCTACACCCCGGGCATATCTTAGTAACGGACCAACCACCACTACAAATTGGCATCAAATTAAATGCAATGAAATTCAAAAAAATGAAAGATAATTTAGAGAAAAAGAAAGAAAAATTGAGCAAATTAAATTAGTTGTTACTAATTTTCCCAGATTTTTTTTCATCTAATTTTTCAGGTTTCAAAACTAGTTTTGTATAAAGTATACAAAATCAATTGGACCGAGAGAAAGATTAAGCATCGTTTCTTCATTTTAAAGAGGAAAAAGTTAAAAATCCCTTGTGATTTGGAGTTCCGGTGGATACATGTCAAAGGAAATTGTGACGAATATTTTTTTTTTTAAGGGATTTAATATTGCGGAAAAAGAATTAATTAATTAACCAAACATTATATCACAAGAGGATTGTATTAGGAAAATTGGAAGTAAAACGATAGTATTCGTATTTCCTTCATCTCTGATATTTCCGTAGCCGTAATTACCTTTTCCAAACAAAGTGTATAAGTTATAGAATATAAGTTAACATGACGTCGTAATCTCGTATACCATCTAAAACAACTTACAAGTTTTATTAACCCAAATCGGATATGAGGTTTTAAAACCCGTAGGAAATTACTCCGGCTAATTAATCATATTGGATCAAAGGAAAAAGCGATATATGTGTACGCACCTGTGCAAATTCGTCTGGAAACTTGTCCTTCCGTTCCGTTTTGCGGGGGATCCCCCTCGAAAGGCATGATGCAATTGAATTTGGTTTCCCAAAATTCTTTGAACCAAGGATTCCTCGCATTGTCGAAAGGGTCCAGTTTTAAATAATAGTCGTCGAAAGCGGTTACGTAGGGAGAATGGATCCTTATGGAAATGCTTCCTCTTGCTTCGAATTCGTAACCGTCGGTGACGTCGCTTCTGTCCGCCCATCCGTCACTAAAAAAAAACAATTTTTTTTTCTCTCTCGCTCTCTTTCTCTAGAGGAAATGTTCTTTTTTTTTTTTTTCCTTTGGATTTCCGATTTTCTCCGAGGCGGTTATTCCCGGAACTTTTTAAAACGGAAGTGTAAATATTAGATATAAAAAGAAAAATCGGCGTTTAACGATGCGAGGAACATCGTAAAGGCGCTCTTGCATAAAACGATTTACAATGTTTGGAAAACTCAGTGGAGCTTTGTCAAACTACGACTTTTCCTTCGGGCCAAAGGTGTCAAGTGAATTAAGACCAAAACTTTCCTATTAGTTTCTTCACGGCTAATTAATTAACCGAAAACGTAACACTTCGGTTTAAACTCGTGTCGCCGAAGCAATTATTTTAATAGTTTCAACAGGGAAATCACGGCCCACGACATAAAACTATTTAACTTGATTCATTAAAACCTTTCAGTTTTTGACTGTCAACCCATACAAATGAAATGAAATTAGTTTTAAAGAGTCGAGGATAACACGTATATCTACCTTTCTTTGTCGCTTTCCTCCCGTTTAATGTACCAACAAAAGGAAGAAATAATAAAAAGAAGATAAAGAAATTCAAGTTCCTGCAGCCAAAGCGGAAATTCTTCAAAGTTCAAAAATATCGGCTTCGACCTTTTCACTCCCAGGAAACGTATTGTAAAAAGATGAGAAGGCCTAGGGGATTTAAATCTTTTCCTAATTATTTTAGAGTAAAGCCTTGTAAACTTTAACTTTTTCAATAAAAAAAAAAAAAAAAAAAAAAAGAAAAAAAAAAAAAATTAAAATGCATCGTTGTTAAGATATTTAAGCAAATATGTACAACCAAATAGTCGAAAAGGAGCGATATCCATTTTATTTTACACGGAAATGTCGGGAAAATATTTATCCTTTGTAAACTTACATCGGTCCTATGCTTATCTTATGTTGTATTACATTAAAAAAACCTGGAATAAAAGTGGTAGGAAAATTAAGGGAGCATTATGAAAAATGTTTTTAAAAAATGACAAGAAAAAAAAGACTTCTCAACTCTTTTACAAGTTTCCTCAATTTTCTAATGTTATTTCCAAAAACTTTTTTCAATTTTTTCCCCGATTCTTTTACAATTTTATTTTCTCAAGTCTTGTCTCCGCTTGCGATTAATCTGAGAATCGGATTAATAAGCACCGGAAATAAAGCCCGTCACACACTTTTCCCATTTTTCATATATTCACAAAAAAATTTAAGTTTCCCGGGCACTTAACTCTTTTATTTTTTATGGTTTTATTAATTTTCAATTTCTTTGTCCTCGACATTTTTAAAGAAAAACAATTTTTTTAAAATCAAAACGCTAACTCCGATCTTGCCATTTTTATAAATTTTGAATTTGGAATGATTCGAATCGTACAGTATTTCTGAAGCTCACATAAAACAGAAGATGTAATTAATCCGATCGCAAATAGAGATAAAAGTTTAATCGTTCTTCTTTATTTTTTCCGATTTTTCCCAAGGGGCCAATCAAATGTCACGTCAACACATTAGGGGGGGGGGGGGAGGGAGGGAGTCGAAATCAACCGATTTCACTCTGAGTAATATTTGAATGGACCCGAAATTTTAACCACATTTAGTTTAATATTCGAGACGGTCCTCTTTGTTGAATAAATCAAAAACTGCTGAATCCGTTAACGTTTAAAAGGCCAACTTTAACCTAAAAGCGAATGCCAAGCGATTTAATCCATCGCCAAGATGGCAAAACTCATTTGATTCTTTTTAAGAAAAGCATTAAATGGCGTTTAGCTGTCTTTTCATCCATTACTTTGCGACCGCTTCACTGGTTCAGGAGTAAGTTTAAGAAAAGACACAGAACTCCAACAAAAAGGCATAAGGTAATTAAAAACATTTTGGGGAAACGTGTCGATTTGAACAAACTATACCAAGATCCGTCGCAAGTTCAAATTTCGCCGAATGCCCCTCAGAAACCACACTTTGTGCAGTTTGGCTTTCGATTTGAATCGGCAAATTTTTGACTTGATCGATTTCTTTCGATTACAAAATCAATTCAAGTAACGAGATTCCGATTTTTTTTCCCAGTAAATACCAAGCGATTGCAGCATCGCACTTGGCAATGCTTCGTTCTGTTGAATATGGCTTTCCCTGGTTGCATCCCAAGCAATCTTTGTTCAGAATTATTTCAAGTCTAATGCAGTTAGTAAACTCGGACTTTAAATTCTTTTTCAATTTAGCTGCCATTTTGGTTGGTACATTTTTAGCGACAAATCCAATAAAAATATAATTTTTGAATAGCCGCCAGTGCTTAGTGTAATGCTATCACGACAAGTCATAACGGGACGTGACGCAAAAACTTCATAATGGGCTCAATTAACCAAATAGGCATGGCATAACCCTCATCTTTTGTAATGTTGGAATAGTTCGTAAATGATTGCAAAGTTATTGGCTGACTCTTTAATTTTAGGACTTACTCAAAAAAATAACAAAAATTAGAAATAATAAAATTTTCTCCAACAAGTATGAAGCTACTAAAAGACCATCGATGCAGAAGCTATAACAAAGCCCAAAGTGTGCATCAGTCTAGTTCTCAGGGAAGAAGTAAAGACGGCAAGAAATCATCATCTTGTCACGGTCTTGTCGTCGGTTATTTTTCACCTATCTCTTCCTCGAGAGAGGCTCATCGATTCGGGCGACTCACTGCGAGATGGTAAAAACCGATCGAGTGAGAAAATAACCGAGCACAAGCACGGCTAAGAGATAAATTCGGGAAAAAATTACTGGACACAAACATCATATGGTAATCCGGTACAAACTTTAAAAAAGATCATCGTCTCCACTTTATTTTTTCAAGCCATATCGGTTCCTAATCCAAAAGAGGGATCACCGCAATTAAACTCTTGACATTCCGCAAATGGAAAATGATCGAAGGGTTTTCTTTCGGAAAACAAGTTCGTCTAGGGTAAATAAATTCCTTAACCGCATTTTCCTTTAGTAAAAATTAAAGGGATTCTCCAGGTTTAATTTCAAATTATCCTGGAAAACAGCTTTGTGCTCCTGCATAACTTCTCTACAAAGATAAGGTTCCGAAAATAAGGACGGAAAAAGTTTATGGCTCTTTTAATAAGACGATCGCACTAATATCGAAATTAAAAGCGGAAACTATTTCCGGTTCTCTGAGCCTTTTATAAAGAATCAAAAGGTTAAACCGGACAAGGCTCGTCTCCTTCTCGGAATTCTCGTTATTTCATGCGAAACAAGAAAAGTTCCGGGTGAGCTTTTTAAAGTTTTTAAATTGAAACCTTTATCTCGATCTAATTACAAAAATGATTAATTTCTAGATATGTCATCGGTCTTTCAAAGTTGGGGGATCTCTCTGAATCTCTTCGATCGCAACTTTTAATTACGTCCTCATCGATCAAGAGGTTTTTCGTCGATAGTAATTTATTTTTTTCCCTTTTTATCGTTTTCCGTCTTTTTTTTTTTTTTTTTTTTTTTTTTTTTTTTTTTCATTCATCGTTGGAATGGGATGCTAATTGAATTTGTTTTTTTCCTACCTGCCTAGAAACAAGAATCTCCCAGTGAGATTTAGTCTTCGAGAGGCGGCCAAGAGACCACGAACAGTCATTCCTTCGCAAAAACAAACCACGACTCGAGCGTTGGGGTCCCGATCCAAATTAAGCAAAACCCCGTCGAAAACCTCGTCCTCCGCATTGCTCAGCACCGAATCCTCCTTCCCGATGCACACGTTGGCCTTTTCGGCTAATTCACGGAAAGCTTGAATCCCGCTTTGTCCGTAATTTTCTGAAAAATTAAAAATCAAATAAATAAGTGCTAGAGTCATCTGCTTTCAATTAATCAACCGTTAATTTGAAAATAGATTTCTTCAGCTTTAACTAATATATGCAAGAAAAACTAGCTCTTTTAAGTGTTGAAACTTTGCAAAACGAAAACACCACCGAGAATGTTTTTTTTCTGGCCATCTTTAGCATTTGTATGAAAAAAAAATGAAATTAATTTTTTCACTACTTGCTACTTAAAAAGATTCCCATGTAAACACGACGATAAAGTGCCGTATTTTATTGTTTTTATTAACGGCCAAGGGGATAGGGACGAAAGGGAAAGAAAGGAAAAAAAAACTCGGGAGCATATAAAACGGTTAGTTTGTTCCGAGAAAGTTTACGAGTAGACTCCGGGTTATAAATTTTCGGGCAAGGGGAGGAAGGGAGAGAGGAACAACAGATATGACGAGTGCAAAACAATTGTCTTTCTTGTCTTCCCGTACAACCGTTTTATTGTTCCTTGTTCACGATTTTTTTTTTTTTTTTTAATCTTCTTTATTGGGCCGTATTATCTAATTTTTTTTCTTTACAACCTTTTTGTACCGCTTGTTATTTGTCAAAGTCAAGTCAAGGAATCCCTTGGCGCTAATTTTCAGAATAAATATTCTTAAAGTCATTTGTGCCCAGGGCTTATGTTACAAAATTTTTCGCTATTTGCGACTAAAGAATTTCATATTTTTCTGATCTTGCTTGGGAAAATATTAGATTTAACTTTACGTTTTGAGTCATTCCCTTGACTCCGTAAGGTGCATGATTCCTCCGAATAAATTACAAAAAGAAATGATTATTCATCGACTGTCAGCTACCCCATCCGATGAGAAAAAATATGCTTAAACGCTTCTTCCTCGAAACAAAGGGAAAATTCAGTGACGTAGCAGTATTTATGACGAAATCGGTCAGGATAATGGATTTCATACTGAAAGGATTTCGCTTTCATTCATTCATTCTTTCTATTTTTTTTTTTTTTTTTCAAATTGGCAAGAAAATTAAAAAATAAAACACAAAACACTTTTTTATCATAATGAAAAATTATTTCGGAATAGGAAAACTTTTGCTGACATTTTTTTTCTCCCTAAAATAAATAAATCGGAAATAAGCAATCGATTTAACTTGCGACTATCAGCAAAAGTTTATTTATTTATTTTAATGATTTATTTTTCGAACTAGGGAAAACATGCTTCGGCAAACATTTTCGCATATTTCCAACCAGAAGGCCTTTCTGTTTTTCTTTTTTTTCCCTTCTGATCTCATCAAAATGCAAAAAATAGAAAACGGTTGTGGTTTATGACAAAAGTACCATTTCTAACGGGAAAAAAAATTAAAAAATGATTCGAAAAAAAAAGACGGTGAAGTGATGGGCTATTTACATTTTCCGCGTCCTTTGCTTCATTTTCTTTTTTCCTCTTTTGACTTTTAAAAAAATTTTTTAAAGACGAAACTCGAAAGGAAATCGTCAAATATTTTTCCTTCGACATTCAAATGATGTGAAAATAATGGAATTTTTTTTTCCCCTTAGAATGAAAGATCGTTTTTTCCTTTTGCCCTTTAAGGAAATGGCAATGATGTCAAACTTTCCCACATAAAGCTTCCGTTTTCAAAAGGATGCGATAACAAAATTTCAATGCTCTTCTTAGAGGACCGCAAAGGAAAAAGAAAAAAAGTTTTTTGTCAATCTGTTTTCGAGGATCATTTCGGTAAATGTACTGCATTTACCAAGTTTTTAAATGAAATACATATGCTGAAGAAATGTCGAAATTCTTCATTATCTCCAAGGTTGGGACCATAAATTTCCAGTGTAACATATATACTTGACATAAAAAAAACGGTGGTTCTGGTTTTTTAATGTTTCGTAAACTTTTACATTTTTTTTGCAGTTGAAAACCTTTTACGTACCTCGGGAAGGAATCGCCTGTTTTTCTGTTTTTCTCCCGCTCGAGAAGTGAACATTTCGCTTTCCTCGGTACGTAAAGTAACTTACTGCACTAGAATGGAAGAGACTTTTCACGTCTCAAACTCGTGCTTCGACGTGAAACAAGTCTCTTCCATCCTACGGTAGTAATCTACTATTAATGTTTAGAAAAAAAATCGAATAATAGGTTAAATATTCTTTCTAAAGAATTTTTTTTTTTTAAGGAAAGCCTTTGTCTTTGTCTTTGTCTTTGTCTTCGTTAATGCTACATGCAATCTTATTTTTTTTTTTTTTTTTTTTTTTTGTGAAAAATCACTTTTTAAAAATTGTATTAATTCACGAGTTCACTTTGGTTTTTTTCTTTTAGGTTTACTCCTTTGTATTCAGGGATGGGCGAATAGTGGAAATGAGAACGAGTCCAGTTATAAGACGTCTCTTATTGCCTATAATGGGTCCGTCCATCTTCAGGTTAAAAACCATAAGGCTCTAAAAATATCCGAATTGCCTGATTTTAAGAATTAATTAATTATAGGCTCGATCGGGGAAAGTCTAAACCTGTTAATCACCTAAACTAACATTTCGACGTCGGGAGTTTTGTTCGTTGATTCCGAAAAATTTCCCGCGGTAGAAAAAAACCGAAACGTGCAAAATCGTCGGTTAAAATCTGGTTAATTAACTTACAATTTTACCGACTTATCGAGATAACAGGATAAGATTTCTTTTATTTGGACACGCAAATCCAATTGAGAAACGTTCTCGTTACATTAATTGTAAATCAGTTAATATGGGATTTCCCTTGCGATGATATTCCCGGAAAATTCGTTTTCCCGAGATGATGCGTTAAAGCAGGCAATTTCAACGACATATACTAGACAACTTGAAATATTAAGTTTGTTTTGTGACGATTTCGGTTTGGGCCTCTCGTGACTCCGAAACGCTTTTTAGAGATTTTATTGAGTTGACGACACTAAGGGTGTTTTGAAATTACCAAGTTTAGCAGGATCTCTAGTCGGTTACTTTTGCATCCTCGATCAATCATATTCACGGCTGATATACACTGCAAAATTTTTGCAGTCATTAAATCCCCAAAATGACCACTATGCGGTTTCAATACAGCCTAAATTGGGCTGTGACATTCCGAAGGTTAAATATACAAAGGGGACAATCGGAGATTCCTTCGATTCGGTATCGGAATTTCCAGACGAATTAAACGCAGGAGAAGGAAGAATCAGCGAAATGGAAACCTTAATTTCCGTGAATGAATAGCGAAGGAAACTGAGGGATATTATAGTGACCGTTATTGTTGGGTTTGAATGTATAGGAAAGGATCAACAACGCGTGTCCAGTCTTGAATCGTTTATGCATCATCTCAACGCGACAGAGAAACTAACTAAAATACATTTCTGAAGATATTTCTCGAAACTTTCAAAAAAAAAAAAAAATCTCTTAGGAGTAAAAATTTTGCTGCGAGAAAATCGAACGTTTATCTATCACTAACTTAAAAAAAATTATTATAAAAAATTTGAAATCCCCGACGTCGAAATAGATTGATGCTTAGACAGAAATGAAAAAAAGTGAAAGACGCCCGGAAAAAAACCACAGCCGGTTAATTTTTAATGAGGAAATTGGATTGTACCAAAAGTTTGCGGGGAGAAAAAAATGGATTTAATGGGTAAGATGGACGTAAAAAAAAGGTACGAGTCGGAAATGCTCCATTACCCAACTGTTGAATCAAACCGAGTTTAACAGACCACTAACTCAAACTAAGAAATAAGCTTAATTATTGAAAAATCCGGACCAAAACGTTTTCCCGAAGTTTTGTGCAAGTCTTTTGCTTATCTGATTCAAGGCGTTAAAGCGATAAATCAAGACTTGTCACTCAGTTTTGGAATAACGCATATCACGATCGAGTGAATATTGGCCAAAACGGAAAATTTATCAAGAGGGGATCAGCCCAGTTGGACCGAGACAAATTTTTTCGGATCCTCTGTTTCGAATCAAAAGTTTTAGCAGAGAAATACTTTACTGAACTTCCATTCTTTTCCGATCCTTCAAAAACATGGAATGCAAATTTTTAAGTTTATTTTCCCGTTTAATCACCTGGAAAAGGACGCAATTTGGCTTAATTAATCTCCCTTACTCCGACATCGTGACCTATGTGTGGCGGTCGATTTGTCTCTGTCGTTGGCCTGTCTGCACATTTCGTCAATTTAGAAAGCAGTTCTGCCCACCCGGTTAACGAACGTTCCCTTCCTCTTTTACTTTTTGGTTTGTCTTGTACCACAAGTCACACTTCGTTCTATCACGAGGAGGAAGTGGCCGTGAAAACCGTGGATTCGGCTGTAAATCACGAGCGAGAGTCGCCATTCGGTTTCGGTTCATTTAAGGAGGATGCTTACACCTTTTTTTTTTGTTTTTATTTTGATAATTTATTTCGAATATTATTTATAGGCGCAACATTTGTTTATTTTGTGAAAACTTTTCGAATCAATAAAATTTTTAAAATTTTTAAATAAAGCTCAAGATCTCATGTTTTTGTTTACTGAATCGGTTGATTAATTTAAAAAATATTCATTATTTCACGATACATCCTAACTTTCCTTCTTGTCAGTCGATAGAGAATTTAGTTTAGGTATACCATAGTGATTTTCGCTGTATAAAACCATTTTTTAAAAATGTTATTGATTCGAAATAAACAATCAAAATAAAAACAAAAAAAAGGTGTAAGCATCCTCCTTAAGATACAAGAATATTCAGAGCAGCCTCATTCAAACCCAAGTTTTCGAAAGCATCTGGTGGCACGAATGATCCACGTCTCTGACGACGGGGGCTTCATCAGTAGAGGACAATGAAATTTTGGTCGGTGCATAATTACTCTCAGTCTGGTTGAGAAATTACTCGTTTTAATATAAAATATTGTTATTCAATTAAACTTCCTTTTAAAAATTTAAGAAAATGTAATATAAAAAAATATAAAAAATACGATAAAATGGACTGTTTTGGAGATACCGTTTTCGATAAGAGGAAGACTACTTTCCTCTTTCTTCAAATTCCAAATCGTCCAAAGTGGATCGGGCTATTGAGAATTTTGCAACGTTTTACATTATTTGCATTTCATCTGGTCTTAAATATCAAATGCAAAACTTCAACCCGAATTAGGGAATGAAATTCTCATTTTCAAACACTTTTGCATTTTTAGTGCTGCATGCAATCGAATTCGAAATTTTTCAAAAAGCATTTAAAAATGGAATTTATTGACAAGGATTGCCTCAACCCACCTCAAAAAGATGAACTGGCCAGCTAAAATTTTCTTCGAAACTGAGCAGTATTTTCATAAAAAGAAGTTTGCAAGAGAATAAGTTCGCTGTAGCATCCGATTTCGGTGCTTTAAATCTCACTAGCGAACTGGTCAATTAATTACCGATCCGGAAAATTGACGATTATCACCGTTCGCGTAAATACCCAAATTTCATACTGTAAAATGCATTAATTACCCCGGTGCTTCAACTTTAGGAAAACTTTTGGATTATATATTGATAATTAAAACAAGACGCAATCCGAAATGGGACCTCTATGGAATTGAAACAGGTTGCAATTTATGATTCTAAAAGCTACCTCCCAAAACTTTTCTTCTTTTTCTTTTCTGAAAGTTGGATTTAGCTCATTTGATTTGTTACCTATCCTTCTCCTATTTACAGAATTAAGGTCGAAGGATACTTGTAGCAAGCACAACTTTCGAATGATTTTAACAAAGTTAAATCCTTAAAACATTCGCTTTTTTCGGTCAAGGCTCAATAATTAGAGGCCAATCGCAAAAGTATTATATAAATCCAATGAAAAACTTAACATTTCTTTGAGCGATAAATCTCTCAATTACAAATTTTGGGGCCTATGCAACAAGCCCTTTAACTTCCTAAACTTTGGGGTTTAAATGTTAATATGTTAAAAAAAAATAAGAACAAGGCCTAAGAAAACTTTCAACAAAAGAAAAAAGTTGGAGGGTGTGGATTTTTCGCTTTTTTTTTAAATTTACTTCGCTCGGCTGTACTTTTTAGATTTTTTTTTGAAGGCGACTGGAAATTCCTGGACAAGTTCCAATTCGACTTTCTCCTTCCCTATGTGTTTAATTTATCTGCATTTTTACACTCGGCAATTGCAGACATCTTAAAGAATGCTCTTTTTGTCCGAGTTAAAACCGAAAACAGATCCGGTTGCCAATATAAAAAGGATTAGGGATCATCGTCATACGTGACCGAAAATCGGTGCGATAGCTTACAAGAAAATGCGGAATCGTGATAATTTTTTTTTTTTTTTTTTTTTTTTCGTTTCACGATAAAATTTTTTAAGGCTTATTTGCGCAATAAAAAAAATCCGGACTTGTTGAAGTTCGGAAAAAGAGAATCAGATGAAAATGACAGATTCGTGTTGCGGTTTTCGAAAAGTCGCTTCTGACCTGGGAAGCGATTTAGTCACCTATTTAAATCTCACAAGCAAAAACAAGGCTAAAGAAATACATCAATATCGTTATCCACTCCCGAGTTTTTTTAACGACCAAACCCGAAACTTTATCGTATAGAAATGCGACTGTCTTTCAAGCTTATTTAACCAAGTTTTCTTCTCGTCATGGATTTTTGCTTTCAAATAATTGCAGTTAAAATGTTTTCTTAGACTTGAGCTTTTTCAGTCCCCTTTTCCCTTTTTGATTTTTATCCGTTGCTCATATTTAAAGTGGAACAAGAAGAGAAAAAAAAGATCTGCTCCGGGGATTTTCCTACGGAAAAGTTGCAACTGCAACACAACGTAACTTAACTCAGGTAAACCAAGTTGGGGTGTTGCTCTTGGGCAAATCCTCCCTCCTCGTAGCTCCTCGTATATTACTATTATTTTCCTTTCAGATATATACAGAATTCATCTTCAAAGTAGGTTTAGAATTATAGACCTGAGGGTGTGGGCTAAGCTCAAACTAGAGAAATAGTGTGGAAACCATACTGTTAGGTTACCCTTCTAAAAAAAAGAATATAAAAAATAGGGTGACTTTACTTGTCTTGACTGTCAGTTCTGGAGAATGGCGTGGAAAAAGTTGCCTTAGGCCCGAAAATTTTTATGATAAATTAAGAAAAAGTTTGTTCATTCATCAGTTAACTCTTTTCGATACTTGTCTCCTAATTCCGTCACATTTTCTTGTTCCACTTTAAAATCGAATTATTTTAATCCAAAAAAAAGGAGGAAAAAAGCAACAAAGTGCTTTAAATACCATAAGAAGAGGAGGGGGATCCTTCGAACTCTAATTAATTTTCCCCACTCATGGTAACGCTTAAGAGAATTAAATCTTTTGCATTATTTATATTAATTTCGTTTTGAATAATTACCCCTCGTTTCTCATACGGACACGAGAATGATTATAAAGCTTTATAAAAAAAATCTTAAAAGACTACCGTAATCTCTTTTTTCCATTACAAAAATATGATAAAATTAATGAGATTAAATCTACAAAAATAAATAAATAAATAATCAATCTGACTAGCATCCTCATTTATTTCTTCATTCTTTTCAGCAAAAATTTTATAATTTTTAAGAAAGGGATTTCCTTTTCTTGGGTGTAAAGCATCGTTTTTAGCGATAATCTTAATTAAAAAGAAAACAACAAGTAAATCGTTTTAAGAGGTGCTTAATTAAAGCGGGATGAGAACGATCATAGTCAAAAGATGTGGGTAAATAAGGCTACTTTTTGGGCTAACTAAAAAATCACTTTTTTCCATGTACTTTGTATACTGGATTTAATCTGGTGCATTTGATTCTGCCGAAGTTAAAGCCGATTTTCGAGTTTGCCATTGTGCGCATAAAGGATGGAGGTACTAGAACGTGCGTACATACCCAAAAATGATTTTTAAGCATTATCCCATAGACCCGGCCATTTCCTTGCGATATGTGTTTCCAGTCAATCCAGTATACAAAGTATATGGAAAAAAAATTATTTTTCATTACTCAGAGTAGAAAGAGTCGTCTTTCAAACATAGTTTCTACTCTTGAAAACCGGTTTTTACAAGAGACCTTGAAGCAGGGTAAATATTTCACTTTTCATCCCGCACACTCACTTTTCTACCCGGGGAAGAAAAGTAGGCTGAACTTTTTTTTTTTTTTGTTTTCGATTAAAGACTCGAAAGACGCGTGACCAATACGTTAAAAGTAGATAACGCGACAAGTCTTTTTACGATCCCATTCGAATCTGTAATTGGTGACAACTCTGTGTCGTTTGGTATAGTTCGTTGCGGGTGCGCATAACCAGTAAAATAGCGGTTATTTTCCCTTGGTTTGAGCACCTTTTTTTTTTTTTTTTTTTTTGATTTTCATATGGATTTAAAATCCACAGGGGGGGCTCAATCGTTCTCACAGGGAAGGTCTGAGTTACCCCTTGCTTTTCCCCTGGCTACGGGGCTGCATATTAATTTTTTTTAAAAAGTCCGGCTTTCCTTCGTAATGAAAACTTTGCGCCCTCGTTGCAAAACACAACTTTCAAGGACTCGAACGTAACTAGCTATTTCTGTTAGTCCAAAATGTAGCCTTATTTACCCACATCCTTTCGTGTGTAGACTAGATTTTAAAAAATCTATATATATTTATTGGGGAAAGAGGGTGCTGCGGTCGTTAAAAAGTACGGTACGGTGCCCCTAAATAATGATTTTTATGTTACAAAATTAATCTTTACTCGTCACTTAATTAAACGAGAAAATGTATTTTGAAAATTCTTGTGGACAAAAGTATCTCGAAACTTATAGGATTATCCTATCGGCCGGAAAAAAAAGAAATTAATTTTTTTTCTCCCCGAAAAAAATACCGGAATCGTTCAAGTATCGTCGTGTTTAAAAAGCATTAAACTCCCAGATAAAATCGTAAAAGCGAGTCCATCTGGTCTCGCGACCGTAAATCAAGGATAGTAAAGACGTTTTGACGGGAGATAGGGGAAAGGGGAAAGGGGAAAGGGGAAAGGGGAAAGGGGAAAGGGGAAAGGGGAAAGGGGAAAGAGGAGAGGAAAGAAAAGAAAAGAAGCCTTAAAAATTTGCAAAGCTTTTAAAGTCTACAAGTGTTTTAAATCAAGCTCGATGTCCGCTTCCTTTTACAGGTAAATTAAAAGTTATGAGGTTTTATTTTTACTATCTTTTGTCGAGCAGCTGAGAAGTCGTAAAATCGGTTTTAATTCCGTTTTCTGTTATGTCGTTAAATCTTACGGGACTTTCCCCGGGGAAAATATCCTTCATTTTATTTACCGTAATGATAACTTTAAGCCCAAGTCATATTCAAATCACCTTGAACCTTTAGCCTGGAAATTAAATGAAGAATAAAAATAAATCCCATTTAAAAATTTTTTAAATTCTTTGATTACCTAGGCGGATAAGATGCTTTAAAACAATTTTTAATAGATGGACAAATTTTAAAAAGGCTTCATTTTGTTTTCTTATTTTTCATCATCCTAACTAAATGCCCTTTAATGAAAGTAATATACAGCTAGCATGTATTGCGAAGTTGACAGAAAGAAAGAAAAGTGCTTGTTACGCTTAGCTTGTAAGTGCGCCCTCACGGCTTGCGAGGACGGAAATCCTAACTAAAGGAACCATTTTAGGGATTATTCGAAGGGTTCTAAATAACGTCCACGATTTTTTAAAAAAATAAATAAAGAAAAATATTACCGTCTGTGTTGACTGCAGAAACGTAGGTCCAATTGTGAGATCGGACTATATCGACCATGACTTGCGCTTGGTAATAATCGCTCGGGACCACTCTCATAAAGTAATTGAATCTGGATTTATCGCTGAGGTCCTTGCTGGTGGTGGAGTAACCGATCTGAGGTAACTCGAAGAGTTGAAGAAGATTTTGAACTTGAAGCGCCACCGAACTGGAACCGGGCCCGATGACCCCGATCAAAGGAGTCCGTTTCTTTTTCGACGTTTGCGGTTCCGGCTTTTCGTAGCACGTGTCCGAACCTTCCGTCAAACCGACGGTATCGCGAATGAACTCGATGCTGTGCTGCAAAGCCACCGGGGCGTACCAACAAGAGTCCCGAACTTCGACCCCCAAAGTCACGTTCGGCAAAATGTTGGGGTCCGCGTTGATTTTATCTATCGTGAAAAACGTGGCTTCCGTCCTTTGTATCCCGTACATTTCTCGAATTTCACCGCAGGATATCGTGTTGCTTGCACGTTTTTGCTTGGGCTGATGATGAAGAGAGAACAAGAGTCCGATTATCACGTCTCCCTTTAACGAAGCCGGAATTCTGTGAGCCTGGACGGACCCTTGAGACTTGGGACTCGCTGGATGATTCAAACAATTCAACCAAAAAACAAGTAAATAAATGTTTAAATTAACGATGCCATACGTCATTTCGTTTGTCCGATTTCCGATTTTATATCGTCCCCATTTCTCCGGAAAATTTCAAAGGTTATTCCCAACGAGAATTTCGTTATCTGGAAATAAAAAAAGTCGGGTTTTAAAGATTCAATACCTAAATTTATAAAACCAAAAAAGTTAATTCCAAAGTTTTTAAGAGGTGGATTTCCTTTAATGTAATGCCTTCGTCAGTTACTTTTTCGATATTTTTCTTGAAATTTTAAACTCCCGCCCATAAATCCTCGCTTGTGCTTTTAACGGTTTCTTCATCCATTCAATTCTGAGTAAGTTAATTTTTACAGCGCTCAACGCTTTCCATCAAGGAAAGCTTAAGGTTAAATTCCAGTGAAAAAACTGACAAACGACTCGATAAAGCATTACATCGGAAACAAGTGGAATTTAGAGTTGAACCGACCAATGTCAATACTGACTTAACATTTTTAGCTTTAAAAAGGATTGTTAAACTTGGATTTTCTAATGATTTTAGCCCCCTTCTAGAGTGTTCCTAATCAATGATACTTGGTCGAATGAAAATAAAATTAATCGGGATTGTTTTTCAATGTAAAACATATTGGTACCGGTATATGACACGAAATTGAGAATCCTTCACTGTCATTTACTATATTCGAATCCCTTTCCACTTTGATTAATTACCTCATTTTACATAAAAGAGAGAGTTAGTAGGGAGTAAGTTAAAAGAGAAAACCGAGGAAAAGGAATCCAAGGAACCTCTTTCCCTCTTTCCCTCTCCTTCTTTCAAAAAGGATCTTATAACAAGAAGAAATCTGCAAGACAATGCCGGTCTGAAAATGCTTTTGGGCCCATTATCCATTCCCGGATAATAAAGTATATACTGTATTCTAATATAAGTTTGCATTCATGTTGAAATTCATGAATGACGAGGAGCCAGGAGCACTTAATAAACCTATTTAACCCTTCTGTTAAGTTATTCATCGACTTGTTACCCCTCGCGAGTCTTATAACCAAAGCATCTTAAATAAAGGCTTCTATCCTATTCAAAGGATGTAGCATTTCTCAGAATGTTCCTTCAATGAAACCTTCATTCAAGACTCATTTCACTCAAAAGATGATTTTTTTATTAAAGAGTTATTACAAAGGCCAATGGTCTCCTTATGCCCGGCCGAGCTCCCATTTACCGGAAATAAAAGTTTCCTTCTTGTTTTTTTTTACGATAAAAGCTGTTTTCGTTGGTCTAATAGCTCGATACCGATCGGGAACATCCCTTTTTTTTTCTCTCTAAAAAGCAATATTATTCGATAACATGAATCGCTTTCGATTGTAATGCGATATCCATCAAAAATCATTTAAAAATTAAGCGGAAGGGGAGAATTCGGCTAATGCTTTTCCGAGGAAACCGATTAATCGAGTAATCGGAATGTCTAATCGACTTTATTTTTTTATTCGAGAGGAATGCGGGGAAAAAAAAGGCAAAATCCCAAACCCTTGACGAAGTCCAATTAACGGATTTAATTTTTATACGACCGTTATTCCCGGACCCTAATTTAATGCTTTCACTCGAAATCGGGAAAAGTTAAAAGGGACATTTCGGAATCGACAGTCGTTTTCTCCTATTTTCTATTGATTAATCAAGAACCACTAATACCGGATATTTCGGTGGCAAAAGGGTCAAACCAAAAATTTTTCCCTTACAGAAATCAAATTTCCTAACAAGTTATATACCATCTTTTCATACTTCCCTTTTTATCTTCATGACGATGACGTTGGATTACTTGAAATATGATTAATTGCTTATTTTAATATCCAACATTTCATCGGCTTTTAATTATTCGGTCCTCAATTTTTTTTCCTCTTTAAAAAAAAAAAAAAAAAAAAAACAGTGACGAAAATTTGACTTTTTTACTCCATTTGAATTGCATAGGGACAACAGGCAAAATTCAAACGATTTACACTGTCTTCAACAATATTTTTCCCGGAAATGAAAAATACAAAGTGCTAGGTATGGAACCAAAGGTTGAAGTACAGGTTCCACTCCATCTACTTTTGAGTGGCCAACAAGTTTGCTTTGAAACCGTAAAAGGCTTCTAAAGATTATTTTTGTTCTCCCTTAAAAGAGATTATTTTCAGTTCTCCACCTCTGACCGAATTAATGAAAACACGCATATAGCTTTTCTAACAGCAAAAGGATTTAGGATTTTTATGATTTCCAAATTAAGTTTCTCTGATTTTTAGATACAAAATAAACCTGAAACTTTAAAAACTCGCCAGGAGCGTTACGTAAAAGTGTATTAATTCAAGTTTGCCTTTCTTCGCTTGTCATCCGAGACACCATTTTTCATTTCCAACATTAATTATCGTGAGTTTTAATGTTGGTTTAACCATGAATCCTGTCATTTTCTTTATAATTTCTCGAATAAATTGATTAAAAATCGACTCGGGAAAAAACCGTATAAATTATTATTAACGATGTGAGGAGAAAATAAAAGCACTGAATTTTTTTTTTTTTTTTTTAAGTTAAATGGTGGACTATGGATTTTGTTAAATCTTGATTTACCTTCTGAAAGGATTTTCGTATAGAGGAATCAGAGAAAAAGGACTTTGGTCATTTTGCATTATTTTATTAATCGACATATGCATTGACGTCAAAATTACTAAGGGGCAACCTTTTCAAAAGCCATCGCACTTGTTTCATATTTAAAAAATAGTAAAGGGAAATTTTCTTTTGCCCGGGAATTTGCATTTAAAACAAAGAACCGATACGGCTTTTGTAAAGTGGGGAATATTTTATATTTCAAAAAAAAAGGCCGGAATTTCCCCTTTGAATCCAATGGGAAAACCCTCCAAGGCTTGCACGACCTGTATTATTACGCAGATTTTGATTTTCGTTTTTGTTTCGAAAAGGGATTTTCCTTTTAAAAGGTGAGTAACGAACGAAACTTCAAAGCAACATCATCGACAGGTTCGCGACGACAAAAAAAAAAAAAAAAGTTCTTTAGTTTCCTATTTCTTTTGAATGCCTTGACGTGCCGTTATGAATTCTTCCGTTACTTAAGAAATTAAATCAAAAACCTAATAAAATCAAAAAGCCAAAATCTGGGGGAATGAGATTGTGAAATCGTCACTTAGTGGTCACAAACCCGTAAAAGAGAAAAATCCGGTGTTTGCAAACTCAAAAATTTGTCTTTGGTCGCCATCTTGAATTTTTAAGTTTCGTATTTGCATTTTTTCTTTGGAATTTCATAAAATAACGGACATTAATTTTGCTGGTACGTGTATTAAGAAGTGAAGGGTCTTATTCAAGTCAAAATTTAAAATTTATTTTTGGCCGCCATCTTGGATCTTTAAAAACCACTTTCACAATTCGCAACTTAAATGAACTATAGATGGCAGCACCACTTGGAGTTTCTTATGGACTTTTAACATGGAAATATTTTTTGTCGCGCATTAAAGAAATTTTATCGAAAATAAAATCTTTAAGCAGCCCTGAACCACCTCTAATAATTGGTTTTGCATGCGGTGATGGCTGAAAAAAGTTTAAAGCAGTTAAAAATACACTGGCTCTTTTGGGAAAAAAGTTTAAAACTCCAATGTAGTGTATCACTAGAGGTCGCGTCAGTCTATTTAAGTTGCGAATTGAAAAGACCATTGATCTCTATTATACTGTATACGCTAGATTTACAACTGATTTTCTTCACCTATATTTAACTTATGAAATAAAAAAAAACTATCGCGAACCCAGTTTGACTCCAGTCCACTACCTTCGAGATCCAGTTTTCATTAATTAGCAAAAGGATTTTAAACATTTTTGTGTACAAGATGAAAAAATAAATGATCAGAAATTTGCAACTAGATATCACGACATCGCAAAAAATTGCAATTGCAATCTTTCCTCAAAAATACGGAAAGCAAATATTATCGTTATTCGATTGTTTACAAAAAATGATAAAGAAGGTAGTGCATTGGAGTCAAAATTTGGTTCGCCATTTTGCCCGTCAGTTGGGAATCTAGTGTAAATAATAGAGATCAATGGTAAATTTTACGACTGAACTTACAATCAGTAGCAAACTTTAGACATTTTCAAGGTTCAATATGCGGGCGATTCTGACTGCCAACACTACTTCGGACCATTTTTCGGTTATATTAAACAGAATTACGGATTTCAGGAAAAATTCATAAAACATTTTCGCTTATAAGTTTTTCCCAATTTTTTTTAAGCTTTTATTTCTGGCCGATAACAAAGTCATTTTCCTATTAACAGATATGAGAAGGTAAACCCGACCTTAAACCCGATTTTTAATCCCGGGGCATTCAAATGGACAGTTTCGATATATATTTCAATGATTTAATGAAATGTAACCGAGCGACAGACGGTCAGAAACGGCCAATTGTTTTGGTCAGACGCTGCATGTGTGCATATTTGCATATTTGCATTTGATGAATTGCCTGTTAATTGAACATAACTTCCTTTTTTTCTTTTTTTTTTATTCTCGGAAAAATTAACGTGCCCGTCAGCTTTGGACATTTGGTTTTACGGTATATGTAAAACGACTGAGTTTTCATCTGATCCAACATGCATGTGTCATCCCACATCCAGGCCAGCTAATAATTATCAAGTTCTTCGAATTATTTACAGAATTAATTTATTATAATTGTGCCCCAAGCTTTCCTCTATTCTTTTTCAGGATTTTATTTCCTCGTTTTAAACAGACAAGGTTAGGTTGACAGGAAGTAAAGGAAAGCTTTGCTTGTAGAAATTTTGAATTTGAATAGTCAAGAAAAAAAAATATATAGTCTTTAGCTGTCGGATGAAATAAATTTCTTTTCGGAAAATCTTGCTGAAAATATCAGGGATTATTTTCTGCTTACGATAAAAGCGTACGTGACCGAAGATGTCAACTTTATTAAATGTTAAGCCATTAAAGGATGCGACATTCGTAAAAAGCTAGCTAACATTTTTTTATTTTTTTTTATTTTTATTTTTATTTTTATTTTTATTTTTATTTTTATTTATGATTATCTCAACGGGAAGAAAGTCATATTTATCTCCTATATTTTCAGAAAGAGAAAAAAAAAGTACCTAAACTTTTTTTTAAAAAAATCCCCTGTCTCGATTTTTTTTCTTTCCTTAAAGTCAATTTTTAAAAAGTTGAAACAAAGTTAACATTTTGAGATATCGGGCTAACGCCTTTAGCTTCTTTTTCTTCCGGTAAATGTCCACCGGGGCGACGGGGCGTTGGACATCCTTTCCTTTTACATTGCATCCGTTTTCCTTTCTCTTTCGTTTTAAACGAAATTTCAAGTCTTTTAGCTGAATTTCCGATGTCACATGCAAAGACGTAACAAATCATAACTTTGTTGCGCCGCAAAATTTTACAACCAAACTCCTGATTGATTAATTATTTTCGGCGGCTGGGAATATCCCCTCGAGTTTCAGCTAACTTTTTGATTTGTAACCGACAAAAGATTTCCCATTAAACGAATTACGGCAAGAGTTTAACGTAGGATTTACATTCTGGCTATGATAAAGCTGTGGGATTTCATCCTTTGGCAAATGAGCATTTTTCAAAATCCATCTATTTCAATCGAATTAATAAACCAAATGCAAATAACCTCTCGAGTTTTTGCATCGAAAAATCAGCGAACTCGCGGAAATTCGCTTACAATTTTTAAGTGTACAGCATTTAAATCAAAAATAAAGACCTTTGCGAATCGGAAAAAGGATTATATACATTCATTCGAACATTTTTTTTTGTTCTTGTAATTTTTTTTGATGTGAACCTTGACTGGAATCGATATTTTTTTTTCGTGAAGAATCTGTTAATTTTTTTTACTCGGTTCGTTGATGATAAATATAATATATTGTTATTTGATGAAATTATTATTTTATTTTATTTTATCGCGAATCTGGTATGATTATCGTTACAAATTTTTGGCTCATCTCTCACTCGCAATTCGAACACTTGAAAAGTCTAAGTTGTTTGCCTTTTGTGGTCTTGAAGGACCGAACAAAATTTAATGTACAGAAAAAACCTGGAAACGACTTGTCTTATTTTTTCAACATTACACATCTTTCTTCCAAGCAGTAAGAAATAAGATAGAATGATCCCAGGTTTTGGAAGCCGATATCGGTCCGGGGAGGGAGCGAATAATTTGGGTGAAGAGCCGTCAATTACAACTTTTTGACGGGCCCGTATCCAAGGGGGTCTGGACAGACTCGGTGCCCCCCCTGGAGTAAATTGGCTAAACATGACAGATATAGGGAATGAAGGCCTATTGCCCCCCTTGACAAGCCCAACTGCCCCATTTTAAATTTAAATTTAATAATGTCAAAAGTAATTTATCTTCTTCTTTCTTAAAGTACCTGTTATTACCTCAATCTCGCAATTCATTGAACCAGGACAACTGTCTTATTTCCAGTTTTGCTTATGCATTTCACTCATATCGAATTTTAATTGCTTTTCCATTCATTTTTTTTAGTAAAATTAAGCATAATAAACAAAAGCAAAGAGATTAGCTGGACCTGTGTCATGTAAAATAAGCCAAAAGTTTCGGAAAATATACATCGAGTTCTTGTGAAAGAACTTTTCCTAAAGAGCCTAAATAATGTTTCATGAGAATTGTCCATCAAAAAAATAGTTTTTTTTTTTCCTTCCAAATAATAAGCGGTTAAATAAAGGCCTGGCAGTTTTTACTAAAATTTCTTGGTTTTACATATTAGAAAATTCATGCAGTTATATCATTGAAAATCATTTACTTATTCGAGTCGGAAACTTAAAAAAGGAAAAACTTACTATTAATTGACCGTCATGAAAAGGAGAAGGCGAAGGCCCGAGTCCCCGAAAAACATCGCGATGCACCTGTCACTGCAAATTTGCACCCATGCGTTTAACTTTATTGGTAGGAATCAAATGAAGCTTCATCCTCGTAACATCAACCAAAGAAAAAGTCGTTAATTGCGAATATTCACAGCCTGCCGACACATTTTCAAAGTTCCAATGTGTCTTTACTTCTTAAATTACATTCTATACATCTGAAAAGAAAAATTTGAAAACAAAAATAAATCCCTAAATTTCTTAGTCTGATATTAGGTGAACACACGTATACAAAAAAAAAAGAGAATTAACGCAGACTTTATGCAGTTCGTTACGTGTGAATATGAAAAGAGCGGAATATTTAAAAAGTGACGACAAATTTCTCTCGTCCCTTTTATATATTTTATTCTGCTCTGAAGTAAACAAAGCGGTAATCAAAATGAAAGTAGCTCGTCCGATTTTAGATTTAAAGCAAGTAAGTCGGAATAATTTAAAATAATTATAAATCAACTTAATATTTCATTTCGGTCAAATTTCAGCTTTATAACGTTTAGCAAAACTGATAATCTTAACTTAAGCCGGTTAAACTCCGGGAAAAGAAATCCAAGGAGTTTTAATGAGATGGAAATTTGTAAATTAAGGAATAAAATGCTTTAAGAAAAATCTGAGACAAAATTCATAAATTCAAAAATAACATACATATTAACATGGGTTGAAAAAATTTAATGACCATAAAAAAGCAGTTAAAGGAAATCATTTATAAGAAAAAGTAATGAAGAGTAAAGAGGACAAATAGTTATGATAAAATAAAAAATGTTTAAAAATATTTCTAGAACCTATTTTGTTGCGTTAAGAGAAGTGAGCTCAAATCATTCAAAGGAATCATTCCAAATTCTCAAAATTATAAAATGGATAAAAAAGAAGAGAAGAAAACAGAAAGATGAAATAAATAAACAAAGGGAAACAATTGTAATTCAAGCAAAGAAAAGTTTCATATTGTAAACCAGATATTCAGTATCATTTTTATTAAATGAATTGTCTTAATTTTTTGTAAAAAATAAAAAAAAATGGGACAAGGAAGGTGTGAACTTCAACTTTTCAAATCTATGTCTATGGCTGAGAAGCCATGATCATAAAAGCACTTCAGTAAATCATTTTTTTACAATTAAACAATTGCTGCTAGGCCTTATTACCTCTTATTAATCTTAAGAATAATAATAAGGATAATAATTATAAAAAGCGGGCATCGTAGGCTAGCACGTAAAAAATTTAGCACGCTCGACTCTCACACTCGAGACCCGTGCTCGTGCTTGATCCGATGCTCGCTTAAGACATAGGAGTGAAACCATACTTTCTAATTATTGGATTTATGGTACTTAACCTATGCAAGAATAAAATATCTTACAAAGAGAGATTTTATGATAATCGTAAAATCTTCTTCTTCTCTGGCCGACCTGGTGGCAGTGAATGCCAGGCCTACCCCTCACGCACTCGTTCCGAAGGGTTTGGACTAAGTTTCCCCCCTATCTCGGAGGAGCATATCATTAAAAATGGCGCTGTGTACTTCGTATGCACAGGTCTCGGGTATGTTCTAGAGTGCTGACGACACGGGATGGCATCCGCAAAACAGTCATTTGGCTGTTAACTCACCGCTGACCGCCAACATCTGAGTCATGTAAGCATAATCCCAGGAAAAATTACCGCCGTGACTTGCATTTAATATAAAAAAATAAGCTCAGGATTAGGTGTAGTTTGGGTTAGCAACATAATAAAAATGATTGCTTCCCCCCTCCCAAAATCAATATCAACGTGTAAATTTCGTGCGAAAATTCGAAAAGTTCAATCCCGTTGAATTATTCGAGCTAAAAAATCACAATCATGCAAGTCCGTAAATGTTGTGTTTGCCAAAAAGCCCACACATTTATATGGCGACCCCTGTACGAGGGAGCGAAAAAACCGAGATAATAATCATCGGAAGATTATAAAAAACGATCAACTTTAATTTAAATCAAAAACTAATTAACAAGTCTTCTATAATACTAATAAAAATATAATAGAAACTTAATTAGCAATTTTATTTAAGTAAAATGTTTGTGCCAGTTTTTCTCATCAAAATTTTTTTTTTTTTTTTTTTTTTTTTGGATTCTAGTTTTTGCTTCGAAAAAGAGTTATCGAACTCTACCGCAATATATTTAGGTCGATAAAGGAAGTTCCGGATGAATCAAGCAAGAAAGAGCTAAGAGACTGGGTCAGATCCGATTTCAAAAAATATAAAAACGAAACGGATGAGCACGCTATCAAAATGTTAATTTTACACGGAGAGCAGGCTTTAAAGGAACTTCAAACCAATGTTGCTTTAAGTAAATAAAAAATGTTTAAAAATGTTTAGAAAAAGATTTCCAGACGAGTGAGGTAATGTTTAAAAGCAAGAGCATTGTTCCTAAAACATTTATAATTAAACTAAGTAAATTTTTATATCGGAATCTACCTGGAATATAGTAATGGATTAAAGAATTTGTTATGTGGTAACCGTCGAAGTAAAAGCAAGGAATTGTGTTAATAATGGCCAAGCCGGAAGAAATAACAGCAAAATATTTGGAAAATTTAACGAAAGTCTCCGGAATTTGGGGCGGTAAAGCGTCGTAAATTTGGACAAAATCCGTCACCTGAACGGTGTTCAAAACGTGAAACGGTTTCCCTATAAAAATGACGACGTTCCCGAAGGACCTCTGAATTCTGAGAAGCGTGGTGCCATTGGCCAGGACGGGTCGGACGCAATGAAGACTGGGCGGGCAGTCTTTCGGGCTGCGGCAAGTGTAAGCCGTCCCAGCGATCACCGGCCTTCCGGGCAGACAAGAATATTGAAGGATTTGAAGAGGAGTGTCGTCCTCCAATGTTTCGAAACACAAGTGAGCTTCGTTGCTTTTATCACAGCATTCCACAATGCCTCCTCCCAAATGTTTGACTATAATTTAATTTAGTCTTGTTTTACTTGATTTGCATTAAAATTACTGGTTTTGTTAGAGGGAAATTATTCTCTACTGTTATAAGTTATTTTGTTTAGTAAAATGACATCAAATGGCATGATTGAATTTCTTCCAATTTTTCGTAACATATAGCCGGCATCCTTCCTAGCCCGTAAACTCGTTTCTTTTTTTTTTTTTTTAATCAATGGAACTATAAAATGGGCCCCTCCAGAAAAACTAAAATACCAGGGAATGTGATCGGCTCAGAATTTCTTACTGTGTCTTTTTTTTTATTATTTATACCTTATATCTTCACACTTGCATTCTTTTTTAATGGGGTAATCTTATTGTTCAACTAAACATAAAAAACTAACCTGGTACTGATTCATCCAGTTGGTGAACCATATCCTCGTTAACGCAATAGCCAGGAGCAGGCATATTGTTGAACGATATTAAACACTGCCTCCAACCTTCTGTGTCTGATACTTCACAGTCATTTATTGCTACTAATTTATCTCCTAACTGAATACCAGTTTTCCCTAGCAGTTGAGAATTCTAAGACAAAAAAAAAAAAATGAATTGATTTCAGTTTACGGGATAAAATTATGCAGTTAATCAGGCTTTTATCAATATACTAAAAGGACTCTTGTTAAGTTTTTTTGTAAATTAGAACCCTTATTACTCACTTCTTTTATGCTTTGTACTGAGACTCCCCTTCCAATGTCATAAACAGGATAAAAAACAATAGGAATCATGACTAGAAAAGCATATGCTAATAATGCTAAAATAATATTGTGCCAAATTCCTGCACAAAAGATTCTAAGTTGCCTTCTTGAATGAATGTTGGAAAGCTGTTCTGAATTAATTTTTACAAAAGCAGCAGTCACAAGGAGCACCATGAACAACCCAACACCAGAAACATGGACATCTTCTCTCACCGCAGCAATAACATGACCCAATTCATGTACAATGCTGCAGACAGCTAATGTGACAACATAATAACCTATATCTGAAATCGGTAAATTAAATCCGGGCACCTGCAATGAACAAAAAGTGAGCATTAATGCTAAAAATTTACAACAAGAAACTTCACAAAAATCTTACCATTGGCTCTAAGATTATCGGCATTTTATCACCTATATTTGGTTTCACAGTCCATATATTTGAAATGCTTTGAAGTAAAATATAAATGGAAATCGGAAGAAGTAGTATTGTTGTCAAAACGCCCAATGCAAACCATTGCTGAAGGATTTTCGGCCGGAACGATCCCCATTTTTGAAGTGTTCTATTAAATCTGGTTGTAAACCAAGACAGTTTAAAAAACCCTATGCTCAGTCCTGTTCCTTGAAGGAATCTAATATATGGATAATGGGAACATGTCTACAAAAAGAAAAAAAAACATAACGATCATGATTACACTGCAGTACGACTCAAAAATGTACACCGGTTTTAAAAATCTGCAACTCTTTCTGGAATAGAAACTTAATTCTCATCTTTACCTTGAAGATAATGTCGAAAAAATATAAAATTGAATTGATAATGCAAACGGTTATAAATAATGTAAAGAAATCCATCAAACTCCTTCATACCAAAAATCCCGGTAATTTACAATTTCTTTTCATTTTCACAACACAGACCCGATATGATAAACAATAGGACAGACGACGCCATGTTTTGTACTCCTTATATTACTTGACGTCTTGATTTAATCTAATGTCTGTTTTTCAGTCTTAGCAAGACAAAATCTTCAGCAAAGTTCTTAAAGACTCTCTGTTATGCTACTATAGGGTGCATATTTAGTACTGACAGAAAGAAATTGACGTCTTTTCAACGAGGAATATGTATAATGAATTGTATGCGGGTTTCCAGATAGAAATCACTGCACTGACTTAAAGACGGTTAAAAAACGCAGGGAAATTTTTTGGTTTGCATATATAGGCTGTCTTGGCGGTGTCATAAAAGTGCGTCAAGTTTACCTTCATCAGCATTCGAGTTGATCGTTAACGATTCATTTTCGCTTATCTTAGAAGACAAAAGTTATTGTTTATTACTTTTGCTACATTATTTGCTAATCTTTCTTTATTCATATAGTTGCTTACGTGAAAAAACTAAAATTCTAAAAAATACAAAAATTTTAAATGGCGTCTTTTGCAAAGCGGCGACAGATTTATCAGCTTTTATGGTGGACACTAGACAGTGGGTGTTTTAAAAATGGCAGATACAACAGACGCTACACGTCGTCTGAACGTTAAGAAACAGACATTAGATGATGCATACGCTGCTCCAGCTAATTTCCTCGAAATAGATGTTATAAATCCGATAACGCATGGCGTCGGAAAGAAACGATATACAGACTACGAAGTACGAATGAGGGTGAGTCACTTCCTGGGTCATTTCTTTGAAAACCTTTTTTAATGTGGATAACGATTGATTTGCAGACGAATCTTCCGGTGTTTAAGATTAAAGAATCGAGCGTGAGAAGAAGGTACAGCGATTTCGAATGGTTGCGAAACGAACTGGAGAGAGACAGCAAGATAGTAGTGCCCCCGTTACCGGGGAAAGCGTGGAAGAGATTGATGCCTTTTCGAGGAGACGACGGAATATACGAAGAAGATTTTATAGAAGATAGAAGGAAAGGTTTAGAAACATTTGTAAATAAGATAGCCGGTCATCCTTTGGCACAAAATGAGAGATGCCTTCACATGTTTTTATTGGAACCGGTTATTGATAAGAATTATGTCCCTGGGAAAATTAGAAATACTTAAGTTCACTTCTATCTGAAAACTCAGACCTTGGCCTATCATTAATAGATTTATAAAAATTCCATTTTGTTATTAAAAATGGACACATTTAAAAATCTAAAAATATGAGAAATTATTTCGGTTATGTGTATAAAAATTTTTCTTTATTATTTGTATATTTAAATAATAAATTGATGAGACTAAATAACAATTTATTCTAGAAGGATCTGTATAGTTAAAAAATTTTATGTAGGCCTAGCATGCATAATATTGCACTGATAATTAAAAATAAAAGCAGGATTCTTTTATTTTGAAATGGTACAAAGTTCATGGAACTAATTGTAAATATTTGTCGAGGCTACTTTTATTAGATACATTCCAAAATGTATAAATGGATATTTTCAAAATAAGTGAGCATAACTAATTATCAGTGCAGTTGATATAAAATTAAATGTTTTTATACTTAGGTAAAGTGTTCTAGTAATCATTGCATGCCTATTGTTTGTTTTTAACTTTTTTTTTTTCTTTTCTTTTTTGCATTGGTTGCTTGATAAAAAGAAAGTTTATTGTGATATTCTATTCAACTGCAAAAAGATTTTGAAACTATTCTATCTGTACTATTAGATTAAATCATGATTAAATCCCTACTTTTTTTTAAATTATAAACTGTCCTCATTATTCAATATATGAAAAATATTTGTATATATCATAGTAATGATCTTTGTTTGTTTTGATTTAATAAGGACAGATGTTTACTTTTCCTTCCTGAAAAAGGTGACAAGAACTAAGTTAATGCCGTTTTTTAAGCACACGCTACTTTTTAGTGGCACAAGCACGTAGTATTCTGGAAAAAGTAGAATTAGAGCTAAGTATAATTTTCAAGACACCACCTATTGCATAATAAGTCATATCAGGTGAATAATTTGTCCTGGGGAACGAGTTCTTTTTCTTTTTCCGGTTTCGTGAACTACAGCTTCTTCGGGTTTCCATATTTCTACTCCACGCTTGGATATTATGTCATTCCACCGTTCTCGCAATTCCCTTTAAATTTAAATCTCAGCAGGAAAAAGATTTAAGGCTAGAAAAATTTTGAAAACTTACATGCATTGGGTTAGCAACGGGTAGGTGTTCGAAAAAATCGAAACCAAAATTTCGACACAAGGGATACAGACTATCGTTAAAAATTGTATTTGGTCTTCCGGTATCAGACTCATTTTATTTCGGTCCATCATGGCCAAAGGGCATAACCCTAATTCTTTTTCGGTGTCACCCTAAAAAAGGGAAAGCAAAAGTCAAAACGCTTTTTTTTTCTTCGAACAAGAGGAAAGGGGGAGGGTGGGGGAATTTCGGTGGATTCTTTCAGAATTTAGAGCTAACGCCAAATGGGCGTTGTCGTAACGGCATGAGCGGCGGCTTTTGAAAATTATTCTAGATGGGACCGAATCCGAATCCGCACCCGGTCGATGCAGCCAAATTTAGTTTACGATGTACCTGTTTATAAAATTCTTTGTAAAGTCCCTCAGTTACTTTACTCGCTATTCGGAAAGGTTTGCATTGGCCTGACATGTCACAGCAAGTCATTATCATTCCCATAAACGGGAGCCTATCTTTGGAATTTTCCCAGTCGAAAGTCCCGGTTTTTATGCTTTCCGCGATTGGACCGCGCTGTCGAAAGTAATTGGCTAAATCTGTCGAAATTATTAACCATTTGATGAGTTTGATAACTTTTTGATATTCTTCCGCGCGCAGATTGGACAGAAGCTTTGTATTCTGAAAAAAATAGATCATATTCATTGGAATTTTTTTTTTTTTTTTTTTGTAAAAATTACTGAAAGATAAAAAACCTACTTCGATAATCATCGTACAAACGTAATAATGATGATTTTCGAGGTAAGAATCCGCGTACAAATTCGCCAGCCAGTGCTCCGTCATATCCAAAAAATTGTTCGTAAAACCGATATGATCAGCATCGTGGCATATCGTAGAAATCAGCAAAGAAAGTTTCTAGCAAAAAAAAAAGAGTAGTACCTGAAGTATATGGCCTCTATTACATGAGAAACTTCAAAATTCTTTTTAAAAGGGTTTCTTTCTTGTCCTAATAAATTTAATACTTACTTCGAGATTTGTAAAACTATTTGCATTTCGATGAATAACATTGAACATGCAGTGAAACACGGTAAAAGCGTGCTCGAAATTGTGGTAAGGGATTTCTCTGTAGCATTTTCGAACGGTCAACAGAAATTCGGTAAGAGTCTTCTGGTCCAAATATCCCATCCCCATTGTAAAATTAAACACGAACAAGCTTAAAGAATCTAAACTGGTTTCGTAGCCAGATAAGTACCAATCAAATCTGTAGGAATAGAGAAATATTTGATTTATTATTTATTTCGAGATGCCGAAATTTCCTGAATCTTACTCGAAGAAACCATCGGGAGCGTCTTCCTCACGAAGAAAAGGAGTCTCTCTGAAAAGCCTTAAGTCATCGGGACAAGGCTTCATGTGATATTCCAGCATTTCAAGAGATCCTTTGAACTGGGAACTCTAAAACGAAACCAAATGTCATTAGTCCGCGTAAAATTGATTGGCCACCATATCGATTTACCGCTTTTTTACAGAGCTGTTCGATATGAACGTGATCACAAGCGAGCAGTAAATACTCGGCAAATATCTCCAGTAATATTTCATCTGACCGCGTAAATTTTGGTTCTTTTAATTTATTAGAAAGCTGTAAAATACCTTTGAAGAAAAAAAAAAAAAAAAAAACGAATTAATGAAAGAATTTTTTAAAGCTAATTACTGGAATTATTACCTAACACTTTAACGCTACTTTTAATCGGAACGCTGATTATAGATCTGGTTCGATATCCGTACTGATCGCTGGATTTGTTAAATTTAGGATCTCGATATGCATCCGCGATATTAATTATCTTTCCGGTTCTGGCTACGTAACCAGCTATTCCTGGAAGATTTTTATAGAATCTGAAAAAAAGTACAGAAATCAGTCCGAAAGAAATGTAAACAACAACCAATAACGTAATTCTAACAATGTTTTTTTTTTAAGAGTTTAATTAAAAACATGGTTACTGTCACCATGCTATGAATAGTCAATGCAGGTTTACTTTTGCTTGTGCTTTTTTTTAAAAGTAAGTTGAGCCCCGGCATCCAATCCTTCTTCGTAAACGTCAAACACCACGGCATCTTCCTCCGTGTTAAGGGGGTCCACGATGAATAGCATTCCACGTTCTGCGCTTACAGACGTTTTTGCGAAAATCTACGAACATGCACAAAAATTTTTCAGCGGTGACCGTTCGGCTAAAGAACGTCGGACCCTTCCTTACAACGACGTCGGAAACGAGTTTGTCAAAAGTGATGACTCCGGAAAAGAATAATTCGATCAACGACAAAAGGTATTTATTTAGTTCGCTTTGCTTCAGAAGGAAAAGTCTTTCGTTATTTTGATGTATGGCAGCTCCCATCCAACCAGCCATAGCCACGCACAGTTGATAATCCACCTAGGAAAAATATTCCGATCTTATAATGGTTCCTTCCGAGTGAATCACAAATAATTTTTTGCCACCGAATTGTAGGATTCCTGGTCGATTTCTCGATAAAGTTCGATGACCGCGATGCATCTTCCATCTGCATTTGTAAGAACAGGGACGCACAAAACGGATTTGATGGTGGCCCCCGCCCCTGGCACTCCTTGCGGAAAGCGAGGATCTCCCAAAATATCGTCGGAAGCTACGAATTGCCTCACGAAAGCCGTATAGGCAGCGACCGTCGTTTCCGGCTCTGAAACGATTTTTTTTTTTTTTTCTTTTTAAGAAACCTTAAGGAGCGACGTAGCCGTTGAAAAACCAGTTACCTATAGGATAACGAGCAATTTCACGATTGCTTTTATGTTTCGGATTCAAAAGGATATGACTGGTAGCTTCGTCCACTAGATAAACCGAAAGCCCGTTGGATTTGGTGGCAGCTTTTAATATTTCAGCAGTTTCGTTAAGAACTGTCGGGAGTTCTAAACTATCCATAAAGAAAGCATCCAGTTTACCGAGAACTTCCGCAGGTTTGATTTGCATGTAAACATTTCTAAATTCTTCTTTTATAGCCTCCGATTGTTCAGGTAATTCGGCTTTTTTGTATCGTGTCAAAAAAGGTGCCAAAATCCTACGCAGAACTTTGTCTCGTTCCCCGAATTCCGTTTTCGACTTATATTTTTTAATTTTGACCGAATCCATATTCATAATTTTGTTTACAAATAAACCACAGAGTTAAAAATAAAAGAACGGAATAACATTTTATTTGTATATAAAAAAGAAGAAAAAGAAAAAATAATTGTTTTCTTAGTGAAATTCAACTTTATCGCTTTTAACGTCGGAATAAAAGGATCTGATGGAAGAATAGGTGCTCCCGGTCATGGTGCCTCGTTTCTTTTCTTTGACACCTTTAAAGATGGCTTCTTCCGGTTTCCAAACTTCCACTCCTCGCATCTCCAAAGTTTCTTTCCATTTATCGATTACGTTTCTAATAAAAGATGATGAATTAAAAAAAAGTTGTTATAGGATAAAAATAATTTTATTTTTTTTTTCACCTGCAAAGGACTACCAAGTGTTGAGCATTGGGGAAAACTCGAACGATAATTTCCACGCAGGGGTAACACACCACAGTCAGGAATTTTATGTGACTTTCCGGTATCTCGTGAGACCTTTCCCTATCCATTATCGGAAGAGGTTCAAATCCCAAATTTTTTTCGATGTCCCCCTAAAATCCCATCGAGACCGGATAGGTTTAACGTTAACCTCCAAATATAATTTACTGCCATCAAGTAAAAGATTGTGTTACCTGCTTGAAAAATTCCCGATACAAATTTTCCGTGTTCTTTTTGGCTAGGTCAAAGCGCTTGAACATTTCCGAAAAATCGCAGCAAATCATTAAAAAGCCTTTAAGGAGGTGCCTGTGTCTATCTTCGACCAAAGAGAATTCGTTTTTGTTTAGTAAATCCACCATTTCAATTTGGTTTTGGAAAAAGTAAGATAATTCCGTTGATAAGATCAAAAATTCGATTTCCTCCGAAATTTGTTTAATTTCTTCTTCCGAAAATTCTGAAAGGAGACCAGTAGCCTGAAAGATAAAAGGTCAGTTATGAAACATTGTCCGCATAACAAATAAATGTTTTACCTCTAAAAGCAGGAAGCAAACTTGTGCGTGATGCCTTTCCAGTGGTAAATCATCGTATAACTGGGAAAGGAAACTATTGTTGAGGGTGAGAAAACGATTAGTAAGTCCAGTATGATCCACGTCGTGACAGAGGGCTGCTATTAAGAGGCTTACCATCTGAAAAGGCACAATTATTGTTACTTTGAAAAATATATCATGGGTCCACAAAAAGGAAAGTCTCACCTCGAGTTTCGAAAAGGCCATTCTGTTGACGTTTAAAATATTAAACATGCAGTGCAAAGTATTAAAACCGTGTTTGAAGTTATGATATAGAGCTGGCCGGTAAGCTTTTTTCACGGATAAAACGAATTCCGTTAAACGTCCAATGTCGAAGCAGGGTTCATCCAAAATTTTGGACGAGTAAAATATGAAAATTATGTATTTCGGGATCTCGTCCTCGAACATTGTAGGATACCAATCGAGCCTGCAAACAATTATAATTTTTAAGCAAAATCTTGTAATTAAACAGTCAATGAAAATGGGATGAGTGAGTTACGTGAAAAATCCCGACGGCATCTGATTTTCAGTCAACAGAGGAAAAGATTTAACATGCTGATATTCGTCCTCGGAAGGTTTTATATGCAAACGAAGCATCGTGCTTGATACCGATAATTGTATATCCTGTAAATTCAAAGAACGGAAATCGTTTGTTATGAGCTTAGCTCCATGCAAGTTCACCAAGGAAGATTCATACCAGTTTTGAATAATCGTTTTTGAGCTGATTATAATGACAAGCTAAAACCGCATAATTGGACAGAGTCTCTAAAAACTCCATGTCTTCGTCTAAAAAGCTGGACGCCGTCCTTTTATTTACCAATTTCAAAACGGCTAATCAAAATATTTCCAACTGAAAATTACTCATGTTTTTCACGGAAATTTACATCCTCACCTACCCAAGGTGCCGAATGTGCTTTTTATAGGCACGCAAATCAAGGAACGGGTTCGAAATTCTCCGGCGTCTTCCGAAGGATCGAAACGGGGATCTAGGTAAGCGTCCTTGATGTTAATCACATTTCCGTATCTGGCGGCGTAACCCGGAATCCCCGGTTCATCTTTTAAAAACCTTCGCCTCGTTTTTTTCCTGAGAACAGCAGGGCCCAAGGACTTATCGATTCTCTCTTCGTAAACGTCAGCCACGATATCGCTTTCCGTCCCGTAGTCAGTGACTTTCTTCATGACAAAGAAAAAACCTCTTTCGGCAGTGGTTACAGTTTTAGAAAACGCCTAAAAAAATGGATTCTCCGCAAGAGGCTAAACCTTTCCACTGAAATCCACAAAAAATGCCCTCTGGTGTGGAAAAATTGATATCGGTAATAAACCAGCCGCTATTCCCCTGAATTACAATTTTGTATTGTTATTTACTCCTATTTCCATTAAATGGACCTTTTTCTTTAATAAAAAGTCAAAAGGGGTTATTGCCACAAAATCTGGTCATTGCCCCCTGTAACAAGAAATGATTAAAAGGATGAAATATTTTAAGAAGACGGAGCTGATATTATCGACCGCTGCCGTCTGCTGTCGACCTGTTTTCTTATTTTTTAAAAAAATTAATTTCATGTTAATCCAGTAAATATGTGCAAAATGCTGAACACTAATGATTTTTTTTTCAGAATCCTAAGAAAAAAGGGCTAAAAAAAACTGTTTTCATAGCGTTTTCCACACCAGAGGGCATTTTTTGTGGATTTCAGTGGAATCCATGTTCAGCTTTTTACAAGGCCCCCTCCGGAATACAAAAAAAAAAAAAAAAAAAAAACCTCAAACACGGAAAATTTTACATACGATCAAATCGGATACGATTTTGTCGAAATCGACGGCGCCAGAAAAATAAAGTTTTAGAGAGGATTCGAAATACTGCCGGATTTCTGCTTGCTTAAGCAAATTAAATTTCGTACGGTTCTGCTCCGCCGCGATTCCTAATAATCCTGTCAATGCAGCACAAATCTGAAGATTTACCTGAAACGGTTTTTGGAATTACATTGGGAATAAGTCACTCCTCCTGATACTATCAACAGGGGAAAGACTTACCGTGTCATAAGGCTTGTCGAAACAATCTCTGTACAACTCGATGACGCCGATGCAATGCCCTTCGACTTTAGTCAAAACCGGAACGCAAATTACGGACTTAACGGTCGCATCAGATCCTGGAATCCCGTCGGGAAACCTTTCGTCCCCCAAAATATCGCTTGACATTATAAATTCTTTGGTAAAAGCTACGTAAGCGGCGATCGTTGCGCCCGCTTCTACAACACATAATCGTTTTATAAGTGAAAACAAGAGTCCGACCGTTAGGCAATTATTTTAAGAAATTTCCGAAACCCGGCTTTATGCTATAATTTTTTTTTTTCTAAAGCTGTTTTTAGCTTTTTTTTTTTTTTTTTTATAAAAAGTTTGCCTTTCATTTTTTGTTTTTTGAAAATTCTTATTATAGGCAAAACCTATATTTTGAAACAAGTCTTTTTACTTCCGATTTGCCTTAAAAATGGTATATTTTTTTGCTGGAATGATCGCGATTTTTTCAATTAATTCCTAAAATTTGGATTTTAATAAGTTTTTTTTTTTTTTTTTGAAAATTTTATCGATAATCTTTTCATGTAATTTCTTTTAAATTGAGTTTTCTACTAATTTCTTTTTTTTTTTAGGAAATTTTTGCCAAGTTTCGCTAAAAAAAGCACCAATAAAAAATATTAAGCTTTTTAGCTTGGCTAATCAAGACAGAATTTGAACAAAAATTTATGATTAAAAATTCTTAGGTCGGGAAATCAGTTTTTCGAACTATCATAACAAAATAAGTTGTGTTTACCAATTTTATATTTAGTCTCATTGCGTTCTGTTTTTTGAATAAATTTCGGGCAGAGCAAAAGTTCCGTTTGCTCGTAATTAGACAAATATAAATTGACGCCTTTTGAAGAGGTAACCGCCTTTAAAAGTTCCGCAGTTTCGTTGAGCATAGTCGGTAATTTAAGGGAATCGCTAAAAGAATTGGTTAATTTAGCTAAAACTTCTCCAGGTTTATGTTGAGAATAATATTCCTTAAATTCTTCTAGGATAAATTGCTTTCGGGTACCCGATTTTCTTTTCGGAATTTTCAAAAACGGCGCTAATATTTTTCTGGCGGCGTTTACGTCGACTTTTTCTGCATTGATTCCATCCTCTTCATCATTAACTAAAGTTTCATCTTTGGAATCTCGCACGATGTCTGTCATAATTAAATAAGTATAAATTATTTGTTGACGTAAACACGACGTTTTTTTTAAAAACAATAACAATACGCCATTTTGTCCCTTTCTTAAAAAAGCAAAACAAGGGGTGGATGATGTTTTCCAATGAGCTTGTTCCGATGTCGGCATCACCTAAGGAATTTTTTTTAAATTTATTGCGATTCGAATAGTGCATTTACAATTTACAGTGCTACCAATTTCTTTCCTTGCATCCGTTGATTTTGTGTAAAGATTTTTTTTTATTTAGCTTTCCTTTGGCAAAGTCGAGATTGGAACGGACCTTACGTCGGCAAACGCTTTAAACTTCGCTTATGGTGGCACTCCTTCGACAAAGAAAAAGCTCCATAAGCTAAGTGCAAAGGATATGCCGACCCCAGCATAGTTTTAAAACCTTGCAAGATTTAAAACGGTATAATTTAATAAAAAAATAATTGAAACAATTATTGATAAACTTCAGCTGCACCAAACAATTGATTGTATTGCATAGTGTATTGCTTTTCATCTAAAAAAAACAAAAAACTGTTTCAAAATCGATGGGCATTTTAAATAATAATTAAATATGGCCGTCCACTTACCACAGAATTAAAACTGCAGGTAATCATCAAGGATTTGCCGTAAAATAGGAGTTTGATCCAAGTCTCTGTAACTCCGACTGCGACGATATAAAACTGGGCAGTCCAAAGACGTGCAGTCAGTAACTGTATTTCTACCGCAGCAGGATTCGCAAACCTTAAAAAAAAATCATTTTAAGTCCTGCTTTAGAAGTACTGTACGCCATTGGTCAACGTGAACCTTTCGGGATGAGTCAGCTCTATGCCTCAATATCAAGCGCAATTTGGAATCTTTGAAAAATATGTTGCAAGTGCATTCTCACCTTGATGATTTTGTCGTAGGTTCTTTCGTAACGGCGGATTTTCTCACTTAAAATAAGAGCTAATTTCCCGGGATTCTCTTGACATTTCTGACAAACGGGACTGTTTGTCACTTCCGAACAAACGACGCATTCGACCGTGGCAAAATATTGAGAAATAGTGCTTTTCTTGTGTTTTTCGTTTCCCGCGGACCGGACCGTTTTGTGGTACTTCCTCGGCATTTCCGAATACCAGGACATAACGTCCGCACCCAGCAGGGAAAAGCAGCGCTGCATCGGTGGAACGATGGCTTTCGTTATGTAATAAGCGGCGTTTATTCGAAGCGAAGAATCCTCTAGGAGATCCTTCGGGGACCGAACCAATCGGATAAGAGGAACTCCAGGAGGTCCGTTTACGATGATGTACGGCACCCGTTCTTTAGTGCGAGGTTCCGCTCGTTTGTCCATTTGGGTCCATTGCCTGTAGGAGGAAAAAAAGGTTTCTTTATTTCGAGATCATTAAAAAAAAAAAAATTGAAAATACCAACTTGGCCAAAGTAAGAGCCGGAACACAAGCACCAGGGCGATATCCGCTTCTTCCTCGATATTCTTTTGCAAAAATTAAATCCTGAATGTTGATTCGACCTTGGAACAATTTGGTAAACTGCCGCACAGTGTATTTTTTCACGAGACTCACGTCTCTTGTCTCGAACAATATCTGAAGGGCTTTTTGCAGGATTTTTGCGGTTGCGGGACAACCGTCTCGCCTAACCGTTTCAATTCCTTTGGCGTCGTAAACGGGTTTTTCTTGATCCGAGCTTTCATACATATATCCTACGTATCTTTTCTTTGTCTAAAACGAAATCTAAATTCAATAAAAAGTATACCATAAAAAATAAAATAAAAATAAATAAATAAATGAATAAAATAAATAAAAATATTGTTAAAATACCTGTAAAATACAAGGTTGATAGACTTTTTCCAATTTTAATTTCACCGGTTTGGGGTTGCTTTCGGTAACAACATCCGCAATTTCCGCTCCAATTTGAAAAGCTTCTTTTCGAGATTTGCCAGGTACTAAAACGAACAGGGAGTCCGTATCTCCGTATATGACTTTTGCGCCCCATCTGGGAGTTTTCTTCACCAGTTGAATAGCTCTTTGCAAAGTTTCTCGGCCTTTGCTTACAACGCTATCGCCAACCTATCAATTATTTTTTTTAAAAAATCAGAAATTAAAAACCTCTCGATTGGAAACGGCCCAAAGCAATTTGCTCACTTCTATGGCGGGCATTCTGCCGGAAAAATTAGCCGCAGTATATCCGTAGGTGACGTTCGCAATGAGTTTAAGCCCCAGTTGCCTCGCGTGAAGAACCTTCTGCAGCAATTTGTTGCTTTTGTTTTCCTTCATGGATTTTTTTACCATAAGCCTGGTTTCCAATATTTCTTCCAACATTCTCGGCAAAACTCCTTTTCTGATGTTTTGCTTTACGAAAGCCACTCCTGCCGGGGAAATATTTATATCGTCTCCCAAGCTCTTGAGTTCTTCGCGTGAAATCTGAAGATGCGTGCAGCCGAATTCGAAAGGTTCTCGCCTGCAACAGAGAAAAATTAGAAAGCTGCAACATTTGAAATAAGTTTTACCCAAGAGAAAAGAATAACTCATTTTACCCTCCGAGATTTTCGACCCTTCCTAAACAAGTGGAAAAACAATAATTGTAGGCGATGATCATGGACGGATAAAGACTCTGAAAATCGAGAACTATGACGGGATCGGCGTAAAAAGTCGATTCGGGTTCCATTATCAAGGGCAAACTGGCTGGAGCTCGCATTTGAGCCCTTTGTCGAATGCTTGGTGAGCACGGGACGAAATTTAGAGGTTTCGCCAATCGCAACATCATGGATTCCACTCGAAACTGGGAACCTCGGGATAAAACTTCGTAAAATTGAATCCCGAAAAGTCTGGCTAGTTCGCTGGTTCTGTTGACGAAATCCAACTGGTCCAACAAACGGACGATCCCCACTACTCGAATTAAGTAATATTCTACTGTAATATGCCTCAGTCGACTGGTTTTATGCTCCCAGAAGTGGGAAAGCAATTTATAGGAATGTTGAGGAACGCGTTCATGCGTCAGATGGTACATGGCGTTTTCAAAAGTGTAACTAGTCAAAGCGATCTGCAAAAGGAAAAAAAGAAATCAGACGAATTACCGGTGAAGGGGACTAAAAACATTTAATTTACCTCGTGCCGCAACAGTCTCCAAACATCGAGTACAATCCTTCCCGTTATCCTCATGTGCCTTATACTTTTTGGAGCATCCTCGTATTCCAAATTTTGACTGTCAGAACCGTTTCCTTCGTTCCTGCTGAAATGTTCTTCTGTGGTTCTGTCTATTTCGGAAAACAAATTCACTCCGAAAACGTAACCCCTTTGAATCAAATAACCCCAAGAATGCATTTCGATCTCGTAGCCGGCCAAAATATCCGGGTCCCAAGTTCTCATCGAGTGAATCAGTTTTTGGAATAAAGAAGGTTCGTCCGGAACGTAAAAGATGGGATTCACGGCCACCCCGGTTCCTTTTAGCGAGTCTTCTCCGACGGCGATGACTCCGGTTTCTTGTTGAAAAGTAGGTCCATCGCAAGTCAATTTGTAAAATAAAGCTCGAATCGGATCGTGCTGCGGATCCGGAAGAAGGTCCCCTCGAGTTTGAACGTGAAGTTCCACCACGAGCATCGTCACGTATTGGTACTGAAAATTTAAAGAAGAAAAATTACTTTCAAATAAAGGATTTCAACCGGAATATGATTTGAAGGCTGAAATTTCAGTTCAACCTCAAACCTCATATCGGCATAACATTCCGCACTGTTAACCCCATCCTGTCTAATGCATTCATATGGATGCATAAGGGAAATCGAGGAAAATCTAAATAAAACGCCGTCCAATTTTGACCAAATTTCTTAGACATGGGTATTTTAGAACGCTTTTCTTGAAATTGAAATCAGAATTTTGATATTTTGAAAAACAAAATGGCGGCAGACCTTTTATTGGCAGAACCTAATAACTCCCCTAGTTATATATTTTTATTTTTAACAAGTAACTTTTTTAAAAAATAATTAGTTCCCCTTGATAACTGCCCATTGTAAGTATTTCTCGGGAAAAACGGTTAGTTGAAACGGATTTTGCGCCTATTATTAGCTTATGGCTATTATGATCCAGGCAATATAAACTAAATTCGACTTGAAGAGTTGCAAAAAAATGTTAAATACAAAAAAGTTTCCATTTTACGTGCAAAATAAGATCCTAAAATTGCAACTCACTGGAATGACTTTAAGGGCCGTTTTACCCCTATTTGAGCTCAAATTTAATTTTTTTTTGTCGCTTAAAGCGATTTTCATGTCATCCTTCGCGTATCCCATAAGTGTAAGAATGCATTGGAATCGGTAATTTGTAAAAATATGCTAAAGGGGTAGCTACAGCTTGTACACTGCTGTGGAAACGATTCTAAATTGTCATAAATATTTAAAAGAGCTATGGGATACGCGAAGGATGACATGAAAATCGCTTTAAGCGACAAAAAAAAAAAATTAAATTTGAGCTCAAATAGGGGTAAAACGGCCCTTAAAGTCATCCCAGTGAGTTGCAATTTTAGGATCCTATTTTGCACGTAAAATGGAAACTTTTTTGTATTTAACATTTTTTTGCAACTCTTCAAGTCGAATTTAGCTTATATCGCCCGGATCATTAGTATAATGGTTTAGAGCTATCAAAAAAATAACGGTTCCTGAACTTTTTCGTAAAACACTAAAAACATCGTTGTAAGGGGCCTTCTTGGGCCCCCTACGTCGAAATAGGCTCAAAATCGGAATCTCTGACCTCGAAAACAATTAGGCCATAGTTTAGAATTCCTAATAAATAATAAATTGAGATTACGGCGTTACATTTAACTCCTATGCACGGATTGCGTATCACTGGGTTGCAAGGCGCCGTACTCACGAGGGATGAGTTTAGGATTTAGAAAAAACATTTGCATCAACCTTATAAATTCAGTCCGGAAGAGTCCAATCTTAAAAATAGGCTAGACAAGAAAGGGTTAAGCTGAAAACTTACGTCGTGAACGGCCTTCGCATTCTGGAAAAACTCGACGGAATCCCGAAAACCGTACGTGTTTTCCCAGGTCACTCCTTGAATTTGGGCACTGCCGTCGGGAGCGTGCCTGGAATCCTCCCAAGATTTTAAATCGCTTTTTTCGTCTCCAAACATGTCTTTAGAGGAAGCGTCCGATTTTTTATCGGACTCCGCAGATAATTTTCGAGGGTTTCCTCAACTTGGACTTCTGCGATGGCTTGCAGTTTGTTTATCAGGGAACGCTTCATGATCCCCTTGATTTTGCTCAAAGGCCCTTTTTTAAATTTTATTTCGGATTCGTCCAAAAGAGGGCTCACCGATTTCCGATTAGGAGTGCTGTGCCTCGGGAAATTTTTCGGAGGAATCGGGGAATCCCCGGATGACTCGTCTTCGAAAGAAACTCTCCTCCTAGACTTGTTCGTCGGAACGGGCGTTCTGCTTTCTTCCGGAGTTGCAGGGGTGAGAGATAACGTCACGTCTTCGTCCGAACCGGAATCTTGATCGGGACTTGCGGGCATAACGATTTTTTTCTTCGCGGGAGTTACCTCTTCCTTTTTCTCGTCCGCATTTTTAGTTTTTACCCATCTAACGACTTCGCTCGGTCGCGGAGGCCGCTTTAAAGGTCTTATAATTATTTCCCGATTCGTTATCAAAACAGAACGAACACTTCGATTTCCTTTCCTCTGAAAATTCAAAAGGGAATTCCGCCTTTCTTCCGTTCCGAAAACGTCCAAACAACACTTGTGAGTTTTCAAGCCCGCTATGGAATAATTTTCTATTCTTAAAAATCTGGACCCGAATTCCATCGGCTTGGATATGTCGTTGGAATCGCTGTAAAAAGGAAGACGAGATGACATTTCAGGAATTCCGTATTCCGCTAAACTGAATTTTATTTCGCGAAAAGTAGGAGGTTTCGATTTCGGAACGAACGTCCCGGGCTTTGTGAATGCCGGTTTCGAGCTAAAATCGCTAGAATTTCTAGAAGAGCCGTAATCGTCGTCGTCGATCAACATCGAACGAGACGGCTGAAAGAAATCGTTGGAGGAAGTTATTTCTTCTGGTAAATCGAGAATGATAATTGCTTCCATTTTTCTCCGTTTCTCAGAGACTTCTTGCGATTTCAAGGAATCTGCCAACGATTCCACTCCAGATAACCGAAAATCGTCGCAAAGGGTGCTTTTTCCCTCTTCTTCTTCTTCTTCTTTTCCTTCATTGTGTTCTTGCAGTAACTGGGTCCCAGATAACTGGAACGGGGACGTGATGTCAGACTTTTCCGACGAATCTTGGGATAATTTTATTGAGTCGTCCGAGTTGACCGCAATGGGACTCCTGTCGGGGAACTTTTGAGTCAGGAAATCCAAGGACTTGCTCGAGTTCTCGGACTCTTGAGATCTAGGCGTCTGCGTGTCCGAAGAATCCGGTTTCAGCGTCACGCTGCAGCTTTCGTCGAAAATATTCGACGCATCGATTCCCGAAAAATTCAAATCAGATTTATAATAAAAACTAACGATTCCTTTATCGAAACCGACTTCGTCTTTTCCCGTCAAATCCACTTCTTCTACTACTCGAACGGGGGGAGTCGAAGATTTGGACGTTTCGTCCGATTCAAGAACGATCCTCTTTTTCCGTTCCATTTGTTCCTCGTCGGAACTACTCATCACCGTATCCGTCTGCGGTATGCTTCGCATCGACAAGGTGCTTTTCAGTTTTTTTTCGATTTTCAATTTTCGGATTCTTTTGGCTAAAGGGATATCCTTTTCGTCTTCGGAATCCTCGATGATGTCCGGCTCGTTGGACGAAATAAATTCGGGTTCGCTCGACCGTCCCGTCACAGGATTTTCAACGTTTGAATCAGATTTTCCAGGATAGGCGCATGATTTAGTCAAATCTTTAGCCGGGATTTCTTTTTCTGGATTTGATCCAACAGTTGGCTGCATCTTCTCTTGCATATCACCCCTCGGCAGTCTCGATCCATGACTGTAATCGACAGGACAAACTGTTTTAAGTCAGTACAACCGTCTAAAAGTTAGTACATTACTTTAAAAAACTAATCGTTCCTACTTAAATTACAACTTGTGTTCAACTTTTTTTTGGAAAGGGATGGGGGAGGACTTGATAATGTTTATTTAGAAAAAAAAAAAAAAAAAAAAAAAAAAAAAAGTAAAATTGAAATAATGTATTATGAACAAAGGTCTCATCCGGACAAAGTCTTTTGAATTTTCAAATTTTAATAATTGCTATCTGCTTCTGTTTCGGCGACATTCAACTTCGACATATTTGCAAAATGCAATATTTGGTAACTTTTTTAAATTTTGGAAAAATAAATTTAAAAAAGGTGGTTCAAGTCCACTCTTCGAGTGCCTTTGGTGTATTTTTTTACTGAACATCTTCCTGGTTCCCTCTTTGATCCCTATACCGATAACCCCAACTGAGAGAATTACACCCCCCCTGCCTTAAAGCAGTTTTAGGTTTGTTGGAAAATAAAAAAATAAAAATAAATAAATAAATAAATAAATTTAAACTTAAAAGGTCAAGAATAAGTTGAGATATAATGTAAAAAGTTAGTGATTCGGAACGATTAAGATTCGAATAAGTCAAAATAGAAAAGAAAATCTTACCGACGGCAGAATCGGAATACGAACTGGATGGAGCTTCCGATAAATTCCTAACCACTTTCCTTTTTCTAACGTTGACAAGGTCGGATTCCTTTCTCCCCGGAGATTTTTTTACTACCACGTCCAAAGGCCTGTAATTCCCGCTTTTCCTCGCTCTCTTTTTGCTAGGAGTTCTAACCACTGGACTTCGAACTTCGGATTCTTCGGAAGAAGAACTATCGTCGGCGGGTCCATCCACGTTATCGATTTCGGTTTTTTTCATTTTTTTTTTCCGGATATTCCGATTCGACTGAAAGTTTAACTGAATCGGTACGGGGGACGAACCTTTCGTGGGAGTCCCGAGGTTGATGGTTATCGAAAGAGGAGGAATTTTATTGTTGGAATTGGATAAGCAGCTGAACGCGGTTAGGAGCTGACTCACAAATTTGACGGGTTCAAAATTAGTTGAAGAATCGTCACGATAGGGTGAGTCATCCTTGGATTCTTCTTCGGAATCTTCGCAAGACGTTGACGAGCTGTCATCGTCCTCGCGTCTTGTTTTCTTAACGACGTTTTGAAAATATTCTTCAAAATCATCGTTGATTTGAGTTATCAAATTCGGATCTACTGCAGGTTCTTTTTTTTTCGGGTTATTTGCTTTGGAACAAAGCAACAAATTATTTTTAAATTCTTTCAAATTTTTCGAATTTTTTTTATCCTCCGCTTTGGAATATGACAAACGGTTTTCGGTGACGCGGATTTCTGAAACACTGCCAATCGACTTATTTTGTTTTTCCACGGATTTCCGCACTTTTTTAACCACCTCCGGAGGTTTTTTTAATTTGATTTTAATTTTCCCGTCGGAAATGACGCTTTCGTAGGATTTGGACGCGATTTCTTCGGAATTATCCGGTAACATTTCCACGGATTTAACTACGAATTTGTTTTTGATGGTTTCGATTTTCGATTTATCGAGCCAATCCCCCGTGTATTTATTTTCCAGAGTATTTAAAATGGTATTTACTTGATTGGAATTTTCCTTTCGCTTCTCGATAAAACCATTGATTAATTTTGGTTGAATCTTTTCGTTGGCTCGTTTTTCCGCGTTACCCCAATCTAGTAAAAATTTATCCAAGGGTTTTATCAAAAACTTATTCGTATTCCTGTTCCCGGTCACCGGTTTGTACTCGATCACCACCATTTCTTTGTTATTTAATTTTTTTAAATCGACGCTCACTACGTCCCCACAGGATTTCACGTATTCCTTTAAAGTCAGAGACACCCTTTTGTTACTTTCGTTTTGTCGAAAATTTTTTAAGGTTTCAATTAGCTTATCACGGGTTTCTTTAACATTTTTTCTCGGTTCTTCCTGCCTGGAAGGTGAATTCGAAATTAAACTCGCGGTGTCGCAAACGGAATCCGAGTAGTTATCCGTTTCGCTGGCCGGAGTCAAAACCGCCGAGGGGGGAGGGACGGTATAAACGGATCCGACGTTGCTCGTCGGGCTCAAGGTCGAGGTCGGAGTGTAATTCCCGTGGAAATATTCTCCGTGATTCGAAGAAAACGGCGTGGCGTATGCATCGGAAAACGGAAAAGCGTATTCGTTTTCGGTTTGATTTTTCCCGGAATCAAGGAGAGGCGATTCCGTCCATCCGTCTGTACAGTCGTTACGCGGAGACCAAACGGAATCCGTTTGTCGAACGCTCGGAGTCCAATCCGACCAAAATGTGTGAGGCGTTTGATATGGAGTTTGAGACGTCGGGAACCCGGTGGACTCGCTCAAAAGCGACATTATGTTTCCGGACCAAGTTGAAACGGATTCGCTTCCGGGGCTCCGATTCGATAACATACGGTCGACCGCTTCTTCGGTTCTTCGGCAGGTATCTTCTTCGCAATCGGAAGAAGAATCTTCTGCTCCGTCGAGTTGCATTATCTTGTCAGCCATGTTTTTCCAAAACTCGTCCTCGTCATCTGTGTCCTTTTTCCTACAAGAAAAATCAAATGAAAATTACTTGTGGATTCTCAAACAAGAAATCAATTTTGAAAAGTCGAGTTTTGAAATTTTTTAAAAATGTTTTAAAATATCACATGAGGAGTATGACGTCTAATGACTTCCATAATTTGAAAAGAAAATGCTTTTTAAATCTGATGTTCTACTTTACAAAAAAATCAATAGAATTCTCAATTGGAAAGCTCCGTTTGATATTTTCGGAATTTCCTTCTTTCTCCTGACATTTCTAACTACCAGAATAAATTTACATTAAAATCCACAAAAATATGAAACTGTTGCAATTTCCAAACAGTTTTTAGTGTGGTAAAGTTTTCTGGCCTGTTTCTTTTTTTTTTTTTTTTTTTTTTTTTTGTTTTCAAAGAATTCCTTAATTGCGAAGAGCAATATTTTGGCTAAACCTAAAGTTTTATGAAAAAAAAAAGCTTTAAAGAAATAAATTGAAATAAAGTTTGAAAGATAAAAAAAAGAATCTAAAAAGTAAAAGAATCAAATAAAACCACAATCGAAACACTTTATTCATACCCTAGACAGGCGGTGGAAAAATTAAAACGACTGACCTTTGATTTTTGCCAAAGAAAATAACTGGAAGGAAAGTAAATATTTATTTAAAACGCACAGGGATTCCTGACCTAGAATACGGGATCGAATACAATCTGCGACTGCGATAGAGGGTTACGAGGAAATTAAAGGAAGGGTACAACCCCATTGACACTGATTTCATGACGGAATGACACAAAACACCTGATTTTATCCTCGAATTAATTTTCTTACGTCGACACAACTTTGATTTTCCGTTCCGAAAGAGTTTAATTAATTTCAAACAAATTTTTAAATGCCGCAATCATTTTTTTTTTCAATTTTCCAAACTATGTCAAACTTTACACACAGGATTAAAAAACGCTCAATTAGATAAAAGTCTTCAAGGACGATTTTTTAGTTAGATTCACCTCCGAAAATCGAAAACAGGAGCGATCGCAATAAATCACAGTCAAACATCGCACTGCGAGTTAATACTTTTCCGCGGAAAACAAGGAATAAATGTTGAACTCACCCTCGCTCGTCGGGATTTGCGTCAAAATCCGGGAGCACGTTTTCGTCTTGGTCCAGCGGCTGCGTCATATCCCCACCGTCCTCTTCTTCGGGCTCCGCCTCTTCGTCATCCCTTTGAAACCACCCTAGCACGCTGTCGGCCTCGATTTTAGCCTCTTCGTTTTCGCTGTCGGTTTCCTTTTCTTGATTCGCGAACATTTGAGACAAAATTTTCCCGTCAATTAATTCGTCCAAATCGGTTAAAATGTTCTCCGTCTCAGACGGACCAGGATCCTGTACGTCTAATACGGAAGCTTCTAGGATCTGACTCGATTCGGGAATTTCCGCGGGGTAAACTTCTTCCGATCTGGACGGTTCACTCTACAATTTTAAAAGCAAAGAATACAAGAATTAAGGAATATTAAGCGACTCAAATCCGACCAAATCGAGTAGTAAAAACCGGAAAAGGGTTTTTTATTTTTGGCAAAGCTAACCGCGGTGTCTCTACATTATAATTTTTTTATTTCACTTAAATTTCATGTTTCAGATTTGAAACATTCCTTATACTATTAGTGACAATTGAAATCCAACCTCAAAGGGCTGACGACTATTGTGTTAAGCTTATAGATTTATAGAAAGAATTTCTCGACACTGCGTTAAAGCAATTCAATGGAGAAAAGGATTTAGAAAGAAAAATCGATTCCCAATACGCCAATAAACATTAAAAAAAACATCGTGATCCAAAGTAAGAAAACAAAGTCGAAGAAATTAATGTTTCGTTTTAATCGACCTGGAATCAAATAAATTATTTAATATGAAAGGGGAGATGTTTATCATCAGCACTTTTCAAACTTGCTAAAAATTTTAAATTTTTCAAAAACTAATACAGCTCTCAATGGTATTGTATCTAGTCGAGAATAGGATTAAACGTTTTAGACTTGCAATTAATACTTCTCTTTCGAGATTTTTCAGTTTCTGTTGCCGAATCATGATCGTATCCTCGGGTTCAATCCTATAAAGGGATTACTCCCAAATGAAAGTCCGACTTTGGTATTCTTCATTTAAAATTTTTAGGTGTTTTGGACCATAAAATCAATTTCTAGACCATTTTTTGCCAAAAAAAACTAACCATTTTATTTTCTTGAAGAAAATAGGTTCCTATTTTTCACACACACACACACACAAAAAAAAAAAAAAAAAAAAAAAATTCCCAACTCTATTTACGTTTGTACTCCCATTTTTTAGTTTGATCCATTGCCTTCACATAAGAGCTTCGTCAACTTTTAAAACATCTGTTTCGATATAAATTTAAGAAATTTCAATCCGGTTCGTTAAAAATTTTAAAAGAACCTTTGACCAATTTTTACGAAATACTTGAAAAAGGAAAAATCGAAAATTAAAACGATTTACTAATTAGTACTGCATTTACATCAAATATTCCCTTTTGATGACAGCCGGTATCGATCGAGATAAAAAATAGATTGTGCAGAAAAAGAAAAAAAAATCTAATTTTTACCCTTGAAATTGACTGTTTTAAATTGTATTGTTCGTTCACTCGTTTAAATTCATCGCATTGTTTTAAACGTTTTTTGGCTTTGGTGCTCGTTCCCATGAATTCATCTTTTTTATAGTTTTCAAACAATAAAAGTAAAAATAATTTTGCAAAATTTCATTTTCTTTTTTTGCGGGAATTTATTGGAATCAGGCAATTGCTTAGTGGATTAATGTGTATTTCCCGACTTAGTAATGCTAAACCAAACTTTCTTTGGAAAAAAAATTTATTTTTTTTCACGCCACAGGGAAGCGTGCAACTTGAAACGAAAGTCAGGAAAATTCCCTAAAGGACCAAAAAATCTACAAATTTTTAATGTCAGCCAAGCTTTTATAAGGCAGTAGTAAAATGGATTATTATGATCGTAAAATAAAATCTCTTTACCTCAAAAACCGACATCGCATACGTTATCTACGAAAAATGATCGTTTTTTTTTTTTTTTTTGGCACTCTATAGGATTTTCCCTATTTTTAAAATCAAGTCGGCAAGCTTTCCAGTCTAGTACAGTCTAGTAAACAGTCAAAAAAAAATTGGCTATAATGATCGATGGCTTTTGAAGCGGTTTCATCGGTGCCCAAAAATAACTTGTAACTAAAAATTCTAAAATGCCAAAATTCAACAGGGTGCCCCATATTTTGAAAACTTTGGAATTTTTTTTGCCGTCAATTATTGTTTTCCTTAAAATTGCAGAAACGAGTTTTTAATTTTACCAATTTTCTAATCTTTCAGCTTTGCGAAGCAATGAAAAAATTTATGGGTCAAGAATTATAAGGAACAGGTAGGGAATGAAACTGAAAAATTTACATTTTACGGTAGTCTGTATGAACAAATCAGCCCAGTTATATGAAGTCCTTGCTAAATATTTTATTTACTGACATTAGGAATCTTTCTGCGTCAAAGAGCAGAGCATGTTTTTAAAATTATCCCGAATATTTCGGTTGATCTTGTGAATGCACGGCTTGCCTTTATTCCCTTGATTCAAAATATATACATAAATAAATAAATAAAATAATGGATTTTTTACATTTTTGTCAAATTCCCTACCTCTATTTGGATGTTCTTCAACTTGATGGCCAAACGTTCCTTATACAAAAGTTCGTTGGATGTGAGTTCCACGTTCGGCCTCGACTGAGTCGATTGGGGAGTGATTTGAGAAGTGCGACCTTTGAGCCTCCTTCGAGCCTTTTCGTCCTCCCATATGGCCAAAAGCCCGGGATTCCCTCCCGCGATTCCTTTCTTTTCCCTGTTGAGTATGTCCTCTGCCAAAGCGTCCAATTCCCACCGAGAACGAGTGATTTTCTTTACGCGATGCGGCAAAAAATCTTCCTCTTTGATATCCGCCAAATATTCTGTCGAAAAAAATAAAAACGACGCCCCGATTTAATAATTCATATTCTTCGCTCTAATTTGTTTTACGTTAAGAAATTATGTAAACTCGTTGCAAAGAAGCCAAAATTTCGAAACGGGAGGCGTCAACCAAACGTATAACTAATATTTTTTTCGCGCTGAGATTGATTTTTTTTTTTTTTTTTTAATCCTTCAAAACAAAGCAATTATATATTTTTTTTCCTTCCGTTTCACCAATAAATTAACTTCACAACACTTAGAAGTACGGGGAAAACTGCAAAAAGCTAATAAAACCCGAAAATAGTTTTATTTGAAATGACGAAATCCCTGTTTCGCTGACGCGAACCAAATAAATTTTCGCACATTAAAATAAGATTTATTCAGTGATAACGGATATCAAATAAAAAAATAAAAAAAACGCAATTCCAAACTTTTTTTTTTTTTTTTTTTGAAAAAATTCATGTTTGTCGAGCCAAAGCCGCGGCTCAACTGACTTCATTCTATCATTCCGCATTAATTTTAAACTGGTTCTGCAGCAGACTCAAATATTTGCAAAAAAAAAAAAAAAAAATTAAAAAAAGAAAAAGTTTTTATACATTCTTATCTTGGGATTTACGACGTCGTTAACACTTTTGTGATGGGGCAACGAACCCAGAGGAAAAAAATGAACCGAAAAGAATGAGCGACGAGCCGATTAATCCTTCGAATTAGGACCAGGGCCAGAATATTAATTTCGATCGAAGAGCTTTTGTTTTGTGCGAATTCAACTTTCCGTCATTTATTCCAACGATCGCGGAATCGCTCCGGGCGGGTTTCTTTATCTCTGGAGTGAACATACGAACCTTCTTTTTTAAATTTCTAATCGGGCGTAAACAATTTCAAAATGAGCGAAAATTCCAAGAGGAAACAAAAAAGATTTTTTTTGACAACGTCGAATTTGAATTTAATGTCAAAACGATTGCTTAATAAGTTCCGAGAGACGTGATTTTAAAAAGCAATTATTTTTGAAATTCCAAAAAAAATTTACAAGTCCAACTTATTTCAACATCGATTTCAAAAAATTTTGCCCGAACCTTATACCTTTGGGGCAAAGCGAGGGTAATTTTTCACAATCCTCATCATGTTTCGAGGCACTTGCCATATAGGTTTGAACTATTTCTGAATCGAATGACGTCAACCTGCAGGATCGAGTCACCATGAAAGAGACAAAATTATTTAAAAATAGAAACGTTTAATAAACAAAAAAATCTCTGCAATTTTTTTTTTTTACAAAGTACTTTTTTTTTCTTTTGCCGTTGGTCGAAAAATAAAGAAGAAATATGATGCGATGACAAGAAGTGTCAAAACATGAAATAATCGTTAAGTTGGATTTAGATCAGAAACATGCTCTATGTTCACTTTTTACGAAATCTAATTTTAAATGATACTTTCTTCCATTTCCTTTTCGATAACAGCTTTCTTAAACATGTTAAAACGCCATTTTCGATGCCCATTAACAACCTCCTCGCAATTTAGACAGTGTTTTGCGCCCCACGCATATTAATAACTTCTTTTTTCGTACAAAAAATCGTTTCGGTTAGTTAAATTCAAAAGGTGAAGATTTACTGCTACGGATAAAATTTACAATTTCAAATTGGCACTTATCGTTTGCTTCTTGTTAGGATTTAAATTAATTAATAAAAATCAAAATGAATTAAACGCTGTCATTTCCTCAAGACCAAGATTAATGATCTCAAGTTGAAAAAAAAAAAAAATCGGGGAAAATATCAAAATAGAACATCAACAAAATAAGGGACTTTTTTACCCATTTATCAATTCATCGATTATTCTTACTTTTACCGTAGAATAAGGTACCTATTACTGGGGCAGAGAAGCAATTTTTGGCTTAATTTTAACCGAAGTTGTAAAAATTTTATCCTGCAATAAAATTCTAAATGCACACACCTAATTATTATAGAAATAAAAAATGCATTAAAATCAAAAATCTTCTACAAACAACTTGGGCGATAATAATACTACAGGGGAAAAAAGTGACTTTCAGGATCCTGTCTTACAACTACGGACTTTCCCCTACAAAAGAAACCGAATTAGACAATTTTCGAACTATTTTTTTTACCCTTTTAATTCTCGTTAAAAATTGTTGGTTTTCTTATGGCAAGGAGTCAAAATGCAGCGGGAGTTGCCAGTTCTGATAGCGCAATTTTCAACGGATGAGCTTCACTCATCGCGGTCCTTTTGAAAGGGAACCAAAAAAAATAATAAAGAGAACTTGATTTAAGCAATTAAAAGAAAAAAAAATATTTGTATAAACACATGCACAACTTTCACTTTAAATTAAAATGAAGGGAAATCCATTCATAGAAAATTTGTCTTACCTCGATTTTCGGGATCCCTCCGATATTTAACTTTGGAGAAATCAATAAAACTCATCCCGTAAATGTTGTAATCCATCATGAATTGCAATGTGTAGGGAATGTGAGCTTCATGAGGTTGAAGCTTTTGACCAAGGATAGCTCCGCTCTGTGAAAAATAAAATTTAAATTTAAATTTAAATTACTGGATCCTAAAGCTTTCGAACTGAACTACTTTATGTCTTTCTAAAGATTCTGGACAAAATCTGTGCTTGTTTCTACAACTTGCAAAATTCTTCACTCCTAATTTTAAAATAAAGGTTTAACCTTATCAGAGTTACATTTAACAAAACGATTGGAAGAGGATTTTCTTAAAAACGAAAAGAACATCCAACTTTTAGTCAATTATTTTCTTAGTATTTAAACTAAGAAAAAAGAGGGGAGGGCGAGGATACATGGAGAGTGTTAATGCTCTTTTTCACTCTCCCCAAAATCGTTGTTTTATTCATGAAAGTTAACTTTTTTTTCTTTTAATTAAATCCTGGTTAAATAATTTTGGCTCAACGCACTGATAGATCGTCATTAATTTCGAGGGATTTTTTTTCCTCCTTATTTTCGGTTAAAAAGATTCAACCTCCGATATTAATAAAAAATGTGAAAGGTTTCGTGTGCCTACGAAAACGAGGCAACGGTTCTTTTTTCAAATTTTACATTCATCTTAAGCTAAAAGATGAATAGAAAGTAAATAAATACTTGGATTGCGTGTGGTCTTAATATTATCCAAAAGATTGACCCACTTTTTTTTTTTTTTTGAAATGTCGATACATTCCAAATGCTGAGAATCCGCCCGCGATTTAAATAACTTATTAATTGTTAAATGTATACTTTTATCCTTTGAAATGTTAATTAAGAGAGACAACACGCCCATCCATCTGCCAAATGACACGACGTTTTGAGTGATCAACACTTGTAGCTTTTACATTTCGCTAAATATCTTCAACGTTTTGGCTCGTTACGATCTGTGGCGTCACGAGAAATTCGTCCTCCAACGAGAAATAAGGGAAAATATTCTGCAGCTGACTGCCTCTCTTAGCTCGTGTTTTCAATTTAGCTTTTTTTTTTTTTTTTTTTTTTTTTTTACGTTCTTTACGGTCTTTTTCCTAATTAAATCTTATTTAGAAATAAAAAATAAGTTTTGTTAGTAAAAATGCTTACCAGCAAAAGGTCCGACGCTTTTTTTATGTGATGAGGATTTAGAAAATATATTTTGAAGAATTGTCGGGGTTTTGAATGATATCCGTATAACGGTCTGAAACAAAAGAAAAAAAGTGTTGATTTTGCCGTAAGATAAAACTGTTCATTTTTTGAGGAACAAATCGGTTCAAAAAAATTAAAACAAATCTTCTATTTAGAAAAAAAAAAAAAATGAACTTGTATCAAACTTTCCAAATAAGGATCAAGTTATATCTAAGTAAATAATCTAAAACAATAAAAAGGTATCACATACATGCCAGAAACTAGAGTGACTTTATGAACGTATCTTGCAGTTTTCTGATTAAGCTGAGTCAAAAGTGCTTGATCTAAAGCTGCAGCAAGCAAAAGAGCATCTCTGTCGGGATTTTCTCCTCCTTTATAAGGAACGTATATATACGGATACACCCCATGAATGTGGACGCAAGTTTTCATACCTTAAAAAAGAAAATAATAATAATAATATAATTATTATTTTTTATTATTAACAAAGCCCAGGAAAAAAATTGTTGGAAATTTCCTCTCTGATAAGAAGTTTAATTTTTGAAAAGATACGTTCTCAATCAGATTTTAACCAAATTTTCAGAGTTAAATCGCCGTATTAACATGTTAGCCTTTATATTTAGAATTATTTTTATAACTATTAGATTTGATTTTAATCATACAAAGATAATAATATGATCGGAGAGGAAAAAGGAATAAACTTTTCGAGCGCAAAAAAAAAAAGTCAACCGAAGAAAATTATCCATCCATGAAATGGAACAAGAGATCTGCCAAGTCGTATTCTAGAATTCGGGGTAAGACAGATGGACTGTATCAGATATAAATAATTTTGTTTGCAATATCTTTTTTTAAAAATATCAATCTCTGCCGCCCCCGCTTTATATTAGAAATCTATTGGCATTTTACGTCGTAAAAATCTTTCTTCCTTCTTATATTTTTCAAATATTCATCCTTTTTTTGCTCAGTATTTTTTTCAAGAAGTTTCTTTTTGAAACGTTTATTATTTTCTAAAAAGTAAAAAATATTTGCAGTTGCATCAAATCACTAGTAAAATATTAATGCAAGTGCTCAGAAGGGCCATTACTACAAAAAAATTTTATTTTCTAAATTTCTTTTCCAATTTAAGATTATATAAAAATCTTATACCGGTATACACAATTCAAATCATCCGCCATGATCGGGTTTCCTTGGCTGTAAGAAAAAAAAAAGGTGGTAAAACTATGATTATGACCTTCTCTAGACGATCATGACCTCCCCCCATCGTTTGAAGCTTCCGTCTCCATGCTTGTCATATTCCCCACCTTCTAATTTTACTTTATCGTCGTCGATTTCCCCCGAATCCTAATTCTGCCACGCTCAAAGATGTCTTCGACTACATTATTCTCTTCCAATATACTTATCCTCCGCGATTTTCATGTTTCTTAGATCAACCGATCGGCTTATTCCTTTTCTACTGGCACGCGTTTAGCTCGCGAACTTTCCCAATTCTTCTCGGCTTTCGATTTTTCCGATCGACTTGACTTGGTCCGATTTCCCTTTTGACTCTAATTTTGTTACTCAAGCACTTCGTATTGTCTTTAGTATACTGGATGGATGGTCATCTCTTTCTTTACCCTGCCTTTAAATCTGTGCTTTGTTCACTGTTTTCAACAACCTGAAACCGATTCGGAAGTCAGTGAATTCTACGGAATTGCGTTCGAAATTTTTGACACCGACGTGCCCACATCCATCTCCAACGGTTGAAGAAAATATCCTTCCTCGGACAAAAAGATGATTACCACGGTCGTCGACGCAGATCGTGTTTTCATCGCTACCAGTTCAACAAAGTCCGTGCCTTTCTAAGGAGTTGCTTCGTCAGATTACCCGTTACTTCGAATCTTCCGTCTTCAAAAAAGCAGAAAAAGCTCCTACATTTTTCGGGAAATTCTTTCGTAACAAGCGCAAAGTTTTTTCCCCAACAACGGCGTCCTCAAATATGTCATACTTTTAACTGACCCTCCACTCCATGCCAGTTTCTTTAAATCCAATGCCGGTTACCTACGACCCCCCTCTTATCAACTTTTCTATTCCAACTTTTTCCTTGCACCAGTGCACCGAATATGAAGTGCCTGCTGCTATACATAAATTAAGAGCAACAAAAACTGCAGGTCCTCATCAAATTCCCCTTTAGATCCTTGCAGCTTTTTCTGCATTTCTATCTTCGCCTCTAACTTTGGATTTTCCAAAAAATTACGGGTAGACATTCCGCCGGAAAAAAATTTCGGAAATTGATTCGAAACACAAAACATCCTTATTAATTAGAGTGTCCTGAGTAAAAAATGTCATTGAACATCAAGGCAGTTAATCAAATCATAATCATAATCGTAAATAGCGATTAATCGAATATTTCTGACTCCAAAAAAACCAAAACTGAAATCAATCGAAAAAGAAGAGAAATCATTGAATATCCGTAACTGAAATTAGAGGTTAAGAAACGGAATTGAAATCAAAATCATAACCGAAATTGAATTCGAAATAAAAAAATCGAAAATCGAAATTGAAATAAGAATTTGCTAAAAACCGTAAATAAATAAAAATTTTTAAAATACTTTTAATAAAAATCATAATCAAAAACAACTGTAAAAAAAATAATAATTAGAAGAAAACAATTCAAAATTTCTAGGAGTGCGCGGTCTCAAATTTGATCTCAAGTAAAATTGATCTTTGTACTGGGCTTTTAGTTCAGTCAAGTTTTATTTCATTGGCAATTTCTATTTTCATATATTTTTACGCCTTTTTTTGAAGTTTTATTTCGGGCCGACAAGTCATTTACTGCCAATTGTGAATTTTTTATTTTCCTAAATTTTTTATTCTGAATTAAAAAGAATTAAACAATTTGAATTTTTTTCCCATTTTTTCCCTATCGTGTGCTTCTTCTGGTACTGGCTGTAAAAAAGGGATAATTTTCTCAAAATTTAGAACAAAGAATGGAAAAGAAAACAAAATTACACGGAGAAAAAAGTTCGGTTCCTGTTACTGAAAGTTAAGTTGGGTCCTGTGACATCTAAACATTTGAGTAGATAATACCGAAAATTTAGTAATTATTACTAAGAGTTCGTAATGATTAATAACGTTTAGTAATAATTACCTAATTTTTAGTATTGTCAACTCAAATGTTTAGATGTCACAAGCCCCAACTTAACTTTCAGTAACAGGAACCGAACTTTTTTTTCCGTGTATAACTAAAAATCGTAATCATAATCGTAATTGAAATTAACAAAAGAGTCAGTGGAAATGGTAACTGAAACTAAAATTTAATTTTTAATGCAACCGAAAAACTGAAATCAAGATCGAAAATTTACAAACTGAAAAGCCAATAAACGTAACTGAAATCAAAATCGAATCAATAAACGTAACGAAAATCTGATATGAAAAACCGAAATTAATCGTATATTGAGCAAAGTTGATAATTAAAATCAAAATCGTGATCAGCTGTCAAGATTTTGAGTTCACACACACACACATCTGGCTTTTACAGGACCTGGAGCCCTATCGCCGCGCTATAAACCTTCTTCCAATCGGGCCTCCTTTGGCAGGCAACTCGCCAGTCGGGCGCTCCCAACCTTCTCGCAACTGCCGCCACGTTATCTTCCCACCTGATCCGTGGTCTTCCTTGAGGTCTGGGACTCGTCGGTCTGCCCTCCAGGACCTGCCGGATATATCTTGACGGAGGTGCGCGAGCGACATGTCCCGCCCACTTGAGCCTTCGGGACTTAATCACACTAGTGATTAAAGGTTGCCCAGTGAGCCTTCGGATCTCGTCATTTGAACGCATCCGCACCCTGCCAGTAGTTGGATCCCTTCTAGGGCCTAGAATTCGGCGTAAGACCTTATTTTCGACTACCAGCAACCTCTCTTGAGCGCGGACGGTAAGACTCCAAGTGTCACAGCCGTACGTGACTACAGGGCGGATTATGGCATTATAAATGCGGAGTTTCGCTCGTCTGGATAAAACCCTACTACGAAGGAGATGGCCTAGCGCAAAAAGACAACGATTGCCACTCTGAATCCTCGCCGCGACCTCAAGTTCAGTTTTGAGTTCAGTAACCATAATCAAAATATCTTAAATCAAAATTCTTATTTTAAAAAAATCATAACTGAAATTAATCAAAATTCAAGCGAATTTCGATTAGCAGCCCTGCCCCTAACCCATGCTTTTCTCTGAAAAATTAAGAAAACTGAAAGCTCTTCCAGATTCACATGCTGTTCTGATGTGGCTAGTTTTGGTCCGCCTGAGGAATTAATCCTCATACTCTCTGATTTTCGAGAGCGTTCCCCTATCCGCCACCTGGGGAGGCGCCCGATGGGGGACTAGCCAAAAACCCCACACGGGTTGGTGGGACAACCCTGTCCCCAGCCACCGAAAAAGATGCCATCCTCCCAACGGCACAAAGTCACCCACCTCGTACGGGTCGACATAAAAATGACGTCCTTTTCATATCGATCCGCACGAGATGGGTGCCGTATGACGTAAGGAGGATTTTATCCTCTAGATGGCTGACTTAAAACTAATTTAAAACTACCCTAAAAACTAACTTAACTTAAATCTAGACTTAAAACTACTTAAAATACTTAACTTATTTATACTAGTTACTAAGCTTAGCTTAAACTTAAATTAAGGTTATACAAATGTACAATGTACGGCATTGGACATTCATACAATTACAATATTAGATATTAGTGACAAGATTGTCTGTACTTTTCGACAATCTTTTGCGCGAAAAATGAACTGGATTCTGTTTTTTTTTATGTCGTTTAACCGCTTTAAAAAATGTGCTAATCGACAGCTTTTAAAAATTATAGGCTGTCTTTTAAAATCCCGTTTTATTTTATTATATTATTTTTTTTTTATTAATAAAAAGATGTGAGGGAGAAATAGAAATAAGAAAAAGATGTAAAGGTAAAAACTCCATTACCCAATACCGAGTATAAAACACCTATGCCCATGCCCATGACCATACCCATTACCATACCATGCCTGTACCAAACTCAAACCTCCTTGATGAAGCTTTTGGACTGCGTTGGCGGCTGCGACGACTCCTCTGGCTGCGACGATTCCTTGGCTGCTCCTGTAAAAACAAAAACAAAAAAAAAAGACAATTAAAAAAGGGGGGGGGGGCTTGGAGACCCTCACAATGGAGTTTATCTCCCGCGGTATGATTGTAATAAAAAAATTAATTATTTTAAACTGTAATGTTATTATTATTATTACTATTTTTTTTAGAATTAATATTTTGAGATTATAAAAAAAAAAAAAAAAAAAATGCAAAAATGCAAAAAAATTTCGGATTTCCAGGCGTAAAAGGTTAGACCTTCCGCATTGGACCGGCCGTCAGGGGAACCATGCCATTAGAGCGAGCCGGGAGCCTATCGGCTTTAACTGTGCATATATGTACAGCTAAGGCTTGCGGTGCGCCAATAACCTCGGACACCCAGTCATCCGAAATGAAACCCTGGAGACTCTCACTATGGAGCTTATCTCCCGCGTAATCCATGATCGAATCGAATAGAATACACAGCCTAATAAAACTCTGCAGCTCCAAGAGAGGGGCTGACTCCTAACTTAACGTTTCGGGGGAACTTAACACTAAACACTTAAAACTAATACCACAAGGCCAGTCGCTGGGTCGATACCTAGGCCTTCTACGATGGGAGACTAAACCTCCTGGTTTATCTCCAAGCCGGGCCGAAAATAATTATTTAAAAAAAAAAAAAAAAATTAAATCCCGTGATTTAAAAAAAAATAAAATAAAGCCCGCACTAAAAATATTTATAAATAAAAAAAAAATAAAAAAATTACGATGCGACTCGTCTGAGAGTCAAAACCCGAATGACGCTAGGAACCTGAATCAAGATGGCGCTTGGATACGTCATGCGCAGACAGGCACGCCCTCTGTAATCCAATATGGCGCCTCAACATTTTAACTGTAAATATCTGTGAATCCAAAACTTTTATTTATTTTTATTTATTTATTTAATTATTTTCATATTTATTTAGTTCGAAAGGCCCTTCTGTCGTTAAGTACAATCTTGTTTTTTAAAAAAAAGTTGAAAAACCTGAAATTATAACTTTTTTTTTTCAAACCACATTTTCCTTTAGAAAAACCATTTTTTAAAAATGACGCGTTTTTTGTATAAAAATACGTAAAATCGACGTTTTTGAATTTAAACAGCCGAATAATGCATAAAAAAACACGAAAATTATCAATAAATTAAGTTGTGCGTTTAGCCGAAGACTTAACAAAAGAGCACTCTAGCGGCGAATCGCAGAAGTTTTTCAAGAAAAGTTATTACAACTTTTTTTTAAAAAAACAAGATTTGTACTTAACGACAGAAGGGCCTTTCGAACTAAATAAATATGTAAATAAATAAATAAATAAATAAGTTTTGGATTCACAGATATTTACAGTTAAAATGTTGGAGGCGCCATATTGGATTACAGAGGGCGTGCCTGTCTGCGCATGACGTATCCAAGCGCCATCTTGATTCAGGTTCCTAGCGTCATTCGGGTTTTGACTCTCAGACGAGTCGCATCGTAATTTTTTTATTTTTTTTTTATTTATAAATATTTTTAGTGCGGGCTTTATTTTATTTTTTTTTAAATCACGGGATTTAATTTTTTTTTTTTTTTTTTAAATAATTATTTTCGGCCCGGCTTGGAGATAAACCAGGAGGTTTAGTCTCCCATCGTAGAAGGCCTAGGTATCGACCCAGCGACTGGCCTTGTGGTATTAGTTTTAAGTGTTTAGTGTTAAGTTCCCCCGAAACGTTAAGTTAGGAGTCAGCCCCTCTCTTGGAGCTGCAGAGTTTTATTAGGCTGTGTATCTATTCGATTCGATCATGGATTACGCGGGAGATAAGCTCCATAGTGAGAGTCTCCAGGGTTTCATTGCGGATGACTGGGTGTCCGAGGTTATTGGCGCACCGCAAGCCTTAGCTGTACATATATGCACAGTTAAAGCCGATAGGCTCCGGCTCGCTCTAATGGCATGGTTCCCCTGACGGCCGGTCCAATGCGGAAGGTCTTAACCTTTTACGCCTGGAAATCCGAATTTTTTTGCATTTTTGCATTTTTTTTTTTTTTTTTTTTTTTATAATCTCAAAATATTAATTCTAAAAAAATAGTAATAATAATAATAACATTACAGTTTAAAATAATTAATTTTTTTATTACAATCATACCGCGGGAGATAAACTCCATTGTGAGGGTCTCCAAGCCCCCCCCCCCCTTTTTTAATTGTCTTTTTTTTTGTTTTTGTTTTTACAGGAGCAGCCAAGGAATCGTCGCAGCCAGAGGAGTCGTCGCAGCCGCCAACGCAGTCCAAAAGCTTCATCAAGGAGGTTTGAGTTTGGTACAGGCATGGTATGGTAATGGGTATGGTCATGGGCATGGGCATAGGTGTTTTATACTCGGTATTGGGTAATGGAGTTTTTACCTTTACATCTTTTTCTTATTTCTATTTCTCCCTCACATCTTTTTATTAATAAAAAAAAAAATAATATAATAAAATAAAACGGGATTTTAAAAGACAGCCTATAATTTTTAAAAGCTGTCGATTAGCACATTTTTTTAAAGCGGTTAAACGACATAAAAAAAAAACAGAATCCAGTTCATTTTTCGCGCAAAAGATTGTCGAAAAGTACAGACAATCTTGTCACTAATATCTAATATTGTAAATTGTATGAATGTCCAATGCCGTACATTGTACATTTGTATAACCTTAATTTAAGTTTAAGCTAAGCTTAGTAACTAGTATAAATAAGTTAAGTATTTTAAGTAGTTTTAAGTCTAGATTTAAGTTAAGTTAGTTTTTAGGGTAGTTTTAAATTAGTTTTAAGTCAGCCATCTAGAGGGATAAAATCCTCCTTACGTCATACGGCACCCATCTCGTGCGGATCGATATGAAAAGGACGTCATTTTTATGTCGACCCGTACGAGGTGGGTGACTTTGTGCCGTTGGGAGGATGGCATCTTTTTCGGTGGCTGGGGACAGGGTTGTCCCACCAACCCGTGTGGGGTTTTTGGCTAGTCCCCCATCGGGCGCCTCCCCAGGTGGCGGATAGGGGAACGCTCTCGAAAATCAGAGAGTATGAGGATTAATTCCTCAGGCGGACCAAAACTAGCCACATCAGAACAGCATGTGAATCTGGAAGAGCTTTCAGTTTTCTTAATTTTTCAGAGAAAAGCATGGGTTAGGGGCCCTAACCAAGGCTGTTAATCAAATCATAATCATAATCATAATCATAAATAGCGATTAATCGAATATTTCTGACTCCAAAAAAGCAAAAACTGAAACCAATCAAAAAAGAAGAGAAATCATTGAATATCCGTAACTGAAATTAGAGGTTAAGAAACGGAATTGAAATCAAAATCATAACCGAAATTGAATTCGAAATAAAAAAATCGAAAATCGAAATTGAAATAAGAATTTGCTAAAAACCGTAATTAAAAATAATTTTTTAAAATACATTTAATAAAAAGCATAATCAAAAACAACTGTAAAAAAATAATAAACCGAAAATAATTTTAAAATTCTAGGAGTGCGCGGTCTCAAATTTGATCTCAAGTAAAATTGATCTTTGCACTGGGCTTTTAGTTCAGTCAAGTTTTATTTCAATGGCAATTTCTATTTTCATATATTTTTACGTTTTTTTTTTAAAGTTTTATTTCGGGCCGACAAGTCATTTACTGCCAGTTGTGAATTTTTTATTTTCCTAAATTTTTTATTCTGAATTAAAAAGAATTAAACAATAAACAATTTGAATTTTTTTCCCATTTTTTCCCTATCGTGTGCTTCTTCTGGTACTGGCTGTAAAAAAGGGATAATTTTCTCAAAATTTAGAACAAAGAATGGAAAAGAAAACAAAAAATTATAACTAAAAATCGTAATCATAATCGTAATTGAAATTAACAAAAGAGTCAGTGGAAATGGTAACTGAAACTAAAATTAAATTTTTAATGCAACCGAAAAACTGAAATCAAGATCGAAAATTTACAAACTGAAAAGCCAATAAACGTAACTGAAATCAAAATCGAATCTATAAACGTAACGAAAATCTGATATGAAAAACCGAAATTAATCGTATATTGAGCAAAGTTAATAATTAAAATCAAAATCGTAATCAGCTGTCAAGATTTTGAGTTCAGTAACCATAATCAAAATTAAAATTCTTATTCAAAAAAAATCATAACTGAAATTAATCAAAATTCAAGCGAATTTCGATTAGCAGCCCTGTTGAACATGACCTAAGTCGAACTGCTGAGGAGTTGTCGCCATATTTTGGCAAAAAAGTCCATTTTTGACCCAAAAAACCAAATTTTCACTTATACCCATACTCAGGCGTTAGTCGGGGAAAATCGGAATGGTGAAATTCGTCTTCTACAACGTCAAAAGTACCTATATAATGCATTTTTGTAACATTCAATTACGGAAAATGCACCAAATTTTCGTTTTATTAAATGCTAAGAAAAAAAAATTGCGGCTTAGGCCCTTTTTCTGCTCTGCGAGACCCCTAAATCGTTGAAAAGAAAAATATTTCAAAATTTTTATTGCGTTTTTGCACTAAAATGAACTCATTTTTCCGTGAAGAGCAAAATCGGAAATACATACTTTTTTTTTTTTTTTAATCACCCTATTGTTTACATGTTAAAATATCATAGAAACATTTTTTTACTCAATTGAATTACAAGTAACAAGCTACAGTGGAGGTTACCACTGTCCGATACTCTTCAATTTCATTTAAATCTTACTCCCACGAGTAAAAATATCAATAAATATTATGTTGGGTTTTGAGTGTGGTTCTTAAACACAATAAACTGACAAATTACACAGTTCTAGAATGTTCCAGAATGTAGTAAAATGTTCAGTGCCGGCTTTACAAGTTTTGGCACCCTGTGCAAACGTCTTTTTTTGCGCCCTGCTTCAAATTTTTTTACATTTACCCATCCCCCAGTTTTATTTTTTATTTTTTTCCCTAATATTAGCTTTCATCTTTTATAATCTTTTTTTTCCTTAATAATAAACGGCAAACAAGCCGTTATTCTTCATTTTGGCGCCCCTAAAATTTGGAGAGTATGTGCATGGGCACGGAAGGCACATGCCTAAAGCCGGCGCTCAAAATGTTCTAGAAAATTGCAGATGTGCGAAATTGAAAAAAAAAAAAGGCCAGGTCCTAACAAATAAGATAAAATACAAAAACCGTTCGATGTATGGACAACGTTTACTATATCGAAACGTTCAATCGGATATAAAATGCATAATTTGACATAATGATAACAAAAGTGATTATACTTTTTGAAATCCCGAAGATCCATTAAAACAAGTTCAAATATTTTTGGAGGGAAATGAACCCGTGATTAAGAAAAACCCGAAGTGGTCAAATCGCAAAACCAACCAAATAAAAAAATTTAACAAAAGTGAGAAAAAAAAAAGCCACGAAATGTAAATATTTTTTCATTCCTTGGACTAAAAAGTGGACCATAAAAATTGTTTTCCTCGGAATAAAAAAATATTTTTCTTTGCAGGTATCGAAGGTAAATTTCAAGACTCGACCAATTACGGCCCTCGGCTTCGCCTCGAGCCGTAAACTTGGTCTCGTACTTGAAATATTTACCTTCGACACCTGTAAAGAAAAATACTATTTCCTTTTGTCTGCACCAAAATGACTTTATCAAACATTCCGGAATGTGAGATAACCATTTTCGCTGACACAGAAAGCGATATCTACTTGTATATACGAAAAACAAAGATAAGAAAAAAAAAGTTTAAAAAAAAATATTCCCGCTTTGTTAAATTTAATATTATACCTTTCGAACGGCTGCCGTTCTGCTGTATGCGAACGTATTTAGACCATAATTTATACAGTCCTTGTCCTTAGTGCCCCCTACTCATATACCAAATTTGGAATCGATCGGTCTCAAATTGTGTCTCCAATCAAAGAATGAAAAATGAGGACAGACGGACGGACGGACATGTGTAAATAGCTTTGGCTTGAAAAGTTACCCCCGGCAAGTGCCGTTCGTTTTTCTCTCCGTTCGATATTAACGGAGGTACCCTTCACTCAAAACCAAATTTAATATACTCTTCTTATGAAATTGAAGAGTATAAAAACTATAGAATTTGGCTTCAGGTTGCAGTACATTTATTTTGTGCGGACTTGAAGTTTAAGCTTACCAAGACCACCCCTTTTCCTTCGTAAGCATCGGCCGGACCCCTTCCCCCCCTAAACATGCTTACGTAATTTATGGACGAGCCCTTCTCACCTTTTTCCTTATGTCCTTTGGTGGTTCCAGGTCTCTACTCTTTTCACCCTCTATTGATGGCATTTCTTCTGTTTCCTTTCAATTTCTTCTGCTCTTTGCAGATAAATTTAAACCTTATCCTCGAGATGTTCCTCCCTCTGATTGCGTGAAATATAGGTTGATCTTAACGCAATTGCTGCATAATTCTCTGTAAACGCTACCAAATAACATACAATGTCCTTCTCTAGTCGTCGGCAGCTCCATGACTTTTTCTATTACCTAGTCAAAAACACGCTTAACCGTTTTGACCTAGGCGTCATTTTGGATCGTCAGCTCACGTTCTCCTCTCACATTGATACCAACGTCAATAAAGCATACAGATGTTCCGATAATTATCGGATTTTATATACAATTCCATAAAAATACGTCGATCGTGACTCGCGATCGGATACGAAAAAACATATTTCTAAATTTTCCGACAATAAGTCTAAAAAGTCTGATAATTCGATAAAGATTGTCTTATCTTTAATTAAAACAAGTAATTTTTGAATTTAAATTATTTTCCTTCTTTCAGACATGGAAAAACATATTACAGGATAGCCGAACAAGAATAAAATAAGTCGGGGTGTCGGAAACAATCAAAATGACTTCAAAAAAAAAAAAAAAAAAAAGCTAATGTATTGAGTTGTTTTTTTGAAAAATAAAAAAAAAAAAATATTTTTGCAGCCCCCTTGTGGTAAAATGCTGGTTCAAAGCAAGTGACTAATAAAGATGTCAAGCGTCAATTTTACTTCTTGATAATAAAAATTTTTGATTAGATATATATAGCAGGGCACTAGACCATTTCTTTTTGAATAATTTGGTCAATTTCTATGAGAAGTTTGATTTGGCAGATTCATGTAAAAAGCATCATCTAATAAAAAAAAAAAGTAATGTCATATGAAAAAAAAATTTACCATTTGCAGTCGGTCCGAAAATTCTGATGACAGGCTCTTGCCATTGCTTCAGTTCTGGGCTCGTGTCTGGCCATAGTTCTGGAATCTGCTTAGCAATGTAGTGATCCACTGTTATGACTCTAACGCTGATCATTTTGACATTAATCTAAAAGTATTAAAATGTAAAAACAATTTAAAGTAATTCAAAACAATTTTCTTTGAAATCTTGAACATTTTGCTCAACAGGTAACACCCATATTCGAATCTTGCAAAAATTTTGCAATGTTCATAACTCATATTCAAATCATGTAAAGGAACCAGATTAGGTTAATAAACACACCACATAAAATTTATTTGTCCATTTAGCCGAAAAGACTACAAAATTCGTAGCAAAGGAAAATGATGTATCTAATTTACTATTAAAAAAGTCGAATACTAACCTGTCTCCTTAACCATATCTGTAACATCAACTTTTTTTCGCATTTACCCGGAAAAATCTTCCTTTGACTCTTAAAGAAACGCAAAATAAATTTATACGAATAACTTTCCGTGATCGGGTATAAATATACGATACAACATAGATATTATACCATTCCTTTGAATTTAGTCCTTTGTAGTCACATGAAATGAATAATAATAAATAAAGAAAGGAGAGTATTTTAAATTTATAATTTTACGTATTAACGGTAAGAAAAAATGTCAACCGAGAAAGATTCCGAAGTTTTGAAGTTAGCTCTCCCTGACCTTTTTAGTAGGGAAGATTTGATTGGAATACTAAAAGCAGTAAGTACTTTTTTATTGATTTTCTTTACCAAGTAGGGTTAAAATGTTTGTATACAAAATCAGATTAAAATTATTTTGAAACTCCGGGACATTAAATTTTTTTTCCTTGAATGTCTAATTGTTATTTCTGTTTTTGAGATAGTTTAAAAGACGAATTTTGCTCCACATGATATTATTTTATGAGAGAAATCAAAACTTCTAAAGAAATTTTTTGTGCAGTGACAATTGGTTTTCAACCTTCAAAAATAATTATATTAACCTTTTCAATATATTGTAAATGCTTCTAGAATATTTTATGTGTAAGTGAAGATTATTTCATATTTCTACCTTGTATTATATTGGGAAAAAATTTTTTTAAAGAAAACAGTAAGGTGAAGACTGCAACACTCGTTAGTTTCTGAGACTACCTGAAATAATTTTGGTTCCTAATTGGAACTTTACGCAATGCAACATTGTTGTATATTGTGATAATCAATTACAATGATTAAGCCTGAGTCAGATTTTTTTAGCGATTTTGAATCACTTAGACTTGAAATAAAACCGAGTGTTTTTGACTGTTATTCGTTTTCTTAATGATCAATATGTGACTTTATTAGTGGGAGAAGATTTAAAAAAATAAAAGGAAATTGAGCAAAGATTTGAACTAAGATCCTGAAAGGTCTTCAATGGATATCAGCCAGTTCAGTTGGGTTGATGAGGGCCTTGCTTTTTGCCCGTTTTATTCCAGTTTGCTCAATTTTCTTGAGAGCAGGGACATTTTTTTCTGCGACAAAATGTTACCCCTGAGTTGCTAGACCTGTGCATAAGACTATGGAACATCCTTTTTGTTCATAATATAGTAAAATTAAGTATTATTATATAGTATATTAAGTAAATTATATAGTAAATTAAATTTCAAGATTTAAAGACTTTACCTTAAAAGTTTTGATTATGAATTTTTTTTTTTTTTTTTTCTTTCAAATCGGTAAAATATCTTAATTCAAAAGGTCTTTAACATCAGAACCTACAAAGTCATATGTTATATTTTTTAAACTACCCAAGAGCTGTTTTATATTCCTCGCTTGACAACGTTTGCCGGGGACTGCTTCAAAAAAAAGGGGGGGGGGGGGGCGGTTATCCTGCTTTCTGAGGGGGCGGGATTTAATCAGGCCACACACACACGCACAAAGAATTTTTCTTTTTCTTTTCTGATTTAGGTGTTGGAAGGTCCAAAATGTCAAGAACTCCAAAAAAATAAAATAAAAAATATTAAAAAAACCATGACCTTAATTTTGGAATCTGTGAGAGTGAATTCAATACTTTGGCGTTCTTTAGAACAGTGTCGAAGTAATAAAAAAGAGTCTGGGTCAATTCCCCGAAAAACAAATCCCCGAAATAATTTTTCGGGGATTTGATTTTCGGGGATCTGATTTCCGCATTTCAAATATTAATAAAATTTTTAAATAATTAAAATAATTCTTTTTTTTACGGGTTCAAAACCCCGAAATTTTTCGGGGATTTGAATTTCGCATTTTAAATGTTAATTTAAATGGAAATGGAAAAATATGGATTTTAAATATGGAAAAAATCTAAAAATCAATTCTATTCAAAATTTTGTCTGAAAAGCAAATCTTAATATCAAATTCCTTTCCTTCCAGTTCAATAAAACTTAACAAAGTTCCAAATTAAGGCCCGACATTCTTTTTGGATTTTTCCCATATTTAAAATCCATATTTTTCCATTTCCAATTAAATTAATATTTAAAATGCGAAAATCAAATCCCCGAAAAAATTCGGGGTTTTGAACCCGTAAAAAAAAGAATTATTTTAATTATTTAAAAATTAAATTAATATTTGAAATTCGGAAGTCAGGTCCCCGAAAATCAGATCCCCGAAAAATTATTTCGAGGATTTGTTTTTCGGGGATTTGACCTGGCCCCATAAAAAACTGGACCTTTGAAAATAGTGCAACAAACTACGAAAAAAGGTTTTCCAAAAAATTAATTTGCGGGGGGTGGGGTGAGTGTCAAAATTCGAATTCTATTGCTTCTGAAAAGTCGAAATTAAACATAAAATCCCTTTAAGAGGAGGCATCATGGACGCCAAAAGGAATGGCTATTTCCTCTAATACACGATTTACGATGAAAAAAATCCAAATTTTAGGTATTCAACGAATTCTTCTGGTATAATCAGGAATTTTCAGTGCAAGCTCCAACGGCGGAAAAATAATTAATTTCCAAAAAAATTGCGATCGAGAAACTTTGATTTTGTTTGCTTGGAACAAGTTGAAACTTGTACCAAAAATAAAATAAAAAGTCAAATTTGATTTTTTCCCCCGTAAATGGAGCCATTCCTTCCGGTATTCCGGGAAGCCTCCTCTTAATCGGTCAGCAAGTTCGCTTTTCCATTCCTGATGGCATTTTTTTTTTTTTTTTTTTTACCCCATCGGTATTTTTGGGTTTTTAGACTTTATTAAAACAATAATTGGCCGAATTTCGTTTTCTTTTGCCTCTCCATTCGGGAGAAAATGAGATCCAAAAAACGAGCGTTACAGTCTGACTGTGTGATTTTAGGTCTCCCTATGAAAAAATCTGAAAATTGGAAAAAACAAATAAAATTTGGACCGATCGAAAGACTTTAGCTCCATTCGTAATATCTCCATTCGTAAATAGAAAGGAAAACGAAGATGATATATTTCAATTTTTTTATTATCCTTTAAACTACGAGTCCGAAAAGAAAATTGCACAAAAATAACCCAGAATGAAAAGTGTTTGGCAAGTGGCAAGTGAAGGATTGCATTCAAGTAGGAAAAATGTTTATCAATCGGAATATTTGCTAATTTTCTTTAACTTTCTTGGATTTTGCCAGTTCTCTGCATGATATGAGATTTGAAATGAAAAAATTCAAGCGCCAAAATCATTTGTCCTGGGTAAACCTCCGTCTTTTTCTGCTTTTCCATTTGAAATAAAATTTCTGAATTTCCTGATCGTGAGATTTTTTTTTTTTTTTCTTGGATATCTTCATGGAAATCTACGATTGCCAACTTCCGTGGAACTGGTTATTCGTATGTTGTTGAAACCGAGGGGTTTCACTCTTCTTCCATTGGGCGAAAGAACGATTCTTCGTTTCAGAAAGAACGATTCAAAATTATATCCCTGGAGGAGAAATATGTTGAAAATGCAACTTTTTAACCAAAAAATGTTATATCGAAAATAGGAAATGGTCTTTCCGTTCCATCTCGGTTAAATGAATGTTGTCCCTCTTTGCAGCTCATACCAGATTTTTTTTTTTTTTTTTTTTTTTTGTTCGGAATAAACGTGAAATGTATTTTATTCCCATAAGATGGGGGGGAGACGCCTTTTATCAAATTGGTTGTCGTAAGAAGAAGCTTTTAACCCGATGAATACTATTTCGACCGGGGGTTCTTTTTTTTTTTTTTTTTTTTCCAGAGAATTCCACGTTTACAAAACTTGGAAGCTGCGCCGAAAGAAAGGCTGGTTCAAATATTTCGTCAAATGATTCTGCCGCTTCCGCAGAGGCTTTACCGGACCAACCGACGAGGCAAAATTTTAACGTCGCGCAGGGCGAAAGCAGGGCTGGAAGCGAAACCAAGACGAGAGGGGGAAAAACCGAGGTAAAGGGCGGAGACTTTATTTTCCATTGGGCGTTCTTTCCGACCCGAAACTCCTCCCGGTTTTCCTCCAGAGATTTCGATGCCGTTTTTTCATCCAAAATAATTTTCCAAATTAATGTCGTTATGTTTTTAGCTTTCAGACTATTGAAAAAATTTCGACGAAACGTCCATCAGACGAAAGATTGAAACCTCCTCCAGATTCGTCGAGACCTGCCAAAATTCGCTTATGTTCCGACAAATATGACGACAGGTATCTTTTTTTTTTTTTCGCTTCACTTGTACTGTACAATCCTCAATTTTCGAATTTTTTTCGAATTCATCAAATTCAGGAAGCAACGTAACTCGACTGCTCCGAAGAAAAAGTCCCTATTTTTTTTTTAGCAGTACAAGAACTCCCTATCTTTTTTTGGACAGTTGAAAAACTCCCTATCTTTTTTTTGACGATTTATAAAGGGTCTGTTTAAATGGTCATTGCTATATACGATAGATCGTTTTTGCACTAACAAAAAAAAGATAGGGAGTTTTTCAACTGTCCGAAAAAAGATAGGGAGTTCTTGTACTGCTAAAAAAAAAATAGGGACTTTTTCTTCGGAGCAGTCGAACTGGCTCGTGTTATTTAAATTAAAAGGAGCTGTATTTTAACAAAATTAATCATTTTTTGATATGGAAAACAGTCTTATCTAGATTTTTCTTTTCCATTTTTCTTCAAGGTATTTAAAAATGCTGGATAAATTCCCAGCTTCACAAGCAGTTCTAAGCCATAATGCTCTGTCTCCATTGGCCGATGAATTAAAAAGTGCAATTAATTGTACAGTACCTCCGGAAATTCTGTATATTTTTCAACTCTTTTCTTCGGCTACCAGTTTTATGACTGTTTTGATGATTGCTTTTCGAGGACCGAAAATAGATGGTATTCTTCGTTATTTTTTTTTTTTTTTTTTTTTTTTTGTAACACAAGTTGCCTATATGTGTTAGCTTATGTGAGCCCGTTTTCCCGATACCACCTATTAATCAAAAGGAGAAAAAAGTTAAAAAATATACAATATTTCCCATTACCATTAATTTATTGGCAAACAGAGACAGAGCATTTCTGTACGTCAGAGCCAAAAGGTTCAATATGCAAATTAAAGAGGTCCGCTAAACGTCGTTTACCCATAACAAACGGCCATCTTTAATTTGCATATTGAACTTTTTGGCTCTGACGTACAGATTTAAATTAGGCCTAATTCTATTTCGTTTCCATAAATGTTTTGCCATATTTTTCTCCACTAAAATAACTTTCTAAGCATCTCTTTAAAAAATTACCTTTTTCAGAAGAAACCTTTCTTTTTAACAAGTTTTTGACAAAAAAAAAAAAAAAAAAAAAAAAAATGCTTTTAATTTTCAAGAGGTATTTTGAAAAATTCCTCGAGAAAGGGCAATCTTTTGAAATAGTAATAAATTTTTTTTTTTTTTTTAAATCTTGTATGAGAAATACTGCTTTGGTAGAGAAAAAAAAAAAGAAAAACAATTTTTTAAATGTTCGTTTTTTAGACATTTTTGGGAAAGCCGTAACTCGCCAAATAAATATATAAAAAACTCATCTTTTTTCCCGCCTGAATTTTTTAAATTGGACAACCTTGAGGTCTTAGTTTCATTTTTTCATAAGAGTTTTGCCTTTGAAGATTTCATACTAATGGATTCGGTGTGATTTTCCGTTTTCCTGACTTATGATGTTTGGGACATGTAGATGAATGAACCAAGTAATTTTTTTTCTGTTTTTTCACATCTAGTGATTTATCGAAAATAGTTATAAATGAGAGAAGAAAGAGCAAAGAAAAGAGGGAGGTTGAAAGCGATCGTCACATAAGATCAAATTACGAAACTAGCTCAAGTAGAAAAATTGTTTTGAAAAGATCTTCCTCTTCAGCGACAGAGGTAAAATGGAAAATTTTGAAACGAATATCATTTTCAAATGACCGAGCAATCCTATTTTTTTAACAGAAACGATCTTCTCCTCCGAGATCGTCGGAATCGTCATCAACGAAGAGGCAAAAAACAGCCATCAAGTGGCCCTAAGACTGATTACCGATTATAGGAAAATAAGTATGCTTAACATGTGGAAAGGGATCGATCTCGACGTTATTGGCTCTTGCCAAATCTATCGTTTGCTTTTTACGCGAGAGGCACTCGAACCGTTGACCTTCCGAATCGCTCTACCTTGTGAGCTAACTCTGGCTCTCGTCCAGCTTGACTGAACTTAGGTTAAATGAGTCCTACCGTAAGCTAGCTGCGCGCTTAATTTTCTGTTTTCTTATTGTAAGCAGAACGAAATCAATTTGCCATTACAGATATTTATTGAAAATGAGAATCATTGAGCTTGTAAATGTGTGAATTATATTTTAAATAATTTTACTTCATTTTTTAAAAAGAAAGTTTTTTGAAACAAGCGTTTATAAATAAGCCTAAAATCCTCTCAAATATCATCGACAAGATTTTAAACTTTGTCTCTACTGTTTTTATCAATCGAAAAATGACTTTTCATTGAAAAAATATAAGGCAAAGTTATCCATAATGGCGTAGAAAGATAATGCTAGGCCATAGAGAGGCCCATTTTTGAAATAGCCTAATTTTTTGGTGATTATGAATTTCCTAAAGCGAAATGCCTGAACTCCTTTTTACCCCTGCCTGATCGATCGGTGAAAAAACGTCATTGTGATCGTTTTCGAAAATTATTGTTATCTTAGTGTATTTTTTATTTAAGAAAAAAAAAAGAAAAGATATTAAACTTTTGCGACTTTACGATGGGTGGAAATTGTAGAATTTTTTGCAAATTACATTCAAGAGACGGCACAAAGTAGTAAAATTGTGAAATTGTAGCAGGATCTAATTTTTTTTTTTTTTTTATCGTTAAACATGGTTTGACCCAAAATGTTGCAACCCTTAAAGGACTTGCCCTCACATCCTTACGCATATTTAAAAAAGGATTATAACAACCTTTTTCATTGGTTATTCTGAAACGAAAATAAAAATAAAATAGGGCTTCGTGATGATGTCTCTCCGCGAGTATTTCGGATCCGTGTTGGACATATCGATGGAAGGGTTCAAAATCGAGGGACAGCAACATGTGCCGGTAATTTGTTTTTTTACATGCATTTTGCGTGATTTCAATTTAATGATAATTCTTCTACTAACGAATCCTTTTATATTATGTTTTCCGCTTTCCCCTTTCCAAGTTTGACTTTTAAAAAAATACATATGAAACCGTATAATTCGACCCGGTTAAAAGACAAGGTAAATTTTAGGAGAAAAACAGAAGAAGAAAAAATGCTTGGTTGATTTAAATCTAATAATTTAATAAAGTACCATAAAGCGTAAGCCTTACATTCAGCATTTTTTTTTTTTTTATTTGATTCAAAACCACCAAGCCGTATCACTTTTTTTTGGTAAATTATAATTTTTTTTTTTTTTCAAAGTATAATACAAATTACAATCCAATTACAGTAAAGAAAAGTTTAAATAACATTGTAAAATGCTCTTCAACTCTAATGCTCCATCTAGTTGGTAAAAATAACAGAAACCTTTTAAATTGCTTTTCTAAATTTCCTTAATGGAGCACAAGAATTAACGCCAAATCAAAAACAGAACGGATAACTACATCATTCAAAAAAAAAAAAAAATTATCACGATTTTAATAATAATGTCTTGGAACTTAAGCAACAAAGGGGACAAAACATCGAATCAACGTTGGGTCTAGGCGAAGGGTTTTCGTACTCAATGATGACTTGTCAAGCATGGTCATGTTCTGTGACGACTCTGTAACCTTTTTGACGTCGTTACGACGCCAAATATTTTGTAAAACCCTCCCTGAAAATGACCCGGTCAGATTTCAAAGGAAAAACCCTTCGTTACCGATGTCGTCAACACCTCGGAAATTGTTGCTCTGGGTAAATATTGTTGGAAACAAATTTATTAATTTCCGGGCAAAGTACACAGATGGCATAGTACAGTACATTTAAATAACTAGTCCAAGAATAAAATTGAAAATTCGAAAAAACATAACGATACACTTTTTTAAGTTGACATCAATTAATTTTAACAATAAGAGCCCGGACGATTATCAAATAAGGTACTTTTTTCTTCATTTTTTCTAACACACTTTATTTCTTTTTTTATTTTTTGTGAACCTGCACAAAAAATTACGATGGCAAAAACACGATTGGAAATAAATAATTTTTTTAAATATATAATTTCACTATTATTTTTGAGGATAGCGTTAATTTTTTAAGCACCGCATAGCGCTAACCAAATTTCAACCATGCATTTTACATTTATATGACATTTTTATGAAGGCACGATTAACCATTTTTACTAGGCTTTTTTGAGAAAGTCCTTATAAACAGGACATCCTTTAAAAACCCTACATATATATATATATTTTTTTTTTTTGACAAATTTTAAATTTTAAATACTTTTTCAGTTTTGTTTCCAATAATCGGCTGTACCTATATTTTTTAAAAATTGATTTTATAAAAGTTGTTAAAATGTTAAATTCGAATCGTCAAATCAATCATGTAGTTATTAGTAAGTTATGGGTTAAAATTATCATAAAAAACGGTGAAGCCGCCGTCCATTTTGGGTGAACAAAAACGAAATCCCGATATAAAAATTAAGAGAGTTAAACAAAAGTCGGAATCTACGTTTCGGCCTTTTTAACACTCCGAAGTCGAAACAAAAATTCGATCCCGTGCCATCGATCGACTAGATACAAAAAAACTAGCATATTTTATAATTATTGGAATATACTTTAAAAAAAGGCTACAATAAACAACCGAAAAAAAAAATTAAAAAAAGAGAAATATCGTTTCAGTCTTATTTAAATTTTTTTAAATATACAATTATCGAGTATTTTAAAATGTTTGATGACACGAAATTGAATTTTAAAATTAAAATGATAATAAATGGCATTTTTCAGTGGTTTCCAACCTCAATCTCTCAATATACTCACTATACGTTAAGCTTCTTCGTCAAAGTGGCTAGTAGCCTTATTCGAATTTTCTTTTAAAAATAATGCTCAAGCAATTAAATTAAATACACGGAATGCTTTTTTTTAGTTTCATAATCCATATAAAGTCGAATTTATACAACGTCAGACTCCTAAGAACTGATAATATTATGGCTAAGCACTCACACAATTTTCGATCCTTAGTCGAGTGACTTTTCTTTGCCACAAAATTCTTTATAAACCATCTGATCGACTTCAATCGATTTGGGGCCTTTTACGTCACAATTTTGGAAATTTCAACCCCCCCCCCCCCCCTTCCGACTCCATCAATTTTATCTGATTCTTAGGTTAAAATCATTTTAATACAATCAATCTGAAAGCTCAAAAATGGGGAAAGTCAAAAAATTGTGAAAACCATACGGAAAAAACTAATAAAAAGGATGGAAATGAATCATTTGTGGTTTTGAAAATATTTTGGATTCAATTATTCGTTCATTAATAACAATGTTTTTTTTGTAATAAATCTTTCAAAGTTCAAAGCCAAGCATAGGGCGAAAAATTTACTTTTTTAAACAATTAATAATTTATTTAAAAATCCTAAAAAACAGAAAAATCCGATATCTCTTTTGTAGGGTTTAAATATCTTCAAAAGAAAATACTCTCGAGAGACTCGAACCAGCATCATCGTAAGCGTTATGAGTATAATTTCCTTGATTTTAATGCACACTTGCACTTGGTTATCGAGGGCTTAATATATGTCACGGCGCTTTCAACGTCGTACTAAGCGAATCTTCCTCTTAGCAAAACCTTTTTCTTCATTTTTTTTTTTTTAAATACAATTCGGGCTTCGGTGGATCCCTAACTTTCGGGTAGGACCTAAGACATGAAAACTTTTCCCCCGAAAGTGCTGACATAATTTTTGGATGGTCCCTTTTGCATTTGCATAGTTTTCTCTTACATTCACAGCGATGAGCTAACAAGTCATTCAAATCGGTAACATTAAATAACAAAATTCAATTTTGGCATTCAACGCAAGCTCCGAATCTTTTTTTTTTTTTTTTTTTTTTTTTCTTTTACATATTTTTTTAAAAAAAATAAAATCTATTATAATTTAATGAAAAACCTAATGTCTACCTAATAAAATTTTCCACTATTTTTCGGAGGAAAGCATTTTTAAAATTAGGACAATTACAGATTTTAACAGAAAAATTCCCATTTTTAAAACTTTTTAAAGAAGAAACTATCAAACTAAATCGCGTTGTAAATTTGTTCTTTTCCTCCGTCGGAAAAGTCCACCTAGCCTAACCGTTCATACAAGGAAATAACCCGATAAGATGTTATTTTACCCCTCCCGCCAAACTAAGAAGGAAAGAATGAAAAAAAATCTGGTGACAGTAAAGCAGCTCATCGATCATCAAAATTGGAAATTAGTCAACAGGCAAATCTTTCCCCCACGAGATTTATTTATTATTACTTTTTATTCGTTCCAGATGAGTTTATATAAGATTATGTAAATTTGTATGGATAATAGCCCTAAGAGTTGTGATCGATATGCACAAAACATTACAATGAAAACTAGTTTTATATAAACAACTACTTTTTGAATTTTTTTTTCTCCCTAAAATTCCTGAGCAATCGCTTTTCCTCGATTATTGAATTTGCACCGAGGAATCGGGCTGCTATTCAAAATTTAATTATCGAAAAAAAAAATTCCGTTCGCACAGGGAAAAAGAAAAGTCGTTTATGAATATTCATGTGAAAAAAAGTAAAAAAAAAAAAAAAAAACATTTTTTTTTAAATCTTCGGTAGCCCAATTCCCACGATGCTTACATTCCTGCCTAACGACATCTACGACTTGATTTTATTATTAAACGTTATAAATTAAATAAGTCCGATTAATCCAGCAGTTCACGCGTTAAAAAAAATTAATATAAATAAAATTAAAAAATATTCAATTAAAATTATCGGGGCACTTGACTGATTTTTCATTTAATCAAAAAACGTTTTTTTATACAGGCGTTTCGTGATCCGTTTCTTCGATGCGTCCTAATCTCCAAGCGTTCGGATCGGCAGCTGCGACAAAAAATTTAAAAAAATAAATAAATAAATAACTACATTATAAGGAATAAGAAACAGAGGAAGAGATTTTCCTTAGTAAAGCGTTTTCAAAAGTGAAGAAAATTAAAAAAAAAAAAAAGAGGGGAGAAATTCAAAGATTAGAAAGTAATTTGAAAAAAAGAGCAAATATTTAATTATTCCACTAAGATGACGAAAAAACTTCAAACGACGGAAAAATTGAGAAAACCAAGTAAGCGTAAATTGTACATTTAGCCGTTAATTCGATTTTATAGCGCCCTTACATCTTAGTTATTTCTGGGCCAAATAACGCTTGATGATGGAAGGAAGGAAACGGAACCCAAATGAAACCTCAACTATCCTGTTTAGTCGCACACAATTTTTATATACAAAAAGAGAGAAGCCCCAAACGGAACTTTTAAAAAATATTTTTTTCATCACTCGGTAGCTGTGCTTTGTGATGAAAAGTAGCTTACAACACAAGAACTGCAAAAGAATTACCCGTCGAAACCTTTTCAAAATCGGCCTCGACGGACAATTTTTTCTTTTGCAGCTCTTGTGTTGTAATATACTATTTCAGGATTTGCCAGGACTGTGAAAAACTCAAAAAATAATTTTTGGAATATCCAACAACCGGATTATTTCTATTCTTCACTCGAATTGCTTGCACTTGATCCGAAAAAATTGTTTTCCTTGGAAGGGACAAATTTTAATAGATTCTTTCGAAAAAAGAATCTTGAAAGAAAATTTTCCCGACGGAATTCCAAAGAGCAATATTTTTCTAAAAGAATTGAAAGATATCTTGAGAATTTGTGTCTTGTCTCAGTGTGCTTTTTTTATTTAAATTTTCTCTTGAGCCGACTCTACTTTTTCAGAAATAAAAACAATGAATAAATAATAACTAAGCAAGATAAAATTTGAAAATAAAAATAAAATTTGAAATCGAAGGCATTGTTCAATTTATTGTCAGGTGGTAAAAAGTTGCATCTTACCTAGATGCAATTTAAATAATTTAAAGCTAATAAGTTTTGACGCGATAAGAACAATGCGTTAAAATGGTATCTTGTACATATTTCAAAATGTAATCGTTTTTAAAAAAAAATTCAGCTATGGCTTACAGTCAAAACATTATTGCGTATCTGACTTTAAATTTAAATTACCAATAAAAATTATCCCATGTGTCGTCCGCAGCTTGAAAGCTCTAAAAAGTCAGAAAGTCAGTTTTTGAAAAAAAGGCAATATTTCGACCCACCAATGAATTTTTATATTTTTTTATGACCGAAAGAAAGCGCCTGTGCTTTTCTCGGGAAATCGACTTCAAAAATACTTTGACTGTAAGATTTGGTAACATTTAGTAAAACTTACCGCAGTAATAATATTTAATCCTAGGCATACCTAGAGAAAAGAGAGATATATATTTACAATATCATCTAATCTAATTAAGTTAGTAAAAAAGGAGGTTTAAAACGAGGTCAACTAATCCAACCTTTTTCCACGACAGTTGAAAAAGTTTCAAAAATGATTAGAATTTCACGAGTCACTTACCCACATGGCACCATCTAAAAATGCGGAACGAAGTTGATCTTTCCGGAAAAAGGGAATTAAATCAAGCAAAGGATCATTTCACGAGTCATGTTTCATTCCATAAGGAAATTAAAAAAAAATTTACGTTAAATTACATATAGGTGGAAAACTTGTGGTAAACATATCCGTCCCCTCGATATTCCGCAATAACCGACGGAATAAATCACCCGTTGGACGTAAAAAAAAAAAAAAAAAAAAAAAAAAAAAAAATAAGAGAGAAAGAAAAAATAGCAAAGAGGCCCTTCCAACAGGGAGTTTTCATTATGTAATGATTAATGAAACGGTTTTATGATACACATATCCGAGGAATGGAATGCAGTTATGTACATTTTATACATGAGTTAGCAAGGCACGGTCAAAGCTTCCCTTTCACCTCGGAAACATGCTTCTTTCCAACCCCTTAAAACCCATTCCACCCCGTGATTTCTAACAAAACATTCTTCCCGAAGTTATGAATCTTTGCCTCAAAAAAACAACAAAGAAAAAAAATTGTTATCTCATGTTATTAATTTATATAATTAGCTTTTTAAGCATTTTGTCTAATTTCGAGCCTGACTTTTCTTTTTCATTTTTAGCACGTTGCATTCAATCGGTCCTTTTACCATTTCACAATTTCACAATTTTTTGTCGATGCCCCTTAAAAGATTTACCTCGTGAGCAAAATAAAAAAAAAAAGGTCAAAGGATTTCTTACCTTTATCAGGATCGATATCCCAGGACGGTTAAAACACAGGGATGCGATGCCGGTGGCATTTTATCGCCATCGGCATCGCTGCCGGAATCGGAATCGGTAAAAAAAAAAAATTCGGAATCAGCATCGGCATCGGAATCGGTTAAAAAAAAAATTCCGGAATCGACATCGGCATCGGAATCGGCGGGAAAAAATTTGCCAGAATCGGCATCGGCTTCGAAATCGTTAAAAAAAAAAATTCCGGCATCGGCATCGGAATCGGCGGGAAATTATTTGCCGGAATCGGCATCGGCATCGGCATCGGCATCGGCATCAAGTATTTCACCAAAGAAAAAAGAAATGCGTTGACAGCAATAAAGAATTTTATATTTAAAAGAAAACATAAAAAATTTGAAAAATTTAAAAATTTAAAATTAAGGAACAGATCCTTTGCTTTCGTACTTCATCGAGTTGGAAGCAAAAAAAAAAAAAAAAAAAAAAAGTAATGCAAAAAAATTTTTCGTTTGCTCAGATATTGATATTGAAAATGAAATTTTAGATCCGGTCGTCCATAAAACAAGTGATCATTATTGTGGCCATTTTTTACCCCCTCCTACCCCTTGTTAGCATAGGTTAGCATTTCGAGACCCCCCCCTAAAATTACATTAGATTTCGGTTACCCCCACCCTTAAAAATTAAAAAAAAAAATTAATACTAAACATTTTAAAAAATATGAAATTCTTTGGAACTTAAATTTTAATCTTTTTTTTTTCGTGGAGTCGGAATCGGCGGAATTTTTGACTCATTTTTGAAAGCATCAGCGTCATCGTCGAAAAATTTTTTTTTCACTAATCGGCTTCGGCATCGACATCGACATCGGTTATTTTTTAAAAAAAAAGGATCGACATCGGCATCGACATCGGTTATTTTTTTAAAAAAGGAATCGGAATCGGCATCGGCATCGAAATTTTTTGCGACCCTTGGCGGCCGATGCCGGCATCGGCTTCGGCTTCGGCATCGGCATCGCATCCCTGTTAAAACATGACAAGGGCGACGTCTACAATTCGAGCAATTATCTAAACAAAAAATTTGGCACAAAGCACAAAAAGAAAAAAAATTTTAAACAAAAATCGCATGCAATGGCAAAGAACGGGCTTTGGGCTTTTGGAAACATGACTCGAGAGTCATGTGCAATCGATTGCAAAGCGCGTGTCTGTACTAACATCGGTATTAAAAAAAAAAAAAAAAATTCAAATGCAAAAAAGCAAAATTGACAAATCCCTAAGATTTATGTTTTAAACGACCGTCCAAAAGGAAAAACGCTCTCTTGTTAAACCTTTCGTTTTCGTTTGCAAGGGAAATCCTCTAAAACGGAAAACATGAAAATACCCAACATTTAACCAGAAAAAAAAAAATTCCCCCTTCATAATTAAAAATATTGTTAAAGACTTCAAATTTGGAGAAAAAGATATTGGCTTTTCCTAAAAATTCCCCATTTATTTTTCAAAAAAAAGGAAAGATTTCTTTTTCCTTATATAAATGGTTAAAAAGCCATGTCATTTGATTTTAGTGAGAAAAATATAGAAAAAGGGGGAGGGTGACTTTTTCGTAATCCAGCACCACCGAAACAAACTTCCTTACTTTTAATTAAACGAAAAGGAAGTGCAAAAACCCCTGCATTTTTATTACATTTGACTTCTTTTCGTCATTTATCAGTCGGTTAATAATATGTTTTATCTTTCTATTTTCCCCGCGCGTTAAAAAGGAAAAAAAAAAAAAAAAAACTTTTGAAAATGTGCGTTTCAAAGAATCTTAATTTCTCTTTTATTAGGTTTTCTTTAATTAACTTTTTTTACTTGAAAATGGTGGTGAAGACGTTTCCTAGCGAACCGACATTGTTTATTGCTTAAAGTACAGGAAGTGAGAAAAAAAAAACGGTTTCAGCACCGTAAAAATGATATTAGAGGGTCGAGATCTTTTCCATTTGGTTAATGCCTTTTTGCTTATTTGAACGGGAAAATGCGTTTACCGCATGCAAAAAAATAAATAGTGAAACGGAGTTAATTACCTTGAAGTTGCCTGTTAATTAAAGCCGTGATACCGGGGCCGTCCCCCGGTTTTTTGACTATCAACATCGGTTTATCTTCTCCGTCCTCCATGTTGGGAACGTGGCCGTTGTTGCTGGCCGCCATCGTTTCGCTCACCTGGGAAATTCAATCGGATTCATTAGATGATCGGCCGAGTTTTCTTGGAAAAGAAAAAGGGATCAAGGACCGAAAGACTCGGGAACCGGGAGGAGCGGTCCGAAAAGCTCCGGGTCGGTGGGATGCGACCCATAACCTAAATTAGACCGGAGGTTTTATACTGCAGATCACAAAGAAAGACGGGGAATTTTCCTCTCCTTTATTTATTCCTTGGCTTTTCCCTCCACGCCACTGTAGGTTACATGCTGTGTTAAGTTGCGTGACGATTTTGATTAGCGAGCAAATCGTTTTTTAACATCTTTCGATAAAAAGCATTTAAAATTTGTTAAAAGCCGTAAAAAAAAAAAAAAAAAAGGCCAAACCGAAACGGACCGAATGTCATCCAGCTGGAAGAACCAATCAAAGACGACTTTCCCGTCAAAACATTCAATTAACCCGATCCAATTAATTTTAGAAAAAAATAAGATGCTCAAGATGGATAATTAATACACCTTTTAGTTTTTTTTTTTTTTTTTTTAATTATTTCCTTTCTTAGAAACCGTTTGATTGGAAAAAAATAATTTGATTTGGAATACTCTTGAAAAAGCTAATTAAATTTTAAAAAGGGAAAATAAAGAAAAAAAATTGTCAATGACGGTAATTTTATTCCTTTATTTTCAAGGATTCGGATTACAGTTTAAGGAAAAAATTAAAAAAAGCTTTCAAAGAGCAATATTAAGTGCGACAAGGAAAATAAAATTAGAAAAAAAAACTTGCAAAAATATATAGAAAAAAAAGTAAATAAATAATTCGAGTCTGTACATTTTTCTTCTTTTCCAACAATAAAAATCGAATTTAAGAGCTCGAGACGAAACCCAGGATAATCGACTGATTTCTCGGGAAAAAAAGAAGAACTCCTTTATTTTTGTAAAGGTAAAATATTTTCTTTAGAATTCAACCTTTCGTGGCTTGGCTTAAAACATAGAAGGCTTGTGTGATTGTTTCCCCATTCAAATAACGGAGTCATTAACATTCGTACTTTATTGGAAATTTCAGTTAGGAAAAAAATTCGACATTTACGCAAGTTCCCGAGCTTTTATGCTCGAGTCTCGGTCCTAGATAAGGGACCACGAGGCTCGTGAAACTAAACTAAAAATTAGCGAATTAGCTTTTGCAACCGCTAAATCTCTGAGACATTCGTGATTCATGCCATGCATTACCTACTAAAAACGTGATTTCCTTCCTTACTCGCGAAAGAAAAACGAAAAACTACTCGAAAGACAAGAAGAAGAAAAAAAAAATTAATTAAAACACAATAAAGAAACACAAGTTTTCAATATAAGGGGGCAGAAAGCCAAGAGAAGAAATTTTAATGAAAATGACGTAATTTTATGAGGGTTTCTTTGATCTCAGGCCGAGTTGTAATTTAACTTTAATATATTTTTAAGTAGTTGCGCGCCCATTATCTCGAGAAGAAAGCTTATCATTTAACTACGGGAGGCAATCCTTTCTTCGCTATAGGTGTCTTTCCTTAATTCTAATTCCTTTCTCCCTGCTTTTCTTCCATCTTTTCCACCAAACTTTCTTTCCTTCGATTTGCTCGCCCAAGTACAACGTGTTCATAAAATTAATAATTGCGACATGCTTGCGAGTTAGTGTAGTTAAGGAAAAAAAAAAAGCGAAAATTTAAGGTTAATTCAAATGTACATGAATTTTAACATTAGCAAAATAGAACAGACCAAAACTTGAAAATCCTGATCGGAAGGAGAATCAACAACAGGCATCTGCAACAAAATCAAATATACCGATCACTAAATATTTATCAAAAAAAAAAAAATTGTTTTTCATCGGCCTTTAAATTGGAATTTCGATTCGTAAATGCAGACTAGATTTATCGCTTTCGGGGTTTAAAGGGACGCTCCTCGTACGTGCAAATTCCTTTTCCTTCGATTTATCACCTCGAACAAAAAAAAAAAAAAACCAAAAGACACGATTCCAAAATCGAAATCCCATTTTTCAAAGCCAAAGAATCATCTTTCAGATCTACAATTTACTATGGCAAACTATCCAAAAGCTATTAAGAGAGAGAAACATCATTTCTTTTTTCTTTTTTCGTCTAATATTCTACGATAAAAATTTTCATAAAATTCTAATATGTCGGCTATATCTTAATTTGCATGCGTTAATTTCTCTTTACAGTTTTTATTTTATTTTATTTTATTTTATTTTATTTTTATTTTCCCAAAGAAACAGCTCGGCGCCGGAGATCCGGGGCTTAAAAAATAAAGAAAAATCAAACAAATGAGGCTGATCGACGCCAGGCTTCGAGTCGAGTATTTCACGATGATTGCGTATAGCACATGTAGGTTACAATACTTGTCATTTTTAATTTCGAAAGAGTTTCTTTCGGCAAAAGATTCCCGGACCGATCGGCGCCGAGTTCGCATCTAGGAAAAATCTGAAATTCCGGAATCGGTTTTCCCGATGAGACGCAGGAAGAAAATTAAAGAAAAAAGATTGGCAAGTGCATCTATACAAAATTTTCTACTCTTATCTTTAACAGTAAAAGCCAATTCGAAGCCCCATAGAAAACAATGCCTTAAGACTTCTGCATCGTTTACCTTTCAAGCTATGCATAACCGCTAGAATTTAGAGCCTTTAATGCAACGTATAAAATATACAGTTACACGTACAATTATAAAAAAATATACACATAAAAATACGAACCTGCATTAATTTTTTCACTACGTCCCTTCCGAGGATGTGATCGAAAACAGCTTGAAGGAATTGATCTGTTATAATACTTAATTTGAGTTTATCCCTATGCCAAATTAATACTCTGGATTCTTCCATGGCCGTAATCGACACCTTAAAAGAAAAAAAAAAACGGAAGTCGGTACAATTAAAATTTTCATTTTAATTTTTTTTTTTTTTTTTTTTTGCTTGTTACGACTTTTCAACTTTCCTAATAAATCATGGGGTTTAAAAACGAGGATAGCATGTGAAAACACGGAAAGGACGAGAAAATCAGTGACCCGATCGTGTTTCGTGCATGTTATTAACAGATCTAAAGGTCGATCATTAATCATTTGCAAGAGAAAATATTTCAAATTTATTCGAGTCTAATCTTTTCCGATAGGAAAAGTCCGATTTCCCCCGCATATGTAGGGACAGTGTGAGACTACGTGATCTGTTTTTTTTTTTTTTTTCTCTGCGGTTTGGTTTTGTCGGAAATCATGTAGTCAGAGAACGAGTGACCTGTCACCAGATTGCGATACAAGGATTTGGTTTTTTTTTTTTTTTTTTTTTGTGTGTCCGATCGAAGGGATAAACTTTTCGTAATAACGAGGGAATCTCATAACTTTTTGATGAAGTTTTGATCTCTTCCTCACGTCAAAAACTACGGGGCTTAGTCGTTTCTTGCTCCTTGTCGTCCTTAGGAGGTATAAAAAAACCCTGGTCGAAGAATTATGCACGAAATATGTGCAACGTGGCGAAGGCACGATATTTACGAGGGTTCCGAAAACTTTTTCAAGGGTTTTAATGCATCGATCCGTTTTCGACGTTTTAAATTACTTCCTTTCCTTCGTTAAAAACTAATATAAGAAGGACATTTCCCTAATCGGTCCAAAATGTATTTAAACCTTTCCGTACAAGGGTTGCTTTAATCCTGTAGGAAAAAACTAAAAAAACATACGGAGACGAAATTTTTTGGATTTTACGAGCGAGTGTACTTTGTTAAAAAGTTTTTGACCTGATTTCTTGCTTTTCCGTTTCGTCTGTGTTGATAGGTTTTCACAACGGGAAAGTTTCCTCGTTGATATTAGTCGTCCTACTTAGGCGTTTGTTTGCAAAATCAAAACACGAGAATTCCATCCGAAAATGATCGATGATCCAATTAAATCGAGGTCATTTTAACGTCCGGCTTCCTCCTCGTGTTCCGATTTGCTCCCAAAAAATTTCGGCATTTCGATAACCGCAGCCTTGCTTCCCCCCCCAAAATGACAAACAGGCGAAAAGGACTCCGTCCGCAATGCGCTCGGCTCTCCTGCCTAATAAATTTTTTATGAATTTATTTACATAAATCGAGTCGTATTAATTTCGTCGGACTCAACGAAGGAGAAGAAGCACGAAAAGCGAGGCATTTAGAAAATTCGATACGGGGAGAAAAAAAAAAGGAAAACAAAACAAAACAAAAGAGGCTAATAACATTTTCCCTTGATATATTTTACAAATCCACCCTCAAGTAAGCGGGGTAGTTTCCATCCGTAATCAGGTGTTAACCTCCGTTGACACCGCCGGGGATTTGTTACCCACTTATTTCCCTAATGCGATTGTGGACTCCCGTTTGAAGCACTCCTATTAGCTCAGCATAGGTTCTATTTATGAATATTTAAAACTTTATCCAACTCCATACGAGTTTTTTTATGTTAATACATCCAATATCTCACTCCTATTATTAGGCGATCATAAGAAAATTGACAATTTTTTTTTTTTTTTTTTTTACGGCGGGATCTTGTTTTGTAAATTGTCGAAACGTAAATTGGATGGTTTTTTCCCCTCCAAGGTCGTATCAAACAAAATGAAATCCAATTAATATCCTTTTCGTTTAATGTCAAAATTTTATATGACTTGTTAGGTGTCCTTTTTTCAAATAAAATTTCAAGTGACCGTAAACCGTAAAAGGGAAGAAAAAGGTGCATTTGCCTCAAAGTCGTTTTCTAAGTGGTTTAGTTTTTGTAAAGCCTTCGGAAAAGATTTACACTAATAATCAGATATAAATCTTTCCCACATCCCTAGCCATTCAACACCTGATCCCTTAAAAATAACTTCGGTTAAGCCGACAATTCCGCAAGAATCTCTTTTTCTCTTCCCCCTGTTTATCCCTCTCCGCGAGCTTATCGCGGATTCGGACCCGGTAATCTTTTTTTTTTTTTTTTTTTCTTCTACAGACCTGAAAGTATTCGTCGGTCGATACTCCGAACCATTCCGGGGAATCGAGGAACTGATGAGGAAATACTATGTGCAAAGCTCGTCCGTTTTGAGAAACGACCAACCTGAAAAACAAAAAAAGAAAATATCACAAAGTTGTAACAAAGAGACGTAAAATGATATTCTTAAAGAGAAGAAAGAAGAAGAACTCGCTCATAAAATATGTCTTCTTTTCTGAAACTTTAATTAAATTGTTAAATGTCAAATGGAGCGATAGAGAAGGAAAGGACAAGATAGGGAAGCTGGAACCAGGGGGTGACGGGCGGACACACCACAGCTTTGTTACCGTTTTACGTTGAATAATGACGAGGAGGAAAGGGAAGAAGGAACCATTTTTCATTTTTTTAAATAATTTTTTTCAAACAAATATTACAACAAGTGGAAAATCTCGAAATAAAGTATTTGAGAGGGCTATCGAAGGAGGAAAGTAGACGTCTACTATTCGAGTCGTCGGTTTCAATGGAATAATCGCCGTTCACGAGGGGATTCCGCAATAAAACTAAGATAATACAAAAGGGAAATTAATGCTCCTTTCAGGTAAGTTTGTATACAAGTTGCACCCTTCACAAGTTTTACCTTTTACATTTGTTTTAATAGCTGGTGTCAAATCGATAGTTTGGAGAGGAGTGGTTATCGGTCCTAAGGAACGCTTTTCCTACCGTCAAATTAGGATTGACGTAAAATTTATAGAGCAATTTCCACATGTCGAGTACGGGGTCTTTATTAATGTTTACTCGGTAATTAATGCTTCCAATGTGCGAGACCCCCGTCGATCTCGGTTTCGTACGAGGCTTAAAAGAAAATATGACACCTACGGCCCCCGGGAGGTCGCATTTTCTTCTTTCCGAGCTTCTCCTCCTACGTCATTTTCTACTTCTTACAATTCGGTTAGTTTCCGTTTCCTTCTTACTGATGTAACCCTTTCCGATCCAGATATTAAAAAAATTAAAACATTTTTCAATATTCGGACCTAAATGACAATAAATATTTTTTTTTTTTCGCGTCGGAGCGAAATCGTTATTCGGTCGGATGAATTCACCGAATGTAGATCCTCTGACGTCAGTCCGATAATTAACTCGGAAAAAGCTACAAAACTCGTGACGATATAGGTTCGCTTTTTCATCGATCTCTCAAAAGTCGATACAATACATAAACCTTTCGTTATATAAATTGACGAGTCGAAATTAAGAATAAATTAACGGGAGAAAAGAGAGGGACTTGGAAAGAAGAAGCGGACAAAAATATTCCCATTAAAAGATCCAATATCCTTATACATGAAGAGCTATAAATTCCGGAGGAGCAATAAAAGTTTCGACAAAAAGTACAACAAAAACTTTTGAATAGAAACATTTCCTCCCCGTAAAATTTTATTATTCATCCTCCTTTTCTTTTTTCAAGAGAGTCTCATTTCGCTTTTTAAAAGGGAAGTTTTTATATCCAAAGTCAAATCGTCTCTTTTTCGATTCTTTTTCATACGGGGAATCCCCAAACGAAATATTTTAATCAAGTCGGAAAGGAAGCGTTCGACCGTGATCGGTCCAACGCTAGTATTTAGCGTGTCTTTTTCTAAAAATTGCCTGTGGATTTGAGCGAGTAGCAGACGAAACCACCCCTTGTATAAAAAAAAAAATTTTGTACCCTTCCCTAGAACGCTTTAAAAAAAAAAAAAAGGAAGGGAAAAAAGGCGTTGGAGCGTGGCCTTCTTTATTTTTATGGCCCACTTTAGTTTCATGCGTCATTTTCAAGTCTTCAAAGGAATTCCGATATCATTACGGTTAAACGGTTCCCAGCTCAAGTTTTTTATTACATTCTTGCAATTTTGCAGATTTTCTTTTTCCCAAAGCGGGTACCGCCCAGATAAATCAACTTGTAATATTAAAAAAAAATATATACTGTATATAGGTAGGTCTAGGTTGTAAAATTCAAAGGGCAACTCCAACTTTTTCAGGCATTTCTTTCCGTTCGGTTAACTACGGAAAATGTGTCGTATAACGTGAAAATGAAGACGTGAACGTTGAAAAATGACGCTTTTGCTATAAAGGAAGTTTAGTGATATGTGAAATGTAGAGGAAGCCCTTTACACAAAAAAACATTTTTTTGTTTTTATGGCTAAGGGTCTTTCTTTAATCTTGTTCTCGTTCTTGTTTCCCTTCCAGTCGACTTGGATTACCCCCGATAAAGATGGAATCCGACGTAAACGGCGAGAGCTATCGCTTTTTGTTTTCCTAATTTTGTTTGCAAAAACATCAAGGTGATCGCCCGTGATATTTTTCTTTTCTTCGCCCTTTTTCGAGTCGAAAAGGCTTTAAATTTCGAATAAATCGAAAAGAGGCATAAAATCTGCGGTTTCCCAGGAAAAAGAAAACGGTGACGAGATATCATTTGGTAATCCCTGTCGCATAGACCGAGTACATTTTCACCGCGTAGAACCTCCCATCCCTTTTCGTCCACTTGTTTAGGGTTTCAAATAGGATCAACACGTCCATTTATATGAAAAGTTATTGTCATCCTATTTTTACCTCCTCTTTCCTTTTCCTTTTTTTATTATTCCCCGTGATATGTTAATTCTTGGGTCAGATATTTCTTACTTTCAAAGAAAAATCAAAGGAAAAGCCTATACGTTTCAATCAAATTAACAATCATTTTCTCCTTTCTCCCGGAAAATATTAAAAAAAAGAGCGCTTCAAAGAGTTTGGAAATGATTATACTTTATCTCCCCTAAAAGAGATGATAAAAAAAGAAATAAAAAGCCTATAAATAATTAGCACCCTTGTTGTATTAAGGGCGGGATAAAGAAGGACCTTAATACAATTTACCAAGATTTTCTCAGCACTTGTAACGATCGTTTGTTTAATGTAAAACTAAAATACTGCCTCTTTTTTTTTCTCTTTTAAAAAGGTAAAGGCGAAAAAAGGAGTAAAAGCTCATTTTAGTGACTTTATTCCTTTGGTTTCCTCGGTTTTTTTTTTCCCTTCGTTTAATGACATTTTTATTTTTTATTTTTAATTCGAGTTTTTTTTCTTTTTCCTTCGATAAAAAGTAAACAAATGTAATAAAATCAGAGGGGGTAGCTTAATTTTTCAACTACAAAAGACGGGGATTACCATTTCCATTAACAAGTGCCCCCTAACATGGCTAGGGGGCAAGATTTATCTCATATTGACAATTGACGCGGAAGTTCAAAAGAGAAAATCACAAAGAAAACCCGGAATAAGAAACTAACCGTATATCGCAAAAGCTCAAGGAAAAAAAAAAAAAAAAAAAAAAAAAAAAAAAGGAAGAAAAATATTAAACGGTTCAAGATGGAAAAGGAAAGGTTAGGATTAAAGGAAATGCTTTTTCAATTTGTTTCTTTTCCAGGAGAGTTACCGCGAATTCCATCGACCGGATCAATTCCTTTGAGTAATTTATCCCGACGCTAAACATTTAATATCCTTTCAAAAAATTTTCATGTCTCCTTTTGCATCTTTTCCTTATTTTTCTTGATTTACGTTATTGCGGTTCCTTCAATTTTGAATAACGATTTCATTCTTTTTCTCGGCTGACTACCTTTTTTTACATCAAGCATTAGCTACTTTCGAGAGAAAAAAGAGAAAAATAAAACTTAGTCAACGAGAAAAGGTGTTTCGGGAAAAAAGGAAACGATAAATAAAGATTAAGGAACGCTAATAAATAAGAGTCGATTAATAAATGTTATCCTTTTGAAAAATAAACGAAGCAGATTTGTGCATGTAAATACTCGCTGGAAAATCCTCGGTAAATTGAAGGCTCACGCGTTGACACCTCGTTTCCAACGTCTCCCACGGGATTTACGAGTTTGATATCACTCCCCTTCTTTTTTTTCCTTCGCATATAAAAAGGATGGTTATCAAACACTTTTTCAATAACTTAACTGTCAACAGCCGTAAACGTTTTTCAGCTCCCGAAAAAAAAATCGACAAATTGCACAAAAAAAAAAAAAATTCGTCTTTTTAATTTCAAGTTATTAAATAGTTCCTGTGGTTACATCTTGTTAGGGAGTAACTTGGGATTCCTTACAAAATAAATCGGTTTTCCCGAAAGAGGGAATACATGCAATATTTTACACGGCTAGAGCAACTCTTGATAACAAAAAAAAAAAAAAAAAAAAAAAAAAAAAAAAAAGGACAGAGCGAAAAGTTTAATCGAATTATTAACAAGCACGGAGGGTTTCGACACGGTATTTACACTGCAATTTCAATCGGGGCGAAAACGAAAAGTCCAACAGGAGGATTTGCGGGAGGGTACACTGTATACTTACTTTCCCGACAGGACGAGAGACAAACTGTCCACTTTGGTCGCTTTCTCTTGTGCATATACTTCTTGATACTTGAGCTGCCTGATGAGTTTCATACAATTGAGAACTCTTTTAAATTGATGCCTGTTGACTTTGAGAGGCTGGAACAATGCTACGTATACCTGAAACAAGACAAAATAAAAAGAGAATTATTCAAAATGTCACGACACATTTATCGGGAGGAAATAACCCCACGGCACAGAGTAATGCAACGTAATTCCGAATGTAATTCTCACGTATTTCTCTCCTATAACTCAAAGGATTATTTCGAAGACGAAATTTGAATAGTTTGATTCCGGGGGCATTATCTCCTAGCTGAACTTTCTCGCTTTTCCACTTGATTCCAATCATATTAATTAAACTTGAATTTTCCCCGTCCGGCCCGTTTCCATTTCAAAAACATTTTTCAAAAATTTCCTTACATTAACATTTGGTTCACGGTCATCGGAAACTCGAGCTCCGTTTTCTCGATACTTTTCACGAAAGAGGACGGATCCCTACGGGGTTTCCTTCGGTCTTGATAAAAATGAAAACTATATGGCTGTGCATGCCGCATTTTCCAAGCCCCTCGGGAAATCGATGCCGATTATTATTATTAAACGTAATATTATGAAAATTAGTTTCTCGGAACTAATTAGGATGCATCTTTGATCTCGTTTATTAGGGAAGCTTTTCCTCCCTTTTCTTTTTCCTGTTAACGAAATCCGTTTCTTGGATCATCTCGGGACTAATTAACGTTTTCAAACTTGCTCTTGTTTGTAATCTGCTTTAGTCGACGGACATCTGTTCGATGCAACATACGCCAAATGATATTATCAAGGGAAAAATATTTTGTTTTTCAGCTCGGATTTCGATCGCGTCAGAAAAGCTCTCCAATGTAAACATTTAATCTTGACTTACGAGCGGATCAAGGATCAAAAGTTTCGGGAAGGAAAAGCAGGGAAGAAAACCGCAAAGTCATTAATAACCACGCGAACACAGGCTCTGCGTAACACAGCTGGCAACACGATTACATTCAATCAAGTTTCAACAAAATTCAGTTTAAATATGATTTAGAAAGGAGATGTGTGCCCGGGGGACTCGAGGGACGGCATATTGCGTTAAACGGTTCCAAACTTATCCAATAATTTACACATTTCTTTCTGAAACTCAACTTTACTCATTTACTAGACTCCTACCATTACATCAAATTGAAGTCAAACTTTTTAAAACGGGAAAAAAATTACATGGAGATTCGTTAATTTCCCAGAGAAAAAGGAAGTCAGGTAAGCAAAACAAGTTGAGAAAACCCGCAACAACTGTTACCATGTTTCGGTCGTAATTTTAAAAACAAAGGAGAAAAAAAAAAAAAAAAAAAAAAAAAAAAAAAAAAGGTTTCACGAAAAATGGGGAACAATGATAGCTAACTAAACGACGACAACATACTTGCCAAGAATTCATTTGCATTAAATTCACCCTTTCCTTTCCTCATCCCCCTCCCGGTTTTTCCGTTCTCAGATGCTTCACAAATGAAATAAATGTGGCCATCATCATTTTACATCCCCTACAACTCCCTCTTCATTTTATTACAAATTGTGCCAGATTTAGCCGAATATTAAGAGTTTATGTCATCTTTTTGAGTTGTCACGCAAACCATCTTTTTTATTTCCCCATCCTCCATCTCCGACTCATCAATCTAAAAACATTTTTATAAAAATTATTTCACCAACACTATCCTCGAAAATTGAAAACTAGTTATGGTATGGAGTCAAAAAAAAAAAAAAAAAAGGTGAGTAAACTTCGGGTATGAGTTAACATGACAGTGAACTGATGCTGGTAATGCTCAAATCAGGGACAGTGTTTGTTCTTGATTGATCGAGAAATAATGATATTAATCATTCATTCCGACGCAAATTGATGGATTCAAATACACAAGTGCACTGTCCTGTCGAGTGTGTTCTCTTTTAATTCAAATTTAACATGCACTCGATTCTAGGGTGTGAGTCCGCCATTTTCCAGGTCAAGATCGTTTCATTTGGAAACTTTTTTTGAGTTTTTATACGGGAAAAAAAAAAAAAAAAAAAAAAAAAAAGAGGGAACTAGCCGAGCCGGTTTATGGGTTATGTAAAAATGAGTTTAATTTGTTTTGCGGGGAGGCAACAGGTGATTCGGACGTGACGCGGATGACGACCGAGGTCTATTACAAAGCGGCCGATCATGAGAGTCGGTAACGACTCCTTGACGAGAAAACGATTGCTGCATCTAAACCTTTCCGTAAAAGCGAACGGAAAGGCGAGACGAAAATCCATAACCCTTCCTTATTTTCTCCTGAGTAATTGTTAATTTGTGGGTGGGTCTACGTCGAAACCTTACCCTGGTAAAATTTTGAAGCGTTTCGATATTATATTGTATCAGTATCGGAAATCCAGTTTTCTACTTGTTTCCATTCTGGATTCCGTTCAAAAATGTTACAGAAATGTAACGCTTTTCTTAATCGATTCAATCGATTAAGAAAACTGGAATGGAAACTGGTAGAAAACTGGATTTCCGATACTGATACAATATCGAAACGATTTCGGTTTTTCTACTTCAATTAGAAATCGAAAAATTCAAATATGATGAATAATAATATAGTAAAAAATAAATGATACGTCAGAATTCTTAAATGATTTTCTATTGTTTCTTACTCAACTTTAATATTAATCGAAACTTTATTTTAATTTTTTGATTTAAATAAACGATTAATTTCCATGTTTGCTTTTCCAGGTATAAATTTGCCCTGACCCTGGTGATATGCAGTTTAGATTTTTTTAAAACTTTATATAAGAAATAAGAACTTTATCGGGTAGAGCTTTCCAAACGACTAAAATAAATGGTTTTTGCCCTCTTATGCCGTCACAGAATTGAAAAACTGTTTTTCACAAACAAATAAAAACTAATCTTCTTTTCAGAAGATTCTTTTCGGAGAACTGGACACCCTTGTACCTTTATCGGGTAGAGCTTTCCAAACGACCCTCAGTATAATTTGCCGCGATCATTTATTTGCCCCCGCTTGATTGGTTGCAGCTCGTTCAAAAACATCGATGCGCTACAATAAAAGAGAAAAAAACACAAAGTATCTATTTTAAATTAAAAAAAAAAAGTATTTAAAAATACTTATCTGATTTTCGTACTCTGATGACCTAAAGCGTCATTAAAAACTTCAAATCCGGTACAAAAACAACAACAATCCTGTTGATAAACAGAAAAAAAAAAACAAAGTGTTTCTTCATTTTTTTTTTCTGTTTTTTTCCCTGCTCGAAAGTTGGTATTTGGATTTTCTCGGCCTTCTAAATGAAAAGTTTCAAACAGGGAAAAAAAAAAACAGGAAAAAAAAAATGAAGAAACACTTTGATTTTTTTTCTGTTTATCAACAGGATTGTTTTTGTTTTGTACCGGATTTGAAGTTTTTAATGACGCTTTAGGTCATCAGAGTACGAAAATCAGATAAGTATTTTTAAATACTTTTTTTTTTAAATTTAAAATAGATACTTTGTGTTTTTTTCTCTTTTATTGTAGCGCATCGATGTTTTTGAACGAGCTGCAACCAATCAAGCGGGGGCAAATAAATGATCGCGGCAAATTATACTGAGGGGTCGTTTGGAAAGCTCTACCCGATAAAGGTACAAGGGTGTCCAGTTCTCCGAAAAGAATCTTCTGAAAAGAAGATTAGTTTTTATTTGTTTGTGAAAAACAGTTTTTCAATTCTGTGACGTCATAAGAGGGCAAAAACCATTTGTTTTCTTATATTAATTTCAAGTTTGGCTTTCGTTATTAAAAGTATGTTATAAAAAAATGAGATCGGAGAACCGATCAAATTGCTTTATCGACTATTTAAATAATTCTCAAAAATATGGTTAGTTTTTCGATCGGAGATCTATTAAAGCCGAGTACGGGCATAAAGAATTCGAATTTCGGAAAAATAATTTGGAATTCGGAATCCTCTATCTCGATAATATTCTCAAAAATATGCTTAGATTTTTGATCGGTGGTCCACCAAAGCCGCAGTACGAGCACAAGGAATCCGAATTTCTGAAAAATTATTTCAGATTCGGAATCCTCTAGCCCGAAAATATTCTCAAAAATACGGTTAGTTTTTCGTTAGCTCCCACGAGGAACCCGCCAATCAGCATCCAAATCGCTTTGCTTGACGTAATCGATGACGTCATATCGTGACGTTTCAAAGTTGGAGATATCGGTTTTTAGCCCTGCTCACCGTTTCTGAAGCACTCAACTGAATTTAACCAAATTTCAATGGTAGCGTATCTTGATGAATATCTACTGCCGTACGAAAATCTGACTCAATCGGTGGCTGCGTTCGCGATGTACAGTCAAAAAAGATCTTGAAATTGTTGAAAATTCAACATTTTCACTCACTGCTTCCGAATCGCTGAACCGATTTGGCTCAAAAACTAATCAGCACCTACATTTCATTAGAAGTTGCTACCCACCAAAAATCATCGAGATCCGTCCTTTGGTTTTTCTGCTTTTCGACGGACAGACACTTTTTTTTCCACATATATTCATATATTCATACATTCATACATTCATACATTCATACACACATCCACACACACGGCCTTTGCCGTGCAATTTTGCTTTTTCCGGCATCAGGAGACTTCAAAACGTGTAAAAATATCAAAAACTGAAAATCTGAAATTTGTGCTAAAAACAATGCTTTATTCTCCCTGCGGTCGATAAAGCAAAAAGAATCAAATTGAAAGATCTCAATCCCATTGCCTTTTGCTTCCCTCGCCAAAAAAAAATTGCGCCCATGATTAAGGATTTCGTACTATCAAACTATACCGGTATCGTATTCCGTTACCGATCTATATCGGCATTTTCGACCTCATAAAATTCTGATTACCGAATTTTACTCGGGAACTAGCTCGATCCGATATTGAAAACCATTAACTTTCTAAATGATTTCAACACGGCTTCACATCCGAGATCGATGGTTTTATATTTTCCACCAAGGAAGATACCTACTTGAATCTACTTTGATTCCAGAGAGGTAAACCGATATCGATATTGATTCAAGAACGGAAAGGCGTTACATTTCTGTAAGTTTTCAATTTTGTAGTCAATGTCGCACCGAGATAGATCCTGGAAATTCAGTTAAAAATTTTACCAGAGATTTCACGATTTACATTTTAATTTCAATTTGTTTAAGAAAGGTCTCGCCTTTTCGAGAAACTTTGACGTCCATCTAGTCTACGTCTATTAAACTCTTTCTTGGAAAAATGGAAAGTACACTTTTATCGGTTAAAGGTAATATTTTGCTACTTCTTTTTCGAAATTTTCATTCTTATTTTTTTTAAATACAGTTTCTTAATTAAAAAAAATCTTTTAAGTTAGGCCTTCATAACGCTTTTGCTTTTCTCGGCAAATATTGATTTGACTAAAGAGATAAAACATGGAAAGAAGAAAAACAAATAAAAAAAATATACAATATATAAAAAAACTAAATAGATTTATTTTTCGCGGTCCCAAGGGCCTGGAGCTTATCTAAAAACGAACAAAAGGTGTTATTTCAAAGGAAAAAAAAATTCCCCCGTTTTTTGTTTTTGTTTCTTCCTTGCACTTTTAAGATTCCAAGTAGCTTTGGGCTGAAGCGTTTTTTTTTTTTTTTTTTTTTTTTTTTCCCTCGGAAAAATTTCGATCTCAACTGCACGTTTACAACAAAGATTCTTTTTGTAATCTTTCGGGTCATAAAACAGTGGTTTCCATGAATGTAAACGACTTCCCTTTGGGGCGTCTACGTCTGGGAAAAGGATATAATTTTAATTCATATTTCTGACTTTTTTGAGTGTTTTCCAGCTTTCATCCCGTTTCCGGTGATAAATTTATAACCTCTTTTCGATCTCTAAGAAAAAAAGAACTTGAATTAATCATTTTCATCAAATGTAGATACCAGCCGAAGAAAGGAGAAAAAAAAAAAAAACGATTTGCCAATAAAAAACAATATTTGATGTATTGAATGGGGCTCTAAAGCTCTAAAGCTCGGATGATATTTTTTATATTGAAATTTTTAAATTTCGTTGGGATATTGTATTTGACTGTTAAAGAAATTTATATGCACGTACTGTCGTACATTTCCTTTTGTTGGTTTTTCTTTTTAGCCGTCAAAAGGAGCTTTTCCCTCCTTCCATGTTTTCCAAGTTCCCGGGGCCGATGGTTTATTATTAATTACGATGCACGTATTGTCTCCGTCACGTTTTCGAGAACCTGTTGCAGATACAGGAGGCAATTCCGTTTCTTGTTCGGTCGAGGAACATACAAGAAATTGGAAAATATCCTTTATTTTACGATTTCCCAGGGCGACACCAAGGGATTTCACGGTGATTTTTACGACAGGGATTTCGGGGACAAATTTTCCTAGATCGATACGCGATCCCTGGTCAAGTATTTCGAACCGAGGTCTCTCGTTGTAAAAACCGTTAGCACATAACCGAACGTCCGCGTCCTTTTCCCCGGAGGAAACGGTTTTTTCTATGGGTTTAGGGATTTAATGGATTCGATCAACGGATCGAAAACCCGAAGCGTACATTGTCGGTTACGGATGAGATGACTTTCCCGCCGACGTTTGTATAGCCGGGTCGACTTTTATCCTTTCATTGTTAGTCTTTTTTATGTGTTCCTCCCTTTTCCAGTTTTATTCCAAATGTTACAGCGAGGTGAGAAATTCGGCAAACTTTGAGCCGACATTCATCTTTTCCGATTAAGACTCAACTCTTGATCCAGAATTTCCAAACTCCGATCCGGTTGCTGCCTCTCCAGTTTTTTTTTTTTTTTTTTCTCTTTTTTGATAAAACGTATAACATAAAACATAATGAATGTCGCTTCGTAGTAAAAAAAAAAAAAAAAAAAAAAAAAAAACTCAGAATAATGGGCTTTTTCTTCTAGGATGAAAAAAGAATTTTTTTTTTTTCGGGCTTCCAGCATCTGCTTTTGCGGATCGATCGCCATGTTTTCAAATAAAAAGGAAAGCATATAAATTGGCAGTTAGCAAATTAAATAAGGTCGACGGGAGGAGTGCAAGGGGAAGGACACGATATCGAATTACTCCATTAAATGTCAAGTCGGAGAAGCGCTCCGTTTTAATGGAATATTTTCATACATCCCATATGTCAAGTCAATCCACGATTTTTTTTTTTTTTTCCTTCTTCTTTTGGCGAGAATGGTTTTTAAAACTCTTTAAAGCTTCTAGTTCGCTTACATCATCGGCCAGTTAGTCGGGCCGTGGAGACATTTCAACAATAAAAAAATATTTAAAAAAAAGTTTTCTTAATCCTGTATTTTGTACATGAACGAAAAGACTTAATTGTTCTTGCATTTCATAATTTATAATTGTTTTCGGAATAAAAAGAAACGTTTCTTTCCGATAGACTAGTTCAGCGCTCTATCGGTGAAATTGGGAACTATTTCAAAAACAAAAAATAAACAATGACGTTTTATTTTTTTATAGGGAAACATTTAAAAAATTAGGAACCAAAAAGCCTTTTTAATACATTTTCGAATTTTCGAAAACAAACTTAATTTTTTTAAAAATGGATATAACTTTCCACCATCCGGCTAACCGGCCGGCGGTGCAAACTAACTAATACCCTAACTTTATTTTATAATGAAATAAAATTACGCTGTTCTCTTTCATATTCATGAGTGCGTTTTACAAAACCACACCTTGAGATTTTAAATTCTTAATGAATCACTTTAGTTTAGTTTTCCAGGACTCTGTTCTTCATTTGAAAAATCGGGAAAAATAAAAAACTCAATTCATACCTTAGCAAGGCTTCGCATGTTAAATCTTATTAAATTACGAGGTACTTAACATAGCGAAAGGGAGATGAAATATTCCTTTTTAAAACGCGATTCCGTCCCTCTGCCGGGAAATTCCGATTGTCGTATTATGTCGGGATCACTCTCCCGATTTATGAAATGCCATATTCCCGTTTATTTTATCCGAAAATCATCCTGGAAAATTTTCCATTCGATAAAATGCATGACATGCACGGGATGCATTTCTGCATTCCTCTAATTCTTTTTTTGGAGTATTTTTAATATTATTTTTTGACGGGATGCATTATCATAGGGCAATTTGCCATCGAAATATAAAGCTTCAATTTTTCCCCTTGTTTTAATAAATTTTTGTATTCCCAGAATCATTTCCCTCTTTTTCGATGTGTAACAGTTTCTCGATTCGCCGAGTTTACTCTCGTCAATCTAACTAATGAAAAGCGAAAAAGATTTTTTTTTCCCTTTGACATGAAATCCTTTTTAAGTGAAAAATTAAAGTAAACGGCTATAACAATTTTTCGAAAGCTTTCTCATCAACACAATTATATGATTGGATTTAACGTTTTTCCGTTGTAAAAAATTAATAAACAAATCCCAAGGCGAAAATTCTCGGAATGAAAAACTATTTTCCATAAGCATTGGCAAAAAATCAAACAAGATTTTACACGTTTCCCCTTACACTCCTCATGCACATGTCCTTAGATTGGTTTCGGTTTCAAAGAATTTTCATCGAATTTTGACTTTAATGAGGAAATCAAAAAGTTGCCAAAACTGCAGGCTTGTAAAATGGAAAAAACAAAAAAACGAAATGTAATTAGGGGAAAATTTTACGACGAGAAACCTCAAAAGGTAAAAGAAGAATAAAGTCCAAGATGCGGGTAGCCTCGATACAAATCCGAAAGCGAAGGAAGATATCTGGCTCACAAATTACGAGATCCGATATGAAGGTGGATTAAATAGAATTAGCAACCCACGGTATTTTACGACCGTTCATCGACGATTATAACCGAAGGATCGGTTTTGACGTTGATAAAGTGTCTCAGCTATAAAGGGTTTTTCCTTTTCCTCGAAAACCAGAGTTAATGTCCTTTCGAAAATTTCCACCATTTTTTATGGGAAAGATGGCAGCAACTTATCCGAAATTGTTCAATCAAGATATTTCGACAAGGCATTTTAGAGATTCCGTGGAGTTGCTCTTCTTGCTTTTACACAAAATTTTATTTTGATTTTTTCCGTTTAGTTGAAACGGTCGACCATGCGTGTCGAGAAACACGCCCATCACGAAAGAAAAAATTATTAAAAAAAAAAAAAAAAAAAAAAAAAAAAAAACAGGTAGCGTGGGTTTCCTGTGCCATGTCGAGGCGCCCGACTTCTCGACATTTTGAAGACTTTAATTAATAATCAACTTGGATCGTAACAGGTTTCTTTTCTTTTCCGTTTATGAGATGTCCATTTTTGCAAAAAAAAATAAAAAATAAACAATTCAAATCTTGCACGAGGAAAAATGGATAATATAATTTTTTTTTTTTTTCAGTTTTTTAATAACGGAAAACGGTTTTCCGGTTAACAACCGACGCAACAAAGAAAAACCATTAATTATTATAAATTGGTTTCACTGCCACGACTCTCCAATAAAATATTTTTATTACAAAGTTTTCATTCCATCGCCGATAAATTTAATTCGGGGGTAAATACTTGTAAAGGGACGTGATTTGCAAGATCCTTTTTAATTGGTTTTTGAGAGTGCTACTAGGAATTTTGCACCATCTCGGGGACCCTTATTTACAACCTAGTTTTTTCCCCTCATAAATCTACGCGTTAAAAAAGATTTACTGTGAGAAGTAAAAAAAAAACGTTCCTTCATTAAAAATTGAAGTTGCTGTATCGAGCTCTGCTTTCCTGAGTCTCTCTAGATGTATTTTCCCTTGCACCGACTTCAAAAAAAAAAAAAAAACAGTAAATTTTTTAAATAAACAAAGTCCGACGATGATTAAAAAAAGGTGTTAAATATTCGGGTGGGTCGTCAAAGGGTATTCGATTTCCTCGGCATTTTTTTTTTTTTTTTTTTTTACACGGTCGCCTACGATTTATATATTTAAAAAAAAAAAGCGAAAACGAAATTTTGAAAAAAAATTAAACAAAAATAAATGTAAATCTCACCCTTTCGTAATTCGATTAGAGGCGAGTTTTAGATATGGAGCCCTTTTTTAAAAAATCAAGCAATTAACACTTTTTCAAAATTAACTTTCATCTCCTTCTGTTTTTAATTTAAAGGAAAACACGAGGATTTTCGGTAGCAGCTGAAAAATGAAGAAAAGAGGAAAAAAAAAAAGCTGGACATATTTGATATGCAAGGGCTTCCGACGGTTTTCTCTCATTTGCATGAGGTTTTATTCTTCCAACGGTAAAACGCGTCGTTTATAAATATAACCTCGCTTAAAATTTCCTTATTTCTTTCTTTTTTTTTTTTTTTTTTTTTTTGTTCCATTCAAATCAAGTTTTAACTCCTTTTTTTTTTTCATTTATAAAAGTCTGGAAACGTAAGAGAAAAATCACAGAAAATCTTTAAATAAGCTGTTGCATTGGAAAAATTAAATAAGGGGATCCAAAACACTTTTCTTGCTCTTCAATACAGCACGAAAAAGTATATTCGTAATTATTTTTCGGAATTTGGAAATCGAAATTAATGCAGGGGAGATAAGCATTAATATCAACGAATGAAATCTTCATCTTTATTTAAAAAAAAAAAAAAGATTAAACGCAAGGTAAAAAGGAAATGACCCGAAGCTATATGATACTACCAGAAAAGAAGGGGGAAAAATTAGAAAAAGCGAATGTGTGTTTGCAACCTGAAGCGTCATACAAATTGAAATTTATCGACTATATTCGGTCATGCGGGCCTAATGCAATCTCGGTTCCATCAAAACGGCGGCAGAAAAAATCGCTTCGAAAAAAGCCTTCTTTTCTTTGTTAGAGAGAGAGAGAGAGAGAAAATTACTTCCTTGAATTAGCCTTTGCCATATCTTCTCCAGTTCAATCTAATCCTTTGAATTTGTACATCTAACATATGTAGAGGTGGTTTGCTTTCATACCGAAAAGAAAAAAGAGGGAAAAAACTTTCAGTTTTTCACTGAGGGCGTCTGTAAGTGCTGTCTGACAGACTGTCATGTTGAATTATTCGTTAATCCTGACTTGACCAGAATTTAATCGAAACTCATACATTATTCCCCCAAACATTCATACTTATAAAAGTTTTCCATTTTTGCCGATATTTTCAGAAATTCCTAGATTAAAACTGGTATTGAATTTCACGTGAGCTTTCAAAGCTTAAAAAATCAGTGCTCACCGTGATTATCGTCTTAAAAAATGCCTCATCTGATAATCTTCAAATCTATATAAAATCGAGTCTTGTCAAATTCAAATATTGATGTTTATACACTGTAATAATGGATATTAAAGTTCAGAAAATCAAGTCGGGAATTGAATGATTTAGGAGGGGAATCAGGACAAAACTTCCTCAGAAAAAATTCTTTCAGGTTTAAATGCTTTGTTTCAACACCAGGTATCAAAGTGAAAAATTATGAAATATACTATGTATACGAGATTTTTAGACAAATCTGAACATGACAATTAGGGTGTTTCATTTTAAAAAAATGTTTGAAATGTTGGGGGGCATGTTATAAAAATCTGCATCTTTCAGGTGTAAAACCACTAAAAAGATTTTTTTCAAATTTTTTTTTAACCGCTTAGTGGCTCCCCAAGGCAACTTTAGCTTTTTAAAAAGTGGCCAATTAAGGTCTTTTAAACTCCATTTTTTTTATCCCCTTTAAGGGCCTACAAAATATTTTGAAAAAAATTTTTTGTAGATCGTAGAACGCGAATTTCACCATCCCGATTTTTTCCGATCAACCCCTGAGTACAAGCATAAGTGTAAATTCGGTTTTTTGGGGAAAAATGAATTTTTTTGCCAAAAAATGGCAAGAACTCCTCACCAGTTTGGTTTGGAGGTCATGTTCAATGAAATTTTTTAGTCAGGACACTCTGATTAATAAAGATTTTTTTCTTTCGAATCAATTTCCAAAATTTTTTACGGTCGGAAAATTCTACCTGTAATTTTTTTGAAATTTAAAGTTTTTTCCGAACCGAATTTACACTTATGCTTGTACTCAGGGGTTGATCGGAAAAAATCGGGATAGTGAAATTCGTGTTCTACGACCTACAAAAAATTTTTTCAAAATATTTTGTAGGCCCTTAAAGGGGATAAAAAAAATGGAGTTTAAAAGACCTTAATTGGCCAATTTTTAAAAAGCTAAAGTTGCCTTGGGGAGCCACTAAGCGGTTAAAAAAAAATTTTAAAAAAATCCTTTTAGTGGTTTTACACCTGAAAGAAGCAGATTTTTATAACATGCCCCCCAACATTTCAAACATTTTTTTAAAATGAAACACCCTCATTGTCATGTTCAGATTTGTCTAAAAATCTCGTATACATAGTATATTTCATAATTTTTCACTTTGATACCTGGTGTTGAAACAAAGCATTTAAACCTGAAAGAATTTTTTCTGAGGAAGTTTTGCCCTGATTCCCCTCCTAAATCATTCAATTCCCCTAAAATGAAATACCCTAATGACAATCCTACTTATTATTCAAAAAAAAAAAAAAATTAGTGTGTTGCATAATTAATATTGCATTTTTAAAATCTTAAGCAAAGCATTTCACCATTCGAAAAAAATCCTCACCTACAGTTTCCTGGACGAAATGCATTCTGATATTAATAAAGAGGTTTGGTTTACAAGAAACAATATTTTAATTCTATTTTTGAGATTTGGTTAAGAATAAAACACTTATTTCTCTTTTATATTTAACTTAATCAAACTGCTTAAGAGAAATGAAATTATCTTCATCTCTTTTGAATTGATTAGTGCAAGTAAATTTAAGCGTATGAATTTTTAATCATTAAAAAGCAAGGAAAGCTTTAACAGGCCCAAATTAAGAAAAAAAAAATTGATCGAAAAAAGTGTCAAACTCACCTCTTCCACCTCCTTTGTAAATTTAACAGGTCTAAGATGATAGAGAATGATACAGACTTGCACAAAATTAATTGCCACAAAAGTTGCATTCCACAAAAAGGCATCAAAGGAGCAAAGTACAGCCCACCCCCAAAGAGCAAAGAAAGCACAGCCGACCAGTAATGTGCACCTCAGGTAAAGTATTCCGTACATTCCATTCGGTGCCAAGTATGACAAAAAGAAAAAAGTATTTGCTAACTGGAAGTAGACGTGATTCACGGGCTCCCATTTCAAGCAAATCGGAGCACCGAAAATGGATGTGATGAAAGACGCGTTTTGAACGGTACCGTTCGGGTACTCCTCCATCCTGGAAGGTTCCGAATCCGTGACGAGACCCATGACGGCCGTCGTCAAAGACTGCCAGGTAGAATTAACCCCATCGTTTCCGTCCTCCGTGTACGACTCCTCTAATTTGTTGTTCACCCAAGACATTCTAATTTTACCCGATTTTCCCGGAACTCCCGCATTTGTAAAAAATGTCGAATGTACCTCCTTTTGAAATATTCCCCGTGTGCTTTCACTGACCTAAACCGTTTTTCGGATGCATCGCGAAGATCCCATAGTGTTACGTTTAAAAACGGATGCAAATTTCTGTCATAATATAAAAAAAAATATATATTTGAATGCCAACCGTAATGGTGTCAACTTGTCTTAAATTCATTTTCAAATCAAAATCAATAAACTTTTCAACGTGCTTCGACTAGTCTCATTCCCTCCGCGATATCGTAAGTGAATTTCATTGGGAATTTCATATTTTTATCCCTAGAGACACATTTTCGTAAACCTCGTTTTAAAAATCAGTCAAATTAAATCATTTTTCAGCAAAACAAAAACAGAAAGTATTTCATTTTAACAGTGCTCCGCGCCATGTTGGAATCACTCGGCAAAAATAAACAAATTGACTCAGACCTCACATGCCATCTGACGGCAATAAAACCAATTAAAATAAACAGCGCGCTCCATTCTTCTTTTTTCAAAATCAAAACAGCTTTTTTTTTTTTTTTTTTTTTTTTTTTAAGGCAGGAAAAAATATAATCTCAGTTTTCTTTGATCATTTACAGATGAGAGAATTCTATTTAATTACAAGATAACAGCCAATTATTAACATTTTCCGTTAATTTTTAAAAAAATGAAGTCACTAGCAGCCGTACTGTACAATAATTTTTTTTTTACCAATGCATTTACCTCCCTATCTCCCTTGTTGACTACCGAGCGGGCTACAGGACTGCTGAAGCACCGTGTACATTTTCTGATGGAGACCAAAGACAATATGTTTCTCAGAAAATACGACTTTGACTTTGCAAATACCGAACTGGAAATAAATCGGTACTATGAGAGGGAAAAAGAAAGGGCAATAATTTTCTGGTCAGTGAAAAAATACCGGTTTTGGTCAGTAAATAAAGTCGTGTCTCCATTAGCGATTTATCCGATGATCGGATTATCCGACCACCGGAAGTACTGTATTTTCGAACACTAGAAAAAAACTCGAACTTTAAAATAAAAATGGCGTGTTCGTTATTTTGTTTTTATTTTTTGCGTGCGGGATATTAAAGAAAGAGATTTATTGTTCCAAATCCGAAGATTCTACGCAAAAAATATCCCGCACGCAAAAAACATAAATAAAACACCGAATACGGCATTGTTATTTTCAAGTTCGAGTTTTTTCCTAGTGTTCGAAAGTACAGTACTTCCGGTGTTCGGATAATCCGATCATCGGATAAATCGCTAATGGAGACACGACTTAAATTCAGTGGTCAGTAAATATATTCAATATATTTGTATTTAAATTAGTTGACAAGTATTTTCGCGGTCAGTATGCAATTGGTCAGTAAAAAACTCATCTTGTCGGTATTTTTATTGATAATGAAAGTAAATAAATTCATTTTGACAGCATTTATATTAGAAATAGAAGTAAGAATAAATACTTTTGCACGTTAAAAGTTTTGTTTACTCATGAATTTTTTTTTTTTTTTTTTTTTTTTTTTTTTAATATGAAATAACTTTATTAAATAGCTTTAAATATCTTGAGTCATCATGAGGATAAATTTTTTGTCCGGCCGGGGAACAGGGTTGCGATGCCGATGCCGGCCGCGGCCGCGGGTAAAATAAAAAAAAATTTCGATGCCGATGCCGACGCCGAATATTTATTTAAAAATAGTCGACGCCGACGCCGATGCCGATTCCGGTTTGCCAAAAAATTTCCGATTCCGACGCCGACGCCGACGCCGATATCGGATTGTAGAACAATTTTTAACTCCGATTAAATTTTAGTTTTTTCTTAAACATAAATTTAGTATCCTGTTTTTTATTAAAAAGAGAAATTTTTTTTAGTCTCACTCAGCTCAGGTTTCTTCAAAAAAGGCAGTTCTAAAATATTTTCTTTTAGTCATCAGAACTATCATAAAAACCATAATTCTTATTTAAAAATTAATCGAGTAATCGGTTATTAGATTTAATTACAGTTATAAAGTGAAGAAATTAAGAGAAAAATCATTTTGAAATTGAAAATTTTTCGCGATTCCGGCTTTGACTCCGACCCCGATGCCGATATCGGTTCGTTAAACGATTCCCGACGCCGACGCCGACGCCGACTTTGAATCTGATTCTGACGCTGATGCTGACGCCGACGCCAATGCCGATTCCGGTTATTTTTCTCATCGATTCCGATGCCGATGCCGATGCCGATGCCGATGCCGATGCCAGGAAAAATGCCATCGGCATCGCAACCCTGCCGGGGAAGCAACAAGTGTTTCGACAATAGACATTTCGGATGTAAAAAACATGCGTTACAACACTTTCGCACAAAAGCGGGCTTTTAAACTTTGGATTGTTGAGATGCCAAAACAAGAGGAAAATTGGATTAACGGAACTTGCACTTGCCCAATTTTTTTCAAAAACTTTATGTGGCCTTGCATTTAACCGGCGACTGAAAAAGGCTATAGCTCCACCTGCGGCGAAATCGGTCTCAATCGGACAAAAGCGCAAGAGAGGAAGGCCAATAAAGAAGGCGACACGTGCGCTTTTAATGCATAGTAAACACGGTAAAAAATTTCAATTTATGTAAATGTAACCTTCATTTTTGAAATACTAAAACTGACCAAGAAAGTTATTTTACTGCCCGAAATGAGTTAAAATTACTGACCATTTTGCAATTTTTTTACTGATGTATGATTATTTTAACTGACCAAAATGACGATTTTTTACTGACCAAATTTTTTTTAATTTTACCGACCAAGTGATTTATTTTTACTGACCAAAAAATTAGAGGCCAAAAAGAAACCCAACCTCTTTTAACATGGGTTGTCCAGCAGTAAGAGATCTCAAGCTTATTAAAAAAAATTAGAAAAAGATTTACAATCCGCAAGCGAAATCCTTAAAACAAACGAAGGAGCAAAATTGTGTAAGGTCTATTCTTTTCACCTTGATTCGACCATTTTTTTAATGAAAAATCATGCACATGGCATGAAAACGTCAAATTAAGAAAAAATTTGTGTACAGACAATTTGAAAAGTCATTCGGATGCTGAACCGAATCCGGGTCATCAAACAAACGTAGCCTTAGATATTAATTACCTACCGAGAAAACACAAAAGACGAGAGTGAATCTACTTTCTTTTTCATCACTCAGCAGACCATATGACACTTGGATATTTGGCTTTGATCTTGTCATTGCAAAAATCCGCATATACAAAGAGTTACTTTGCGAACGGTCTCCGGTTTAGTTGGTTTCATTTTATTTATTTATTTATTTATTTTTTTTTTTTTCAGTGACAAACATGAACGTAAGTAACACGTCAGAAAAAATATTTTTTCGCGCCAAGGAGTTTTAATATCGTTCAAGGAAAATTTTCAGGTTGTTAGACGAGTGTTGTGCTTGGCGTCAATGGTGGCCATTTCCAAGGGAGATTCCCCGCCTGAAATATTAAAGGATCCGTCCTTTCTTCAACTTCTTAACAAGCATTATCTGAGCGTCCAACCTCCGAAAATAAGTTGGGGGTACGTCGGGAGTTACGAGGGATATAAAGGTCGCCCCAAAGAGGATTACCCGTTTTCCGGATCCGGATACGAAAGCAGCCCCGGCTACGATCCTCAATACGAGAGGCAACAAATGCAAACGGTAAGGAACAAATTCCAGCAATTTCCTCGTCAAACGAATTATCCCTAATAACTTGTGGGAACGAATCGCTGACTCCGGGGGGCACTTAGCAACCGACGGGACCGGCTCTCGTGAGACGAAACGTCTCCAAACAAGCAAAACATGTATCGTTTATCTTGTTTCGTTTCATTTATTTTTCAAGGGGTAATTTAACAATAAATTTCCATGTTTTGCTTGTTCCATCAGTTTTAATCGCATGACGCGCGCGAGGGATCGAGACCGTAAGTTTCGGATCGTTGACACATGACGCGTAATTATAATTTAATTTTGCGGATTTAACCACATAAATATCCTTCTAGTTTCGGATTGAAATCAAAATTTTTTCCCTAGACATATTTTATCCAAAATTAACGAAATAGGTATTACAGTTCCGAAGGAATTCTGGTCCAAAGTCCAGCAGGAGCTCTAACCATAATCAAAAATTTTTTTATTTTTTTTATCGTTAGTTCAAATAGATCACTTGAGGATAGTCTTCGCCGATAAAAATAATTTTTCAAGTTATTTCGGTCAAGTCTGCATTTTTCCCTTGAAAAATCCTTGAAAGTTCCATTTTTGATAGACTATTTGTAGATAAATAAAAGCAAAATGCAAGGGATCTTATTTTTCGACTGCCTATTTGTAACATCCTCAAAATCCAGATATACTGCCCAAAATGTATTGTCGCCGTTTAAGATTTTCTCAGCTAAATTATTTCCAATTTAAGATCGACATTCTTTCAAATTACAAAAAAATTCAAAAGTCAAAACTTCACTTTTTATGTTATTATTTCCTTATTTTAAAAAAATGTGTTCCTTATTGAATAAAAATTGAAACGGAGACCGTCCCCCCGTCCCCCCAAAAAAAAAATTTCCGTTTTTAAATTTATAGGCATTTACTAACTCTATATCAGGGATAGTATGCTGATTCCGATTCCAGTGATACTAGATGATTTTTCAAACGCGATTCCGATTCTAAACTACGAGAAAAATTTTCCGATGCCGATGTCGATTCCGATAAGTTTCCATCGATCGATTCTGATTCCGATTCCGATCCCGATTAAAATCTATTCGGCATTCCATCCCTGCTTATTTTGTTTTAAAAATATCTCTTTTTTTTAAGTTTTTAATGAAAAATTCGACTTTGTTTGTAAAATAACTCATTGTATCTGGGAGAAATTTGACCCCTGATGCTGATTCCGATTCCGATTCCAGTGATGCTAGATGATTTTACCAATGCGATTCCGATTCCGATTCCGATTAGTTTCCATCGATCGAATCTGATTCCGAATCCGATTCCGATTAAAATCAATTCGGCATACCATCCCTGCTCTATATACAATTTTAGCACCATTATTTTCAAGCCACAAGGCACCTTTTTTTTTTCTTAGCGGAAACGGATGCAAATGCTAAACCTTTGTAAAACCTTTGTCACACCTTCAAAACCTTTGAGAAAGGAACCGGAAATAAAAAGTCTCGGTTGAGAAGTTAAAACGTTTAGTCGTTCTTTTTTTTTTATCTTCCTATTTTCGTAAAATAACGGAGGACAACAACAACTCTGTACTAACTCTCCTGATATACAACTACGGTCATAAATCATTGAGTATTTCAATGGAAAATGAAAAATCTGTTTCAGGAAAAACCGTCGGTCGAGAAGGACGAGGAGGTTCCGATTTCGTCTCAAGAATACTGGAATCCCACAAACGCCTTGACGACTCCTTGGAACGCCACCCAAAGCTCTTTCGGTTACGAAGTGTATCCCGGATCCTCCTACATCAGATCGAATCCTCATTCGGGCAACGATCCCATGCAAGGGAGCTACTCTTTTCACAGATACCACAAAGTTCCTAGTAATTTTGTGACGGTAAAAAAACCTCCCGGTTATTACGGAAAAGGGAAAATCGTCAAGGTCTCGGACACAGGGGCCAAGGCGACCAACATCAAATACAAAAAAGTACCTGCTCCCTTGGGTTATTATCCAAATCACAATTCCAATCCTTATAAGAAGGTGGTTTTTCCTAAAGTCCAAGTCCCTTACCCGGGGCACAAACATCCGAGCAAAAAAGCGGTGGTCCCCGTGGCTCTTCATCCGTATTACCGAAAATATTACCCGTATTATACTCCGCAATATTTGACCCCGAACAAAAGCAAAAAACCATACGGTTATCCCGAGGGGTATAATTACTACAGGAACCCCGAATTTTCCACCCTCACACCCGACGCGAAAATCTCTTCCACGACGGAAAAATATCCGACAACGGAAAGAATGGACGGAATATACTCCGAGAAACCCTTGAGTTACGAGGATTACACAAATTACAACGACACTTACAGCAAGAGCAATTACGAATCTTACGAAGAACAGGAAGAACCTCCTTCGGAGGATTCGGGATACGAACAAGAAGTCACCACCAGAGGCTATTACGGGGACAGGATATACATGAGCACTCAAGGGCCGGAAAAGAAGAAAAATTCAGGAAATAGATTGTATTTCGTAAGGAGCGAAGCCAGGGACGACAACGAAGACTCCGAAACAATCTTTGATTAATTCCTCCCGAAAATTAGCGTTACCTACCGGTACAGAAAAAAAAAAAAAAAAAGTTCCTAATAATTTATTATTTAATTTATTATCAAGAGACGAAGCCGTTCCGCAGACAAAATGGCATCCATTATACCTGGAATTTTTGTGTTTTATGTCATTCATTTGGGCTAGGTTCGGTAAATATTTAAAAAGCAATGTAAATAATTTTAAAATAAAAACTTGACAAATGATTTGAGATTTATTCTTTGCTCGGTTTGCTTTTAACGTCCGTTGTCGTCGTCCTTGTTGTTGTTGCTGCCAGATGAACCATCTTTCCATCATCGAATATCTCTAACAAGCACTTGTGTAGTCTGGAGTGTTTCGCAACTTGTTTATTGTAAGCTAATCTCGTGAGTGCTTCCTCCTCCTAACTTTTATTTTGACCTCTTGGCAAAAGTTGAAATCGTCTACCTGAAGAATAAACACTGCTCAAGGTCTTTTTTTTTTTTTTTTTTTTTTTCGGGAATTTAAAGTCCGGATCCGAAAAGGAGAATTCCCATACGAAACCGCCACTGCGTTTTGAGAGATAAAATTTTTATGTCTTTGAAGCACATTTGAAATGTTTGCACAGGGACTGAAAATTCGGAAACAAAATTTTTTCCCACCGAGTTTTTAAAAAGGCGCCTTGTTGTTTCCTGTCGCCTAATTTATTGTAACTGACCACAATGAATATGTTAATTAAAAATGGGGTCCATAATATAATGCTTGATTATCTGTAAAAATGAAGTGAGATACCGGAAGGCTCGAGTAATTTCCCCGCTTTTTCGTTGTAATTTAAAGAAGAGAATTCACCGACCGAGGCGACGAAGTCGATAATCCGATGCAGTCAGCATTAGGATCGTGTCCCTCGTTCGAATGAGCCCCCTTGCTGATTTCATACTAACGGGAAGTTGTTCGTGGCCTAGTTGAAAACTCTTCCGTTATTCATTGTCACCGTTTCGTTCCTCTCGCTCGGTTCCAAGCTTTTACACCCGTTTCAATTTTTTTTTTTTTTTTGATCGGAACAGAGAAAAAAAAATTTGAGAAACACGTGCTACAGTGGTCGCTTTGGATTTTGCATTACGTCACATCATTAATTTAAGCCTGTACTTGTGCAGCTTTGTTGGTTTTCCGTTGAAACAATAAGGGGGAAAAAAACGGTTTACTCTTTTTTTCTGGAACTAATTGAACCGCGACAAAAAGACACGATTCGCAGGAAACGATTTTCTTATGCTAGAGTGAATCTTTATTCATATAACCCTTATACGATATTTGGGTCACGAAATCCCCGACGGTGGGCAAGGATTTTTGAAACTCAAACCGGTTAGATGACGTTTGGTTTATTTCTAATAATTACAGTCCAATATTTTTAATTAATGTAATTTAAGGCGGAAATGAGAAACTGCATTTGAAAAAATGATTGATTGACATATTATTTGCTTTGATTTCTTTCAAAATCTTTCATACGTAAATCGATCACTGATATCAGCGTTTTATATATATATATATATATGCATCTTTGTAAGGAGCGATACGTTCAGAAAAAACCGACCGAAATTTTACCTCTTGAGGATTTGAGCATAGGCAATAATGTTTACAAATTGCGGAAAAGAAAAGAAGAAAATTAGCTTTCCTTTGCAGCAACACGAAAAGAAATGATAGATAAAAAAGAAAAAGGAAATAAAATAAACAAACAAAAGAGGTAAAAAGTAAAAAAAGGATATAAGTGAATGCATAAGTTATTAAACTGGAACCGGGTTAACATTAAAGCTAAACTCTTATTCCCTAGTGGTCGGTCCGCAATGGAATCAGTCGAGATAGGAGCGCGTCTGGTGCAACTCACCTAACTCCGCTGTGGCGCAAGCTCATCGCGTGTTTTTACTTTTCATTTTATTTATTTATTTATTTTTTAGTTTCGCCATGACGTAATTATTAATTATTATGTGCCATTATGTGATAAAAAAACGTAAAGAGAAATTCGGTAAAGAAAAAAAATAGCAAAAGTGCAAAGTGGAGGGAAAAAAAGAGAAATGATTTCCCCAAATTAAAATGGATAAATTCCGGAGCCTCGTCCACGGACTAATTGGGATTTTTCTTTTGGAAGGATTTATCAGTTGCAACCAAATTTCAGACGAGGATTTCCAAACTCTCTGCTTTCAAAGATGTCCTTTTCAGGTACGGTGACTGTTATTTCTTTTTTCGTACCTGTTATCAATGACGTAAATGTAATAACCATCCATTTTTACGACGTGATTTTTCTCCCTTTTTCTCGGTGTTATTACACCTATCGGAATTTTAATGTTTAGCCTACTTAACTTTTTCTCCCGTTGACATTCCATGTCCTTTTCTCCATTATTTTGTTTGAATGAAATTTTCGCGATTGTGAAAAAAGCAGAATATACAGTATAACGCTAAAAATTTAAACGGTCGCAACAGACATCAAGGACGTGACGTGCTTAATGGGCACGAACATCCCATTTCCGAATACACCATCATCTCTTTCGTGTTTGTATTATTATAGGCATGTTCAAAACATCGTACTCATTTAAATGGATATCGAAATCCGACTATAATTAATTTAGATTCTAACTCGGTCGAAACGAGGGAATCGGGGAATATGAAATATCCTTTGGGAATCCTCTGAAAAATTTTTCATACGATTCTAAGTTGCCCTTTAGGTATAGTGAACGTGTTCCTGAAAGGAACAAGGAAAATCTAATAACCAATAATATTATTTCAACCTCAATCACAAACGCAAAAAATCATCGTTAGATATTTAGTTGGTTTGACGGCAATATTTCTTTTTTTTTATTATTATGCAAAATGAGTTTCCTTAACGAATCCTATCCTATCCGATCTAATGTAAATAAATTTCATTTCATGTTTAACTCAAAATATATCGCAGTAGCAGTAACGAATAACAACAAAGCTTTTTAAGATTAATTCAGTCCTACGCTTCCAAGTGAATTTCTTCAGCATCCCAGTTAACAAGTTCATTCCTTTAAAAAATAACACGGTTAATAATAGATTTACATTTAAATTTTTTTCAACTCAACGAGCTTAAAATCACTTATTAATTATGAGAAAGACATAAAAAATTTTAACACAGCAAAAATCTTTTGAGGTACATGAAATCTTTGATTGTTAAATTCAAATGCATCAATTTTTAAAATTGTTTCGCCGAGGGATCATCCACTCTGTTTTTTAATCACTTCCTAAATTATTTTTTCATAACAACTCTTTGGTTATTAATGGTGTCCCTCAGCTGCGGGACTGAATTTTACGATCCCCAGACATAACGTCCAATAAACATTTTCGGCCATATTTAGTTTTCGTCCAATGTTTTCTTTGGTAAAAATGTTTTGGTCCATTTTTGACATAGTCCGAAATTTTTTTGTCCAAAATTAAAATTAATAATAAGCTAAAGTTTGGAACAAATTTTATGATGATTTTATGCAATGTTTTTCTTATGAGTAACCACTAACCATGACAAACGCTATCATTAAATTTGTTCATTTATAATTAATTAGGGATTGTCCAAATATTAAGTAAGCACGTTAAGGGCGGGAGTCTGGGAAAATCTTACTATTGCTTACAAGGGGAAGGGAGGGAGCTAGTAAAATGGTACGCGCAAAATAATTGATTTTGAGGGGGGGTTTATGGGACTGAAATTTTATGCAATAACGCGGGAGAGGGTTTTTAAAAAATTTACTTCAGCTAAAAAGCGGAGAGGGGGGCGGGGGGTTTAAACTTGCCGAAATTATGTTTGCGTAATATATGGACGGTCCCTAATAGGCTCACTCAAGCTACCTAACTGGTAATTATTCGATCAATCCGAGGGGTTCTTCTTCACTCTTCTATTCCGGTGTGCACTTGAGTTTGTACTCAATGTATTCCGACTGTATTCCGGGTAATACTACACAGGCCCGTAGCCAGCCTGAGAAACAAAGGGGGGCATGAGAAATTCAAAGGGGGGCTCCAAATGGCCCCTTATAACATGGAAGATAGGGAAAATACATGGGCAAGTCAAATTTACAGGGGGGCTCAAGCTTCTCCATAGGGGGGCTGAGCCACCCTATGCCCCCCCCTGGCTACGGGGCTGATACTACATGCATTTTAAAAAAAATTTAAGAAAACAATTATTCAATTTTGGCCCTTATATTGGCTTTTTAAAAACCTTAAGGCCCTTTTGACAGCTCAAGATGCGATTTTAAAAATCTGAAAAAATTCAGGGTCAATACTACTTACATACATACATTGGCGGAGGTCTTGTGATGAAAGGTGAAACAATAGAGAAAGAAGCCAGATTGAAGACACAAATTTTGTGTCTTCAATACTACTACTTAGAGGAAACTTTGCCACTATAAGAGTTTTGAAATTCTAAAAAAGTGGATTTTGAACCTACCTAATAAACTTTTACCCGATTACCATGACAACGGAAAATCGTTTTTTTGGTCTTACTTTATTTGGACAAAACGTTTTTTTTTATTTATGGACGTACAATTTTTTGGACATAATATTTTAGGACTACATATTTATGGACTATATTTTTATTGGACTGCAAATTTTGGACGAAAGGTCTTTGGACAAAATTTTTTGGACGAATTGTCCTGGATGCAAATATGATCGCTTTCCCTAAACCCTGTACAGAATAATCTCGGGTTGGTCACATAGTTTCTTTACAGGCCGGAAGTTAGCCGAAGAGCGAAGGAGGAGGAGAGCAAAATTTGTTTTTTTCCTACTCCAAATTCTTTTACAAGGGGTTTACATTGACTTAATACCTAGCATTTTGGGATTTTAAGGCAAAAAATAAACCCTTAAACCCCAGTATAAGCAAACCCAGAGCTCAAAATTCTGTTGAAATGCCCTGCGACAATTCAAAGCTTCCCCAAAAATTAACTATTTAAATCTCGACCCATATTTTATTTTTTCCTGAACATTACCGGTATCTGTTTTCATTAAAAAAAAAAAACTTGATTTCAAAAATAGGCCTAGTTCAAACAAACTAAAATAGTTTTTCCTTTTTTTTTTCCAATCGAAATCGTTTTTGAGGACAGTAATTCGCAGCAAACCACGAACCATACCTATATATAGAATATCATCAATTTTACATCAATTTACAATTTTACAGGGTTGTTTCACACAATTTAATTTAATGTTTTAAACCGCTTCAAAAATTCGAGAAAAAAATACGGAAGCATTTTGCGTTGGAATTTTTTAGTTCCAGATTGTCATTAGCTGAAAAAAAATAAAAAAAATTGGGCCAAAAATTGATGCATTTGAAATGATTTCGAAAAGCGGGATGGCCTTTTTTGAACTAATTGTTTTTATCGTTCTGCACCTTGAGAATTAGCGACTATGTATTTCTTATTATGCGCTGAAGGCAAATAACAGAACGATAAAAACAATTGGTTAAAAGAAGGCCGTTTGTTTTTGTCCCGCTTTTCGAAATCGTTTCAAATGCATCAATTTTTCGCCCGATTTTTTTAATTTTTTTTGAGCTAATGACAAGTTAAAACAAAAAAATCACAACTCAGAATGCGTTTTTATTTTTTCCTCTAACTTTTTAGGCGGTTTAAAATATTTAATTTAATTATGTGAAACAGCCCTATTTTAAGGTCAAATCGGGCCAAAAAAATTGGAAAAATCGTTTCCTTCACATATACAAGAGTGTGATTGGGTATTGCAGAGAACTTATAAATGGTTTTTGGACAGTTTTAAAGTACTAGTGCCACGTTCTTTTTATTTCCGGAAAATGAACAAAGAATTTAATTTAACATTTTCGCCAAATATAAGGTTAAATTAGGTTCATAAGTACACTGATATACCCTATCATGCTCTTATATATGAAGAAAAGGATTTCATACATTTTTCGGACCGATTTGATGATAACAAAAAAAACATGCGGTTCTCGGCTTGTTGTAAACAACTACCTAAATTCAGTTTTTTTTTCCCCTTGATATCTTATGAAATAATACATGGTAAATAATCAACACCAGCTTTGCTTAAATGAAGTAAAAATCTAGGTGGCCGACCCTTATGTGTTAATCGTGCAGTCAGTTATTTTTCTTTACTTTTTTAAATTTAGGGAGTAAAAATTAAAGATTCCCAAAAATTTTTTTGCTGGAACCCCAGGATTGAGGATTTGTAGAATTCTATCTAAGTGCTTCTTTTAGGGGCACAGAGTTCGAGGAAAGTAAGTGTATACAATGCCCGATGAATCTGCTACTGCTCTAGTTTTTTTTACTTAGTCTTTGACTTGCATCTTTTATAGTCTTAAGTCTTCTCTGGGACAACAATTATAATAAAATTTTGATAAACAGAAGCCTTGGTGATCATGCCTATGGACCGGTCCCACGAACTACGTCGGGTTAGGTTAATAATTTTAAAAAAAATAGATATGCTTATGTTAAAATGTACAAGTGGTATTTTTAATTTGGAAATGCTGACAAGTACAATTAGCGACAAAGATTTGACCCCGGAGGTGAAGGTTCATTTACATCAGTTCAACAATCGAGACCATTTCAACGGCACGAAAACAAATCCAACGTCGTAAACATTATTTAAGGCGGGAAAATAATTTTAAAAACTTTTTTTTTTCTTTTTTCTGTCAATGAATGAATCGAAAATCCATCGGTTGCAGTATCCACACCTAAAAAAGATGAGTTTGCAATTGGGGAATTCCTGTTTGAGCGGATATTGTAATGGTTAAAAAAATATGATAATGAGTCTGCATCTGAACATTAAACAGATCAGAGGACGTTGCATGAAATTTTTTCCAGTAGTTTTGAGTTTTTTTTTTTTTTTTTTTTTTTTTTTTTTTTTGAACACTGGAATGAATTGGAAGATTTGACTGAGTATAAGGATCCCCTAAGCTCAGCGAATTCAAAAATATCATCTTAATAAAAGTGATTAAAAAAAAGCCTGGTGCATTCTTTTAAGATTCGTTTCGTCGATGTCCTGATCTGAAATCAATTAAATGAATCGAGAATCCGATTCGCTGGAGGACCACCTCGATCGAAATTCGCCAATAAAACCAGCGCCGGCTTTAGGGCCGTTTGATCCGTGCCTTATTCGCACGAGTGTAGGCTTTTTAGGGCAATGCTCAATAATTAAAATTTGCGACCAATGTTTAACTTCAAATCGACTCAAAATAAGTAAATAGGGATTCCTCAGCTCCCGATTTTTTAAGTAAGTTAGCAGCAAATGCCGATCAAAAAAAAAGAGGCCCGTTATTTAATGAAACAAAGGTAAAAGGGCTGAGAAATTGGCCGGTTTTTTTTTTTCCCCCCTTCAACATGTAATTCAACCGCGTAAATGTCATAATATCTAAAGAAAAAGAAACAAAAAAATAAAAATAATAAGAATAAGAGATGATACCCTAATTTTAACCTCGACTAACCTATTCTAGTCTGCAAGGACCGGATGTCCGCTGATCCACCTGTAAATTTCAAAATCACATATACGACACCTATGGACAATAAAGGGTTATGCGATAAAACATATACAACTCTATCGCATGGCGGCGGAGATGAAAAACCAGGTATATGCCACAAGGTAATGCCTGCACTCTGCTTTTTATTACGTTTTTGCCGTGTAACATTCGGAATCGGTCACGGTTAAACGATCACCCTGTCATTCCGTCACTTTGTTCTGGTATTCGATTCGTGGGAATTCGACCAGTCCCTGCCCGGTAAAAAATCTTCGGACATGACAAAAAGACCTTTTCGACCCAACAATATTTGTTTTGATTTTACAAGTACCTAATTTAGCGTGATACCTAATTCTTATAAGTAACCGTCGACGACTACCATCTGTCGCACACGAAAATCACGAAAAACGTCGTAATCAAAGAGCCGAAAAAATTTTTGCTTCCTGTGACTCGAACCCTAACGATTTTTTCCCCTCCTATTTTCTTATTCTTATTTTTTTTTTTTTTTTTTTAGAATAAAACCGAAGAACATTTCGACGTGGGCTGCGGAAGCGACTGCAAAATCGGACAGGTATGTTTTTGAGGATGAAGGTAGCAAGTTTAACGGATGCTTCCTTCGACGGTGCTTCCGATTAAAAATCAACAATACGGTTTCGTTTTATGCGAATGAATATCGTAAGGGAGGATAGGAAGTCGGGACGGTCATCCTAGTGTGAAGAGCTCATTGACACACCCTCCACCGGTCAAAAACCGGAAACGGAAAGCAATCAACGAAATTCAATAACTGTGGTTCCCTTCGATTTTTATTAAAATGAAAACCTACTTGGAATTAAACGCAAAATCTCGAATCGGGAGTTTTACTCATATAAAGTTCAATCCAATCGTCTGGGCTGTCGTTATCACGTCAAAGGGTATCAAAATGGTGACGCCAAGTTTCTAATCTTTTTAATTGAAAAACTGAAAAATGATGAGCCAATTAGCCATCGATAATAAACTTAAGGGAACCAAGTAAATCCTACAGCTACGGAAAAATCAGTTAAATATCCCGATTTTTTTTTGATTTTTTTTTATCGTAAGCAAACTAACAAATTTTTTTGCCATTATTAATAAGAATTAGGCAAAGAAACTTTTAAAAATGCCAGATTATCAATGAAAATTTACTCTGTTTAAACAAATTTAAAAAAATTACCTTACGTTTTAATCCCCCCCTGAAAAGTCTGCGAAAAAGCCGATAGAACGCATTACAGTTTGCATGTCAGAAAGTTTGCAGAGAAAATATTTTTATTCCTAAACGTTAATATAATTAGAAATAATAAGAGTAGGAGTCATTCTTAGGGGAGGGAATACTTCTTCTGTCGAAAATCGTACAGAAAATGATAAAAATTATAATCTGGATCGAAGAGAGCATATTATTGATGCGTTGATTTTTCTCTGATTTTGAGAGACTCGATCAAATCTCGTTATTTTGTAAAAGTCCTCTTTTAAACTTTGAGAAGGTTATCTTATTTTATACAGACGGCTCCTATAGGCCGATATACACCAAGAATAGGAATAAAAATAACTACCATAAGTATAATTATCTGCTTTTCATTAATTTTTTTAAATTCTTCCAAAGGTTATCTTTAAAATAAAAACCTACAATGTTATGTTGGTAAATAAATTTGAGATATGAAACTCAATAAAAATTTTTAAACAGGGAATCAAAAAACTCGTAAAAAAAAAAAAAAAAAAAAAAAAAAAAAAAAAAAGAAAGAAAGAAAAACAGAAGTTTAAAGATAAAGTGATTAAGAGGAAATAAACATGAATAAATTTCTTGTTTTTTGAAATGGCTTAAACTTGTTTTTTCTGAGACTCATAGGACCCAAAAGGCAGGCATCTAAGGTTCAAAACCTAAGAGTATTTTTTTTTTTTTTTTTTAAAGAAAGAAATGGCGTGGAAATGCAGTATGCGAGTTAAAGAAATTATTTGAGCAATAAAAAGCATGAAAATAATTTTTTCTGTAAGAAATAATAAAATAAAGTTTGGAGTAAAAATATGTAAATCAAAAAGGTCCACACAGACCTAGTTCTGCCACGAACATTTTTTAAAGAAAGGTGTGATTTTAGTATTTACAAACTTTGTTTTTGTTTAAATGTCTAGGAAAATAAAAAAATATTATCCAAATCATGTCAGAATGATTTGGATAATATTTCAAGTTTTCTTTAATCCCCCCGTATACCTACGAGGCGTTGAACAAATTATCAGACGCTAAAAAATCCGCTATCATAAAAAAATCGATTTTGGGCAAATCATTTGAAAATATTCTGGCTTTACAAAACCTGGTTTCCATTTTATGAAAATTAACGGGAAAAACTTTTAAGGCGTTGGTTACATTACTCGAAAATTTTTGTTCGAAGAGTTTCAAAAATTTTTTTTCGATGAAAGTGTTTACACTTTTCGAACATATGTTCGAAAAGTTTCGATGATATATTCGATATGTTTGATGATGTTTGACGTTATTTTTGGGGTTGTATTATATTTTTTAAATAATGGGAAAATACATATATCATCGGCCGAGTACCCATATTAATATAATACCACCCCAAAAATAACGTCAAACACCATCAAACATTTCGAACATCATCGAAACTTTTCGAACATGTTCGAAAAGTGTAAACACTTTCATCGAGAAAAAATTTTTGAAACTCTTCGAACAAAAATTTTCGTGTAATGTAACCAACGCCTTATACGTATTAGCTTATGACGCCAATACGTGTTTCCGCCTTTTCGGACTGTTTTGATTTACTGTTTATTTTTCCTCACTTAATTTCCATGCCATTTTTTCATTAAAAAAAAAAAATACCTGAAAATATCCGATCAAGTTAACTGAGCTGATTCTTGTTTATTTGTGGTATTGGTCAAAATTTCCCCAGCCGTTGAATCAAGCCGCAAATCAAAAGACAAAAATAGCCACGTCAAAAGCAGGCATCAATTTTAACGAGCCTTTAATTGAATTTCCCCCTAGCATTTTATAGACGGACCTAAAAATGACACCGCGGTCAACTCGGTTTATACTGTTTAGGGTGAAAATCCCATCAAATGTGGAGTGTAGGTCTATCAGGAGTTTCCCTTTTTTTGTTTCTTTTACTGTTTTCGAGCAAAACCGTTAACAATAAAAAGGTCTCGTAAAAGAATGACATACAACAGAAGTACGAGCTGGGCTGGGCCTCTAATTAGGAAGTAGGGAATTAGCGTGGTCCCGCAGTTATCCCTGTATGCACAACGACTTGACACCGAATTAATTTTAAACTTATCATTTTCTTTTTCTTTTAGGAATTAGTTATTGAATTCTATTTAATTAACGATTGAAACAAGATAAGAAAACTATTCCTTCACAACGATTCGGCTCACGTAAATACGAGTAAAAATCCCTACAAGAACTTTAATTGAAATAACAATATCGAGAAAAATCTGTCTTGATATATTATTGATCCAGTCCTATCCAGTAGATAAGTCCGATCTTGATAGGCGTTACGTTTCACCGTTCGATCCAAGAGGGGCATTAATACTTCAATTTTTTTTTTTACCGTGTAGGTATTTTTATGCAAGAAAAAAAATGAAAAGCAAAAGCTTACCAAATTTAATAAAGTCGTCAACGGGAACCTTGAATCGTTAGCATCTTTGCCGTTTTTTTTCTGGGAAAGAAGTATCCTAGTAATTAAAAATATTATCTAGTTTTAGTGAAAAGGTTTTCTTCGAATCTGAGCCATTTTCGAGTAGGTATTTTGGAATTAATAATGCCTCACCCCGAGTTCGGAAACCCCGTCCTTGGCAAAAAATTCGTTAAACATATGCCAAAGGCAATGTCATGATGGAAATAATTAGCTTATGGCTTTCTAAAAACTTGGTTCGCTCGAAAGATATTTTTGCCTCTAGCCTGAAAACCCTATTAAATATTAAAACTGAGTTCACATTCCCGATCTACGGAAAATTTCCTACAGGAAAACTCATTTTTAAAAGAAAAAAGTATCAATAATTTTTTATTCTTTCCAACTTTTAGACTCAATCGGCATGATTTCTTACTGAAAGAAAAATCAGGTAAAAAAATTAGGGGCCATATCTGAATGAGCAAAGCCTCGATTCTGAGGATGAGTAATGACAAACTCAAAATCCGAAAAATAAGAGACACCCTAATGTGTTAGATTCAATCAGCACATCGAACATTTTTCAGTGCTTTAGCCCTTCATTACCAAATTTTATTTTTTAAAAAAATGCTTGAAATCCAAACGTTTTCTCAAGTTTTTTTTTTTAAATTGCTACCCCTTGAAAAATGAAGCTATGCTATTTGGTGAAGTTTAAGAAGAAAAGACAAAAATGTGGTATGCAACTATCACTAACATTTAGATTTGTATTGTTTCGTATTATGCTTTTGCTGATTCAGTCATTGAACTAATTTTTAAATAACTAAGATGAGGATAAAGCTTCATTTTAAAAATATTTGCTCGCCGAATGCAAAAGAGCAGCCCCTGATGTTTTTCTTCCTTAAGCTAAACATAAGAACCGACATGCCATCACCCAAGATTTCGGCAAAAATTGGCCCCTTCGGATATCTCTCAAATACTGGCTAAATCAACCAGGGAAAAAAATTCAAATTAATTACTGGGTTTAACCATTTTTGAAAAGATTTATTGCCTTGTTATTCATACCTTCATGAGCATTCCAGAGTGATAAATCTAACACTTCGACACCCCTTACATCCCCGAACCCTTATCATAACAAATTAAAAACGAGCAACCATCCAATCAACAACTTTTTTTTTCCAGTTAAATACTTGTTATTATTTAATTGATAAAATAGACATATGTATGCTTTGTCCGATGTTTGTTTTTGTTGTTATTATTCAATAAAACATACATTGAGGCAGTCCTTTTTTTTTTTTTTTTTCTGAACGACCTTAAAAATTGTACCTCCCATGTGCGGCATTTTTTCAGTCCATTTAAAAAAGATAGAATCTGTTTTATATAAGAAGAGGAAAAAAGAAACTTTCAAGGGGTAGCGAGGCGGAGAATTTCCAGACACCTCCGAGACTTACCTCGGGTCGGGGTTAGGGCTCGACGTTGACCCGCAGACTCGGTATTTTTCATCCAGACGCCAGAATCAAGTGTTAACCCCTATCATTAAAATATAATAAAACTCTTGTTACGATTCGAGATGAGGGCAAAAAGACACTAGTCAAATCACTTCATTAAACAAACTTTTAAAAGCTAATTGAAATCAGCGGCGGTCTGCCTCTTTCAAAAGCCACTATTTCATCAAATTAGGTCGAGATGGGCTCCCAAAAAAAATTTTTTTCCCGACCCTTTTCCATAAAAAAATATTAAAAATTCGTTTTTTTTTGAAAGGTTTATTAAGGGTTAGCTAAAAAATTTATGGCTTAATTAAACCCAAACGAGGTGCCACTGATGGTTAAACGAGTGGAGCTTCTAAGGAAAATAAACATGAACTATGACATCCAATTGAGTTATGTAATTTGTTCCATAATTTGACATCAGTTTGGAATTCCTCTCTTAATGAAGGCGCAACTAAGGTTTGTTTTCAAAAATTAACTGGCAAAATCAACTTTTACATTAAAGGAATATTTTTTCCGGGCATAAAAGGGCAATGCATACTTTTGGAAAACCCATCCCAGCCCTTTGTCAGGATTACAATGAAACTTTCATTTTTAAAAGAAAGACAGCTCTGGCGGAAATATTAAATTGGACCCATGTTGGATCAAGACATATTTTTTACTGATGCTGCTTTCCCGATTCAAATTTTCGACAGGGAACTATTATGGTAGTTCTCTCAACTTCTGAATGTAGAGTTTTTTTATACTTTTCAAACTTTTTCAGATTTTAAAAGTATTATCGATTTCCAATATTTTGGAGAAAAAAAAATTAGTCTGGAAAAATGTTTTGCGCTAAATTTTAATGTTCTTTGCCCCACTAAAATCGCAAATCACTCGCGTAAGCCTAAGGTTTGCACCAAAAAAATCTCCATTTTTACTTTTTGCACAATCCGATTACCTTCCCCGATTTTTAGGATCTACCCCTGGGGCCTATAATAATTTTAAAAAAACACACACACAAGAAAATATTAAAAAACTAAGACCGACAATAAGGATGAATGCTGCAGTGCAGAAAGGCGGGGAGCGAGCTCGATGCCACGGGAGCAAATTTTAGCCCTGTGTGGGCCAATAAACCAAGGCCCTGCTTTGTAAAACTTGAATTTGACGCCTATAGCCATCAAGATAGATTGAAAATCTCTCTATTTATTTGTTGGATGCCTCAGAAATTCTTGTCAGACGTTCGTGAAAACATCATGTAAAACCGTCAAAAAGTCCGACCAATAAAAAAAATGGATTAGCCATTAGTATCTCACCAAATACCCTAAAGGTTCTCATATATTCGTTAAATTTACGTCTTTTTAGTATAATGTTGTCAAATTGTTGAAGATATTAAAGATGAAGATGCGAGACGCCGACGACGGAAATCGACTTGTGTGGTTTGTATCAAAAAGGTTCCTCCTACCGAGTTCTGTTTTATTATAATATCGCTTGATGGGATGGAAGCCTCGGTGATTGATAAGGGTTGCTTTCAGTTCCTACTTGCTGCTCCTACTACTTCCTACTACAGCATTTATTTATTTATATGTTTACTTGTTTTATAAACTTAAGAAAACATTTTCACACGCTACTTGTGTCATCGACATTTTCCTTGTTAGTTTACAAAATCTACAGGCGTCTCATCATTTAATATAAATAATTGTTTTTGAAATTTGATAATTTTTGCACTTCTTCATGCTTCACGAAACTTCCCGCTTGTATTTCAAGAACTTCAGAGTGCGCTCTTAAAGAACTTTATACTCGAACACAGGCCTAATTATTTTCTTTAAAAAAATTAAACCGCAGGACGATGATAAGTGCATGCCCAAAGATCTACAAAAACAACCGATCCTGGTCATCGACAATTTAATGACACATTTAAAAAAATTTTTTTTAACGATAAATCCTCACAGATGAACCAATAAAGAATTTTAAACCGCAACAATCAGTCTTTTTTCACGGTTGATAAAATTTTTACATCGGTTCTCATGGAAAATTCGATCCTTTATTTTCATCGAATTAATTCCAAGTCCGTGGAATTTCTTGCTGGACTTGGAATTGAGACTCGTTAACGCAGCCAACCTTCCGTGTTTATTAATAAAATTTGTATAAAAAGCCATCCAAAATGAAATGGTATATTTGGCGAAAAATCGGTTCTCGACGACAATTTAAAAGCGTGCAGATCGTCGGTCACGGAGCAACAGAGCGGATCGGCTAATCGAATAATTTGTCGATTACAATCTCTTTAATGTAAAAGAGTCTCCTCTCTGCAGTAAAACAAAGACCTTGGCCTTTATAGGCACGTGCTAGATCCTTTCTTTTTCTTTTTTTTTTTTTCTCAGTTCCAAATTTCTCCAATTGATTCTGTGAGTTATTACAACGCGGATGAACCTACGCTTTATTTTGTGATGTTATTTTTCGATTTATAAGCTTAGTGCCATGTGTGTCGGACATGTGTTCGCCTCCGGCCAATCAAATAACAGTTTGTCAAATCACTTTGGATTAATTTAAACGATTTATTTAATATATTGTTATTTATTCTAATCCGAAAAGATTTAAGTACAATGTTAAGATTCTCCGAATTGAGAGGGAAAGGTTGTAAACAAATAACGAATTCTCATTGTCTTAAATATTGATTTCAGTGCACAAGGGGATGTCAGCTGTGGAAGGAGGCAAAAGAAAGCAGTTGCCAAACGGTTTGCGTAAGTCGTTTCACTTCTGGCCTTTGTTGATCTTTTTTAGAACGTTTAAAATTTTTTGGCTTTTTCAGAATGGAACACAAAGCATGCTCACTCAGAAAGAATTGTATTGCGTTATGGGTTGCAACGATGCCATCAATCAGTACTTTCAAAAACTAAAAGGTTCGTATATATAATGCTATAGAGCGACGGCATGGACGGCAATTACCGAAATATTAATTTCAGAGGAAATCGGTATACCGCATGCACCGTACCTAGTCGCAGACACGTTAACCGCAACATCCTTGAGTTTGGCCTGGGAAGGAGCGAGATATTCCGATATAAGTTATTTGGTTCAGTGGCGGTATGAAGAGCATGCAGGGGCGTGGCAATATTGCAGGAACCAAAGTTGGGGACCGAGTAACGTAGCCCTCGTGGAAGATTTGCAACCTTACACGAAATACAGGGTGAGAATTTAAAAATCATCATCCATCGAAACTGAAAATTATTTAAATCTTTATTATTTCCAGTTTCGGGTAGCTCTTTTATTATCTCACCACAGCGAGCCGATCGTTTCGGAACCCAGTGTGGTTATAAGCACTTTGGCAGCAGGAATTCCGTCTTCGCCCCCGGTCATCATCAGAGCGACGGCGATCGATTCCAAAAGGATTTCGGTCTCTTGGAAACCGGGCCCGTTTCCTAACGGGCCGATTCACTCATACGTACTGGAATTAGTCGGAGAATATACGGCTCTTAAGGAGGTTTGGCCGAATTGCAATTACTTTTATTCCGTGTTACTGCATTCTGGCGGCTATCGCCTGCTGCATAGCTTGATCCGTATCCACGCTTCAATTGCATGCATTTATTTTTTCAATTTGTATGCACACTTTATCGGCAAAATAGATATGTTTTACTTGCTTTCTGTTTGACCATTTTTTATTTTATTTTATTTTTTTTGTTTAAATTTATTCTTCTTCTTTCTTCCATCCCAGCCTGTGACTAAATTGCTCTAATAGGTATACAAAGTTTAATTTTATCATCTCGTTCCTCTTTCAGGATATACCTGCAACGAAAAACACGGATTTCTACATGTTCCAAAATTTAAACGCCAACAGTAAATATGTTATCTCCATATCGATGAGGAATGCTGTCGGCGAAGGTCCTACCGCTACAGCCGAGATCTCGACCCCTCCCGAACCTTTAGGTTAGATTTGCCTCTTCTCCTCAACAAGGAGCTTTTTTAAGAACACTTAAGCACACTTTTTTTTTTTGCTGAATTTTCTTTTCAGTAAAAGACACATTGCAGCCCATTTTAATACTCGGATCTAAACACAGAGTGATAAGACAAGGAGCGGACATGATGCTGGACGTCCCTGTTTCAATTTACGAGAGTTCCGATTTAATAACGGGTGAGTAGATGGGATCGCTGACAACTCCCATCCATCTCATCATTAGTATAAATCTGTTTCTCATACCTAAATCCAATTGTCTTATTAAGTTAATCGTCGATGATTACTCTTCGTTTAAACCGATTATTTTTTTTTTTTTTTTTTTTTTTTTTTTTTTTTTTTTTTTTTTTTGGAAAATAGGTATAGGTATCCATATAAACAAAAATTTATTGTTCGTGTCCGACGCTTCCGGTTATGTGTCCGTCACTTCTCTCAGAGAATATTCGGAATCAAAATACGTGTTAACTCCTGCCGATACCAGTTTCAAACCTCTTGATCTCTCCGTTGATTGGCTCAATCAACACTTGTACATACTCGGTGAAGTTTCTCATAACAAAGGGACCATGTGGCAAGTGGCACGGTGCACTCTCGAAGGCCGAGGGTTGACGGTTGCTGTCGCCGGGATAACAAACAGACCTCTTCACATAGAAGTCGACCCCTACAATGGGTAAATGTGGCTCATATCATTTTTGTCAGGATCTGCTTTAAAGGTGCAAATCGATATTTTTTTTTACAGTTATCTATTTTGGCTCATTCAAGGACACAATCGAGGAGGACTCTATCGTTTGGATTTGGCGAACATCAGCAACGGGATCAAACACGAAGTACTTCCTGACGTCATATTGGAAGATCCTCATTTAGGAGCTTTTATAGTCGACCATACTAATTTCTGCATATTAATTCCGAATCATGCCAAAAATACGGTTTATTCTGTTTCGTTGGATGGGTAAGATTGTGACATTTATTGGTTTTGACCCTCTGGGCCTCCGCTTCTCTCCCTAAGAAGTATAAGAAATTCCTGGCTGTTTAATAATGTAGCAATTCAACTCTTTCATGTTCAGGCGAGAAGTCACCGATTTAAGGGCCAATACGCAGCAGCCGAAATTCCAAAACGTCCTCTCTCTGGCCATCGCCAATGGGTTGTTTTACTGGACCGACGGGGACGAAATATTAACGGAAGACTATCACGAAGAAAAGCACACCTATTTCCATAATCATTATCTAGGATCGAAAAACAGGTCATACATAAGCGTTTCTATTGATTTGCCTACCTCTCAACCGATTCCGGTGCCCGTGAATCCTCCCATACACGTGCAAGCCGTTTTGGGGGGTCACGTGGCCAAAACAACGTGGCAGATTCCTCATCTGGTCGGTGGACAAGGGAAAGGAGCTTGGCAGAATTGGTCTTACGAGCTTCAAATAAAAAACGAAAAAACCGGCCGAGTAAAAACCTACAGGGAAATAAGCAACTCCACTTTCTTTAGTGTCGAAGATTTGGAGGACGACACTGAATACGTCATCAAAGCCGCAGCGTACACCAGTTCTGGAAGCGGGCCTTGGTCTTCCGAATTCAGGGGTAAAACCTTAAAAACGCCAACCAACGGAAGATATCCCGTAATTTTATGGTCCGCGGCAGAAGGATTATTGGAATCCGACGTTACAGGGGATCGGGTTGAAACCTTGATTTCTCAAGAGAATTTGAAAGATTCCAAAGGAAATTATCATTTCGTGGATATTTCTTGGTATAAGGACGAACTTTATCTCGTTACCAACACCAGTAAGGTGCACATGTATAACTTGACCAGTCACAAATACGTCCGGATACACAATCTGGATTCTGTTGGTAGCATCGCTGTAGATTGGATCGGGAAAAAATTGTACTGGTCTAATCCGAAACAACAGTTGGTATGTTAGAGCAATATTTTTCCCTTTTTGAGCGCTTTAATAATTTGTCGTTGTTCTTGTCGTTTAGATAAAAAGAAGCAACATAGACGGCTCCGGACAGGAACCCTTACCTATTCTAACCATCGCTAAGGAATTAAACATCGACTCTGAACACGCCTTCATTTACTGGTCTACCGGACATGCTGTTGAATGTGCCAGACTTAATGGAGACGCTAGAAGAGTGTATTATGCGGCAGAGCTATTTTCCGGAAAGCAAGGTATAACCATTTTTGACATTTTCAGGATCTAACACTATCTAAAACTAAAACATTTATTTATTTATTTATTTATTCATCATTGGCAGTAAAACCAATTCTGGCATTGCCTGTGTCGTACAAATTCAAGTAATTACCTAACTAAACAAAACTTAACAAAATTCCAAAAAAAAAAAAAAAAAAAAAAAAAAAAAAAAAAAAATTACATTAAAATATTACTGTACGATCACAATCACTTACATAATCAATTACATAAGATCAAAATTAAAAAAAAAAAAAAAAAAAAATTAATAATTTTAAGCAGCAGTTTCACTCAGATTATTTAGATTATTTAGGCATTGCACAGCTTCCTCGTTGCTATAAGGAGCGGCTTTAATAAGGGCAACTTTAATTTTAGTTTTGAAGGATTTTAAGCTAATTTCAAAAAATTGTTTCGGTAATTTATTAAATAATGTAGCTCCGATATTTGTTATTCTTTTTTCAGAAAGGGAACTGATCGTTGGAGGCTTCCTCAGTAGATGACCATTTCTCGTATTATGGTTATGGCTGTTACCTATACATTCTTAAAGATGTAGATTTTTTTTAATGTAAACTAATACGCTATATGTGTAATTGCCATAGATTGTTAATATTCTGTTGTTTGCAAAATGTTCTTTACACGAGTCTCTAAATTTTAGTTTGAAAATATAACGTATCGCTCTTTTTTGTAATTTTAGAATCGAATTAAGATTTTCTGCTGAGGTTGCACCCCATACGATCAGTCCATATGAAATATGAGAATGGAATAAGGCAAAGTATACGCTTAATACTGTGGCTTTATCACAAACAAACGATAGTCTCCTTAATAGGAATAGCGTTGAGGACAGTTTACCTTTAAGGAATTTGACATGTTCATTCCAAGATAGGTTACTATCTATAATGATGCCCAAGTGTCGGGTTTTATTGACTTGTTCAATTTCCTGTGAGTCTATAAAAACATTAATGACAGAATCCTCTACGGTGCCTTTACCAAACTTCATAAAATTCGTTTTTTTCGAGTTTTCCACTAAATAAAAACTATTCAGAGTCTGAACAAAATTATTCAATTTATAATTTATATTGATTTCGTTTTGAACGTCGTTTATTGCCGTAAAAGTGAATTCAGTGTCATCAACAAACATACATGTTTCGTCCACTAACTGAGCTAAGAAAAAGAGAAAGTTTTCATAAATTTCAAACAAAACTGGGCCCAACAAGGTACCCTGTGGAACTGAACATTGGGGGATAAGAAATGACGATCTAAATTCGGCTCCTTCATGACTAATAAATACATATTGTTGTCTTCCAGTCAAAAAGGAACGAAAAAGCTGTACTACTGAGTTTGAACAGCCAATTTTTTTTAAAATGCAAAAAAGGTAATTGAAATTGACTCGATCAAACGCTTTACTCATATCAAGAAAAACCCCCCCAGTTGATAGTTTCTTTTCTAATCCTGAGATAATTTTGTCTAAAATATATAATACTGCATCAGAGGTGGAGACTCCTTTGCGGTAACCAAATTGAGATGCAATGATAATTTTGTGTTCATCAAGAAATGGTAAAAATTTGCCATATATTAATTTTTCAAAAATTTTAGAGAATACAGAAGTTAGCGTAATCGGGCGATAATTATTAACATCGTTGTTTTTACCTTTTTTTTTAAAAAGTGGTTTAACTCTGGAGATTTTTAAGGAGGAAGGAAAAGTAGAATCCGCGATAAAGCCTTTGTAGAAATAAGTAAGTGGTTCGATGAAAAAATCACTCCATTCCAAAACAAAAGCTGCTGATAGGCCTATTTCATCGTCACCTTTTGTTTTTTTATTACTCAAATTTCTGATAGCGTCTAAAACCTCAGGCAATGAAAATTCATCCAATGAAAAATTGTAATCGGGGTCAGGAATACTGTAGTGCTTAATAAATTTAGAAAACCATGGTTCATATTTTGATTGGGAGTGCAAATAAAATGTTTATTAAAAATCTCGCATATTTCTAGAGGTTCATTGATTTTACTTCCTTCATACTCAAGATGATCAATTTCTTCTTTTATAAATTTGTTTTCTATTTTCATTAATAATGTTCCATGAGGCTTTAATTTTATTGGATGATTTGTTAATAGTGCTCGTATTTAATTTAAGTTTTGCTGCTCGTATCATTTGCTTATATTTTTTTCGAGTCTCTTTCAAATTATTCTTTATCAAATTCGATTGGAATTTACAAATTATATTATCTTCATTCAGATTCCGCACCTTATTACGCATATCCCTTATTTCAGGTAAAACCAGCGACTAAACTTATTTTTAATTTTTTTAGTGGTTGTACGTTTGTAAAAAGCTGCACTAAAAAATTCTTTAATTTTTTCTAAGAATAAATCAAATTTAACATTTATCGCCATGTTAGCCGAGATTAAGGATGCCCAATCATATGACTTCAGTAGATTACTAAAATGCCTTTTTGTATCTTTGTCAAATACTCTGTAAGAATGGTTAATTTCAGTGGACAATTTAATATCTACTTTTGGAAAATACAAGATGTTACCAAAATGATCTGCGATTGCTGCGTTGATCGTGTCCACAGAGAACTCAGGCCTAGGAAAATTTGAAAAAACATGGTCTAAACATGTTTCCGAATTTTCAGAGATGCGGGTGGGGCACATTACGAAGGGTTCCAAACCAAAGCTATTTGTTAAACGAATGAGCTCTCTTTTGTGATAACTCGGCTGTAGGAGGTTTATGTTGAGATCACCACAAAGAACCAGTTTTTTATTTTTACGCAATAAAAAGTCAAGGACACCCTCTAGGCTGTCAATAAAGTTATCTATAACCTCTTTCGTATATTTAGGAGATCGATATATACCATTAATAAAATAAACAAAATTTGCTTAAAATTTAATGAAACTGCTACTGCCTCAAAGATTTTATCTTCACAAAAGTTAGAAATATCGATAACAGAGTAATTCAAATTTGTGATATATTTACTTTAAAAAATTCCTATGCCGCCTGAGATTCTTGTGGAGGTGCGCGAATAAGAGGCTATAAGTACATAATCCTGAAGTACACAGTTGGTTGTGTCTGTCTCTTTAACGGCGAACTCACAGAAACAAGCAATAGTAGGTTTAATTTCCCACAAAGGAATGTCTATTTCTCAATTGTAGAATTAAAGTACTTATATTTTGTGACCATATACTTAAATTACTCTTGCTATAATTATTTTTTTCATTTTGAAAATCAGTAGTATTAATTTCATGTAACACCCTAGGTTTGTTCGTGTTTTTATCCTCATAAACTACTCTTTCGGGAGAAGTTACACAAGTAAAATAATTAGCCCTGGTTAAATCCGCTTCTTTATCAAAAGAATTAGCAACAGATGCAGGTTCGATTTTAGAAGAACAACAGTTTATCATAGTGTTTGAGAAGTAGTTAGATAAAAAATCTGAGTTAAAACTACTGCTTTTTTCGCTTACAATATTTTGAAAGTTATTTGCATGACTAGAATCACTAAAATTGAGAGTGCTATTAATCACTGCAGATTTCTCTGCTAAAAAAAATGTTTTTCGTCCTGCTTTCCGAAAAAACCGCTGCGAAATATTTCTTTGAGTAACAATAGTTTCAATCATTTTAAAACCCAAATTATTTTCCCTTGGACTAAGATTTTCATACTCACTTGTATTGTCATTACTACTGTGACTGATTGATGAAACGATTTCACTTTCGAAGTTGCTATTACAATAAGAAGATTCGTTAAATGTGTTCAAGTCAATTTTCTCACCAACGCCTACTTTATTGTAACGTATTTCACTGCTTAATTTATTATTAGGCTTAATGCGCGTTTACTAAATAATTTAGCTAGTTTAGATTTTCCGGACATATTCAGATGAAAACCATGTCGAGTAAAGTGATGTCGTTGCAGTATCTGGGTAGATATAAAATTCACATATGATTTAACTTCCCGGTATAATTTACTGTTTAGCTCACGAATTTTAGAGTTAAAAGAGGGGTAATCGTAGCGACTCAGGACTGAGCACAGGTGAACATTTGCTCTTGTAGATAAATCCTTAATGAGTTCTATGTTAAAGTCCGAAAGTGAGACATATTTTTTGTTGAGATTATTACTGCCTGCTAAAATTAAAATGTGATCTGCGTGTGTAAAATTTTTGGTAGCGTTTTGTGCTTGTGATAAGACGAAGTTGAAGTCCGCTCCAGGATAAAGGCTGACGGATAAATTAAAGCTGTCATTTACTCCAAGGAATGGAGTATGGAAGCCACATGACGAATCTGACTATCACCGAAAATATGAAGTTTTGGCTTCGATGCTGATGTTGTTTCTTGATTGCCAGAATCTTTCCTTTCACGTTCCTGATGAGTGTTTCCTTTGGTAATTTTTTTCTGTGGTCTTTTTCTTCTATTTTTGTGACATAAATCAGTTTTATTTTTTATTTCATTACAACTATTTTTTAAATTTTCATACTTATCCTCTTTTTTACTTTCATTCCGTTGATCTATTGATGTCGACTTGTCCAAATGATATAGGGGTGAATGTGCACTTTTTGGTGGCTGAATGGTAGAGACTTCTAGCATTTCTTTCTGTAGAGTCCTAATGTCATCTGACAAAATACCCATGGTGCGGATATAATTATCCTCTTCTTTTTTCAGGTTATTATTCTCATTGGTTACCTGTATGATCCGAATTTGAAGATCGAGTAGCTCTCTGTCGTATTTATTTGTGATATTACAGATGATTTCTTCTTTATCTTTCAGCTCGGTGAGCAGTCCATCAATTTGTGATCTGAGATTTTCGTTATCTTGCTCCATTTTCATTAGGACATTTCTCATGGAGAGGTTATCATTCTTTTCAATGTTAATGTCTTTCAATAACTGGTCTCTTTCAGTTTGAAGGAGTAAGTAATTATTGATATCCCAACAACTTGATGAAGAAAACCTAATTTTTCGAGTCTGAAATTCCTGTGCAACATGCTCATCATTGGGAGTATTTAGGATAGATGCGAAGGACTCACAGTCACTATCCTCTAAATCAGGCATGATTCGAAATGAGTCTTGAAGTGCCGATTTTTCCAGTGGAACAGAGTTCTGGCAGTTATACACTGCTTCTTGTGAGTCCGGTATTAATTCGTCCTCATATGTTCCAAGTAGTCCGGGTTCAGGGCCTCCTTGCGAGTCCGGTATTAAAATAACCTCTTGGAGATCATTCATCTCGTCGATACTGTCATCTATCTCACGTTCAGATTCAGAATTCGCGGTAGGGATTTCCGAGATATCAGTTTTCGATTTATACATTTCTTTAAGACGGTCAGACATAAAGTTGAACGGTGTAAAGGGGAAGTTTGCGATGTCGACCTCAATTTTTTTGGATCTTAAATGTTTATGGAGTAGCGACTGGGAAGTAAAAACCGTTCCCCTAGGTGATTTATATGAGACTTCTAGTCTGGTTTTTCCTGCAATTTTCCTTCTTTTCTCAATTCTTACCCAGTTTTTGGGGTTATATTCATCATCAAAGTTTCCGTTTTCCATTTTGGCTTGGTTATCATAGAATTCATTAACTAGCTATTAAAGTTTAGAGTTTATATGAAATAATTTTAATCCGTTTGATGGTAATAAGAGTTAAGTTTAATAAAATCAGTGGAGAGCGAAGTGATGATAACTGAAGTACTTAATCGTTGCTTTATGTTTAGCTTATCAAGAATAAAATTTAAAGTTTGTAGTAAAATTTAAGGCTTGTAATTACACTTTTATCCGCTAGGTTACACCATGTGCTTTGCACTTCATAAAAGTACATGACACTTATGACTGTGAACAACTATGGATAGCGCTCGCGGGAGGATGACTTGTGCTTAGTTTGAGGGGTTCTTAATTGTCTGCTGCCACGATCTTAAAATAAAGCAGTTGCAGCACTGAGAATTATCAAAGTAAGGGTCGCAGTGGTGATTCATTCTGAATAGCGGCTCGTGATCAATGAAGTTAAGCAGCATTGATGACGGCCAGCTACAGGATGGGTGACCGCCAACACTCTCTCCCTCTAGCGGGGATTGTAGGAATTACGGTTACAGCCATCTTAACCTCGTTGTAATACGTAGTTCCCACATTTAAACACACTAGTTGGATATTCACATAAATTGGATTTACACATAAATTGGATTTCATTTATAACGACTTTGGACACTCATAAAAAACGGCTCACGATTAAGGATTAAAAACACAGAGTACATGGCCAAGGGTCTTCCGACCGATAGCCAAATAAATCAATAAAAAAAATAAAAAAAAAAAAATTATCAAAGTAGAAATTCACATCACCTGATCACTACAAACAAATTTTTAACGTTCTATATGAATCGTTAATTTGAAAAAGGGGACATGGCGCACAAGGTAAACAAAGGACAAGTCCCCTTTTTCAAATTAACGATTCATATTACAGTCATCCGAAAAACTCAGAAAGTAATTTTTCGCGCTCTGTATCGTCACAAAGTTACATTTACTTTATCCGCACTGAATTACGTAAAAGGATAGCTTATTATATGATTTTCGGTGCTGAGATTAACTGCACATTCTGACGTGACTTTCTGACGTGACTTTTTCCGCGAAAAAAAAGAAAAACAGATTTAAGACTTTTTTTTTCTTGATAAATTTTAGTTATGGGGCTGACGCTTAATATCGACGATAGACATGCATATTGGATAGTGAGAAGTAACGAAGGATCCAATCTGTATAAAACTCCCATGGCAGATTCCAACGGAGTGACCACGGAGGAAATTGAGCCCATCAAAGTCTCTAGTTTTCAGCATGCAAATATGCAAGGTCCTCTTTGCTACTTCAGCGATCATCTTCTTTGGTCACAAGATAATAAAAACGCGGTGATAGGGGATTTGACGGGTCAAAACGCGGCCGTTATCAGCAGTACCAGCTTGTCTGGACTTATCGTAGTGGCCGTCATGGATTCCAACTCATATTTAAATTCAGATGGAGAGATCTGTGTGATACCCGATAACATCGACGAATCTTCGATCCAAGTCGTCGGTACAACATTTGCGTTCAACGTTACTTGGGATCCGGTGACAAACGTAAACTACGGTCAAGTGTTTTACGAATTGACGACGGAAGGTCGGATAAAACCGGATTCCATAATTACAACCGATAACGTTTTAGCTTACAAAAGGGCAGAGGAACTGCCTCCTTATTCCGAGATAAGGATAACATTGCAAGCTTTCACGTATTGGGGATCGAGCACAAGAGTAAAAAAAATACTGCGATCCCCGCCGTCGCCTCCTTCCGTTCCGACGGACGCAAGAGTTTTTGTAAACAGTCACAGAAATGCCACAACCGGAAGAACAAACATTGTAGCCGTGTTAAGATGGAATTCCCCAAAAGAACCAAACGGCCCCATCACCAAATACCGAATTAATTGGGGATATAAATCCGGCGACATAGAAAAATACACTCACATATTTATCGACCCTGATAAACTGGAATATGCCTTTGAAAATTTGTTGGAGAACACAGTGTATTATTTTCAGGTAGGAAGCATTGTTACCGGCACCATAGAATTTTGGAAACGATTCCTTTAAAATTAAAAATGGCGTTCTTTTCACAGATTCAAGCTTTCACTCCAGGAGGGGAAGGGAAATACAGCAAGCCCATTCGAGCTAACACGAGCACCGAGATGCCTGTCCCTACATTGCTCGTGGTTGCCAAGGACTCCATTAACATAATCGACTGCGACAGCCACATGTTCAGGCCTTTGACTAACGGGGACGTTCCGATCGATGTCTCATTCAACATTCACGAAAAACAAATATACTGGCTCAACGAAATGCAGGAAATCGTCGGCATGAAATTAGAAGGAACGGGAAAAGTCAAGGTTGGTACATAGAAAATGCTTATCCAGTGCATAGGATAACTAACTGAGTGACTGACTTTATTTCAGATTCACACGATAAACGGCACCGGACTAAGCATCGCCGTCGATTGGGTCGGAAGATACTTATACTGGTCAGAGCTGGACGAAAGAGATTTGACGTCCATGACTTCAAGCATCTACAGGTTGGATTTGAGTCAATGGGAAAACGGTTTCATCCACGTTCATAAAGTTATACGAAGGAGCCGAAGAATACAAGAAATTGAAATATGCCCTTTCACCAACACCATTTATTGGATAGAAATAAATCGACACGGAGCCGGACATTTGATGAAGAGCCCTGCAGACGGACTGGCGTTGCGTCCGCTTTTTTCGATCCACACGGACGAAACCAGGCGGCAATGCAATTGCCCGGAAAATCCGAGAATAGGGAAAACCATGAGTTTGGATCAAACCGATCCTTACGACCCAGTGATATTGTACAGCGACGAATGGCAAGGGCAAGGACGTCTATACCGGACCGTATCGAACGGTTGCCAGTGCACGATCATCGGGTCCTCTCAAAAGCTTCCTCCGACTTCCATCACGACAGACCACCGTTACGTATACTGGTCCAACGAAACAGAAAATTCGGTTTACATTTTAAAACAAGACAATAAAATCGAAGAAATACCGGTTCAAGGAGTAAAAAAAATCATGGCGATAGGATCTCATCTTCAACCTTTCCCGTCCATCACATGTTTGTTAGCGAAATCACACGTTAGTCAACCCATGCTGTTAGAAAGGTCGGCAAGATCTATAACTTTGGAATTGCCCAAACCGGAAACCCTTCCAGAATGCGAAAACATTTCGACGCCATCGATTCAATACACCATTTACTTTGGATTATCCTCTGAACGGCAAGAAGGTATCAACAACGACCTGGAATGTTTGGATAGCTTAAATTTGTGTAACGTTACGATTACTTATCGCAGAATCGTCAGAATAGAAGATCTGAAGCCTTACTCTACCTACGTTTTCTGGATATCTTTTAAAAATTATTACAATGATTTAGTAGACGTGAAAAATATCATCGGAGCTCCGGTGATGTTCCAAACATCGGCAGGCGCTCCTTCGCCTCCTAGAAATGCGACCGTTCGGGTTTTAGATCCAACTTCGGCGGAAGTTTCCTGGTATCCGCCCGAAGAACTTAATGATCAGTCTGTGTCTTACGAAGTTCGATGGAAAACCGAAGGTACCGTGGCAGGTGTCAGACAGAGCGGAGAGCAACCGGTCCCGGAACTCCCGGAGTTCTATCCAAAAGATTACAAAAGCGTCGTCATTAAGAAACTGGTACCTGGCCAGTCGTATCTTTTCTGGGTCCGAGCCTATTCCAGAAACAGCCAGACTTTTAGCGAAAGCGAAGGAAACAAAATAGAAACTTATCCTCAACCCAAAAATCTTACTCTGACCAAAGTCACGCCCTACAGTCTCGAAGTGTCGTGGGTTCCTCCGATTCGAATTGAACCAAGGTACTATCTACTCTATTGCGAATATTCCAATTGCGAAGAATGGCAGAGGGTAACCCGGTTTATTGTCGTTCCCGAAAAAGAAGAAACGACCTGCGTGAAAAATTTAACACCAAAAACGATATACCGCTTCAAGATTGAAGTCGTGTACATTTCATCCAAAAGCCCATTTGTTTGGCCCCAAGACGGAGGATTTGTTTATGAAACTTTGGGGGACCGTCCCAGCGTACCGGGCACTCCATCCGTACAGCAATTAAGTCGAGACGTATATCAAGTCGTCTGGGAAAAATCAAAAGATAATGGAGCTCCTATTCAATTTTATTTGTTGGAGGGTTCGGAAAGGAAACGATGGCTCTCCAGAAGAAAAGCTAATTACACGGACGTCACGGAAGATTCCAATAAAATCGACTCGGAAGAATGGTCCGTATATTACAACGGAACAGGTAAGCAGGAAAATCGAAAAACCGGTAAAACTTTCTTCCTGATTCAGCGCATTTTTTCTTTCAGATAATTACTGGATAATGACCGAATTAAGTCCCAGTTTAAAATACGTTTTCCGTGTGCGAGCGAAAAACAGATACGGATGGAGCGATTCCAGCGAAAAAAGTAAATCCTTTGATTTTACGGAAGCTGCCAAGCTAGCTAATCAACAACAATTAGGGTTGGTTCTCGGCATTACTTTGCCTGTCATCTTCCTGGGGATAATATTTGTAGGAATATTCTTCTTTTGCTGCCGTAAGTAAATTTACAGAAAAAAAAAAGAAATTCCATGAATTTCATGTTTTTTTTTAAATTTTAGTTTTAAACAGGAGAGACAAAGAAAAGAAAGATCTCCAGGTTTTGACTCTGCCGACGAACAACAGAGGTCCTGACGTGGAATTAGCCACTTTAAGGGAACTTCCTAGACGAGGCAATTTTATTCACAATGCCAATATTTTATACATTGCTTCCACGGATCCTCCCACAGACGAAGAAATCAAATTGCTACCTCATATTCGAAGGCAGCAGTTTAAATTAACAAAATTCTTAGGAAGCGGAGCTTTCGGAGAAGTTTACGAAGGAATCGCTCAAGGACTGCACAGCTCCACGGGTTATGATACTCGAGTAGCAATTAAAGTAACTATCGAACATAGAGACCCGAAATTTCGCTAAAATAAAAATGAATTTTTTAAAATGCAGTCTGGTGCTCTGCTCAATGAACGGACAGTCTGCCTTTTAGCATAGATTTAGTTCGCAGAAGCTACAGGGAAGTTCTTAAAAATCGGTTTTCCTTTTCAGGCGCTGAGGAAAGGCGCTACAGAACAGGAGAAAGCGGAATTTTTAAAAGAAGCTCAACTTATGAGTCATTTTAAACACCAACACATTTTGCAGTTGCTAGGTGTTTGTTTAGATAACGATCCTAATTTTATTTTAATGGAACTTATGGAGGGAGGAGATCTCCTCAGTTACCTTCGTGTAAATAGACCGTTAATTGTAAGTACATTTGAAACAGTTACCCTCTCTTGTCCGAGATTTTCGTACGAGTCCCGATAATTTTTTCAGAATACAAGCAATTCTATGACATTGCAAGACTTGTTGGCGATGTGCGTGGACGTCGCCAAGGGATGCAGATACCTCGAAGAAATGCATTTCGTTCATAGGGATTTGGCGTGTCGAAACTGTTTGGTCTCGTCCACCGATCCCGGTACTAGAATAGTCAAAATCGGAGATTTCGGACTGGCCCGGGACATTTACAAAAATGATTACTATCGAAAAGAAGGGGAAGGGTTGCTTCCTGTTCGGTAATTAAAACGAATCCCATACTTTTTTTTTTTAAATTTGAAAACAACATTTTCCTGATGTGAAGTCTTTTTTTTTTTAGCTGGATGGCGCCGGAATCTTTAGTAGACGGAGTATTCACGTCCCAGTCGGACGTCTGGGCATTCGGAGTCTTGATATGGGAAATCATGACTTTGGGACAACAACCTTATCCTGCAAGGACAAACGTGGAAGTTTTGCATTACGTGAGGACTGGAGGAAGGCTTGGGAGGCCCAACAATTGTTCCGAAGAACTGTAAGTCCATTCATTTACATTAGGTCGAGTCAAAAAATAAAAAATTTGAATTTTCAAATAATTCCGCCCCGGAAAAGTTGGGCAAGAAAAAAAATTATTAACCCTAATTTTTTTCAAAATTTTTGTTTGATATCTTCTACCGTTTCAAGGGGACTAAAGTTGATCTACTTGACTAAATTTTAGGTTTGAAGCCGTATAAAAGCCGAACGACTCAAGATACACAATTCATTTAAATACTGAAACTTTTATGTATGAAATTTAATCATTTGCAAGTACATATGCATGTTTCTATGATTTTTCCGAGAAACCATCGGTTTTCAAACCCCATGGCACAATTAAGCAGAGAAATCGTAGTTTTTTAAAAAATCATTTCCATATAATTATACGTAACAAAACCGTTGGCGTGTTTCTTTCCCCAACTGTACTTTGGCTTAGCCGTAATGGACAATGAAAAAAAAAAAAAAAAAAAAAAACACTTTTCTAAGGGGTGGCTTAAGCTGAATGAAAGAAAGGCATGCAATATCAACTGTACAGTACACAATTTCCTTTGCACTGGTTTCATTTAATACTGGGTCCTTAAACAACACTGATCTTATGTTTTTTAGCAATCCAAATATTGTAGTTTAGAACTATATTATAGTTTTAAGAACCCAAATATAAGTCCCTTTCGATTATCGTTTTGCTACGGCGGCCATATTACGATATTTTACCCATTTGCCTAGAATTTATATTGTTTTCTCAAGGTTTTACTGTAAATTTGCCTTTATTGGATATTTGTGGACGAAAATAGTAAAATAATCATGCATTCAAATAATCCATGCATCACGTGATTCTTTGTATCTAAGTAATCTATCAGTTGATTGTTGAGTCGATTGTCGAAGTAACGAGAGGTTGGTGATTCGATTCCATCTTTCACCACTTCGATTGAACTTTCAACTGATTTCCTTTAAAATATCTTGCACATAAAAATATAATCGTGCCATTTCTTAAAAAATGATCCAATATTCCCAAAATCTAAACAGCTATCGTTTCTCGGAAAAATCGTGGAAACATGCATACACGGTAAAAAATTTATGTTAAAATTAACATAATTTGCCTGTAGCCTCGAACGAAACACTAAAAACAAAAGAATGTCTTATGGACAATAACATTCTATTTATTTTAACATAAAAAATGTGTAGCCCTTTTTTAGCAAGTTAACATAAAATTTTTTACCGTGTATGTATGTACTTGCAGAGGATTATTTTTAATACATAAAAGTTTCAGTATTTAAATGAACTGTGTATCTTGAGTCGTTCGGCTTTTATACGGCTTCAACCCAAACAGATCAACTTTAGTCCCCTTGAAACGACAGAAGGTATCAATCAAAAATTTTGAAGAAAATCAGGGTTAATAATTTTTTTCCTCGCCCAACTTTTCCGGGGCAGCATTATTTGAAAATCCTAACTTTTTTTATTTTTCGGCCCACCCTAAATATACGAATTAACAAGTTATTTGTCGATATTTTTCAAGGCATCAACTCATGATGAAATGTTGGAGTTTTAATCCGGAAAACAGACCAACATTTAAATACTGCCTAGAAACATTAGAAAATTTAAAAGAAAGGACTGCGAATGCGCCCCTGACCCCGGATATAAGCAGTAATTATTTAGAAACTAGAACAGCAAGTAAGTCTTTTTTTTTATCAGAATTTAAAGGAAAGCTTTTGCTTAAAAGACGAATGCTCTCTTAAGTGTATGCATCATTAAATTTTTTTGACAAAAATATCTTTTTAGGCCAAGACTACTCGGATAACAAAGAGGACGAAGACTACGGGTGCTACGGAGACGAGAAACGAAATTCAGGTACCTAAAAGCTTCTTTTTGCTCGATGGCATTTTAAAAAAAGAGTTGTCCTGCCAAATAACGGAATGTTTTTTGTTTTATAGGTCTTTCGTGCAAAAAGGAAGAGAACGACCAAACAGTAGACACTCAGGAACCTGAGCCTCACAGGTACTTGGAACTAATTTACGACGAGGACGTCTCTGTCTCCGACGGTTACGAAATACCTCGGCTACCAAACAATCTAGAAATAAATTTAAAAAGGACTATTTCGGTTTCATCAAATGCAAGCGACCGATCCTCGCTCTTATGTCCTCCTAGTGTTTCCTTAGTAGAATCAGTGGCTTCCACGAACGCGGAATATTTCAGTTCGAAAAACACAGACTTGTCTAGTCTCGAAAAACTTTTACAAAATAATTCTGTACCGAACGGTGTCAAGTGCGCGTTAGAAAATGAAATGCCCAATAGGTTCAACTCCCAAACGACTGGAAATGTTTCTTAGTTAGAAATTATTTATCGCGTATGGTTTATTCTCGAATGCAGAAGTTCTAGTGACCGAAAAAATTTAACTGTCTGAACCTTGTAGTTAATTTTTTTACAAAATAATAAAGTTATAAAAACGAAGAAAGAAGGAAAAAAAAAAAAAAAAACTCGAATCTATTTGAATTTGAAAATGTCGCGGAGAGAATCAGTTCGGGGCGAGAACGAAAATACTCATACGTGATTATCTAGAAACAGTATTTTTGTACCTATTAATGGAAACGGCAACACTTGTTTTATTGCCTGTAGTAAATATTAAGTAAAAATCTTTACTTGTCAAAATAGAATGCATAATTTTTCAATATCGGATTGAAAGTATGTAAATGTAGGGTATTTGCGTTGCACACTATTCAAATCAAATGCCAGTACAGTTGTAATATAATTAGTTTGAAACAATTTTTATAATTTTGCCTGCTACGTTTCTTCATTAAAAACTTTCCTAAGTACTGTACATGCACATAATAAAAAAGTTTAATTATGTAATAGCGATAAAAAGAGCAAAATGAATTCAACCACTCCGAAAATTCAGCTATTAGGGGTTACATGACTATGCATCAGGTGAACCATCACATGAACAGAGATTCGGTCAACAAAAGTTTAGGCTCTGTCTCCATCGGAGACAGAGCTCCACTCCACTTAATTGGAGGGTACAATTTATTGTACCACCGGAAATGCTGTATATTTTTTTACTTTTTTCTTTTTTCGTCCGAAAATGTACAGCATTTCCGGTGGTACAATTAATTGTACTGCACCTTTCGATTAGTTGGCCAATGGAGACAGGAAATTAATCCGAATTTCTGAATCAGTCTATTACATGAGGCAAAAACTTTTCGTCCTGAGAAAGGGGGCTGTTCAAGTATTACGTAAGCGAAAAATTGATGTTTTTAGTTCCCCCCTGTAAGATATAATAATAATAATTTCTTACACCCCCCCCATCCGTCTTATTAGAACTGTATACTTAATTTTAAATGGCCAAAAAAAAAAAATTGTTATAAAATTTGAATAGCTTTGTAATTTAAAAGATAATTATTTTTCTTCTATTTATTTTAAGTTTTTACCATTGTACGTTTAAAAACTAATTTTTTTTTTTTTTTTTTACAATTAAAAAATTGAATAAGCTGGTTTTTAAGAGAAAAATCAAAATTTAAATTCTTTACATTTCTCTCAAAATTCGTGACCCCTTTCCCCCGGTCGATGCTTGCGTAATTCTTGAACGGCCCCAAGGTTTCCACCTTGACCTTGACCTGTAGACTACTTGACCTCGCACACAGAAAGGCTGCCATTGGGTTATCGTAAGGTTTGTGCACCAAAATTAAATTTTTTTTTGGACTTTCATTCATCGATAGGACTTAGTGGAAGGGTAAATTAAGCCAAATATTAGGGTCGAAATAAAAGTAGTTTTTCAGGCGGGAGATGAAAGTGATAATTCAGTTTTTATTTTTTTGGCACAGAATGAGTTTGTTCAATTGAAGGATCTAAAAAGCGGAAAGAAAAAAAAAAAATCTTTCAAAGGGCTATCTAAGGGCATAATTGTTATTTTTTTTAAAATGGCCCACTGGCCAAAATGACCACTTAAAGAGAAAAACAAAGTATTTTCTTCATGTTAGAGGCACCAAACCAAAATTTCGCTATGACAACCAAAAAGTGTGTCAAAAATTGGCCTAAGTTCATGGGCTTCTAAATTTTTCTCTGATAAGAGAAAAAAGCGGAGCAACGAGCCCACTGATTAGATAAAAGAAAATTAGGGGGGGCCATATATGGCAGGGAAAAAGGTCAACTTTGATTGAGAAAAAAAAAAAAAAAAAAAAAAAAAAAATGAGACGGAAAAGAGAAAATTTGGGCAAACAAAAATTACAAATAATCGAAATTGCGGCTGAGGCCCGAAGGGCCGAACCTAGTATTGTAGGCCAGGTGAGCCCGAAGCCGAATTGCATGCAAGAACCATAGGTCCTTGTTTTCTATGGGTTTGAATTTCTGCACTAAGCTCATACAGTTGCTTTACTATACCAGATCTAGCTTGCTAACAGATGTATCCAATAGAGTATTTTTAAAATATACATACTGTATATAGACTTCATGTGTTACCTACTGGAAAAATATTACAATTTCAAACAATCATTTCTCTAGAGTAAATAAATATTGTTAGCTTTTGAAGTATGTTCACAACTGCAGTTAAAGTATAACCTGGAACACCTGACAGAAAATTCATTTTCCATACTTCTTGATTCTATTAAACAATGTAAAAAAAATAGCACCTAAACGTTCTGTTTCAGTTTCAGTTTAACTAGTGAAAGAAAATAAAGGAATGGGTTTTGAGACTTGAATTTAAAAAAAATGATGGGTTTTGAGACTGAGAATGCGTTAAGCAGTGTAATCTGGAATAATCTGGGTTGCACAATATGAACAATTTTACAAAAAGAATATAGATGTAGTACATTTTAAGAAACCGACTCACATAAGATTTGGCACATAAGATTTGCATAAGAATTGCACATAAGATTTGGCTTTAACAATAACAAGCATATGTGGCCGGTCATGGTCACATATGAAGTTACACTGAGAAAAAAAAACCTGTAGCACAGACTGCATAGAGATTTTGAAGGCAGTATCAACCCTAATTTTTTAGGCCTTGAAGTTTAAAATTTTATGCCTGACACTGCGAATTTAAGATCTCTTTGCAGTCGGGGCTATGGGAACTTCACGAACGTAAACGAAAGCGGTTTTTTTTCTGACTGTAATTCATGTCGATAATTATAATTAGAACAATATTAATTAATTATCCGCACTTAAAAATTAACAATTTCATGTAATTATGGTTCATGATCGAAGTGTATTACAGACATTTATAGCCTACCTGATAATGGTAGATTCTATTTACTTATTCACTGCATTGACAACCATAGTAGCTTTCACATCAAGCTTAAACTCCGAAACACAGCACCAATTTTTGACTTTTAAAAGAAAGGTCTGTGCACTCTGACAAACACTAATAAAAATGTACCACCAAATTGACGGCCATTTTTTTTTTTTTTTTTTCAAAACTGAAATAAACCCAACAGAAGTACCGCTTAACTGTTTTATTTTTAGCTTCGCTTTACCTTTTTTGCTCTCACCCACCTTCGATGGACCTGCCATCTGTACTGAGGCAGTACTTTCGTCTCTTACTCCGCACCCTCCCGTTTCCCTAAAATGGCGCTGCCAATCAGTTTTCGTTAACCGTTTCACGAGTGTACGTAAAATCGCTCTTAGCCAATCCTGGTTAACTTCACAAGTATACGTCATGTTACGTCATAGGCCAATTGAGCACACTAGGGTTTCACTATGATTTCCATGGAGGTATTTGACATAAACGAAATATATGCGAAATAAAAAGAGATTTTCTCGCTAGATGGCAGGTCCGTTCGAGTACTGTAAATTGTAACGCTTCAAACTTCGGCTTTGATTCTTTTTTCAATTTTGACCCATTATGAAATTTGAGAAAAATGTTTATTCCTTGAATTCGTTCAATATATAGAAATATTAATGTTATGAATTCGACAAATTACGTGATTTAAATCCGACCTTAAAATGTTTCAAAACCGATTTTTAATATTTGTACATTTTGGTGAAAGAAAAATACAAGGAAAAAATATCCCCAAGAGAAATAACTCAAAATAGCCGTTCAATTTAATTTTCAGCTTCGAGATTTAAGATTTAAAAAAAAAGAGCGCGATATTTCTAGCTTTCGTTTTTTCGAAAATTACAAAGATTTTTAGGCACAATTGTGACGATGACTTTACGAAAAAACTTTAATTAAATCAAGTTTAAAGTGGCAGATATTTCTTAAGCAGCCATTTGCTCTTTAAATAAATTTCTGCAAATATTTAAAATTGAATTGAAAATATAGATTTTCAAACTAAAACAAAAAGTCCAGAATAAAATATTTCTTTAATTCAATCAATTTATTTATGTAATGAAAACAGTCTGTCTGATTGTTAATAATAAATCAAAAAATACATTTATAATAATCTGTCACTTATTGTTCTTCATCACTGTTATCGTCTTTGCTATGTTCATGAAGTAATACATATTCCCTTGAACTGAAACCAAATTTTAAAACATCCTTCTCTCTAAGTTCTACATATTTTTTTGGTTCTATTTTATTGTTATTAAGAAATGTTCCATTAGCGGATTCCAAATCGATAATGTACAGCCTAATTTGTTTACCCACGGAACCGTCCGGTCGTTCGAAAGTAATCAAACGATATTGCAAAACCGCATGTTGTTTGGAGCAAGACGGATGATCAATCGGAATGTCTGCGATTTTCCTATCCCTACCTAGGAGATAAGCGCTTTGTCTGTGTATGTACAAGGTTGGCATAGCTTCTTCACCTTTGAAAGGATAAAGCCTCCACCTTTTTTTAGGCATTCTGGCTTCCGGCGGTTCGCTGTATTTTATGACGACTCCTTTGTAAACGTTCGTATCTTCCGCCAGCTTTCCGGATAGCTTAAAATTTGGCTTTTGCTGCTCTCCTTTAGGTTTTTTATTATTGGAATCTTTGTCATCTTTGCGAGGGCCCCCCCATTCGTGAACGTCTCGTTCGCGACTTTGATGTCGATCGTGACGAGATAGGTTCCTGCTGAAAAAAAAAAGGCAAACATCAATTAAAATTAAAGTTAAACTTATTTATTACAAAAAAAACTAACCTTCCAGATGGCCCTTGGCGATCGTTTCTGTGACTCTGTTGAGATTGTGACCTATTATCTCTGGGTTCTTCTTTTACCCTAAATTTTGTATTGACAGGATCTCTTCTGCTGTGGCTTTCTTGGTCACTGTCCCTTGGTTCTGATTTGATTCTAACCCTTTGAATGTCTAAGCCATTTTCATCTGGTTCTAATTCTTGTTTCATTTTTATGCTGTCTGACCTCATTTTTTTATTCCGACTTGAGCCTTCTTCATAATCTTTCCTTTTTTTATCCCTATCTACAGCTACATCAGGTACATCTCTTTTGGGTTTGTCTTCCTTCCTTGAAGGATAATAATCATGCCTATCTTGACTTCTATGTACTCTCTTTTCCCTCTCTTCTTCACCAGATGAAGATTCAGATCTGCTTTTACGTTTTTTTTTGTGATTTTTACTGTACTTTCTATTGCAACTTGAACTTTTTAAGTTTGAACAATGTTTAGGCTTTTTAAACTGTTCAGAAGCGGCATCATCCTCAGAACTGGAATCATGGACCTCTATGACATGGTTTTTTGAAGGATTTTGGTCAGGATCGCGATTTTCGCAATGATATCCGGAACTTTTGTGCTTGTGCCTATGTTTGCTTTTCCTCTTGTTAAAATCATCTAAACCAGGTGAAGTTAAATATTTATCGCTACCTGTGTCGTCTTCCGATATCAAACGATGCCTATGTTTATGCCTCAAACTGTGATCTTTAGTCATTGTACCTAATGCTACAAATAAAGAAAACAACACTGAAAAACGGGGCATATCAACAAGATGGTGACGTCAGTTTATAATCATCGTTAACGTTACTACGTTTAAAAATCGTAATCGAGAATTCCTTCAACGCATTTAAGTATGCGTTAGAAATAAATTAATACTGAAAATTTACCGTTCTTTTGTTAAAAATAATAAAATGCAAAATGTAATAGCATTTTCTGAGAAAAAAATCTGAAAACGTTTTACATACGATTTAGATATAAAGTGCTCCTTGTGCTGACATAAAATTTCAAACAAAGCTTAAGGATTTAAATTGAATAAATTTTACGGAAAATGATGCTTAGGTTTTTAAACATTTGCCACAGAGCAAGTAATAATGTATGTGTAGTAATGACATTTGCCTCTGGCATAACGAGTTCTAGAAATAAATTAATACTAAAAAATACGAACCAGGAAAAATATTTGTAGCAAACAATATGGCGAATGTGTATTTTGTTTTTTTAGAAGGAAAAAAGGCCCCGAAAAAGCAAGATGGCTCTTTCCGCCAAATTATCCTTTTCAAAAAAGGAAATTGTCCATTACAATTTTTTTTAAATTACTACTACTAAGATCAAGAGTAGATTCTAATTATTATTATTATTACTATAAGATCAGTATTCAGACTTATTTTCGACATTTGTTCATTTTTTTGTAAATCTGTAACTTTCCTCATTAATTTTGGGACTCACAAATTATGAGCAGATGAATACTACCAATCAACAGCTTAATTCACCTATGCTTGTTTTTTAGTATATGGGCTCATGTTTTTTCCTATCAAACTTTCTTTAACAGTAAAAAATTTCTTTCATGACTTCTTGCTGCAAGGAGTTCCTTCCTTAACAACTTTTGGTTATCCTGACCTATCATGTAGCTCCTCTCATTTAATTTCTTGTATGCAGTATTAAATTAATTCGTGAAAATATTCAGACTCATATCCCTACCAACGAAAAAGGTGACGTCATGTTGATGGGTCACATTTTTGTCACCAGACACCAGATGGTGATTTTCCGGGACTTTTTCACTACATTTTCGACTCCAAAGTGACATCTTATCGTCGTCCTATTGACGTCACCTCGATTTCGAAATGCTGATGTCATCTCCTTTAGACGTCTTTTTGACGACATCCACTGACAAATTTTATTATCGGCCATTCTTAAAGACGTCATTTCCACGCCATTTCCATTCGTAAAATCGTTCCTGAATGTGACCATGCTTGATATAGTCTTTTTGACATTTAAAGTATGTCACATTTTACGCTGGGTACCTTGGATTGAACATTAGGAGGATGCAAATTTTCTGTACAAAAAGACAAAGCCCATCCTAAAGTTAACCAGATTTAATCATCCCGTTGGACTACATCTGTTCCTTTTTATTTTTACATGAATTGATTCAATCCTGTTAAGTTTTCATACCTATAAATACCCTCTATGCTCTCTCCCCTACAAAACTTGAGTTGTTATTTAAGCGTTGTTTTAAAAGAAATTTCATTTAATATCTAAATAAAACTTCATAAGGTGAGATGGATTTTCATAAAATGTATGTCTCATTGCATGTCTGAAAACCTTAAAAAAAAGTTCACAGACAATACAACAAAATACCCCCAGCGCTTTGGCTGTTTAAATACTCTTTTTAGTATTAATTATTAAACAAACTCAGAGCCACCTAAGACTTGGGTTTAAAAAAATAAATAAAGAAAGAATATAAAGAGAAAAAATTTATTTATAAAACTTTAAAACTTAAGAGTTAGCATTGGGGCCTCGCCTTCTTCCAAATCCTTGAACAACATTGACAAACCTTCTGTTATACTGAATTCGTCTTTTAGCCCTCCCTGTCTTCTTTTTCCTCTTTTCTTGCTTTTCTACTTTTGGCGTCTGACCTTTTACTTTGCCGGCACGAGCCAAAGAACCGTGGACTTTCCCACCAAGCAATCCTCCGTACAAAACTTCGACGATTTCAGATTTTAATCCGCTTACATCGTATTCTTCCGGAATGGGAAAGCCGTTATTATATAATGTAATCTCGGTTTCCGGAACATTTCCTACTTCGGCTACCTTTTTCTTTAATTCCGTGATGGTAGTGTGCTTTTCCACATCTACCACGTACGTGTTTTCGCTTCTGATCAAGAGCTGCATCTGTAACACAGAAAAAAAAAGAAGTGAACACGTTTTCAAGTTTACATGAGACATGTCAACATGGCGTAACACCATCGTAAACGAAAATTTGTCCGTAAAACCTCATTACTACAAACAATACTGATATTTTTTGGGTCTGCATTAAAAAAAAGAAACGATTTTCTAGTGAATGAAAGCATGAAAAATAAGAATATTTTCTTACCTTGCCGATGTTTTATTTCAAGACTCAATTTCCAAATGGCGGATGAACAGGAAAAGGAAATCAGACATGTTTTTAGGGCCTTTTTGAAATTCAATAAATGAAAATGGTAACATATCTATATACTCTATGGTTCCATGATGTAAGTAGTTTAATTTTCAGACGAACGGCGCTTCATAGAATGTTGATGTTGTCACGAGTCGGCGAGAAATTAGGATGTGCAAAGTACAGGAATACGTGTTCTGTTAATATTTTGTAGCGGTTTTTTAATGAAATGTAGGATAAACCGAATTATATCGCCTGCAATGTCCAACGTACTGGAATCCATTTGTTTCGGTTTATTAAGATTGGTTTTAACATTCCTACATATAGTTTATTCAGGAGTTCAATATTCTGATGCAATTTGGGGTTTGTTTAAGAGAAAATTAGAAGACATTATCCGACTACAAGTATTGGATACCGAATTATACGTCTCTCGGTTTGTAACAAATTTAGAGAAATGCCCATCCCATTTAGCGGTAATTGTAGGAAAGGAAGGCATCGGGTTACAAGATTTTTCAAATGTTGTGATATGGTGCATAGCTGCTGGAATTTCTATTATCAGTTTCTATGATCATACAGGTATAATAGAGGAATTTTTTCTTACTTCTAATACAGCATTAACACACCATTTTTTTTCTTTTTTCAGGTGTCCTCAAGGATAATGAAAATGTGTATTATAAATACTTACTAGACAAAAGAAAATTAGATCCAAAAACAATTATATTTAATTTGAAGAAAGAGAATTGTATGAACGGTGTAAATAAAAACGGCGTTCAGAAAAATGGTTTCAAAAGAAAAATTCATATAAACATTTTATCATTTGATGATGGAAAGCCAAAATTTGTGAATTTAGTTCATAATTTAAGTGAAAAAATTCTTACAAATGAACTGACCTCATCAGAAATCAATGAGGAGTATATAGATAAAGAATTAACTAAAATAATCAGTTTCAAAGATCCAGAATTAGCACTGATTTGTGGTGATGTCTGTAGCACTTATGGGTTTTTACCCTGGCAAATCAGAGTAACAGAGTTTTTGTAAGTAAAATATATAATGAAATTAATTTGTTTTGATTGTTTCAAAGTGAACTACATCATTTATTTTTCAGGCAAGTCAAAAGCATCAGAGACATCAGGGTTCTAGATTTTACTTCCATATTAAGTAAATATTCAACTTGTCATCAAAGGTTTGGAAAGTAAGCATCACAGTGGAATGTTTAAGTCAAGAAATTGTAGTTTTATTTCATGAAAGGTAGCTTAGGCAGTTTTCATCTTGGTGTTCACAGTGATTGACTGAATTTTCATTTTGGAAAAAAAATAGATGCAACTTTGTTTCATAAGTGCAACATATATTTATATAAATTATTATGTATAAAATTTTATTATGTTTTTCATATCAAAATTGGTACCCTTAAAGCAAAAATTGTGTATTTCTGAAACGTTTCTGGTGAAAAAAGTTTTATCTCCTGGTATTTAAAAACTCAGGCACCAATGGCACAACTGCACTTGAGCATAACCTTCTAACAAAATATTGAGAAAAATTTCAAAAACATTCCGCCTATGTTCTGATGATGGTTTTTCATAATACTTGAAGAATGTAACAACGGTTCAGTGTATTATTGAATTACTCTTATGAAAGAGGCTTTGCTTCTAATTTAATTTGAAAAAGTTGCTCCAATCATTTCCTGGGTAGGGCATAAGTGGGTAATTGTTTTAATATTTTTTGTTTCCATTTTAAAAGGAAACAATAGTTGGAGCTGTTTGTTTAACTTCCAAATTAATTTTGCAGGATTAAGAATGTAATTTTTTTTTTTTCAAATTTCATTTACGTCTTCCCATATTTACGCTTGAAAGAAATTAGGTTAAAGGAATAGTAATAAATAAATAAAAAAGATTAAAAAATAATTTTAAAAAAGTGAATTATAACTTTTTATTACGTAAACATGAACGCATTTCACAACAAAAATAATACAAAAAGTTTAATATACAATGGCGATGCATTACTTTGTTCGGCCCAATTAAAAAAAAAAAAAATAAATAAATAAAAAGGCTCGGAACATTTAAAAAGAACATACAAACTGATCAATTGTTCGAAGTAGATTTTTATTGAATCACCTCTTATGGATTCGTCCGTAAATCTAATCAAAATTCAATATTAAATATCATTCAGTCTTATTTTTGTATTTTAACGAATAAAAGAATCTTTTGTAAATTCTGCAAAACTAATTCAAGAGTTACGTACGAGTTACTACATAAAAAGATAACAATTTTCATGAATTTTTAAAAGATCCTAATAGAAAAAACCTATAGAAGGAAAGCAGTTGACTTTGTTAACAAGTTGTCAGAATAATTATTTCTCGTTCCTATGATATCTAAATTCAAACTTATCAAAATTTTCTGGCAATCAGGAAAAAGCAGAAATCAATTTTTTTAACACGGTTCAGCATACCATTTAAAAATCATTACTTTCTTCTTTCTGCAAGAAAAAAAATTATAAAATTGTAAATTAGAAGTTCAAAGGCGACCAATTTTTCTTTTTTTCGTAATTGTTAAATACTTAAAGTGACTAGTTTAAAAATTTGTAAAGAGAATAATATACAACCTGTCAATAATGTCTCCTGGAGGTCTTACCGCTTGAGCTAATATATCTACTGCCTGAACTGGCTGAAGAACTTCTTTTTCTAGAGCTTTTTTGCCTAGATCGAGACCTGGATCTTCTAGACCTGTATCTAAATTCTTTGGGACTCGGGGAATTCCTGTGACTGTGCTTCCTAGAGGATTTATGATAGCTTTTGCTTCTGCTCCTCGACCTACTTCTACGGTCATCTCCGTGCCTCCGTTTGTAGGAATCTCGTTTATCTTTGTGTCTTTTGTCTCTTTTATCGTCGGAACTGCTTTCTCTCCGTTTTCTATCTCTGTTGCTGTCTTTGTGTTTTTTGTTGCGTTTTCTACCCGTTTCGTCTCCGGAACTCATATCCCTGCTTCTGGATCTGCTCGATTTGGTTGCGTTGCTGGCTTCGCTCTCGCTGCGATCTTTACGACGTTTTCTTTTGTAAGTGACTTCGCTTTCGCTGCTGCTCCCATCGCTTGTTTTGTGAGCCTTTCTCTTTTTGGATCTTCGTTCGTTTTCGCGACTACTGCTTCGTCTCCCTTTCTTTTTGTTCATTTTGCTTCGAGAAGAACGAACCGTTTCGGATTTGGAACTCTCTTCCGATCCAGAATCGCTTTCATCTCTCAAACGATTTTTTTTCTTGTGAGAATCTCTGTCTGATTCGCTGTTGTCGCGATTTTTTCTTTTCCTTTCGCGATCGGACTCCTCGTTATCCCTGGAATGTTTTCTTTCCGATGTGTTCTCGCTTTTGCTTTCGGAATATCTCCTTCTGTTTTCCGATATGTTTTCATCGTGTCCTTCCGTAAAACGTCTTTTTTTTTCTGGGGGATCTTCAGAATGACCGCCGCGTTCTTTTTTACCTAATTTTAATAGAAAGACAACACTTTTGCAAACGATAAAAACATTTTTTTTTTCTTGCGATAAACAATCTGTTTCAAAAATTTGGGCTGAAAATTTGGTTGATCCTTTACGAACATGCGAATAACTGGCCTCTTTAAATGTAACGTAATGAAGAGCTTACCGTGAGGATCGGGATCGATTTTTGATTTTTCATCCTGGTTTTGTACTTGCCCTTGCTCGTCTTCGCTTTCGGAGGATGAGTCCTCGGCGTCGGAAACTCTTTTCTCTCTTTCCATTTCTTGCCGTAATTGATTCTCTATTTCTTCTGCAGTCTTGGCAAAACTCTCTTTTCTCTTTTGAATTTGACTCTGCAAAAAAAAAAAAAAAAAAGGAAAGATGAATTATTTTTTTCCCTTATTTCGTTTGAGTGAAAGAAAGAAACGTAGGTTAGTTACCTCCAGCTCGGCGTCGGAATCGTAATCCAAACGTCGCGAAGGGGCCTTCTCGTCTTCGCTGTTTTCTGACTCGCTATCGTCGCTCCCGTAAATGCCCAGCCCGAGACCTGTTCAACGATACTAATACAATGCAGGGTCTTTTTGCCAGCGATCGATTCCACCCGAGGTAAGTCCATGTGTCTACTTCCATTTTCGGCGTTTGGCCAAATAAGAAAAGATTTTCCGACCGATTTTCAAAAAATTTAAGTAGACACCAGGAAATGGATTCCAAGTAAGAAAACGCACGGTAATTAAAAGTTTTACCTTTTTAAAAAATGTTACCGGGCTGCTTTCTTGATATTATCATGATTTAACCAAATAAATAAATAAATAATATAAAAGCATTTTACGTTGGAAAAGTCAAAATTTTTTGGCTCTTCTGCTTTGAAAAATTTTAAGGTCGAAAAAAGAAAACAAAGAAAGCCGGTCAAATTTTCCACCGGGCGAATGTTAAGAACCTCAAATCTTGACGACTAAAGCGAACTAATAATCGATAAAAAAAGAACTTACTTGGTCTGCCAGCAATGGACGCTAAAGCCTGGGTCTTCCGAAGACGCATGGCCGGAGCTTTATCGCAAAGTATAAAATATTTAGTACATGATAAACAATAATGCGAAATAAAAAGATGAAAAGAAATCATAAGAGAGACTTCCACAGAGATGTTTTTTCCCTTCCACCCCTCGAGCTTCCTGAATTCAAAAAACACTAAATACATTTACAAAAAAAGCATTTTTAAAAATTAAAGCTCGCCGACGATCCCAAACGTCTAGTTCCTTTTAATTGTTTTCATTGAACACTTGCAAAACGATCACAATCTGTTTTCAATTATTTTTAAAACTAAATCAAGTATTATTATACCTTTTTTCATTTTTGGAAAGTGGAAGATATCGGATAAAAATACAAACCAAATGAAAAATATTAGTTTGGATATATACACGGTAACTGTATATAAAGTTGTACCTTTGGCGCGAGCTTTTTGATAAACCTCTCGTGCCACCGCAGTCATTTCCTCCGTCGTCACCTCCAACAAGATTTCCGTCAGGGTCCGCCGAACTTTGAGCATCTGAAAATCAGGGATATTAAAACATTCAAAATATTTTTGAGACATTTCTATACGTACCACCTCCTCCATCAATTCTTCTCGAGACTTAGGAGGTTCGGGTGGAGGGCTCGGTTCTTTTGCAATTTTTTGGGGGCGCTTCGGGGAAGCGTTTTCGGGACTGTCGGAATTTTGGAACCTCGACTTCCTCTGCTTGACGACGGACATATTTTTATCCAGTTCTCTCCTGGATTCTTCGTCCTCGGAATCTGTATCGAATTTACTCTTTTGCGGTATCATAGCTTTGGCAGACTCTGTTTTATCAATGTTGTTTAAAACTTGTTCTTCCTCTTCTCTTTTTTTCTTTAAGTACTCCTCTCTTTCTTTTTTCTGCCTCTCTTTGTCGATTTTTTTCTGTTTCTCCCTCTCCATTTTTTCCAAACCTTCTCTGATCCAAGCAGGAAGTTGTTTCCTTTTAGCTGCGTCTAGAAATATGAAAAGGAAGAAGAAATTAATTCTGACAAGGAAATAAGGCTTATTTTTTGATTACCCAAAGTTTCCATCAGATCTTCTTCATCTGATTTTACTTCTTCACTCTTCGAGGATCGGTCTCTGCTTTTATCTTTATCCCGATCGCGGTCTTTATCGATTCGCCTCCACGAGTAACGAGAATTTCTAATAAACGGCCGAACACCTTCAGCACCTTTCGGAGCCGCTCCGGCGGCTTCTGCTCCGGGTCCTGTCCAATATCCCAAACTCTACACCAAAAAAAAAAAAAAAACAACATTAAGAAACGTAATATTTTGAGAACAGTGTTAAATTTACATTAGTAGCAGCCTCCGCGGTAGTTCCGTGATTGTAATCGATTGTAGAGGGTGCAACAGCAGGATCGACAAATGCGGTGGTATAGCCGTAACCGTCCTTCGCAGGGACGGCAGCTGTGGTTGTGGGTACAGGAACCATAGGTGCTCCTGGAGGACCGGTACCTGGCAAACCTCCCCAGTTCCAGCCCCACTGCTGCCAGTTGTTCCAACCTCCCCAAGCTGCATCTCCAACTAAAATTATGTTTTTAAAATAAATGAAAAGAAACAACCTTAACCCATTGAAAAACTAACCAGGTTCTTTTTCATCCATCTCCATCTCCATGTCCATAGGCTCTTCTCCCTTGTCTTTGCTGGATGCATCTGATTTGGAATCTATTGACGGAGGAGGAGGTGCAGCAGGAGCAGCACTGGGAGGAACAGATTCTTTCATTTTTATCCATTGTTGCGCAAGTGCAGCCCAGTCCACTATTAAATAATAAACAAGTTATTTAATTAAAAGTTATTAGCTGTTTCAAACAAAAATTAAAGTAATCGTCTATTTACATAAATTAACAAACTGCTTTGTCACTGTTACTTAAATAAAGATAAACACATTGAAAAATTCAACCTAATTTAACGTCAACAATTAACTTCTTCATTCTATTTCTTTGATTTATCAAAGAATTCAATAGAGAACAGTAATAAATTGTTAAAGAAAACTTACCGTCTTCATGAGAAACGTTTTTATATGCGGACTGATTTAAAGGCCATTCCGTGGAAAACTGCTGGCCAGACCACATTTCGGTTGTGTATTTTTAAAAAATATGACAATCAGAAAAGCTTTACATTTTTCTATTTCTAAAGCTCCACATATAAAGAAAAAAAAAGCAAAAAAATAAAATTATTCCAAATAGCAGATCAATGCACCACTACCAAGAAATCAAACCGGACATGGACCATCCACCGTCCGTGCGTCTGTTTACGAAGTAAGGCCCTAAAAAAGGCCCTTTGCTCATCTTAAACAACACTTGGTGGTTTCCTGGTTTCCTTTAGAGAGCCTAAAAGGAGAGAGACGCAAACTCCAGGTATCGCATCAACAAAGTCTTCTGCAGATACCAGCTTTGAACAATGCAATCCAATGAAATTGGCGGAAAGCGGAAAACTATACCAATCAGAGAGCTCTGATATAGAATGCGGCTCTCTCCTTCTAGACTCTCTAGTTTCCTTCATAAACTAAACACGTTTTTACTAATTGATTGAGGGAGTCACAATTAGGGATGTTCGATTCCGAAAATCGGAATCGAACATCCATAGAATCGAAGAATCGATTCCAAAGTTGAATTTTTCTTAAAGCGGAAAATACAAATTTTTAGAGGAATCGATTCTCCAGTTTTCCCGCGTTTTGGAATCGAATTGGAATCGAAAGAATCGGTCAAAAAAGAATCGATTCCTTAAGAATCGAATCGGAATCGCACATCTTGGTCACAATCAATATTCGGGGCTCTTTCGACTCTTCTGTTTGATTTTGCTCTGAGCTCTGCAGTATAGTGCAGTTTTCTTTAGGGTTTTGCCTCTACAATTAAATAGAAACAGTTATATTAGTTGTGAGGTAGTTTTGAATATAAGGTTCTTTTAATTAATATCTACATTATTTAAAATTGTTATTAAAAAAAAAATTCATAATGAATTTTACGAAGATAAGAGTGCCTGCAAAATTTTTATCTGCTTTGAAAAATTCCTTACGAAACAGGTAAATGCAAGTTGTTTTTTAATTTTTTTCTCCAAAGCATTTTAATTAAAGGGCGTGATCCAATATAGAAAATGAAATATAAGAAGGCAACCACATGAGATCTTTATGGCCTAGACGTGCGAAAAATTCTTACAAGTCGGCATTGATGTCATGCGCTTGCAAATTTTATATCCCTGGAAAATAAGGGAAAATAGAAAAAAGTTGTCATTGGATGCGGTGAAATGCAGCCCTTTTTTTTTTTTTACTTCCCAAGAACCTGACCTCAAATTGTTTGACTAAGAATATGTTGCACCTATTATTAACATATACATTAGTACACCTGAGCCATATTTTTTTTTTTTGAGACATAAAACATGGTGGGTTCTAGAACATTCTTTTATTTTCGATCTGCTACTTTTTTTTCTCGAGTTAAACTTGTGGATAAAACAATTTTTTACATTACTTCACCTGAGGTTTTCAAAATTTTATCTCATTAAGATAAGTCATTAAAAGAATTCCTTTGATTTTTTTTTTTTATTTTCATGGAGGATGAGATTTAGATAAATAGGTCATCTAAGGTCTGTGGTTAATTTCTACAGAGACATTTAATTATTGCTTAATTCCAAGATTTTTTTTTTTTTTAGTCCATATTTTGAACTTCCCCTTTTTTTACCTTTTCTTCTTATTCTTATTCTTATTCTTTTACCTTTCCCTTCTTATTCTGAAATTTCTGTCTAAGGCACACTTAAATGTTAAAGTTGAAAGGAAAAAAAGTTAAAGCCTTTTTAATCCCTAAAACTGCCTCTTCACAAGAAAAGTTCTATATTCAGTTCTTGGAAGTTGTCTTGAAGTTTGTTAAGATTAGAGAAATGGAAGTGAAATCTTTGAAATCTGATCCATATCCAAGTTATTTATAACTGAACAATATTCATCCAGATCCAGGAAAAGCATTACAAACAAAGCATTTTATTCAATGTTTTTTGCCTCTCATTGGTAAGTTAAAACTCTGCCATCATGGCTCTAGTTAAACAGTAAATCACAATCAGGCTGTTTCATTTGGATTCATAATCGTTTTTTTGTACTTTTCCTTTTTTTGCTACCTTTCCTCTGCTTGCCACAAAAAAAAAAAAAAAAAAAAAAAAAAAAAAAATTGATTGACCACAATTAGACTTTTTAAACCTTTCCTGAAGGAGTTAATATATTTATTAAAAAGGAATCTTTTCACGATTTAACCGAAAATCTTTTTGAAAAATCTTAGATCCAATTAATGACAAATATTAAAGTCCAAATATAGGGCTTTAATTACAAGATGTTAAATCATTGCGTACCTCTATTTTGAAGGGACTGTAATTTTATAAAAAACATGAAAATTGTTGCCGTCGTTAAAGCTAAAAATTTTAGACCGGCTTGACGGTGGGAAAGAATTAAATTATACAAAGAAACAGAGAACATAAAAATTAGAAGTAGGAATATTAATTTCTGTAAAATCATTTCAATGGAAATCCATTTCAAAGTCAAATTCTCAGAACTGATGCTTGAACAGTGTCATACTTTAAAGAAAAACAAGTGATTAAATTTAATCCGTTTTCAGGCCTGCCTATTTTTAGTCTATATTTGTTGCAGATCAACGACTACAATATTAGAAGCGGACTCGCCAAAATTGACGACAGTAGAAGACCACGAGGTGTCGAAGCATGCAAAACTCGCAGACGTCTGGTGGGACGAAAACGGAGAAATGAAACCTTTACATTCCATGAACAAATTAAGGGTTCAGCTCGTGAGGGACGGATTGTTCGTGACCAAAATGGCGGATTCCAGTCTTTTAAACAAACCAAAACCTCTGACGAACATGAAAATTTTGGATGTGGGCTGCGGGGGAGGGATCCTGTCGGAACCTTTGGCCAGAATCGGAGCGGACGTGACGGGAATCGATCCCGGAACGGAAGTGATAAGCGTCGCTAGGAGTCACGCTTTAAAAGACTTGTCCCTCGCCGGAAAAATTCACTACTTCTGCGAAAGCATCGAGGATCACGCCGCGGAAAACAAGGAAAAATACGATGCGGTCGTCGCTTCGGAGGTCATCGAACACGTGGCCGCCAAAGAACAATTTTTAGAGTCGTGCTCGAGTGTCCTTAAGGTAATAATATTTAATTTCTTTTCACACTCCACAGGATGAATGGTAAAACGGTAGTGTTGACAATTATTTAAATCATATTTGTTTTTAATTAGTGCAAACCGGAGTAATTTTTATTTCGGCTTGCTTGATGTGCGTTTCTTGATTGGGAAAAAGACTCTCGTCGAATTCTATTTTGCAGGGATTAATTTTTCGATGTTTTCCCAATCCTTCTTCCTTGACAATCTCTGCAAAATAAAATTGGCGTAGTCTTTTTTTTTTTTTTTTTTTTTTCCATTCAAATGGTGTCAGTTTTGTAGGCCCATAAAAATTTAATTTAATGCAATCATTTTTTTACTAAGCATGAAGGTTTTTGGTTCTTCGGAGTGAAGGAACATTTTTGTTAAGTTTCAAAAGTAGAAATAATCTGTATAATAACCAAAGTAAAAACAAAAGTGGTAAGGCCAAATCTTGAAAATCCAAATCTTGAAAATGCTCCTTTTGCAATAAGCGAGCCAAAATTTTGATGAAAAGTAAAGGAAAAAAACTTAATTTAAAAAAAAAATTTCTGGTTTTACCGAAGCCGATTAGACTGCGCAATAGAAAAAAAGACTGCAACGGAATTTAAAAATTTCAAATTTTTTTTCGAATAGTCAAAACAAATATTAGAAACGGTAAATATTATCAACTGACACTTGACCGTCCCAATCATGTATAAACTGCATCGTTAGGGTATCTTTTCGACCTCGAAACCTTGGTCCTCTCTTTCCGTCCCATCAAAAAAGTCGGTATTTTAAGTTTGAGGAGGCGTTTCGACTCCACGACGACGTCACCTAGATTCTACCGGAGAAGAAGACTCGAAAAGGATGCGTAAAAGGAAGATAACCAAGAGAAGCATCATAACGTGAACGACCTCGACGCAGCCCTCAGGGATCATCCTTCTGAATCGCTCAAAAAAGTCGGGAGGTCGCAAAATTTTCGCTCCTTATCGTTATGTAAGGTAGCTAAATCATCATTTTAAATTGCGACGATCGACCGTTCTAATTTCAATTTTTTTTTTTTTTTTCGCTTTAAACAAAAAAAAAAAAAAAAAAAAAAAAAAAATTATAGCCAGGAATTATCAACCGCCTTTCATTTCCACGTTTTCTTTTTTTTCGTCGTTGATGATTCCTAATTTTGTTTTTTGTAATAAAATTTGCCCAAAAAAAAAAAAAAAAAAAAAAAACGTTTGTGATTTAAATTGAAAGAAGCAAGGTATGTTTTACTTAATGAAAATGTCGAGTTTGGGGCGTAGAAAATATCTTGCTTTCTTGTAATTTTGTATATCTAAAAAGAAAAAAAAAATCATGTAACTTGTGTTAAATTGTGTGCGAGATTATTATTTATTTAATTATTTATTAAGCAAGTAGGGCCAAGTTGTCTTGCCAGGATAATTTTCAATTGTGAATATTCAAACTATCTGAAAATGCCATTAGGATGCTCAGTTATAAATTTGTTTACTTGATTATGTAAAATTTTTAATACTGATAGATTTGTTTTTATCGTTTTACTCATTTTTGCTCGATTGTCTCACTTTTTATTAAAAAAAAAAAAAAATTATATCACCGGATAACGGGAAAGTAATCTTAAAAAACTTGGTATCATTTCAGCCTGGTGGATCGCTTTTTATCACGACTATAAATCGGACAACGCCGGCGTGGATTGCAGGAGTCGTAGCCGCCGAGCGACTTCTTCACTTGGTGCCAAAAGAAACTCACGATTGGGAAAAATTTATCACCCCTCAAGAGCTTCAGTATATGTGTGAAAAATGTGAGTACAGTACAGGGAAATTTTCTCCCCCTTTGTCTTAAGAAAATGTTGAATTATTTAATTTGTGTTCCTCAGATGATTGCTACACCAAATTGATCCACGGGATGATCTACAACTTCCTTTGCAACGAATGGTACTGGATTCAAAACGCGGAGGTTAATTATTGTCTGCACGCGGTGAAGAAAAAATAATAAAATCGCCCCCATTTCCTCCTGAATATTTCGTTGCGGTGAACGGCCATTTCCGGGGTCGAATTAGCTATCCAAAACTTAACGTAAAAGGAAACGGAAGGCTCGTTCCTTACAAATGGAAATTGAGAACGGCTTCGAACGTCGGAAAATTCGACAAACGATCCTGTTCCGGAGTGGAAATCGAGCATAATAATATTGAATCAAAGAGACTTGTATGGCTTGTATTTTGGTGTAATGTATTTTGATGGATATACCGGGTTTTACCTGCTGAAATAGGCCTTGTTTTTCTCTTAAGTCTGATTTTTCTTACTCGTAAAATAACTAGCCATAGGTAACGAAATTATTAATTTTTTAATTTTTCAGACAGATAATATTTGTTTCTTTTATGTCCCTTTACCGTTGTTTTATTATTTTATTTTTTTCATTATACAACATCCACAAACTTGGATTGAACATTCTTATCACTGGGTTGGATTTTGATTGACTTAATCGAACAACATTTTATATTAAATTATTATTTTATGCCCAGTTTTAATTTTTTTTTTTTTTGCGGAGGCCTAAAAGACGATTTTGCGAGAAAAAAAAACCGTCAACGGCTTTTTCTCGAGATTCAGTGTAATAATGCAGCTCACAAGGAATGCAAACATTCCGAACTTCGTGGTGCAAAACGTATTGCCTCTTGGAAGTATTTGTTATCATTACGATGGATTTTGTATTTATTTTAAATTTTCCATTTTTAATTTTTTAATTTATAATAATATAGGATACTATGATAAATGTTTTTTTTTCTTTTTTTGGATTTTCCTAAACAAACTACAACTTACATTTAAATGTTGAAATATCTCGTTGATTGGTAGGAAACCAAATGACAAAAAGAGAAAGAGATTTTGTCAATTTTTTTAATAAAAAAAGGCTAACCTACAAGTTCGAAAAACAATTTGACGATGCTATTGCACGAAAAAAAAGTCTGTTCACTTGATCGAAAAAGGATGATAATCCAATCCGTTGTTGAATTGAAATTCGTGTCTTTTATTTCGACTTCTAAGTTTGGCTATTTCTATCATCTCCTGGACTTTTTCTCGGTAAGGCGGAGGCAAAAGATCCTTGTAAAGCGTGCACTCAGATTTAGGAGTTTCCTCGAGTTCGCCCCCGGGGGATCGATCCTTCATAAAGCAAGTTTTCCTGACCACGTTCGAATCTCTTTGGAGAAAATTTTGCAGATTCTGATAATTTTTATGAGGGAGATCGAAATTTAAAATAAAATAATGAGCTTCTTTGTGGGTCATTCCGTGAGCACTCATTCTGAAAGGAGTTGGTCGAAATCCTAAATTCTCTATATTCCTAATTATTCCACCCTCTTTAAATATATAACCGCAGTTTCTTTTCAGAGTTTCTATCAAAACCGGCCGGTCCATTTTTTTTAAAAGCAGAACGAGATCGTAAGTAGGCATCTTACCTGTAAAAAAAAGAAAATAACCGTAAGACAGATCGTCATTTACCTGCTTCGTTCAGGTAACAGGAGCGAAAGTAGGATATGATCACATATATATATATATATACATACATTTTTTTTTTTTTTTTTTTTTTTTTGTGCGTGTGTAATTTTATCGGGCTAGTCATTCACGTCACAATCGTGAAAACAACCTTGGGAATTAGTCGCGGTGACCCGCAGAAAAACAATAAAGGATTAAGATAATGAAACAATGCGAGTTTTGAAAGGGGAAAACTAAAAACCATTTTTCCTGAAACGGAGAAAGAAAAAAGAGAAGTGGTCGAAGCGAGCGAAATCGTGGTTTTAGATTTTAAGAAGCAGAATATATCATCGATTGCTTTGCTTTTGGAATTGTTTTCCTTTGCATAACATGAGTCGGTTACTCTCATCGGCAGTGCGTGTTTTTTATTTCGGTAAATTAATTCCCAATCAAATTTCATCGGAATGGCTTATCTTTTTGTAGGAAGGTGATAACGGATTTGATTTAAATCTTTCAATCTGTGAGTATGTTACCCTCTATGACATAATTATACGTAATCTTTTACTCAGATAAAAAGAGAAATCGAAAAAAAAACACTCGTTTGATGTTTGATGTTTTTTGACTTTTTTATGTAATCCGATCCCTTCGACTTGGACGGCCTAAAACAAAAAGTAAATGGTTTATTTTTCATTTATCTTTATTTAGAAAATTGTGATTGAATTATTTTGAAATTTATTTAACCCAGGCCTGGACTCAATCAACAGTTTAAGTGAATTGATTAATGCAACATATCGATAAAATGTATAACAACTATAAGTCTTAAAGCCCATTTTTCGGATTAGCTTTCGATTGGTAACTTCAGTTTGACGTCTTTCCTGTAAAATACCGGTTTCCAAGTTGTAACACTCATTCCCGTACGTGTCTTCAAGGTGACACATATCTTTCATGTTAATCCAAAACTTTAATGGGAAACCCCGTAAAAAAAAAATAGTATTTTATTTGGCAAAACTGACAAAAAAAAAAAAAAACTCGTCCAAAAAAAATGCCGCTTGTCCATTAAGAATAAAATGAAATGGCATTCTGTGCTAATTACAGTTGATTGCGCACGCGATAGGAAAAAAAAAAAAAAAAAAAAGATCAACGGGAAGCATGAAATAATGAAGAAGTAGGCCATGCATTGAGATGATTTAATCTCGGGACAGAATAAAACATGATAGACCTCGGTCGGGATCGAACCGGCTGCAGTTCGCTACCGATTTTCAACTAGTGCCGATGCAGTGACGCATTTTGCAAAATAATTTTTAACTGAATTTAATCTGTTTAAGATTAGAATAGGTGAAAATAGCGCAGGCGTATAAATATCCTATCTTTTGAGGTTGTTTACTGTTGACCGAATATGTTGCAGTTATCCGCGACGATGGATGGAAGATGACAATTCCGGGAAAATGTTTAATTGATCTGTGTGCCAAACAGTAGAGGCGTCCGAAAAATGGATTTCGATCAGGCTTTGGAAGAAATCGGGGAATTCGGACGATTTCAAATCTTTAATTATTTGTTGCTGTGTTTGCCTGTGTTCTTCAGCGCTGGAAACAGCTTGACTTACGTCTTCACTGCGGGAGTCCCTAATTACAGGTTAATAGCTAATCATACAAGGCGAAACAACTTTCCGGGATTCCCTTTAAATTTTAATTTTATACAAAAAAGTTGAAAAAGATTTCGGTTTTGACCTTTTTTTTTAAAAAAAATTTGGTTCAAGAAGCAATGAATCCCCCTGTACATGCACAATTTTTTTTACTACTTTCAGATGTTACGTTCCTGGTTGCGATAACGACACACACCCTCTTTACTGGGAATCTTGGGTAGAGAGTGCAGTGCCGGGAGAAAAAACCGGAAACGAATTTGTCCCTGCCCAATGTTTAAGGTACGAACCGGCCAACGCCTCTACATCGGAATGCGCCGCAGACGAATTCACCGAAAAAGCAATAAAATGCACTCGTTGGGTGTACGAAGATGACGAACGGACCATAGTCGGAGAGGTAATCCTCCTCGATATTTTTTTTTTTTCTTTTTTTCTCTCAAAAATGAAATAACTTTTTGATTTTTTTAGTGGAATATCACATGCCTGGAAAACCAATGGATGCTCTCGTTGGTTGGGACCATGCATTTTATCGGGATATTGGTAGGGACCATTCTTTTTGGATTCTTGGCCGACAGGTACGTCATCGGGTTTCCCCTGCCTTATTGAAATGTTAAAAAGCGCAACAATTATCTTTGATTGATGTACTGTAAATTACGTCATTTTGGTAAGGAAGGCCAAGGTAATAAACAAGTATAAATTTTTACAGATACGGCCGAAAAATCGTCTTCGTTTTTTGCATCCTCCTCATGTCTGTGACGGGGATAGCCCAAGCCGTGGCTTCCGACTACGTCACTTTCCAGATATTTGTGTTTATAAACGCTCTCGGCACTTCGGGAGTCTACCCGTTGGCTTTTATATTAGGTAACTTGAAAGAGATAAAAGGATATATCTGCGTTTAAAGGTCAAAACCGTAATTTTCTTATATACAGGCTAAATGAATAGAAACGTGCCAACTCGCGATTATCTTCATTATATTTCTCTCGATAGGCTAATAAATATCTAAAACCAACACATTTTGTTAAAGGATCAAAAGAGTTCCTAACTATCGCCTCAATTTTTTTTGAATACCCTGATCTGCAAATCTTTCAAAGCTTACTTATTTTTTAAAGTTGAAATCACGAATCCCAATTTATTTCCCCTACAATATTTGGCTACCGACCGAAACGCAATGTCGGAAATGACAACTTTTGCTTTATATAAAAATTCAAATTTTTGCGAGGTTGGTTCAAAGTGTGGTGCTTTATTTTTATTTTTCATCAGGAGTGGAACTCGTCGGAAGGAAAAAACGTGAAATGAGCGGCGTCATTCTTAATTATTTTTATGCAGTCGGGGAGGCGTCGGTAGGTTTAATCGCCTGGTTATCAAAAAATTGGATCGCCATTCAGTTGGCGGTATCCATTCCTCCAGCTTTATTTATACTTTATTACTGGTAAGTCGGCTTTGATGGGTTCCCCATAGGCCTGGCCGATAATTAAATTTTTTCCCCTTTAAGGTTAGTACCTGAGTCCGTCCGGTGGTTACTTGCAAATAAAGAAAATCAAAAGGCTAGTTTGATAATAAAAAAAGCAGCCAAAGTCAATGGGGTGGAACTTTCCAGAAATCTTTTGCTTTCGTTGGAAGCGGGATGCGTAAGTTAATTCAAAATATTTTCAAACTCGTAAAATCCAGGCGGAACCGTCATCATTTCAGATCGATTCGAGTCCGGAACATTCTTCGAAAAGATCGTTGGAATCTCCTAGCGTGTTAACCTCCTGCAAAAAATTGTTGCGTTCCAAACAGCTGTGCTTCAGATCGATTCTTTTATTCTACATTTGGTAAATTTAAAAAATTTAAACGATCTAAATCTTTTTATCGAATATCGATATTTGGATTTTTCCCTTATTCTCTAGGGCGGCCAACGCTTTCGTATATTACGGATTATCCGTCAATTCGACCAGTTTGGGAGGCAACAAGTACCTTAATTTTGCGTTGGTGTGTCTCGTAGAAATTCCGGGATACAGCGTCTCCTGGTGGGCAATGAACAAATTAGGAAGAAGATGGTCCTTTGCCGGTTCTCTTTTTCTTTGTGGCGCGACTTGCATAGCTGCAGCCTTCGTTCCGCAAGGTAATTTTCAATTCTTGAAATTTTAAACGATTTGCCAATCGACCTCGGCCCTTTTTCTTTTAGACATGACGGAAGCGGTGGTAGCCTTATTTCTTTTGGGCAAAATGGGAATCACGTCTTCCTTCGGGATCGCTTACGTATACACAGCCGAATTATATCCGACCGTCATGAGGAGCATCGGAGTCGGGAGCTGTTCGACGGTGGCAAGACTGGGAGCCGTTGTGGCTCCTTTTGCACCGCTTTTGGTAAGCTTTGAAATCTTTCCGAAATCACAAGAAAAAAAAAAAAAAAAAAAAAAAAAAAAAAAAAAAACCTACGGTTATTTTTGTTTCAGGCCATTTACAGCAAACCTTTGCCTTTGATGCTCTTCAGCGGAGTTTCCTTGCTCGCAGCCGTTTTAGTTCTTTTACTTCCGGAAACCCTGGGAACAAAATTACCGGACACGATTGAAGAAGCGGAAAAATTACGATTAGTTAAAGAGCACGTAGTTCATTCCAGCGGGAGCGACGATTCGGCTACATCCACTTAAAATTTCCATTATCAGTTGCCTAATTTTCCAAACAAAGTATTTTATTAGTGATTTCTGTGATAAACCCGTTTCCGTTCTTTTAAGTCTTTTTAGCTTAGATAGAATTTTATTATACCTAAATCTTGACCGTTCATTTTTATTATTAAAAAAAGAAAAGATGATAATTTTACATGGAAAATGGATTTCATTTTTTTTTTTTTCTTTTTAGAGCAGCCACTCGTTAAATAATTAAAATCATACTGCAAATTCTGATGCTGTGAATATGTTGAGTAGTAATTAATTATCCAGTGGATTTGAGGCTTAGTATTTTTTGCGCCTTTTGCAGGGAAATAATTTCAGCAATCAACATTGTACCACCAATCGCAAACCAATACGTTTTCGTTAAACATGGTTCCGTTTGGGCAGAGCATGGCAGCTGCAGGGCCGTCACCCGTGCAGATGTAGAACACCTAAAAACGAATTCGGTGATCGGTTAACATGAAAAAGGATCCCTCGCTTCCCTGGAAAATGTATTCTAACTACCTGACAACGAGCTTCGGTATCGGCCATCATTTTCGGTCTTTTGCTTCCTTTTATGTTTGGACACTTAAATCCGGTCACGGGAGGATAACTGTACATGGGATAATCTACTTCCGGTACGCCTGGGATGACCCCTGATTTATCTGCGAGGAAAAAAAATATAAACTGCTAAAGTGTGACAAACTAAGTCACCCACTCGACAATCGTGAAAAGTAACGAACCTTGTTCCACGACGAGAGAACGAACCGGAAAATGCCGCTTTCTGTAATATACCGTTTCGGCAACCGAGAGTTTCACTTCGCTTTCGTTTCTCACGGTTTCCATTTGTTCGGTAGAAACCTCGTTTATTAAGGTAGCATTTAAGTCGTTAAATTCGGTGGCGGTCCTCTCCGTAAAAGAATCATCAAACTGTTTTTCGATGGTGGTCGTCTTTGCAACAGCTTCCGTCGTTGAAGTAGTGGGCTTTTCCGTTAATTGCCCTAATCTTCTTTGAAGAGATCTCTGCAGCTGAGTTTTCCTTTTGTTTCCTATCGGATTTTCTTTAAATTTGATAATCTGCGTTTTGCTTTTGGGGAATTCTTCCGGGGTCCTTTGGGACAAAGTTGCGTTTTTTAAAATTTCGGTAAAGGTTTTAATTGAAAGATGATCCGTTAAATTTAAAGACACTAAATACCTCATGAGGGCTTCTTCCAAATATTTATCAAGGAAATAACTTCCCTCCTCTCGTTTGAGCTTTTTGTAATCCAGGCGATTCGAACCCGACGTTTCCGAATTCGAAAACCGTTTCGAGCCTTTCCATTTGATTTTCCCACGATTTACTTTGTCCGGGGATTCGTAGGCAAACAAAGGAGGTTTCAAAATCGGCGAAGGACGCTGCACGAAATTCCTCCTGGCAGCTTTGAGTTTTTCGTACTTCTCGACGCTGTAAGTCGCAGTCGGATATTTACTGGTGGTCGTCTCCCCCGGTATGGGCGTTAAAGGTTTCCAAACTTTTAGCCTCGTGACTTTACCGATTTGCGTCAAAGGTTTCCTCCCTTCGACCTTTAACGAATTCTTTTTATAGAATCTTTCTCGCCTGGACATGGTAACATTCAATGGTAAATCGTTTGGGATAGATTTCTTGTTCCGATTAAAAAGATCCGATTCGGACCTGAAATATTTATTCAGGATTAAATCTTGAGAAGGAGCCACGTATGCCGGAAGTTGAACTTCTTTCAAATAACCGTTTGCCCAAACGAAACAACCGCACAACAGAAACACAGAAAACATTTTTCTGCGACCGATTTGAACGAGATTAACCAAAAAACTAGTCTCTAGAGAAAAAGAGACGGCCGTCCTTTACGATTCTCGGACCGAAACTTTTAATCAATGCAGACGGAAGATGAGTCTTCTCACCCGCAGAACCAGGCCTACTTTCAATTTTAACACAGTTTAAGATAGTGGCTTCCATTTTCAAGGCTTCCCTTGCGTTAAACATTACAGAGAGGAAATACGGATTCATCGTCGATACGCTAGAATACTTCACCGTATAAAAATTAAACAAAAAACAGGTTAAGGTTTTTACTCCGAGTTAGAGATAAAATGACTATAACATCGTATTTTGACTTTTGTCAGCAAAGTAAATCGACGACGACATCGACAGGGAAAAAAAATGCTTTTTGTTTTAAATGTGTTAGTGTTTTCCGAGTCGAAAATAAAAGGGAATAAAATCCATTAAATTTTAATGCAAATCTCTTTGAATGACAAACGGGAGGGAAAAATTTCAATGAAAAGAAAACATACCAACAGCAAATCCGATCCAGATTTTTTTTAAAATAAATTCATTAAAACCGGTTAGACATTAAGCAACGTAAAATAAATGAATAATTTAGTAACAAAAGGATCGATACAGCCTATAAGCAATGAGTTCATAATATAATTAATCGCCGAATTCATTATGGTAATTACTAACTAACTTGATTACTACTTTAAAATATATTGCATAATCAACAGACCCTTCTTGCCCAGCTTCCAATGCCAAACAATATCCACATAAAATTGACTTTTGCCAATTTTTGACCGGGACCAAATTATGCCCTTTTTTGCTTACGACATTTTTTTAACTTACACCAAACAACCCAATTTTTTTTTTTTTTTTTTTTTTTTTTTGTGAAACATCCATCCCAAAGTTGGGAAAAACTTAAAAATTAAATATAAAAATTAAAAAATGGCTAGTTTCATCTCATTTATTTATCTCTCTCTCACGGGATCTAAGCAGAGTGATAAAAATTAATAGAACCTTAATTTGCCGACTCATTCATGGCTAGTTTTAATATTCCCCCCCCCCCCCCCTCTTTTTTTTTCACATGCATAAAATGTAATTTATCTCGAAATTGGAGTGACAGCAAGCTGTTTTTTTACCGGTTCCTGTCACCGGGAGTAAAAAAGAAAACAAAATATTTTGCTTTAACTGTTACTGCATACTTGTTCCGCTGACGACTGCACACAGCGGAGGTAGATGAAACAACAAAATTAATAAGAATTTAAGTTTCTGACTTTCAAATAAGCTTATACCTAGTTAATTTAGTGTTGGAAAACTATTAGTTATTATCTCCTCCATTTTTTTTTAAAAATAATAAACATTATCAACCTTCTCTGTTTCATTTATATGCTTTATATGGTTAACACCAGATACTAATGATGAAAGCGTTTTTGCCTTGGAGAGTAGCCTCACTTGGCAAGTCAATTAAGATCTTTAAAAGCAAAGTAAAGTATAAGGGCAATGCTGATAAATGAACTAGTTGAAAAAATTTCCTATACTGTATACTTCAATACTAGGAATAAAAAACACCTGTATGAATCCTTCCACTGAAACCCATTTTGGTCCCACTAAAAGCAGTCAAGGAATTGTTGAATAGGCATGTTATATTTCCAAAGAGGCAAAAGAATATTGTCTGAAATTTAAAAAAACAAGTATAGAAGAGTATTTGTTTCTTTTTGAAAAGAGAATAAAAGAGTACTTTTTTTCTGGAAAATTTTTTAATTAAAGTAAAGCAAATTTTTACTATAGGATAGAACAATACTGTATTTTCATTAAAAGCGACCAAGGAATAGAAGAAAATAAAATAAAATAAAATAAAATAATTTGGCATAAATTAAATATGAAAGCTTGGATTTTTTAAGGCAACTTTTTGAGAAAAAAAAATAATACTTTTTTTAATTCAAGAATGAAAAGAAAGAGTACTCTTTTTTTCAAACGAAAAAGAGAGTATATAACATGCCTAGTTGAAAGAAGTAATTATTTCAGTGATGGACATTGCTTTGATTGAACTTCTTGGAAAACGAGACATGGTGAATACTTTTATTTTATAAATAGTGTCATCACTTGGATCATAAATTGATTTTGATTTTGATAAGTCTTTGAATAAGATATGCTAGAGTAACTGAACATTGCAGGAAAAATAACATTCATACTAACTTGCAAATAAAACTTTGCATCCAAAAATACGAAACGCAAAGCGAAAGAAATCAGAAATCAATTTAATTGCTTCCAGCAATTGAATTTACTGAACTGGTTAACTGACTGGCCAATTTTGAGGTTAACTGACTATCAATTGCATTAATAACTATAAAAAAACAAATAAAGGCAGACGATATCATATGATGACTTACCCTTATCCAAAATTATTACTAAACTAAGCTCGTTAAAGTAAAAACCTCTTCGGCCTTTTCGGTAATTGCACACAACTTAAGTCTTTTCCTTCAAATGTATATAAAGAGACCAGACCAGGACCAAAAGACACAACAATCTTACAAGCTATTTAAGTCATTTACATAAACTAAACATTAAGTAAGATAACAAATGGCGGCTACTTGTCATATCTCTGTAATTTAGGCCTCGGTAATTCCACGACGAAAATTGTCGCCTTTTTTTGTTATAAAAGAATAACAAGCATCGTTAAGAGTAGCTAAAATATAAACAGAAAGGCTGTTAAAGAATGAGGCTTTAATTTGAAATAAGAAATCATTCAAATTTCAGGGAAGGAAACCGAATCCCTGTTCTTGAGCTCTTGTGAGGCAGTAAAGGAAAAGGACTCTACCTCCACGACAATTGTGATCTAATATTTAGCTTACGATAAATTGAAATAATATAACCTTGATCTGGTTTTTTTGTTCGTGTATAAACAAATCAAATCGCGGTAGTTCGTTATTGTAGTGTCGGGCAACTGGAAAAATGAGCCGCCGCAAGAAGCAAAAGGTAAATAAATTTATATGCAGGATGATGTAATGGGATTTTCTGTTGCAATTAATCCAAATTTGTATAAAGTAACTAAAGATGAAATCATTTTTTTTTCATTCCGATCAATAGAAAAGGAAATTTTCTTTTTTTTTTTTTTTCAGATCGATCTCGACGAAAAATCAGAGGATATTTCGGAAATTAAAAAGTCGGAGGCAGCTCCTAGCGAATCCGGTCCCAGTCAGGTGCCGTCCGCAGCTCCTCATTCACCTGTTAACATCAAAAACGAAAAAGAGGAAGAAAATGATCAGGCCGATTCCGAACAAGACGATCCTACAGGTTTAGAGGGAGCAGCCTTTGCAAGTAGGCTCCCAGTTGATAAAATGACCACCACTGAAGCTGCTTGCTTTCCTGACATTGCTCAGGGCCCTCCTCAGACCCAAAAAGTGTTCCTGCACATTAGGAATAGAATTTTGCAGCTGTGGTTTGATAACCCAAAGCAGCAGTTAATATATGAAAATGCACTGCCTCAGATAGAACCCCCTTACAACACAGATGTACCTCTGGTCATGAGGATTCATGAGTTCCTTGTAAGACATGGTTTTATAAACTTTGGAGTTTTCAAAAGACTGAAAGCTCTTCCTGCAAAAAAACTGGGCAAGGTCATTGTTATCGGAGCAGGAATAGCTGGTTTGACTGCTGCTCAGCAGCTGCAACAATTTGGCATGGAAGTGATAGTACTGGAAGCAAGGGACAGAGTCGGAGGCAGAATAGCCACTTTCAGAAAGCACAATTATGTAGCTGATTTAGGTGCCATGGTTGTAACAGGTTTGGGAGGAAATCCAATGTCAGTACTGTCAAAGCAGATAAATATGGAACTACATAAGATTCGGCAAAAGTGTCCTTTGTATGAGTCAAATGGGCAACCAGTTCCTAAAGTAAAGGATGAGATGGTTGAATTGGAGTTTAATCGACTTTTAGAAGCCACCAGCTACTTATCGCATCACTTAGACTTCAATTATATCAAAGATTCTCCTGTTTCGTTAGGACAAGCCCTTGAATGGGTTATTAGGTTAGTAATATGTCAATTTTACATAGGTCTGCTTAAGTGGTAGTTTTATTTATTTTGCAGACGATTGTTGTGAATCTGGAAGGCTTGTCATAAATTACTTGTCCATAACCATATTTGTCCCCAGATTTCTTAAATTTTTTAATTTTGTAAAAGAGATTACAGAAAATTTCATGAATAAAAGCTGAAAGACGATATAAATAAATAAGAGAGAGTGAGATTATAGCCTAAAAAAAATTTTAAAAAAATTTGTCAAGTATTTTCTAGGAAATTGTCAAATTTCAATTCATCAGCCCACACTCTTTGCTCTATTGATTCTTGGATGGATTTCCAATAACGGATATAAAGAATTAAGGAATATAAAATTTTTGTGCTGAATGCAATCACAACGTTGATATGACATTTAAAAAATTCGGTTATTCCTGTGCTCCGCTCTCCAAACGTGATTGTGAAATAAAGTACAAGCTTTCGTTTGGGGACAATAAATTTATGATTCACCTTCCTATTCCAAATGTATGTTTTTGTTATGAATTATGCAGAATTGAAAAAAAAAAATATTTGCTTGTTAATCCAATTTCTTTTTTTCCGCAGAAAATTTTTTATTACTGAATTTTATTTTATTTTTTTTTCTGTTTCAGGCTACAGGAAAAAAATGTGAAAGATAAACAAATTCAGCATTGGAGAAGCGTGATAGGCCTACAGGAAAAACTTAGAAATAATTTTTTAACATTGGTAACAATGAAGGATCAAATGAAAAAGCTTAATCAAGAAGTCAAAGAACTCAAAGAGAACATGGAACAAAATTCGAATATCGACGATGTATTTGCCTTAAAGTCTAAAAGTTATGACCTGAACGAACTTTGTAAAAACTGGGAATCTTTATCTAAAAGGCAGGAAGAAATTGAAAAAAAACTTCTGGATTTGGAAGCTTCGCCTCCGAGGTAAAAACAATGATTTATTTTCCATTCACCGATTGATCGATGATTGTTTAGTTAATTAATTGAATTAATTATATTATTTACAGCGATGTTTATCTTTCATCTCGAGATCGTCAAATATTGGACTGGCATTTTGCTAATTTGGAATTTGCAAATGCGACGCCTTTGAATAATTTATCGTTGAAGCATTGGGACCAGGACGACGATTTTGAGTTCACGGGGAATCATCTAACAGGTAAGCAAATTTAATTATTTTAAAGCTATCAAGCACTTATATTTAAATTGTAATAGATGCCCTTAAAGTGCTCAAACCCTCCTCTACAAAAAAAAGAAAGAGGTTGGAAGTAATCAACATATGGAAAAAATTGTTTGTATGAAAATTTGGAGAAATTGCTCAGTTTTTTATTGCATTTGGACGATTATTAAAACCCTATAAAATTGGGAAAAAAAAAAATATATCATTTAAAGTGAATAAGGGAAATGAAGTATAACTCCTTTTTATATTTGATTTTAAAAATATTTTACCCTCTTACTGTTTAAGCCACTTCGGCATAAGATTGCATTATACGTATGTTAAAAGGTTTTAGGGCTTTAAATAGCAAGTAATGGCACCCTGTAATTTTGTAGATTGGAAAACTTTTTAATTAATCTAGTGAGATAGCCTCTTCGAAATTGCTTCACCACTTAACGAAAATTCTAATTTCAAAAAGTAAAGGTATGCAAAATTAGCTCGGTTCTATTTTTCAAGCATTTAAAAATCCAACTGGTCGAATACTTCTGTCTTCTTTGTTTCTTGTCCTTATATAAATAATCGTTTCGGGACTACTGCAAGACAATTAATTTTTATTCTTAATTTAATATCGTTTAAGTTTGTTTATATCAATAAGTATCATTTTAAACATAAAAATTTCAATATTTAACCCAAAATAGGTAATACATTTCTAAAAGAACGCAATAATCGTGGCAGTAGACAAGTCGCATTTTTCTTTTTAGGGAAAAACTAAGACAAATTTTAAGAAAAGAAGAGCTAAAGAATCTCCAGAAAAAAATTTCAAGGATTTCTCAGTTTTTATTTTTTCAAGATTTGTCCTCGTTTTTCCTTTAAAAGAAAAATACAATTTATCTACTGCCATGACTATTTCGTACTCTTAAAAGAAAATCCACGTGAGCCCTCTTTGCGCTGTGAGTTGCCTTCTAAATAGGTCCGCCATTTTAAGTTGGTCAACAATTTCTGGGAATTTCAAGCCAGTGGCTAGAGGGTGCAACTCTGATGAACGATTTGGTTTAGGGTCACATGATGTTTAGCTTACCTATGACCTCATTTCTTCATAATATAAACATGATGTGGTGATCCTAAAATTTCTCTACGCAGTCTGCTTTACTCTATGGCCAATGTGGCCAATGGCGCGGCGTGGTTTTCGTCTTTCGGCGGTCAAGTTTCTTATAATTACGTCGTATTAGCGATTTTCGAGATGATAAGTTTGTAACAGATTAATTTTTAGGTATTTAAGTATGTGGCTAAAGCGAGTGATGGAAAAAAATGATGCATTTTGGGCGTTTTTAATAGAATAATGATCGAGTCGGGCGTATTTGACTAAGGTAAGGTTAGGTTTATAATTTTTTTTATCTCAAATATTGTTTGTAATTAGACACTGTTATTTTAGGCACAATACACTCTTATAAGATGTACATAATATTACATACTAAATTGCATCTCTGGATGCAATGTAATTTTGTATTTTCTGCAGACCTGCAGCCAGCCCAAGAGACCAATGGGGACAGAGTTCTGTTGAGGGGGATCATTTTAACATTGATCATAGGGAAAGCATATTGGTAGGTGAAAATTTATAGGCGAATTCAAACAAGCTTTCTCACAAACCAAGCCCCATTTGCAGCTCCCTGTCTAAAGGCGTCTGATATTCACTTAAATTTTAAGGTAACCAATGAGTAAGCCTGAGTAAAATCATATGAAATTGGAAGTTGGCAATTTTTATTGAGATAACAATAAGTCGTTTTTTGTGAATTTAGAATGAGATTATTATGAGCAGAATCAATCGATATTGAGTGATATTTCAATTAATTCCTTTTTACTTATTCCTAATTACAAACCTTAGTTACCATTTCAATTAGTATAAGAATTTCTATATTTCTGTATGATATAAAAAATACGTGTCAGACTGATTCCTATAAAGTCAGAGAATGTTATCATCTTAAGAAGTTGAAAGTATCATTTTAATTTAATTCATTTCTCTTGCAGATTATAATAAATTGCAAGAAATTTTTCATCGATCAATTTTTTAAGATCTGGGCCTTTTGAATTCTATCTAATTATGATTATGATGATTGTTGTAAGACTAAATATGTAATGTTCCTGGTTTTTACTCATGGTTGCAAGATTGCACTGGAGTGTCCCATATGCTTTTAGCTATGTTTTTTTTTTAATTCCTTAAGCCTAGTGGGCTCTGTTGTATTATTTTTATTTATGGAGCCCTGAAATAATGCTACTCTACTGTAGAATTTTTGGGATGTTAGTTGGGGGTTTATACAATCTTTAAAGCACTTGTGGTCTGTAAGAGTTTCTTCTTTTAAAAATGTTGTAGAGTATTTAAAAAAAACAATAGCTTTAAATGATTACCGCCTTATTTGTTTGTACGACATGATCCTTAGCAGCTTATCCATTTTTACTAAATCCTATCAGTTTTTATAATCTTCAGTAAAATGAAATAGTATGGTGAATCTTAAGTATTGTGACAAATTTTTTATAGGCACATGAGTATAGTCATTGTCCATTGTCAAATTTTAGATTGAAATAGATTCGGCTCTGCCCTTTCCTCAAATTATTTCAAAGTGAAAGACCTTTACCATGAATATTAAAGAAAATCCTTTATCTTGCTTTTTCCAAACCATCATAATCTGTTTAACAGTGCAGGGTTAGGGGAATTTTAAAATGTTTTAATATGGTCGTGCAATGAAAGGATAATATGTATTTTGGGGACATAGGACATCAAACGCAATTACAATCATTATAAAAGCTTTCATGTGCTTATAGTTCGTCCTATTTTTTGTTATTATTTTTTTTAATAGGAAAATATTTTGTTTCTTTTTTTTAAAAGTGCTTTTATGGTTTATTGTCAAGCATCAAAACCATTTTAAACTTAAAAGTCACTTGTAGTCTAAAGTTAAAAGTATTTTGATTATTCAAGAAGCTTCTTTTGAGTCTCGGTTTTGTATTCTCCAACAGAGATATGTGCAGAGAGATGTTTTTGAAAATTTTGGGGCTGAAAGGCAAAGGCATTCTAAAAATTTTTAAATTCACGATATTAAAAATTTCTCATTAACCGGAATAAGGCTCTTAAGCAATGGGCTTTGGAGGATGTTAATTATACTTTTTAAAAATATTAAATGCCATAAAATTTGTTGAGGATTAATTACGTGGTCGTTGCTTTTGCAGATTAATGTGGCAATTTTTAAAACTTTTGTGTTCGGTAATCGTGAATTCCAATTCCTTCGGCTTCTTAGTTTTTCAATTTAACAAGGCGGAAAATTTATTGATTAGTTTTTTTTTTTACTTTTCATAAATTGAAGCGAAGAAAATTAAAACAAAAATAGAGTTTTACCGCAAATAAGCCAGCTAGAAGGTGAAAAGGAATATCCATCGAAAGATATCTTGAAACCATCATAATTGTACGAGTTGGAATATTTAATGAAATGTTATAATGACAGCCTTGTTTGTTTCTCTCCCCAGTTCGTAATTACCCGTGACCTTGTTATAATTATAGGTTTTAAGATTTAAGGTATTTTTTTTTTTTTTAGGTTACCATCCAGGTTGTTAGCTCGTATAATCTTCACTGACTTTTGTACATCGACAAGTTGTTTTCGAATTCATTATCGTGGTACCGGGTGGTCAAAAGCTTTGCCACCTTTTTCAAGTTTTCCGAACCTTTTGCAAGGCACTCCCGTAAATCATGATCAATTCACCAAACCGTTTTGCACCTCTGTACTTTGTTTCTTTTCCATTTTTTAAAAATTCTCTTTTATTCACGTCATAAACCGGATATACCGGAAATACGTGTTAATGCTTGTTACGAAGGTAAACTCTATTAATGTGCTTTTTTTTTTTTTTTTTAATTCATATTTAATTTTTTTGAACATTTTTATCCATTGCAACCGATTCACACTTTTTGTTAATGATTGAACAAGTGTTTTACCATGTTTTGAAAGGAGTGATCCATTATCGTCATTATTATTTTATATTTTATATTTTTTATTATTTGGATTTCATGCGTATCCAGAAGTCAAAGGAATCGGAAGGATTTTTGCCTTTAGAAAGGATTAATTTTTTTCGACCTCCATCGGATCGATTTTATTTAATTTAATTTTTTGTTATGGCGGCTCCAAAATTAATCTTCTGTGACGAATTTATTTCGTTTTGCCGTCGTGAATATTTTTAGGTCTATTGTTCGAAACCTCGAGACGGGCTTTGAATGAAATTTTTGTACCTAACCGCAATTACTCGGGTGTTAATAAATTATTTTCTTTTTCTTGTCTTTTTTTTTTTTTTTCGTTTCGAAGTATTGGATGACGTTCTTAACGCTCTCCCGACCGACAGCTCTTGTAAGAGCCGTTGTTTTAAAATTTAATACTTCTGAAAATGATAGAGATAACTAATTTAAAACTGGCCTCCTACTTGAATTTGAGTTGCTGATTTTGAAAATGAATTCAGAATTTGGTAAAATCAAAATTTAAAATGGCAAACTGTTTCTTTTCCAATTTATGTTAATTGCAATATTTAATTAAATATAAAGATGCCTTTAATTCATTTTATTATGTGAAGAAAACCTATTTCAGACGCAAACGTATCAATAAATTCCAACACTTATAGACTTTTGACCAATTTTTTAAAACATTTTTCCACAATTTGTAGCATATGAATAATAAATTGCAAGCATTTAAAAATTAAACTTCTACAGCCTCAAAAAATTCAAAATTGAACATAGAAACCCTCTAATCGGTCAGACGATTACAGGGGATTGTTGCTAATGATGACGAGTGATGATCAGGGGGACGGAGGGGGTGTAAAATGTCCAAAAAAAAAGATGACGTAATATTTAAATGGCTCCTGTAGACGCGTTTATAAGTTCAAAAATAATAAAAATTAAGTATTTTGGGGGGTATTTCGAACTGCTAATTCTAAAGCTAAAGTCTCAATTTTTTGAGAAAAATTTAAATTAAAGATGGCGGACTTTTCACTTTTCAAATTTTCAGTTTTCGTAATTATTATTACTTGAAAAGAAATCGATTTTTGAAAAATTAAGACAAATTAATTTTCCGGGAGGTAGTTAACAAGGGAAAGTGTCAGTTTGTAATTTTTTCTCGTAAAAGAGATCCTTCCCACGTACGGTATATTTTGTTGATAATGTTTCAGACCTAAACTTTTGTTTGCACCCAATTTCTCGTTTCACAGTTATATGCTAAGCATTACTCAGTCTGCGTTATGTCACTATTTTCGGAAAATTTCTACTTTTATCGTCTTATGTTGTTTGGCGTAAATCTTAAACTGCAATGTGTCAATAAACACGTCGTTCCTTTGATAACTTAAAGAATACGAGTAAAAAGTCTGTTTCACGTACGTAAATTTTGCTTCCTTTTTGCTTTCCGTTCAGTTGTAACACCATTTAATGACTTTGTGAAAAAAATTAATGATACATCACACGCGAAGTCAATACCTGTAGTAAAATGCACTCTAGATTAGCCTTTGCTACCGGTTTCTAAACTTTTCTTATACAGACATAAGATAACAATTGCCTTTTTCAAAAATCAATATTTGAAAGATTTTTTTAAGTATTTTGATGAATGAGGTTAATTAGGTTAATTAATACCTTAATACAATTGTATTATTCTTTAATTATTTAATGTTTTAATTCCGTTAATCAGATATTAATTTCCTACGATAAGGAATTTCGATAAATCCAAAACCATCTCAGAATAATTGTTGAGAAAACGAAAAAAAAGGCAGATTTTGTTTCATCCACATTCCCATTCTTCCAAAGGGGAAAAAACAGTTGAAGGAATAGAAAATTAGGAAAATTAAACTGATTTCATTTGCTCACATTTTGATTTGGAGCAATCGGGATAGACCCAGTTTTTCATACCTTTTGAGTTTTTCTTGATTTTTAACGGAGTGTTCCTAATGGGATGATTCATTAAGATTTTTTAACATAAAACATAATTATAAACCAGTCGAATCTCTCTTTTTCCATTATTTTCAATTTTCAATTGAAAATCTCAAAAATAATAGGCCATTTCTTCAATTTTTTTTTTAAAATCTGGGAGTATAAAAATTCTTAAAAAACGTTTCCCGACGTTTTTTCGTAGATCGATTTCAGCAATGCTCGATCCTGATTGGTCAACATTGCAAGAAAAAATGTGAAATAAAATAAAAAACGAAACGAAAAAGAAAAAAATTTTGGACGTAGCAACCACATAAACCGAAAAGTCAGTGGAAATGAAACACATGACGCCTTTTTTTTGAAAGGAAAAAAATCATCACCGAATTGAAATGATGCTTGCACAAAAAAATTCTCCTTGGAGGAAAAAAAAAGGGGAAAAAGGAGAAAATGTCGAGCTAAGAAATAGTTACGGTAGTCTTCTGTTTGAAGCGAACAAACGGATGAACAAATGAGCTAAATTAATTAATTAACTAATTATTTGTCAAAAGATTTTTCCCAGAGAAGTATTTTTTTTTTTTTTTTTTTTTTTTTTTTTAATAATAATTTTTTGTTTGAAAAATGAAAATAACGTCTTGGCAAGTAGATTTCACTGGGGAAGGGAATGCGATTAGCGTCGAAGAGGGGAAAAAAAGAGCAAAATCATAGAAAAATGGTTTGAAAGATATTAGTTAAAGATTCTGAGGATTTTCGGATATAAAGATGTTGTTTTTAATTACGCGGGTTTGATAAAATCGGCTTTATATTTAGAAACGTTGCTGTTTTTCGTTTAATAAGTTCCGCTGGAAAATAATTGAGTCAGGGCAGGAGGAGGGAGGCTGGGTTCGAATTAAAACTCCGGCATTATAAAGAAAAGTTATTTTTCTAACTAAGTTTCCCAAAACTTTTTCCGATATTTTGATAAGGAAGAAAGATAATGATGTCAAACCAATATAAGATTTAATTAATTTAATCTTGGCCTTAAAAAGTGGAAAACAACTCGCAAAAGCGGATATTTTTATTTTCTTTATTTTTTAGCCGACCCAAGGAAAGGAAAATAAAATTTTTTCTTAAACGACCGCGACTCTTAAAATATACATTTTAAACGTTTATTTGAAAAACGTGTTGGCGATATCGTTGCCCGTCCGTCCGTCTTTTTCTGCGTACGTGCTAAATCTTCCGAATCTTCGGCATATTTCCCCCGGCTGTTATTTCCTTTTTTTTTTTTTTTTTTTCTGTTTCGTTGAAATCGTTAAGAAAACGGACGAAGGAAAAGGAATTATGCCCCGAAGGGATTTTTCTTCGCGATAAGCCGGATCGCGAAGGAAGTCATAAACTCGAGGGAAGTTTATGTGGATCGAGACAAAAGTCTGCGGAAGATAATGGTCATTAAAAGTGACATTCATCGAAGCAAGACAATGAAGAAGAATTAAATCGGGGATACGCCTTTGTTATGTCTCTTAAGAAATGAACCGCAGAGGATGGTTGAAATTTTTAAAATGTTTTACCAGTCGATACGGGGTGTTTAAATAATCCTGGAGAAAAAAGCCTTTTTTTTTTTTTTTTTTTTTTTTTTTTTCTATAACGATTCCGGGCGAGATGACGTCCGAAACGAATGTTGTTTACACACACGTTATTACCATTGCGCTTGATATAATGTAGGTTAAATCGTAGTATGCAAATTATCAACTCCGACCGAGTCGTTCTCGTTAGTAATTATTTTATCTGTCAGTGTGTAATCAAATCTCGAATCGTAAACGAGACAGTTCTTATTATCTTGTAGTACACTACTATCTTTTTTTTTTTCTTTCTGAATCTTTTTACACTGCGAAAGGTGGTAGTCATTTAATTTCGGTTAATGAATTCCGTTTTTCTTTGACCGAAATTTTTCCTTCTTCCTTTTGTCTTGAATTGTTGAATCAATGAAATAATTTTCGATGAGGAATGTTAAAGACAAGTTTATTCCACTCTGTATAGCATATGATTTCTCGGTTGAAATTACTCAGGAAAGTTTGTTATTAACCCATTTCGACCGGGTGTGTACGGCAAAAACTTGACAACTCCGGATTCGCATTTTAATGACATTTACAAATTCTCATGCTGTCCAAATGATTTAATCGTCTGTCCGAACCATTTAAAAAATGCCTATTATTTATGAATTATTTTCTGCCGATTAAGCACAAGGCTGCCTTTTGAAATGCTCCAAATTTTTATGATAAAAGGTTGATTCTTTTTTGGATTTTATCGACCTCCCCCCAAAGTAAAAGCTGCTTCATTTTTTTTCCGGCGTTCCCGATAATTGAATTCAACTTTTTTAATCGCCAAGCCATCGAAAAAAAAGGATAAGGGGAGGGGGGGGGGGGGGGGAGGGAGAAAGGATTTAATGAAAACGAAATCTGTTATAACTGAGTTTCAATTTTTTTTAATGGCCGAATATAGAGTTGGGGAGTGGAGGAATAAATTGAATTTCCGGCGGAGTTGGAGCGGTTATAAGTTAGTTGTTGCGTAGTTATGTTTTGACATGATTAATTTAATATTTACGAGGTGCCGAAAGCCAAAAGACCCGTAGGATCGCAAAAATTTAATTCTGTTATAAAAATATAAATGTTGATCCAATTAAAAAATAATTTTACGATGATCGTTTTAATAATATCGAGTCTAAGAAAATGAACATAATATATCGATCCCATGTTATCTTGGGAACACGGAGAGAATACATATAGCTCGAGGTTCCGTGAATCATATAAACATAATGGGATAGACCGTGAAACGAGATTAAATGACATCAACGTGATCTCTTTTGATTAAATTATTCCGGCAAATAGGACATGAGAAAATCGGATTTTCTATGGAAAACTCCATTTATTCGATATTTACATTCGACTTTATTTCGTTGATCGTTTCATTTATTTGAATTATGAAAATAAGTAATATGCTAATCAAGTATTACGCAAAATATTAGTACAAATTCCGAGATTCACAATTATCAGTTTTAATTAACTCTTCAAATCTTATGCATAATAATCGTGAAACAGATTTAGATGTAGGAGGCTTTAATAATTTTAACGAGGCTCTCTCACGATAGGCGGTCTTGGTTTCCAGATTCCCGGTCTCTTTTTCTGTAAAATGCGTCGTTTGTTCCTTTTATCTCGGATATTTTTCTTGGTGAAAGCCAGAGAAGGACCCGCAGAAAAAGGTTTCAAATCAATTGTTGTTCCTTTTGGTTGAAGGAGTTTTTTTATGTTATTTAAGCAGAACCGGAAAATGAGATGGAGAAATGCTTTTGCCGTAAAATCGAAAACGACTTCTCAAGATCGTAGACCGAGAGATAATTTATTGAATCTATTTAATTTACTGCTACAAGTTGTATTCGGGAAAGTAGATTTTCCTCCTTGTTAGCGGAAAGTTTTCACGGAATTTTAAATAGAGCTTTGCGCGTTATAAGCCGAATCGAAAGAGAAGAGAAGGGAATCGTCTACGGCATTTATCCCATCATCAGCATTATCCGTCCCTATTTTATGGGACCGGCGGAATTAAGCGCAAGCCTTATTGTGTCTTCCACTTTGACGGGATTATCGTTTAATTGATTGAAATTTCCCCGGTTTAAAACCCGGGGGTTTTTCAGGTGTCGGAAAAATCCCAAGTTAAAATGCGTCGCTCGGAAGGGAGGAGGAAACCGGAAAAGTGGAAAAATGTATTCAAATAATATGGAAAGGAAACGAAATGAAACAAAGCCAAGGAAAGCAAAGCTGTTTAATTTCTCATACCAGCGTTGATCGTGTTTAACATATTTCAGATTAAACTTGGTAATTTAACATTTACCAAGTTGGTTTTCCCCTCTTTTAATTTATGGAACCCAAAGGATCTTCTCCTTTTATCTAACTCCGTGGATTCTTCATATTCCGCGATAGTTTTAACCCGGAAAATATCGTCCTCGTTCCCTCCACTAATCAAAACTTTTTCCGCTATCGTTAAAAAAGTTTTTTTTTTCCCTCCCCCTCTTTATTTTTTTCAAAAGGGAAAAGGGTGTTCCCCATCCTGCGAGATTAATCCATTTGCAAAGACGTCCCCGGTAAATGGCTATCCGTGTCGGGATGTCGATTTAATTTGAGAACGACATTCCCCTTTGAAACCGCCGATCGAACCGAATAATAAGGTATGTTAAGGTGTTAAATAAACTTTTTAACCGGATAATGAAGCCGCGATATCAAAGGGTTGATCGCGTTTCCTCTTTTTTTTTTTTTTTTTAAATTTTATTGAAAAATGAAAGGTTGCTAATCGTGGAGCCGCCTTGTAATTCATTTATTTCCTGAGAGTTCCTTTTTCAGGTTGTTATTATTATAATCATATTTGGTTTTTTTCTCCTGGTTTAACGCCATGTTACTTACTCGGTCGTTAGGAACTTAGGAACTCAGGGTCCGGAATCCGAAATCCAGCCCCGTAATCAGTTTCCGCTCTCTGACAGATTCACTCTGTAAACAAAGGATTAATTATGGGCCTGCATTAAGCAGGAGGATCGAGGTTAACTTTGTAAGTTATCCTAGCGTACACACTCCCGACATTATTATTTTTCCCTTTTTACCTTTCTCGTGGGATCATTTCCGGTAAATGTCCTTTTTGAATAAATGCTAAATCAGCTTATAAAATGTTGTAACAGACAGTATTTTCACTCTGAAATAACTTGCGTTCAAAAATAAAAGTTTGACCGAATTTTCCCTTTTGTATGTACTTGTTGCGTTCGTCCAGCAGATATAGCAACAAAATAAATTTGTTAGGTATTGCTTTGTGCAAGTTTTGAAAAATTTGAAAGTAGCAGTAAATTTTAAAATTAAAGATCGCTTTTAAAAGTTTTCAATCCCCTAACTGTCCTTGAATTGTTGATTGCAAAATTAATATAATATAATGTCGTTTAATTCATGTTTTTTTTTTTTTTTTTCAGGTAAGCTTTATCAATTTATGCGAGCCCTTGAACTAACTTGAAATTTTACTGCCTGTAAGTAAATCAAATTGGAAAATGGAAATAGACAAGTCACATGTTTTGAGATTTTCGCTGGAAACTAATGTATAGTATGCTCTTAACTAAAAACTAGTAATTAAAAGTAAAAATTTTTCATCCAATTAAAAAAAAAAGAAAAGCAAAGTCCAAAAAAGTTTTTGTCACGTGATCAGTCCTTAAACGATTTTCTATTAATATGACGTCATCTGCCTGTATCGAAGCGAGATATCGAACTCGAAGCGAATCACGTCTTGTTTGTAAACATGCTTGTAAACATGACGCATCGATGTCGTTCAGAGTTTCAAAAATGAACACGGCCACTTTTGGGCAGATGACGTCACTTTCCTTTTGGCGGGCATTCAAATTCAAATTTTTGTTTTTTCTCTTTTCGGGGGTTAACCGTTTTTTTTACTGTGTCAAAATTACGCTCTTTGTCATATCTCCCCTAGCACAATTAAACGATGGAGTCATCTCAAAACATGTGACTTCTCTATTGTGACAAAGGTTTCTGCGGTTGTAAAATGTTGATATTGCAATCTCTCTAGCTCGATGGCTTGATTTATTTTATTTTTTTTTAATACTGACTTGCTTTAAATTGCTTTATTTGGTTTTGCTTTTTTTTTTTCGGGTCGATACAATCCCACATAAAGAACGTGTGGATCAGGTGAGGTGATGTTGTTTGATTACGTGCAAAGCACCGTTTGCAAAGTTCCCTTGCCGCCTCGGCGGATTTTACTTTAATTAATCAACCTATTTTATTTCCCGGGTAAAGATCCTCCCAACGCGTGCTTTTTGATGCGGGGAAACCTTTTTTCCTTTTCGTTTACATACGCACAGAGAAAGAACTTTTAGTTAATGAACGTTCCGCAGAAAATTAAAAAAAAAAAAAAAAAAAAAAAAAAAATTGGAGAAGGCTAAAAGGAGAAAAAAGGCGTACCATTTTGATTAACCTATTTGAACCGCCAAAAGTTTTTTTTATTCCCTGTTGAATATGGGAGATTATTCCCCTTGAAAATCGGGAACCTGCCCTGTAATCATAGGATTTTACCAGGTGTCAACCTCTTTTAACACACCGCCAGTCCGATTTCTTTAAAAACCTTTTCTCCCTTTTAGTGAATTTTTTGTAAAGTGTTACACGATGATCAATTACTTTTTTTTTTTTAATATGGGATTATGATTTTGTTAATTGCCGGTTCCGTTTTATCGATTCGGATTTAAAAGGATGAATGCTTTTTACATATAAAAGATTAAAAAAAAAAAAAAAAAAATCATGAATATATTGAGCTTTTTTTTTTTTTTTTTTTTTTTTTTTTGGTTAAAAGGAATTTTTCCTAAATATAAAAGTAATTCGAAAATAATTAAATTAAAAAAGGATTTTTAGTTGAAGTGAGTTTGTTGAGTTGAAAGCGAAAAAAAAAGAACATCGGTAAACTTCTTATATTTTCTCTTTGATTTCCCTTAATAGGGTTGTAAATAGCATGCCATCGTTTTTACAGTAATGAACCTCGAAACATAACGATGTACTTATTTACTTTTACTGCAAGTTTGTTTACCTCTTTCTTGTTACATAAAAGTATGTTTGCCGTTTGCATTCTTAAGGAAGAAAGAGGGTTTTTTTTTTTTTTTTTTTTTTTTTTTTTCCTTCCTCTCCCCCATTGCTTTTTTTATTATGAGAAAACATGTGTAGAGGCCGTCGGTTTCTATGCTCGAAACGAAATGAATGGATTCGAAATGGAAAATGAATATTTTGAGAATTTTCTGTTCCCTAGGGGTTTTTACTTTTTTGCATTGTCAATATCAAAATGTCGGAAGGGAGAGTGGGAGACGAAGGTTGCCGTAGGGCTTGCTTTAGTTGCCTTTATCCCGGGCCGCCTTATCATGCAAATGTGACATTATAATCCTCCATTAAATCGAGATGTCAATTTACCATTAAATGGCTTCATATATGCTCCGTCCCTAATATCACCGTTAGCCTCGACCGAAACCCCGTCGTAAGTTATGTGTTTTGGAGGGGGATGGGGAAAGTATTTTGGATTTTTTAGGAAGGAAACTTTTGGAAACTTTTAGTATCGTTTGAAAAGATGTTTGGAAAGATAACCGATCATTTTGGAATAAAACTTTATGAAACTCTTAAAAGTTTCCCCGGATTCAGTTGTATTGATTCAACTGATGTTCACTGTTAAAAATCCTCGAGTTTAATTTAACTTTCCCTTGATTTTCTAATCAAGTTTGTTAAAATTGTATAGAATTAGAAACTCGAGGTATCTAGACAGAGGAAAAAACGTAAGGAAACGGATAAAAGGGAAGGAAAGGAGAAAGAAATAAAAAGTGGAAGATAGCGTATACATCCACATGCATGGAGCCGATATTAAAATATGAAATATTAAGAATCCTATTAAATTATATGTGAAAGATAACATGAATAGCAATGATAATATTAATATTGGAGCATCCGAACAAGCGCTTTTTCCCTTTTACAGGAATTCTCCGCGATTAAATACGAATTTATCTCAAAGAAGATGTTTTACTGTCGGGGAAACCGGAAAGAAACGTAGACCCCCGTCTCGTTGCGGAATTTATTTATTATTTATTGTAAAATGCCGGCCTATGACAATCCTGTGATTTCCTCTCCCCAGCCTTTTAAATCCTTTTGTTCGTTAACTAAAAATCTCTTTTGGTAATTAACTCGACATTAAATATCCCGACGAAACTTAAGAATAAAGAAAACAAAAATTTGTTGATTCTTTTTTAGCGCAACAAATAATAAGAATTCGTTTTCTACGAAAATGTAATAAAGAACAAGTATCAAATTAAAAATGTAATTAAATTTGCTAATGAAGTTTTCCGCCTCTCTTTTCCTTTCAAACTTTTCGCTTTTCACCCTCCATTCACGATTCTCTGCTTTTCATTCCTTTTCCTCCTTTTACGCGACACATCAGCTGTTTCACTTTCCGCACTGTAAAAAATTTTGTGTATTTTTAACAAACTCGGTCTACACACTTTGTTTGTTATTCTTTTTATGTTAATTTTGACAAACACTTATTGTTATTTTGACACATGTTGCTAGGCAATATTTGTTATTGTATGTTATAATGACAAATAAAAATGTGTGGATCGTTTTTGACTTATAAATTGTGTTAAAATTACACAAAATTTTTTACAGTGCGAGTGAGTTTCCTTTTTACACGGTTATTTCTCTCCCTGCTAGTCGTTATTAATATTCCGGTTAAAAACTTCGATCGGAAAAAAAAGAAAAAGAGAGAGAGAGAGAAAAAAAAAAAAAAAAGGTTGGGAATTTTAACGAAAACGACCCGCTCTAATCGTAGTTTTCTTTTTAAACATTATTTATCTGTACAATAATGGTCGATTTGAGATTTTTATAACCGTTTCAAACCGGAGAGAAAGTAATAAAAATAAATAAGGCGAAATAAAACGAGGCGAAACAAACAGCGCGGTGTATTCCGAATGTAAAGAAAGGAAATGAGAAAAGCAACTAATTGTAAATCAAAATAACAAAAGTATTGATTAACTTGCAGAAACGTTAGCAGTTTGTAAATTTTTGTTTTAAAAGCTTTTCGATAAAATTTTCATTTTTGAATTTACGTTTCATCCAAATAGTTTGTAATACCTATTAAGTAAGTAAATACTTTTAAATTTAAGGTTATTTTAACCTTATCGCTTTATAAAAATCGGTTAAACGGAGAAAAAGACTCAAAAGGAAAAAACAAATGTAAAAACGCTCTCTTTTTGGGCAGCAAAATTTCACTTTCAACAAATTTTCAGTGGAATGCATTAAGAATTTTTTTTTCCGCAACTATCTGAGCTTTGTAATTTTTTGTTTTATTCATTTCATAGTAACTATACAAAAAACAAATAACGAAAAAATGTTTTTTCTAATTTTTTTCCCATATGGGGCACTCTTAATGAAGAATTTTAAAAAATATACTGTATAGGCTTTATATAGAAAACGGATTTTCGAGAGTCCGACTTTTATGTTTAAAAGTTGTTACATCCTTTGGTAAAATGTAATTTGAGTGATTTGAAGCCTTTCTTCTTTTTTTCCCCTTCAAATGTATTCCGGAACCTTTTCTTTTGGTGCGAAAAACCTCGACATGTGTATATGAAACATGAATCCGAAGGCCAAATTTCATGGAGCTATTAAAATGATTTGATGCAAATAATTTGAACTTCGCTAAAAGCCTCTGAATAAAAATGTGAAAGTTTTTGCAAATAATCGTTCCTTAAACGACCGATGAAGAAAAAAACAAAAAAAAAAAAAAAAATCTTGTTAAAAATAAATTAATAATAACCCTGCGTCGTAATGTTAGATAATGACCGTCAGGTGAAAGATACGCAAAAACGATTATAAACTTTGTTTTACGATCTAACTCAACTCTTCTATAAAATTCGGTATCGAAGGATACAAAACAAATAAAATTTTGGAATCGGATGATTAATATGTTATCACCAAAAATCACGGAAAAAAAGATTTCGTTTTGTTTCCTTCTTCTTAAATTTTGTCCTTGAGGGTTATTCTCATGAATATTTGGTCGTGCAGTCAGTTAAAGTCACTGTCGTTAGCTTGGAAGGTAACGAGAGTTACGGTATCGGAGAACATAACTATAATTTTCAAATGATGGAAACAATAATTGAACGTTGCGGTAGGGTCTATCAAAATTTGGACGGGTCTCACGAAGAGAGCATAGACTCTTTTTGCTACGTCGCTTTGTTCTTGTTTTGAAGGATGAGCCAACCCTGGGATTTAAAAAATCGAAAAAAAGGGGGTCCCTTCCAGGGACTAAAATTTGGACGGCCCTGATTGCCAGTATAAGTAATTGATGAGATTGTATATCTCGAATCAAGTCGTGTTTCAATTTCATAACGATTTAAATTTTTTTTTCGGTATTTATTTGCTTAGTATTTTGATGATGATTTACAGGGTTTAGTTTAAGTCTCGTCAGTTAATCGGTTAAAATGCTAACCGGTTACCTATACGAATTTATTGCCACATCCAACCTTAATCCTAGATAATTATTGCTTTTTTTTTTTTTGTTTCTGTTTGAATTAGGAACGTGGAATATTTTTGCTGGGGCTTTTTGTGTGATCGATCTGGGAAGGTAAAATACTCATGCTCCAAACAAAAACAAATAAATAAACAAAAAAATAAATTATAGGTAGATGAAAAGGCAAAAAAAAGAAGACATGAAAAGATCGTCCGATTGCTCCACCCCTCCCCCTTTGGATCGTGATTTTTTTTTTCCTTCTCTCCTTTTCTTTTTGAAAAGTCGAAAAAGTTTTGTTCCGAGTCTTGTTAAAGTCTAATTACAATAATTTGGATGTCCTTTGAAATCGATCCTTAAAATTTAATGTATTTATACAATTAATGGATGAAATACGACTTGGGATGGAAAGCCTCCAGTTATGGTCGCCTATAAATAACGCCGGAGCATTGACGCTGTCAACCAGTGCATAGAACCGATAATCTGGATCTTAGTACCCCCTCGGGTACCCATTTCTATATTAATTGCTGTAAAAAAATATTTGGCAGATTTATATTTTCATAAATCCTTGATTATTTTCACTCATTAATATTCCGCATCCACTTTTCCGTAATTTGCTATTTTTATAAGGATTTTGTCCTATGTTTTTTCAAGCTCTTTGAACCTCGAAGCGATTTTAATTTTGGAGTTTTAAATTTTTAGGAGAAAAGAAAAAATGTATATGATTTTGCCACTTGGCCTAATTCTCTCATTTTGCAAACATGAAACGCTTAACTTTGCAATTATGACGATGAAAAATACATTTTATCTAAAAGCATCACGGTGTATATTTCATTTTTCAATGAAAACGTTGGTCCTATTATTATGAAATGAATTCAAATGTTTGGAAATTTTCCCCGTTGAAACTTTGTAAATGAACATTTTATTTTAATGTTCCCCGAGGGATTTCTTTTTCGTCGAGCTTTATCCTCCTAGTTTAAACGGGAAGGGATCGATAAAATTATCGAAAATTTGGTTTTTTTACAAGAGCCAGTTTTAAAGGAAGGACGTGGAGCCACCGCAAACCCTATTATTAACAAGTTTGCAACTCGAGGTGAAAATGTGTCGGTACCTATACCGACTCGAGACGTTTGTTTTATAATTTTACATCAAACCGATGTATTTATTTTAAAACATGAAACTTGGAAGCTCCCGCCTCTTGCTTCTTCCCTCATGCCTCGTGACCATGAAACCATCGTACCCGTTCTCTTGTTTTGCATCTTCCTTTTTTTCCCCCATTCGAGATTCTATTGTCTCGACTCGGTAAATTTCCCATAGAAAAGAGAAACGATGGAAGTAATCAACCGTGATACAGATCCCCCCCCCCCCTTGTTATAGGGCAAAGGAATCTTGAGTTTTCCTTTTGGATCTCAGAAAATGAAACTTTCGACTAATGAAATTTCATATTTATTTAACTAGGATAGATAAATCCTTTTGTTTGGTAAGTTTAGAAAAATTAACAATACCAGAAATATATTATATATTATTGCTGTAAACCTTTGAAGAAGGAACAAAATTTGTCACTCTGAAGTTTCAAAGTTCAATTTTTTATTTTTATTTTTACTTCGGCATCTCAAAATGGCCGAAGTATTTGGTTTTGTTAGCGTCGTTATTTGCCAGAACTTACATTTCATATTTAAAAAACATGAACCTAATAAAATTTTTGAAGCATTGGACCTTCTAAACCTCATCTTAATGAGTTTATCTTTCGATTTAAATGCTCGTTCAGTCTTGCGAAAAATTATTTCAATGTTTTTAGAGGCGAAACAGATCGACATCCCACGCCGTACATGTCGTGTGCGGCATACCGTCTTCACGCAATGTCTTTTCGCATCAAAATTTGGCTTAAAAGTTGATATTTGGGTCAAGGATGTGCAAGAAGTTTACCCCGACGAAAAAGACCCTCCCTATCCAAAGATATTTAAGTTTTTATTTTTCTCTATATACCACTACGGAACATCAGATATTTGTCCGCCATTTTGAAATTAAAAAGTAAACAAAGCCGTTAGCTAGCACCGATTTAATTCACCGTTATCGGTTATGTTACGTTGTGTTCTGTTTTCGTTATGACTTAAAATAAACGATTCGCATCACATTCAGAATGTGAATGTGAATGATTATGAATGTTCAAAAAAATGATGGCATTTATTCAGTAAATACGTTCTTGTGTCAAGATTAGGTTAGGTGTGATCTGTAAGTAAATCATTTTCAGGGTTCAACTCCACAAAACTTTTAATGCTCCATATAAAACCTGCTTCGCTGTAAAATCATTAATTATGTTTTATTTTCAAATAGAAAATCATTCAAGTGTTAATATTTGTATGCTTACAAAAAAATCATGTTTTTACATCTAATGCCTTAAAACAATTTTTTTTTTTTTTTTTTTTTAAATCTTGTTATTTTTATTTTTAAAAATTGATTCAAATTGTTTCAGCAGGCCGTTTCAGTGGTTTGTTTAGAACTTAAGTGCTTTCCAAAATCATTAGTTTCCTTCTTTAACCAGAGTGTAAGAAGTGAAATTTTCACCATTTACCAATAACGTAAAGCTTTCAAGTCTACACTTCCATGTATAGTTTCTGATCCTTACCGAAACCATTATGTTTCCAATCTTAGGCAAGAATAAAAGAAAAGAAATCAGACCTTCTTTGCTTAGAAACATAAAGATTTTAAATGTATATCTGGTTCTTTATCTGTGAATCCTTACCCAAATCATTGATGTTTCTTCTAAAACTGAAGTATTAAATTAAAAAAAAAAAAAAAATCAGCCTTTTTGTTAACCAAAACAAAGCTTTTAAATCCATTCTAATGTGTGATGTTTGATGTCCTATTGCAACCAAAATCTTAATTTCTTAGCCCTTAGGCAACAAAAACGTACCCCATTAAACCTTCACCGCTTATCAGAATCATCACGTTTACCTGTTTGACTAGTCAAAAGTTTTGATATTCTATTGAACCTTCACTGCTTAGAATAATTGAGGGGCACAGAGTGCCCCCCAGCCAAGTTAAAAAAAAAAAAAATACAAACACCCGAACCTAACACGGTACCGACAAAACCTCACGCCTAACCGGGGCACTCGACCTGTTGCCTACTTTACCGTACGCATAACACGGTCGATTTCAGACCCCCCTACCTCCAGAAATAAAAGAGCTAATTTTTTTCTGACTTCACCATCTTGTTACCGCTTGCCTTGGGACTCTATGTTCCAATTTGCAACTTTCTAGCTTTTGCCGTTTTCGAGATATTAGGGCCTAAAGTTACGGTTTTTGAGCGTCAGATATATATATATATTCATATATATAGATAGATAGAGAGCATAATGTTTAGGGTACTTGGGGGGCACTTAGAAAGTTGAAACTTGGCATGGTAATAGATCTTAATTAGTAATGAACAGAAAAAGTCCAAAAACCCGAAAAATATTAAAGGGGGGCCGAGAAAAGCCGATTTTCTTATTCGCCTGCAGTATCGAGATTAGATAACCCTCAACATTCAACGAAAATAAATGTTAGTACTGAGGACGACGAACTCTATAAAGAACCCTCTGATTCATTCCTTTATATTGTCGCAGGTGTTTTTATACCTGGAGCACATTTTTTTGAAAGGGAACTTTTTTTTTGAAAGGGCATTTTTTTTTTTTCAATGATGATTATTATTATTATTATTATTATTATTACTATTTTCTTATTTTTTTTTTTTTTCTTTTTAATTTTTAATTTTTCCAACAAATCTAAAACTGCTTTAAGGCGCGGGTGTAATTCTCTCGTTTGGGCTTTATTGGGCTTTATATTATTTTTTTTTTATTTTTCACCGACTTTATCTTTAGCTTTTTAATATGTAGAAATAAACCATCATGCGGTGTCACCAACTAAGTCTAAAATTTTTAGGGGTATAACTTTGAAAAAAAAAAAGTTAAGACTATTTCATTTTGAGGCATTAAAATGACTTAATTTAATACCGTAATTTGGATATATATTGAACGAACGTTTTCTCTAATATCGAACAAATTTTCTCTGATTTGTTTTAAAAATATTTAAAAAGATGATAGGGGTATTTGATTACCTAATACCGAGAATATATTCCACTATGAGCGGAAAAAACAGGTACGTTTGCGTATTTTGTCGAGCCTTTTTTATCTCGTCCGGTATAACAACATGCTTGGATTATATTGAACGGCATTTGTTTTCGTGGATTTTAGAGAAAAATATTGATTTTTTTTATTCCTCTCTCTCCGCTTTTATTTTTCATTTATGATTGATTGGGAGTGCAAAACCCATTGAATTTACTCTAAATTACCGGCAGGAATGCCGTAACCTAACTGAAGAGCAATAAAAAGGCCAAAAACGTAGCTTGTAGTGGAATATTTTTTTTAATTCCAATGAAAATCATCCTAAACCTAAACCATTGATTTTAAAATTGATAAGCAGAAGTACAATTTTAAAAAAAATGTTTTTTGAAAGTTTATTAAAAATGGCAATGATCACCTAAAGGATTTTACAACGCTATTTCTATGGCCAAATGACTGACACTAGGAACAAATATCTGTTAAATAAAAACGTGCAGTTTCATTCAATATAACCCTCATAGTTTCAATGTATACCCAAATTACGATAGAAAAGACAAATTAAATTCAGTAATTTCAATTTTAAACAGACCCGATATTGCAAATTTCATGTTTTTTTCTGGTTCTAATTTTTTGCAAGCAGAAAAAAATTTTAGTGTGAGAGATCATTGCTAGCAAATAATTTTAATTTTAACTTAAAAGGTAAAAAATTTTGGACCAAGTTGTAAAAATGGTTAAAATTTTACAAAAACTCGTGATATCTCCAAAAAAACAATTCCTTGTAAAAAGGTTCAGCCAAGTTAATCTTGCAAAAAACCGAAATGCTTCTGCCCTTAAAAGTTCTGATATCAAAAAGGGCAGCCAAGTTTTTTAAGGACAGCTTTCATTTAAAATGCCGTATTTCTACAAAATACATTAAAACTTGGCCGCTTTTTTGCCCACCCCCTTTGCCCTTACAAAAATATCATAACGACGCGTATTATTAACAAAGTTAAAAAACTTGTTATTTTTCCATTTACTATTTCCAATTTACTCTAAGTAACGGTAATAAAATTAAAAATGACTGAGAAATAAATGTCAACCATAACACTGCTCGTACCTGTATGAGTCACAATAATGTGGTAAATTTAACAATAATAAATTTAAATTTACAATAGTAAAAGTCGATATTACACTAGGCTGAAAAGTAAAAGTAAATTTAACTTTTTAATATCGTAAAAGGAATAGTAAATACTGTAATTCATATTTCGACTTACAAAAGTTAGATTTACAATAGATTTATCTGGGTAACGTGCACACATCAAATTTTTCATTATTAGGCTCTCAATTCCAACTTCCAAAATGTTAAAAAAAATCAAAGTTTAGGCAAGTAAAATAACAAGCATGAAATTAACAATCGCCTGGAGACCCTCAACAGCCCTGTCAATTTTTTTAAAAAGAATTCACGTGAATTTCAAACAATTCAGTTATTACGATTATTAAAAAAAAAAAAAAAAAAAAAAGCGGCCAAGTTTTAATGTATTTTGTAGAAATACGGCATTTTAAATGAAAGCTGTCCTTAAAAAACTTGGCTGCCCTTTTTGATATCAGAACTTTTAAGGGCAGAAGCATTTCGGTTTTTTGCAAGATTAACTTGGCTGAACCTTTTTACAAGGAATTGTTTTTTTGGAGATTATAATTATATAAGCAAAAACAAATTGAACACTTGGAAGAGTTATGACTTACAGATCTTGTAATAAAAAATTCAACAGTAATTTCATTCTTTAAAGCTCAACACCCCCCCCTTTTTTTTTTTTTTTTTTTTTTTTTTTTTTTGCAGTTTATGTTTCATTGGGGGCCGTAGTAAAACCCCGACGTCAAAATCCCTGATTCCGTCGGGGTTTTAAAATCAGGCACTTAAAAAAAAAAAAAAAATAATATTAAATTTATTGCTAAAACCCCCGACGTCAAAATCCCCGATTTTATTTAAAAAGAAAAAAAATTAAATTAAAATAAATTTGTCAGAAACCCCGACGTCGAAATCCCCGAAATCCGAAAAAATTGGAAAAAGGAATAAAAAGCAGAATTATGCAGTGTGCTAAAATTATTTTTAATCACAGTTAAAAAGTAAATATCACAGTATAGACGTAGCATCACAATATAGCGGAACAATTAAAGTGATATAGGAGTGATTTTTTTTTGGACACCCTATACTTCGAAAAACGCTAATTTTGATGTTTTAGACCCAGATATAAAAATTATGCTTCCGAGCAACAATTCTTATCAATCTTGTGCACATTCATGAAGAATCTCATACCTGACAATACAGTACTTTTTTGGGAAACCTTGATCCAGGATACATTCCCGGGAATTTATAGTAGATTAAGGTTTCCCACAAAAAGTACTGTATGATCAGGTATGGAATTTTTTGTGAAGGTGCCTAAGATTGATAAGAATTGTTGCTTGGAAGCGGAATTCGGATATCTGGCACTAAAAGGATAATATTAGCATACTTCGAAGTTCAGGGGTTCAAAAAATTGAATTACTCCTGCGTCACCTAAATTTGTAATAAGTGGCCTACATTTACAACATGTTACTGGCGGGTACTGGCAGACATTTTACTGGCTGCTTCTTAGGCTTGCTTACTTTAACTGTCATAAAATATAATTTTAGTACACTGCATAATTCTGCTTTTTATACCTTTTTCTAATTTTTTCGGGGATTTCGACGTCGGGGTTTCTGACATAAATTAATTTTAATTTAATTTTTTTTTTTAAACCACATCGGGGATTTTGACGTCGGGGATTTTAAGAAAAATAAATTTAATTTAATTTTTATTTAATTTTTTTTTAAAAGTGCCTGATTTTAAAACCCCGACGGAATCGGGGATTTTGACACCGTCGGGGTTTTTGACGTCGGGGTTTTAGAGCGGAGCCTTTCACTGCAATATAAAATATTAATTTCAAAACTTAATTTGATCATACTTGATATCTTGATTTTTCTGACTTCTAATTCTTCAAATAAGCAACCATTATTATTATTATTAATATTTATTTATTTTTTATTATTATTATTTTTTTAAAACTTGCCTATTTTGTGTAATGATGTCCCACCATGATGCCTACCCGGACTAGGCCCACCCGGACTGAGCCTACCGGACTGTGCTTATACGGACAGAGCCTATCCGGACTGGACCCACCCGGACTGTGGTTACCCGGAATGAGCCTACCGGACTGTGCTTACCCGGACTATGTCTACACGGACTGGTTCTACCCGATCTGTGCCTACTCGGACTGTGCTTAACCGGACAGGGCCCATCTGAACTGAGCCTACCGGACTGTGCTTACTCGGACTGAGCCTACCCGGACAGGGCCCATCCGAACTGAGCCTAGCGGACTGTGCTTACCCGGACTGTACCCACCCGGACAGGGCCCATCCGAACTGAGCCTACCGGACTGTGCTTACACCGACTGAGCCTACCCGGACTAGGCCCACCCGGACTGAGCCTACCCGGACTAGGCCCACCCGGACTGAGCCTACCAGGACTGTGCCCATGCGGACTGAGCCTACCAGGACTGTGCTTACCCGGGCAGAGCCTATCCAGACTGGACCCACCCGGACTGTGCTTACCTGGACTCCACCCATCCGGACTAAGCCTACCCGGACTGGGCTTACACGGACTATGCCTATCCGAACTGTACCCATCCGGACTGCGCCCACCCGGCTTGTGCCCACCCGGCCTATTGTGCCTACTCTGACTGGCTAATAAATGTTTTGCCTCGGTTTTGTTTTCTAGGATTTTGAGATGCCGAAGTTCTGAAGCCGTTTACGGCTTAAGAGAGGCGAAGGCGAAGGCGAGGCCGAAGGCCGAGCTGAGTTCGGGTGCCCGAAGGGCGACCCTTGCGCTTTCCGCAGCAGGCGGATCGTGCGCCGCAGGCCATGAATGCCGAAGGCTTTCTTGTTATACTCTTCAATTTCATAAGAAGAGTATATTTTTGGTTTTGAGTGAAGGGTACCTCCGTTAATATCGAACGGAGAGCAAAACAAACGGCACTTGCCGGGGGTAACTTTTCAATCCAAAGCTATTTACACATGTCCGTCCGTTCTTTCATGCTTTGATTGGAGACGCAATTTGAGCCCGATCGATCCCTTTGGTATATGAATAGAGGACACTAAGGACAAGAACTTTATAAATTATGGTCTAAATACGTTCGCATATAGCAGAACGGCAGCCGTTCGAAAGGTATAATAATAAATTTAACAAAGCGGGAACCTTTTTTTTTTTTTTAAACTTTTTTTTTCTTATCTTTGTTTTTCGTATACAACTAGAAATCGCTCATGCTTTCTGAGCTATGTCAGCGAAAATGGTTTTCTCACATTCCGAGATGTTTGATAAGTTTTTTTGGGGCAGACAAAAGAAAAAAGTATTTACATTTCGTGGCTCTTTTTTTTTCTCACTTTTGTTATCATTATGTCAAATTATGCATTTCATATCCGATTAAACGTTTCGATATTGTGAACGTTGTCGATGCATCGAACGGTTTTTGTATTTTATCTCATTTGTTAGGACCTGGCCTTTTTTTTTTTTTTTTTCAATTTCGCACATCTGCAATTTTCTAGAACATTCTAGAACATTTTTACTACATTCTGGAACCTTCTAGAACACTGTAATTTGTCTGTGTATTGTGTTTAAGAACCACTACACTCAAAACCCAACATAATATTTATTGATATTTTTACTCGTGGGAGTAAGATTTAAATGAAATTGAAGAGTATCGGACAGTGGTAACCTCCACTGTAGCTTGTTTTTTAATTCTTTTCATGCTCTACAGAATGTGGAAATCATTTGGGCGGTTTTCATTTTTATTCATTTTTATTTTTTGACTTTTGCTTTTTGCTTTTTGCTTTAAGCCTTTAAGCCTCCAGGGTGGGAATCTGACCTCTGCCAACCTTTCCTCGCCTAGGATGGGCATGAGTTGATAAATGAAAGTATTTATGTAATCTTTAATTATTAATTTTTATTTATCTTCAATTTTTTAACTCCTTAGAAAAGTTTCCGATTGATTGCAATTTGCCGAGAATGAGAGTCATCTTTTTCTGTAAAACGTAATCGGTCCCAGGATTAATGAAATCGGAAAATATTAGTCATTGTCCTAAAATCACGAAAAACTTATAAATATTTTATTAAGGGTTGAGTTGGACTTTGTTTGTCGTGTAATTCTCCTCGTGCCGAATCTCGTCCTCCTTTTTGATGTTTTCCGTCCGTTTTATGTATCAACTTGAAATGACAATGGATATTTTTTTTATTCCAGCAAGATGATTCGACAAAATCGGTTAGGTCTTATTGGACATCGGTTTAACCCTTTCTTCAAGGCGGCCTTTTGGTGGAAAACGATTTTTCTGACGCCTGATTTCGGGAGTATTTCTTGAAAAATCCCATAGTCCCTTCAAAAAATAGTTATGCAACCCGCCGTACTGTCAGGTTCAACTTTAGGAATGGAGCTTCAAATTTGGTTAAGGCGTTGGTTACATTGCTTCGAATTTTCGATCAAAAACAAAATAAAAACAAACAAATCGTTTCGAACGGAAAACCCGGCTACATTGCTTCGAAATGATTTCGAAGCTCTTCGGAGGTCTTCGAAGGTATTTTAAAGTCATTTTTAGTCATTTTATGATTTTGGCCGATGAAGACATGTTACCTATTGCGTTTCCGAAGCGAACGAACCCCAGTAACAAAGAAAAAGAAGAAAATGAGAATGAAAAAATTGGCTTTGGAATAACAATGACAGGAGATAAAAATCAAAGTGCCAAGATCTAGAAATTATCAAACGGACAGAAAGGCGGATTTTCCGTACAGTTTTCTCGAAAAACTGGGGAACTCTAAACGGAAAATTCTGCTAGATCAAATGGACCTCAATTTTTTTTATTATACGATCATTGGATTTTTAGGTCTTCGAGAAATCCCTTTATTCTTTTTTTCCCCAGTTTTTTTCAAACTGAATCCAGAAAATATCAAACGGGCAGAAAAGCCGATTTTCCTACTGTTTTCTTGAAAAACTGAGGAAGAAAAGAAAGGGATTTTTTTTATCTAATTATCGGTGGTTTTGAAAACCTAAAAGTGCAATGATAATATAATGAAAAAGAAAATTGAGGTCCACTTGATCTAGCAGAATTTTCCGTTTAGAATTCCCCAGTTTTTCGAGAAAACTGTACGGAAAATCCGCCTTTCTGTCCGTTTGATAATTTCTAGATCTTGGCACTTTGATTTTTATCTCCTGTCATTGTTATTCCAAAGCCAATTTTTTCATTCTCATTTTCTTCTTTTTCTTTGTTACTGGGGTTCGTTCGCTTCGGAAACGCAATAGGTAACATGTCTTCATCGGCTAAAATCATAAAATGACTAAAAATGACTTTAAAATACCTTCGAAGACCTCCGAAGAGCTTCGAAATCATTTCGAAGCAATGTAGCCGGGTTTTTCGTTCGAAACGATTTGTTTGTTTTTATTTTGTTTTTGATCGAAAATTCGAAGCAATGTAACCAACGCCTTAGACCGAGTTTGGGAAACTTTTCCAGAATCATATAAATATGATAGCCGTCGGGAATGGGTGATGCTTAACAAAAGAGTGCAAGACCGAGACTTTAAATCGAAAACAGGTCGAACCATTCGAAACGAAACATTATACGAGGAAATAAATCTTTTTTGAAATTGGATGAAGGAAAAAAAAGAGAAAAAAAAAAAAAATTTTTTTTAAAGTTGTTAAAAACTAGTGTTAATTAATTGTATCGATATGGAAATCGACTTGAACGATTGAGGCCCCACAAGATGAGTGCGCTCCTTCTAAAACTATCCATTACAGATGAAAACAAACAAGATGTTGTTAAGATTCACACAAAAGGTAAAAACCTAAATTAACACTTCGGTTCAGTCGGTTAATTTTTAACGCTCACTCTGAATAATTTATATTATCATGTATGTAACTGCACATATTTTTCGGGTAAACCCAAATTGATAACGTTCGAAGAAATCGAAAAAAAAACTAAGCGTACAGTATTTATGCTAGCTTTTTTTCCTCGGGAGCTCACGGTGCATAAAAACGTAGAGTGAAATTTTTACATGTCGGTTCTTCCTCTTTGAAAAAAAAATTATAAAAAGATGAAATAGAGAGTAGTCGTTTATTAAAAAGAGTAACAAAAGCTTTTAATATGCATCTTATTTAAAAGCTTAAGGAAACTGAAGTTCTTGTGAAAGCGAAAAAGAGTTACCTGATAGAGTATCAACCCGAGCATAACACAACTTAGAACTTTAATTACTTTTTTTTCATTTATTTGAATTGCTTTTCATTGAGAACTACGGTTTACGGAATGGTATTTGTAATCAGGATCACAAATATTCCATTATGAGCTCCGGAGAAAACTAGCATAAGCATTATAGGATATTCCCCTTAAGAGTCAATGAGTTCAGGTTTAGGCCCTGGAAAACTGCACTGGACGTAGTCCAGTCCCCGTAGGTTCCTTGAAAGGAATCCCCGACTTTATAGAATTAATTTTTCAGATCAAAGTAAGGCATTATATGCAGTCAAATTTTACATTTCAAAGTTATTTATGAAATGTGCATACATATCAACAAAAAACGGACTCGAAAACGAAAGGAAAGAAGTAATTTTTTTTCTTGTCGTTGAATTTTTTTTCTTTCTATTTTCTGACTTCATTTTATTTTTTATAATTAATGAATGAAGAAATAAAAATCCGTCGACCCGAAACAAATAAATTCCATAACGATAAGACGAAAAAAATTATAAGAATCAAGGAAAATAAAAGAGAATAATGAAAGGAAAAAAGAGAGAGAGAGAAAAAAAAAGATATTCCATAACGAAGAGGAATAAGAAAAACCGTAAAACGTGGTAAAAAATCGAAGCTGTCAAGTCGCAACATTTAACGAAATGACGATTATTAGGATGCGGTCAAAAAGATAGGATCGTCTGTCAGTGAAGGAAACGGGAAGATAAATTTTGTTATCGAGTAATATTTTAAAAATTTAACTACCATCGCATCATGTCGATCCTTGTTATTATTATTATTATTTTTTTTTCACCTTCCTCATTGGACATTTTAAGTCATAAGTTTTTTTGTAGAAAAAGCCCAAAATCGTTAGCTTAGAGCCTTATAAGGAAACAATAAGCACACGATGGGTATATTAACAAAAACTTTTCTTTTTGGGAAAAAGTTGAGTTTTCCGTTTAATTTTACTTAAGGCCCATATGGTTTTCGACATGCATATTATGCGGATAAGTTCGTTAGTCTCATTTCTGGCAAAAAAAAGAAATTGAAGATAAAAATTACAGAGCAACGAATTTTCGCTGCAAAACAACTAAAAATGATAAAAATCTCTTCGATCCATGTTTTCTCTCTCTCCTTTTTTCTTTTTTTAACGAGTTAACGAATATCGATGCATTCTTATTTGCATAATACACATTATAATAAATATTTACGAAAACTGGATTTCTTTTGTAATTTCACTCCCAAAAAAAAAAAAAAAACACGTTTCACCAAAAATGTGAGTTTTTTTTTAAACGACTTATGCAAAAAGATCAGCATAATAAAAAGGGGCAACATCAATTCGATAAAAATTGATTTCCTCGTTCCGAATTGTTAAATTTTATTCTATAAATGTTTTTGAGAATAATGTCCTTATCGTCATCCTCCGTCTTTGTACATGACAGAAAAAAAAAATTAATAAATAATTAACGGGATAAATAGAAGGCGTCGCATAAATAAGTCGGTGTGAATAATAACATTAATTATACTTGAGGATAAAATCGATAAATTAAAGTAATCGATTGGTGTTTTTTTTCTGTTGACACGCGTTTAATGTCGTTCCATGAGGAGGAATCATAAAGGAAGCATTCCATCGAGTCGGCACAACCTTGTATTTGGAATACTTTTGGATTTACAAGATTATTGCCGATCCTTTTGCTACGAAAAAGTTTTGGTAGCAAAAGCACACCTTGAACACAAGCAAGAATTTCAGTTTTATTCAAGTTTATTATATCATTTGTCGTAGGTACTTTGAGGAATCAGCACAAGTTGCATAGTCCATCGTAAAAAACAAGCCGAATCCAATAAATGAATTTATGACTCCCTTCAATTAATTCAGACAATGGACAACAACAATCTTTAATAGGTTTTATTGCTTCATTTTTTTTTGACACACTCGTAAAAAAGGAGGGGGAGGGGGGGGGGGGGAAAGATGAACCAGGGTCGATCGGTTCAATCAACTGCTCAACTTCGATACCTAGAAATTTTTTTTTTTTTTTCTCATTTCCCTTTTTTATTTGATTCGAAATTGATAGCTTTTTTATGAGCACGCTTTTAATCAGCAAAGAATTCCTTATGTTTCTCCAAGGTAATGAGGTTTTGTCTCTAGATAACGAGATTGAATAGTTTATTCGTTTTAAATGAAAAATGTTGCGGCTAAAGACAACTTGTTGACTCCCTTGATGCAGCTTCCGTGTTGGATTCTCCATAATCTTTTGCTTGATTTTATCGCTATTTTTTCCTTTTTTTTTCGGGGTTCATATTTTCGTATACTTTTATTATCATCTATGGAACGATAGCCGCAGTCATTTACATATATTTTTGTTTTATTTATTTATCTGATGAACGAAAAATTTTCTTGTTGCCTTTTGTTAAATTGAGTGAAATGATGGTCGAATATTAGTCATAGGTTTTAACTGTATGAAAATAGCTAATATTTCATTTTATTATTTATATTTCCGGTTTTTTGGAGTTAAATTTTTTTATAGAACCATTGTTTGTAATGATTGTGATTTGTTTGGTGTAATGTATTCTTTTACGCATGGAAAATGCGTGCTCATGATAATAAGAAATGGGTCGGATTCGTGTCGGTAATAGTTAGCCCTTGAGATATTACCTCGTTTAAGTCTAATTAATTAGTCCCAACAAAAATATTTAAATGTTTATAGGTTGCAGGGTTTATTTTTTGGCGCTTTTTTTGAATCGAGTTAAATTTAAGAAATGGGGAGTTAGTAAACAAGACTAAGAGTTTTAATTATTTCATCCTTTTCTTTGGAATATGAGAGAACCGGGGCGTAAGAGCCATCCCAAAGGGGTTAAACTCGATTACTCGCTAAGCGAAGCGTCAAAGTCGGCCGGCGATTCCGAAATGCAATTTTTCAGGTCTTTCTCTCTCTCTCTCTTTTCCTCACCCTGGTAACCCGAGTTTTAAAAAGTTTGAATGGGTACGCTTTTACAACCCCTAAAAGTTGTTGAAAGAGTTTTATGTTGTTAAATTCGGTTGGCAGTATCAGGTTTTACTGCTTACATCCCAGAACTTCGTGCATCAGCCAGTTCTGACGGTTGGTAAACTTTCTTGTACATTACCATAGTTGCTTACACTAAACCTCACGTCTCATCGCTAATTAATAAAGTGGGGAAATGTTTACATTAACTTAACGAAACTGAGATTTCACTACATAAGGAATCGCCCTATTCCTGGATTTTATAACTTCCTTTGGAATATGTCTGTAATTTTTTTTATAATTACTTTTCAAGTCGGTTGCCGTCGAATCGTGCAAGAAATATTAAAATAAATTGTTTTAAATAAAGATTATTTTGAAGTAGCCGCTAAGAAGCTTTGTCAGCAACGTTATACTTCGGTCTCATTAAAGTCGTATTTTTCTGTTTTGACGTAAATCCTTTTGGAATAAATTAGAGAGCGGATCGGATGCAACAGATCGTTGCGATTTTTCCTCGACCGGATATCGGCTGCGGCAGCAGTAATCGAAATAATTAAATTTTCCGTTTGCCGATCCTCGGCTCGGCTTTCCCTCCTTTCCGAAAGGGAAAAAGGATTCGGTTTTGTACGTTGGAGTGCCTTCCGGTTGTGTAACCCGAATATAATTAACTTGAACGTAAGTTATCTAACACATAAAGTATTATAATGCTGGAAAGCCAGGTGCTTTCCAACACAAGACTCATTACTTTTGTGCACACTGCTCCAGGTATAAACTGATGAAATTTTATTTTGTAACGTGAAACCTCCTTTGTTCTTTTCCTTTTTAAACTTTTACCGTGGATTATCATTTTCCCTTCCGGTCGTTGTTTACCAGTCGGGAGTGCTTACTGCTGATTGCCTCTTATAAAATCACGCTCCATGCAGACAGGAGAACGATTTGCTAAAAAGAAAAATAAATATTGGAGCTTTCGGGAAAATAATTCCCCGGTAGAAAAACCGACAAACCGTTGGGACCCATAAGGGTTGCACAATCTCCCGAAAAGAAAATGGGAATTGCGGCGCACCTTCCCTCCAAAAAAAGCCTTTGGATCACTGTCATTTTATTTATTTATTTTGTTTTTAACGGTTTCGTGAAGTCACGCAACGTGTGCAAACGTTAAGGAGTTGGGAGCGAGATGAATGTGTCAAGACGTAACCGAGTTACACGAAGGCAGGTTAGTTTTACCACACCGGAGGGTAAGAACGTGCACGGCTCATCTGGTAACGGTTCCACGTGCCTAAAGCCTTAAAAAAAAAGGAGAGAAAAATAGGAAAGAAATCGGTTTGGGTCGTAATTCATTTAATAATTTAAATATGTCGCCAAGATAAGGGTTAAAAACACTTAAAACCGAAACAATAGGACGGAAAGGAATGATTTACGATGAAAAATCATGGCAAAGTTTGCGCTTGATTAGTTTATGCAAATTTTAAAAAGCCGGAGTTAATTAAAACTCTGGTAACATGATACAAGGAACACTAAAGTTTTAGTGTGTACCTTTTCGTCAAATAAAGCATTTCGTATATTTGCAGCAAAAATGAAGGAGGACGGTATCATCGAGTTCAACGACTCAATTCAACTCATGACATGGCACAATTTTCAACACAAAATTCAAGCATCATTAACCAGGAAGAATGAAAGAACCGCGCCAATTAGAAAAGCAAAATGCTTGTACTTTACAAAAGCCGCTCTCACCCTTCCCCAAATCCCGAACAAACCATTACATCTTTCCTAAGACTCGAACTCGAATTATCAAATTAAAAATAGAGTAAAGGGATGTTTACCCGATATATCGCCCAAGAGGATGAATATGGCGAGGACGAATCGTGTGCCTTCCGAATTAAAAACAAGGCGTGGGTGGGCCGAAAGTCGAAGAATTCCACAAGATAGGTGCTAATGTTCGTGACAGCGTAATTGCCTATAATAAATTCACCGCCTTTTATTACTCCATCTTCTGTAAAATGAAGGAGGATGGAGTTTTATTTGACGTAATACCGACTAATGATTTTCCGATATACCATCCCGTAAAACATAAATATTTAACGTTTCCATTTTCCAAAAAACGAATAGATCCACCAACTCCCCCCTCCGTTCCTAAGACAAACGGCCGAGTTTGACGATTCCATCCGCCTAATTCCAAAGAGCAATAAAGTTGAATAAAATATATCGACTGATGCCGGAAGAAATCATGGCGCATTAGGAATTCCTAATTTAAAAATTGAAGCCGATCACGTAAGCACTTAATCGAGCGAAATGCTGACCGCCGTTTCCACTTAGTATATCTCCTTTCCTCCTTCGCCGTCGATATCTAAAATCCAAGATTCAGCGATTTATTTTTCCTTGCTTTCTCCCGTTTTTATCTTGCATCGGATTCGTTTTTTTTTTCTTTTTTCCCTTATTTTTAAAAATTTTCCTTCGCTTTTCCCTTCCTTTTTAAGGAAAAAGCTTTTATTATAATCGAACGATTTTAATAATAATTTTATTTTTAAAAAAAGGGTTCTCCTTAAAAAAAAACTGCAAGTTATAAATGGATAAAGGCGGTTTTTCTTTACTCGAGAGACAATAAAACGATTTAAATTTTGCAAGATAGCGATTTGTTTGTTCATGCCTTTAAAGGAACCCACGTTAAGATTAAAGCCCGGATCGTAGTGAGCTTAGGAGGGGACTTAACTTTTTACGTAGATTTTTTTTTCCTTTTCGGAAGTAAAGCGAACACGTGTCTCTCGCTGTCAACAAAAAAAAACGTTTTGTTTGCACAATCGTCACATGATGCGTTGATAAAATAATGACGGAAAGAGTTTTTCCGAGTTTTGCTTTTCCAGGATTTTGTTGTAGAAAGGGAATCTCGAGAGGCCGAAAAGCCCCGAGCGGGATAACCGAGTCCGAAGCCATAACGCTTTCTTTGTTCGTGTCAAGAAATATTGATGAAGGTATTCCCTATCTGAAATGCATCGAAACAAGAGCGAAGAAGGGTCCCTTTACATGCTACGCGAATATCTTTAAATCTTTACTTTCCGGTTTACTACACGCATTTTCGTGTAGCCATCATTCAAATTAAATTTTCATTTAACACCATCGTGTCGATTCTCTCGACTGATACTGCTACGAATTCTCAAAACCGTGTCTAGGAGATTTTTTCACGATTAATTATTACCGATCGGGATTCCGAGGTGCAGCTATCTACCCTTAAATAATAAAAGAGAAGAAGAAGAAGAAAAAAAAAAGTGGCTATGGCCGCTTCACGAATTTTCTCACGCTTCGTACAATTTACTATCGAAAGTCTCTCCGGTCATAAAAATGCAAATAACACTCGGTAAAAAATATGTACAAAGAATAATTGAACGAAATGCATTCGCAGCATTTTCAAATTTAAATTTGAATCGAAAACCATTAATTTATTATAAAAGAAAATACCGGAATAACGTGTACAAAAATAAAGTCCTTAATTTGAGAAGGTAAGAAAAATGGGACCCCCTCTAGTGGATTCGCGTGGAGCACGATTGCGCCCACTCCCAATCGTACCTTGTGGGTTACGAATGACAATTTTATAACTTTTCATATTTTTAATAACTTGTCTTCTTTCTCCTTCTGATAAAACTCGGTGGAAATCATTTTTCATGTCATTCCCTAAGATTTTAAATTCCTTTTTACATTTAAAAGGCAAAAAACGCAAACGAGCCAAATGTTGGCGTGACGCACCTTCAAAAATACTTTCTCGGATCTTTTTCGCACCTTCGAACAAGGTCGTTTGAAAACCGTAGGGAACAAATATTTTTATTTTTTGGCGTTTCGTCTCATTCTTGAGTGAAAACATTACATTCGTTCAGGCTGCACAGCTGTCCTATATGTCCTATATTTCCTATATTTTGACAAACGTCCTATATATCCTATATTTGTCCTATATTTTGAGTATGTCCTGTATTTTTGGGAGTTTTTAACTTTAAAATATCATAAAATCAACTTTTTTGTAGTTAAAATCCATTTTTTGGTTAATTTTTTAAAGGCTGCGTTTTTTCACAATAAAAAAACTACCCTTTACTCAGTAATACATGTTTTCTTAATAAAACAAATTTTTTCAAATTTTTTATTTTACTATAAAAAGCGAAAAAAAGAAAGTATAGTGTTGTGAATGTTGAATTGAAGTTTTTGTTTTATATTTCTTTCAAAATCGGTCTATATTTTTCACAAAATGTCCTATATTTTTCATAAAATGTCCTATATTTTGGCGACGAGGCGCTGAGCAGCCTGCATTCGTTTAAAAACTAAATGATAAAAATAAAAATAACAGTCGGCTTTCCCTTGTGGAAAAACTTGCGTTACCCAATCGGAAACAGGAAACATTTTATTTACCTTCGATTTAAAGCCGATATTTACCTTTTGATGAGCTAAATTAAGCAAACCTTATTCGGAAGGGAATTTTTGACATTCACATGTGGAAAATTTACTCTTCGTCCTCGGATTAATCTTGTCCAATATTGAAAAGCACCAAGAGGTTGAATTTCTAGCATTTCTTCATTATTTTCTACCTCGGCTTTTGCAAAATCGTCAGCAAATTTTTCTTTTGAAACTTCGAATTCCGGCGGGAAATGGTTTACACAGTTATATGTTTTTTACAAACAGACTCTTTTTGTTCATTATACTGTTCCAAAGCTTTTCGTTAAAAATAAGAAATATCATCTCTTCTTTTTTTTTTACTCTTAACGCAAAAAAAAAAAAAAAAAAAAAAACTTTTGATAATGGTTTTTTTAAAAAAAAAGTAACAACGTTTTTTTTTTTTTTTTTTTTTTTTTTTTGAGGGATGGAGGTTTCAACGAAGGAAAAAAATGTTGAAAAATTACGGCAGAGTCAGTCAAGTTTTAAAATGTTAATTCAAGATAAATAACCGAATGCAAATAAAATCCGTTTACCTAGTAATCTTGAACAAATGAAACAATATAAAAACACTAAGCAAACTTTGGACTCCACTTCATCATGATTCTCTCCGAAAAAGTTTCGACTCCTTTCCGTCAAGAGTTTGACTCCCCGGGAAAAAAACTTCCCTAATTAACGATCCTTCTTTAAAAACCCTCAACAAGTTTTTTTTTTTTTTTTTTTTCATCGCATTTTTTTCTCTTTCTTTTTTTATTCTTAAATTCCCGGGACATCCAGACGGGGTGTTTAAAGAGGTCGATTGTGAATATCAGTTTATTAAAAAGTCTAGTCTATCGACAATGTAAATAAGAATGACTCGTTAACATGGCTCGTGATTGATCGCGATATTGATTTATTAAACTCGATTAGAATTTAAAATTTTTCATGACTCGACAATATGGAAATTTGAGCAAAATATCTGTAATCTAATGGAGAGGGGGGCTAATTTCGTGCTTTTGAGGAAAAGGTTTTTTTTTTTTCTTTTTCTCCTCTTTTTTCAAACAATAAAAAGATATGGTTGGGACGACGTATATTAGCGAAATCGAGTTTGTGCCGAAGACCTGAATTTCATCTTAACAGAACTTGGAAGAGATTATAAAACATTTTGAATTTATTACTATATTACGTTTCTCCGGGAAACTTTTTGAAAGAGTCGTTTATTTTATTAACTCCACTCTAAATGAGTAGGAAGCGTATATGATCCTCCGACCGGCCATTAACTTGTTCAACTCCATTCTGTGCTTCATTTCGTGTTTTACTGACTATAAATCATAAACTTCCGTTCGGACTGCTTCACTAGTAAGAAAAAGTCCATCGATTTCGTTTTCCTTCTTTTCCGTTTCTTTAGAAAGAAAAAGGGAGAAAAAAAAAGTTCAAATCCAAGAGGAAACGTACGATTTTTTTTTTCTCCGGTGTTTCCTTTGAGGATTTGTTGTCTTGATCTCTTGCTAATCGAGAAAGTTTCTCTTATTGGATTGCCAACTCGATAGTCGCTCTCATCCTGGTGCAAACATGCGAACCTTTCGAGAATATTTTTGAGATTTTTCGAATAAAAGAAGCATTGAAAAAAAAATTGTGTTTCCATCTTGTTTTTTTAAATCTAAAATGCTTACTTCCAGGTTTTTTTAGAAACTCTTTCTTGCAGTTTATTTAAAATGATTTCGATTTTTGATTCGATCCCATAAATTTATGACCCCGCCCCAACCGTGCATTGCACCGGTACGTACAGTCTATGTTTTACAATCGAGGTTTTTTTTTTCTTTTTTTTTAATGACAGGCTCAAAGGGTTGACGATCGAATACTTAATATTTTTATCTGATTTTTTTTTTCATACTATGAAAAAATTATGGGTTTTATTTCCATCGATATAAACTCACAGTATAATCGAAACCCCTCTTCAATTACACAAGATTACCACTAGAGATTAACCGAGAAAAAAAAAATGTTTTGTTTGAGTAAGATTTGTATTTCGTTGTTATTTATTATTATTTTTATTTGTAATTATTATTTTTTCTTAATTTATGCACGGTTTTATGCCAGTTAATAAGAGCGCCAATTACAATTCTACCAATCCAGAGACCGAAAAAACGAATTCCCGGCAATAAGGGCAAAATCTCAAAATTTTATGATTTCATATTTTTGATGGTGCTTGTTGACTGGCCAGGAGAGGTCAGGCGGTTCAAGATGGAATTCCCCCCCCCCCTTTTCCGAATCGGACCTGTTTCCTGGAGCCGAAAGAACCGACAGTCGCTAAACCCTTTTCTTTAGCATGATTAATTCGATGTAAACCTATGAAACGGTTAGCACTCGAGTTGAAAAAAAAAAACACCTATAAAATTAAAATATTTGATTTTAAAAGAGATAAAAAAGGGAACTACTACCTAATGTTTTAGTTTTTTTAGTTGCACCGTCATATTTATTGATTTTGCTCCGACCGGAAAACGGTAACAAGTAAAATAAAATTTTAAAACAATACAAGCACTTAAGGGAGCGGTATCTACCTCTTGACCTTAACCGTTTAAAGGTGATTCACTTTTGGAAGGAAGGAAAAAATTACCAAAATATAAAGTTTTTTTTAAAATCTGTAAATCACCTGCCAAAGTCGGAAAATGGTATGGACATATTTCCAGACGATAATTTGAAAACCCTTGAGAAGTCTGATCGATTTTGAGTTTACGAAGGTCCGAGGCGAGAAAACGATCTCCATAGTTTTTAACGATGTAATCAATTGTAAAGTGTCGGTCAATTTATTTTTGTTGAAATGCTCATTTCAACTATGCTGATGGCAATTTTAAATTGGCATTATCCTCTTTTAGAATCCTCACAATTTCCTTGAGTTATTTCCAAACGAATTGGATTAACGTTATATTTGTTGGAAAATCGTTAATTTGAAACTTTTTTTTTTAAATCCCGTATAATATTTCGAAAGTGATAAAAAAAAGTCGAAAAATATTTACCGAAATCTTTTTAAAATGGCGAGCTCAGGGGTAAACATTAGAAAGTATATAATGTACACACGTTAAGTAAACGTAAGCTCTTAGAGCTTTTACGGTCCCGCAGATGTGAAAGATGGATTTTCCACCGTGTTGTCGTATAGGAGAGATGTGCTCGGTGAAGAGTTATCGCTGGCGTAACCGCAAACACCTTTGTAAAACCGGCAAGTTATGTGGTTTACAAGCCGCGGAATGTTATCGGGCTTTTTGGGGCAGTGGCGTCTTGGAGGAAAAGGACGTCATATTCCATTTTCCCCCGAAATTTTCCTTGTAGAATTTCCCGAGCATTAATCTATAAACTCGGGAAGTTAATCGGTGTTGAAACGTTGCAATTGATGAGGAACGGAAACTCGAAGCAAGGAACATCATTCTTCAAATGTAAAACAAATTGAATCCGATCGAAGAAATTCGGATCCATCCAAGTATATTAAGTATTTCATCTTTATATATAAGACGGCTCGGAAATTATTTTATCCGGTAGTAGACGCCGTCACGAATGATGGATTTCTGACCCGTTTCAATATGCTCAAAGAGTCAATTAAAAAAAAAGAATAGTCCACCAAAAGCTCTGGGGAATATCTCTTGATTTATGGACTTTTTAAGTTTTTCCCATTTTCTTAAGGTTTGCAAAACCCCGATACCCCGATCTAAAGTTTACATCGTGTCTTTTCCATGGCGAAATCATCTTTTTTTTTTTCTCCATAATGTCAGGAATATTGCATAACAAAAGTAGAGAGGCAGACGTTGATGTGACGGTGAGATAGGAGAAATATTACATGTTACCGTATGAGATGTGATAATACGATCGAAAATAGTAAAGCAGAGGCGAAACAGGCGAAGACGAAGAAAAGAAGAAAAAAAAATTAAATAAAATAAAACAAGGAAGAGTAATAACAGCATTGAAAATATAATTTCAAGTTAGAATTGCCCAAAATTTTCAACAAGAATATTTACAAAGAACGTTCTAATTTAATGATAAAACATGATGGGAAACTCAACAAGATGAAAGGTTTGAATTTTTTAAAGGACGACGGAATACTTAAGCGATGAGAGATAACTCGGACTCTTTGGAATGGATGAAAATGGAGGCCTGGTCGAATCATTCCGTGACATTACCCACCTACACTTAATTTGTTGAATGTGTTTACACCGTCCGGGCATCGGATGCGAAACCCTGACACCCAGACACCTTTACGATCGAAAACAACGAATCGTTTGTGCTCTTTTCGCTTTGAGGAAACGTCGTTTCCTTCTCTACTCGGAACCTTACATACGTAAACCCTACCCACCAAACAAAATGGACTCTTTTTGACATTAGGATTCCGGTCGAAAACCGACTGTTTTTCCAGACGAATTCTTCCTTCTTCTCTGAGTCTGACATTTTCCGAGATATGTTAGTAGTATAGTGTCTTTTTCATTTTCTGCAAATTGAAAAACACAGACTAGGTTGCGTCGATCTTTCTAAACCCGATTTTAAAACGGTGTACACGAGATAACCGATTTAACTTTTAACCTAAAGTTTGGAGATACCGTCTTTTTGGTAAGGAACACGTGATCTCACTCGGTACTCAATTTGCACGGTTTTTACATAAAATCCCCTATCCCTTTTTGTAAATAGTTTTTTCTCTCTTTTTCGCTTTTGATCTCGATCGTGAATCGAAAGTTTTGATTTATTACAATGCTCATTGAAATTGCCTAAAAAAAAAAAAAAAAAAAAAAAAAAAAAAGATTGGTTTTTTGGTTCGATACATTTACCTTTTTTTCACTTGCTTACGTGGACGAAAAGTAAACTAAAAAAAGAAAAGGATGAACGGTCCACAAAAGTCGATTCGAATTTGTTGTAAGTCTAGCAATTAACAAATCGAAATTACTGGTCAGGATGCCAAGCCAGCTACTGTTTTCAGTCTTGTGTCACGTATTTCCTATTCTGCTGTATCATTTAATATAAAAACGATTACTCCTACTACATTGTCAAATTATATACTTTATTCAAATGTAATATGTCGTTTTGTAATTATTTAATCTTTTATTTTTTATTTTTTTTTCTGTTAATGGACGAATTCCTTCTCAAACGAATGGTTTTAGAAAATCGAATGAGATTTTTAAAAGTTACATATACAGCAAATAACACTTTCGAAAAATCCATGAGAATTGGTTAAGTCGGGGAAAAAAAAGATAACGGAAGGAAAGACTAATTAAAGGCACAGCTGAATTTAAAAAAAAAAAAGATTATTATTTGTTTTTTATCAAAGTGAAAAATCTTGTCGAACAATAATGCACATGTTTTTAGTTAAGTATGATTTGATGTCCTTTTAATTATATAATGCAAGTTGTATAAAATTGAAATTTGAAAAATCCTTTGACAATGATATGAAGGGACCTAAAGTTTCACCTTGTTTTGCCTGTTTGGCGCAATTCCTTTTCAACGTTTTAAACCCGGGATTAACATGTAAAAGACGTATTTACGTCGATAATCACGAGCGTGTAATCGTCAAAGAAATTTCCATTCGCATCTTGGTTCTCATTCGAAGAAAATGCAAAGTTAGTCGTTAAAAGTAAACTAAAGTAAAAACGACTTTCCGGAGAGGGGAACGGGGTAGGGAATAATTATACAACCGCCGAAGATAAAAATCGAACGGTTAGCATCTAGTTTTATGAACCGTATGCCTGTAACTAAATTCCTTATCTAATTTGAAAATAATACGTGTCCACATCATTTCGTGTAGACAGTAAGTCGCTAACGAGTTAAGTACTGGTATAAACAAGGTATTTTTCTTTTTTTTTTTTTTTTTTTTTTTTTCTTTCCTTTCTTGTTGTTGTTCTTTGTTTGCCTCGTTAAAAGTTGCATCCGCAAAGAAAGGGATTAGGGTCGTCGTACCGTGTGCAGATATCGGTCGTCGGTAAATCACTCCGGGGTGGATCCCGACCGATTAATACGTATATTAACATAATAATGAGGACATAATTCAAAGTTGGCTTCATTACGGCCTACCGTCGGCGGAAAACAATGGCCGTGTACGATTTTAAGATGTATAATTTTGTGATCGTTACGTCTCCCACACGGGTTTTCGACTCGCCGTGTCATCGGCTCTCCTCGGGTCGACAATCTCGCACCGATTAAATTTTGGATCGTTAGTTTGAGTCAAAAGCATTAAAAGAGGAACCATCGAAAACCTTATTGGATGAATATCGGTTATGTATGAGATAATAATTTTTTACGTCCCCGACATCGAAATTCGAATAGAAGAAGAAACGTCAAAAATTCAACTGAAACAAATTTATTTTCTTTTTTGACTTTTATTACAATTTTTAGTATATCATTTACAGCTTCTGTCTCCTTTTTAAAAATAATCTGAAGGTAAACTTTATGTTTGTCAAACGTGACCGGGTTCAAATCTCTTATAAACACGCAGGGGGTCTTCGAGTCCACTTTCTATACGACAAGTCGAACGGTGGACATCCAAAGAGATGAATCAACTTGCTAATTTTTTTTCTTTTTTCCCAAAAACAATTTATTTAGGCTATTCGTTTTTTTTTTTTTTTTTTTTTTTTTTTAAGAGAATCGCCATGCAAAGAATATTGAATATTTGTTTTAGTTTGAATGATCAAGGGAGGAGATTTCTCATTAAAAAATTTTGAATCAATATCGAAATTGGAAAGTCTTGTTAGTGAATGATTAATCAAGATATTTAAAAATTCCAACTCGACTCGTTTTCTCCTTTTTCAAAAAAAAAAAAAAAAAAAAAAAAAAAAAAAAAACTTGAAGTTGAGAGTTATATTTTGAAGGAAACAAGAAGTTAATATTTTATTTATGGGGTTTTAAGAAAATTTGAACGAAGGAAAATATGGCTCACTATTTCCACTATTTCCTTTTTTGCCCCTCTCTTTTTTAGCTGAAAGCGAAAAGAAAAAAAAAAGAAACTTTCCAAATCTGATTAACAATGTTCTTTGATCTTGGAGCTCGTTTAAGCGAATAAAGGCATTCCGCGTGACACAATTTTAAGCAAAGAAGCAAGGAAGGAAGAAAAGTGGAAAAGAGCATTATCAGTTTGTCTTTTTTATAAAAAGTTGATCGGGCATGAACTTCACAGTTTGACATTTTTAATTGCTTCGAGGATGCACCCGGTTGGTTTTTTATTCGAAAATGTTTCTACAAATTACTAAGGCCATTCAAATGAAACCTTTCTTTTTTTTTACTCTTAAACTTCTAGCTTAAACTTAGTCCAATCTTTGGATAGATTTGTTGTGTTTTAGTCCTTTAGGTTTGGTCTAATGGATTCACGTTTCTGAAAACTAATTTTTTCCAGAAGAAAATTCACTTAGACGCTTTTTTTTTCTCTTTTTTTTTTTTTTTTTTTTTTTTTTTTTTTAGGACAAAGTGCTAAATTGCAGGGTTCGCAGTCGGTCTCTATTGCCTCTAAAAAGTCTCTAAAGGTCGTTCATTTTTTCAAAAATACAAGGTTTTTAAAACACGGCTCATATTACGAGCCGTCGATCGAAAAGAAATGAAACTTTGGAAAATTAGAATTAAAAATAAAAAATTGAAAAAAAATATCGACGCTAGAAAGAACAAATTAATTAATGAAAATGTCTTTAAAAAAAGAAAGCTAAGTACGAAATAAGTACTGATAAGTTACTTTTTTGAGTGACTGTTTCTAAAGCTTTTATTTATTTTTATTTTTAACATACTATATTGGTGTTCAAGCAATTTATTAAACTTTTAATGTTCTTTTTTTTATTTTTAGTTATGCAAAGTTGTGCACAGTTAATTTGTACAAAAATTAAATTAATTAAATTGGTATATACTTTTGAAAGGATGAGGGTCAATAAGGCCGTTTTTTGGGCTGAATTTTTTTTTTTTTTTCGTGGAATTTGATCCTTGAGTCCTGGTAAATGATTTCCTAAGAGGCTTTTCGATTTCGGTCATCGGTACCCTTAATATTCGCCTAAAACCATGATATTTTATTAAAGCAAATTTTAAGGATCGAAATAGGAATTAAAAAATTTTAATGCGGCAGGGAAATATCCCTACCTAATGCATTTTAATGGTATTTTTTCAATGTTCCGAAAAAGGTGTGGAACCCCCTTAAAAGGGGCCATTGTAGGTGTTATTTTTTTTTAACACGTCCGTCAAATTCCCGGTAATATATTATAGGGCGACTTAAGATCGACCGCATATAATTTTCCCGGTATACGGCGTAATGCGGCCCAATGTTAAAAATTCATAGGTTGTCAGATCTGTGTTTTTTTTTTTTTTTTTTTTTTTAAAACACCATTTAGGAGCGGCAATTGATCGATTCCAGCCGTTATCCCGTTCCATCCATGATCGAGTTATCTTAAAAAAAAAAAATTAAAAAATTATTAACATTTAAATGGAAAAGCACTTTATTGCACTTGATGTGTTCCATAAAAACATTTTAAAAATGGAAAATAAAAAATATAAACAATATGTATTTTTCCTTTTATTTTCCGTATTAAATTGTTCTTTTAGGCGTTGGTTACATTACTCGAAAAATTTTTTCTCGATGAAAGTGTTAACACTTTTCGAACATGTTCGAAAAGTTTCGATGATGTTTGACGTTATTTTTGGGGTAGTATTATATTAATATGGGTACTCGGCCGATGATATTTGTATTTTCCCATTATTTAAAAAATATAATACAACCCCAAAAATAACGTCAAACATCATCAAACATCATCAAACATATCGAACATCATCGAAACTTTTCGAACATATGTTCGAAAAGTGTAAACACTTTTATCGAGAAAAAAACTTTTGAAACTCTTCGAACAAAAATTTTCGAGTAATGTAACCAACGCCCTACGTACACTTACCTCCCAAATTCCGTCGCTTTGCCAATTAATAAAATAATAAAATTATAAAATTATAGGCCTATGTATTCAATCTAAATTACTATTATATTTATTTTAACTTTATTATTATCTTTCTCTTGCCTCGTATTTTCAATATTTACATCAGTTCAAATCAGTTCCGAACACGGAACACGACAAGTGAACTGATCACGAAAATTTTTTTAAGTCCGAATATTTTGAGGGACTTTACGCTAAGGTTTTATTACGCAAATTATTATCATTGAGTGGCTGTCTCAGGATCAGTAACCTAATCCAAACTGGGATTGGTTAGTATACAAGAACCGAGTACATAAAAGGCAGCAAAAAAAAAAAAAAAAAAAAAAAAAAAAAAAAAAAAATTTGAATTTTGTACGGAAAAAGAAATATCATAAAGCAACTTTTAACTCCTAACTAGATTTTTTACTTACACCAAATAAAAACTATTCTTCAGAAAAGAGACAGGGGAAAAAAATTGGATTTTTAAATTCAGTGTCAAAGTTTAGCTCAAAATATGGTTTAAAACAAAATTAGTTCTCAACTTCACTTTGATTATTAATTTTAAAATCCAATAATTACCCGAATCCCGAAATTCCGGGATTAGCGGGATTTCGGGATCCCGGATCCCGACCAAGTGCATAAAAAAAATGCATGGACACAATTCGTCCATATTAATTTATATTAAAAATATTCATTTCATTCTTCTTCATTTATTAATTTATATTAAAAAAAATTATAAACACAAAAAAAGAAAAAAAGAAATAAAAGGAAAAAAAAACGGGGCTTTCTTCGGAATATGCTTCAGGATGAACGGTTAGGACCTGGGAAAAAAGGAAAAAGACTTTTATTAGTTAGGGGCATTTCAAGTAAGCACTATTTTTTTAATTCTTACATTACCCGTATTATTTATCAACTAACACTTCAGATTATAAATCAGATCATATTTTTCACCACCCCCGGAAAATTATAATTAAAAATATGATCTGGATTTATGAAAAATGCTGAAATCCAGCTCTCGAAATCCTTCGAACACCTTCGAAGAGTTTCAAGCGCGTTGGAGTAGCTTCGAGTAGTTTCGAACAGTTTCGAAGACTTTCAAAAATTGTCATCTGCTCGAAACTGTTTGTTGATAAATAACACGGGCAATGTAACCACCGCCTTAGATGCAAGCCATCATTTACGAAGGGTAAATGATTAAATGAAGGATACCAAGTAACTAAATTCGAAATAAAGAAGAAAATATACAGATTATTTTTATTTTTCATATTCCATTTTCAAAATGTTGTTATGGAACACATCAAGTGCAAAGTGCTTTTCTATTTAAATGTTAATAATTTTTTAATTTTTTTTTTTTAACATAACTCGATCATGGATGGAACGGGATAACGGCTGGAATCGATCAATTGTCGCTCCTAAATGGTGTTTTTAAAAAAAAAAATGAGATCGGTGAACCGATCAAAGTGCTTTATCGACTATTTAAATAATTCTCAAAAATATGGTTATAACCATATTTTTCTTTATGACGAAAAACTATAGTTTATTATATAATATATTTTTCTTTTCAAAGCCGCTGTACGGTCATAAAGAATCCGAATTTCGAAAAAATAATTTGAAATTCGGGATCCTCTACCCCGAAAATATTTTCAAAAATACGGTTAGTTTTTCGTTAGCTCCCACGAGCAACCCGCCAATCAGCACGATCAAATTGCTTTGCTGACGTAATCGATTACGTCATATCGTGACGTTTCAAAAGTTGGAGATACTATCGGAGAATCGGTTTTTAGGCATATACCCATACTTTTAGCCCTGCTCACCACCGTTTCTGAATCACTCAACAGAATTTAACCAAATTTCAATGGTAGCGTATCTGGATGAATATCTACTGCAGTAGGAAAATCGGACTCAATCGGTAGCTGCGTTCGCGATTTATAGTCAAAAAAGGTCTTGAAATTGTTGAAAATTCAACATTTTCACTCACTGCTGAACCGATTTGGCTCAAAAACTAATCAGCACCTACATTTCATTAGAAGTTGCTACCCACCAAAAATCATCGAGATCCGTTGCTTCGTTTTTCTGCTTTTCGACGGACGGACACTTTTTTTCACGCATATATTCATACACACATACACACATCCATCCACCATTCAAATTTTTTCTTTTTTCGGTATCAGGGGACTTCAAAACATGTAAAAATATCGAAAACTGAAAATCTGAAATTTGTGCTAAAAACAATGCTTTATTCTCCCTGCGGTCGATAAAGCAAAAACACAGATCTGACAACCTATGCATTTTTAACATTGGGCCGCATAACGCCGTATACCGGGAAAATTATATGCGGTCGATCTTAGGTCGCCCTATAATATATTACCGGGAATTTGACGGACGTGTTAAAAAAAATAACACCTACAATGGCCCCTTTTAAGGGGGTTCCACACCTTTTTCGGAACATTGAAAAAATACCATTAAAATGCATTAGGTAGGGATATTTCCCTGCCGCATTAAAATTTTTTAATTCCTATTTCGATCCTTAAAATTTGCTTTAATAAAATATCATGGTTTTAGGCGAATATTAAGGGTACCGATGACCGAAATCGAAAAGCCTCTTAGGAAATCATTTACCAGGACTCAAGGATCAAATTCCACGAAAAAAAAAAAAAAAAAAAAAAAAAAATTCAGCCCAAAAAAAGGCCTTATTGACCTTCGGTATATAATTTCTCTAACTTGGTCATTTTTTCACTGCGAAGCCTGCAATTGTAATCCGACCATAAAGACGATGATTTGGGTACCAAGCCAATGTACCCTTGAGCCCGGACTTGCCTGAGTCTGAAGACGACTGAAGCCCTGACTTGTCTGTGAAGCAGACGGTAAGGAACGTCTCAAGATGTTGATCGAACACTTTGTTTTTATTTTCGAATCGTAAAACGTCGACTTTTTTGCGAAAACGGGATGGGCGCTAATACAGATATCAAAAAACATGATTAAACCGGTACGAAAAATCGTTTTAAATGTCAACGATTTTCGCCCCGTGCATATTTTAATGTATAAAAATCGTGTAGTTTTTCTCCATGACATTTACGCTTTTTTTCCCAAAAGTAAATATTGTATAAAAATTAGTAAATTTAATAATTCTTCTTTTTGATCAAATATCGTTGCGTAAAAACACATATGTTACAGGTAGTTTTTCGCATCTATTTTTCTTCTTAATTTTTGTTCTTGTTTTTTTGTCTCCGTTAAACTATTATGCAAGTTCCTCTCTGTATTTGGACATAATAACGGAGGCTGACAAGGTACAAATGTCATCTTTCTCTCAAGAGAAATGATAAAAAATCCCAACAACCAAACATTATTACCGAAGTAATTTGGCATAACCGTTACAAGCAAACTACATTATGATTAATGATAAATAAAAATAAAAATTAAAAAGTTTTTTTTTTTTTTTTTTTTTTTTTTTTTTTTTTTTTTTTTTTTTTTGAAAAATTGTCAATAACGATGCTTGCGGCATAGGGAATACAAAACGAGGGGGAAATAATCGAATGAAGCCACTTGAGTCTCTTTTATTTTGTAGCAAATTGGCCCATTGGGTACTTTAACTAAGACCGTATTTATTTTAATGATTTTTTTTAAAAATTAGACTCGTACGATATAAAATTAGACGTGGGTAATTGCATGTTAATTAATATATTCTTTACGGTGAAATGGCTTTTTATCACCTACATGTAATGGAGCCCACCGAGGATTTCTCTGATCTTCAATTAATTTAGTTATGAAAATTAAAGCTCCGGGATTTCTCATTGAGAAAAAAAAAAAAAAAAAAAAAAGTCGAAATCGATTAAGAGAAAGAAGAAGCAACGATTAGAGGCGACAACAAAACAGAAGATAGCACGAGTTTTTTTAAAGACCACCTGGGCTGTCAACACTCGACAAGTAATTCATTATCATTCTTTTTAAGATTTTTTTTCGGTAAAATCCCTTTTCTTTTGCAGGATGATCCCATGCTGAAGACCACGAGAGAAAATGTTGTTCCACAGTAGGGGGAAGGGAAAAGTAAACTTTTTTTTATCGTTTTCTCGAGTTTCAAATCGTGATCGAAATACCAAACCGATGAGATATTTTCATTATTATTGATGCAAATAATTTGAATATTAATGGAAAAATAAGAGGAAAAACATGCTTTTCCTTGACAAGTTGATTTAAACTTTGGGAAAGCGAGGTTTCTGAGCGACGTGAACGCAATGTAAAATTACGCATGCTTCCCGAAAATAAGATAAAGGTTCAAAAGGCTTGCAGGCTAATTCTTTTGATCGAATGTTTAGCCCCGCGTCCCCGGAGGAAAATTAAAACAGAAAGTAAGAAAAAAAAAAAAAAAGAAAAAAAAAGAAACGAAATCAGAAAAACTTTCCGGCATTTTTTTTTTTTTTTTTTTTTTTTTCTCTTTCTAAAGTTGCAAAGAAAGGATTGGGAAACGTTTTGAGAAGTTAAAAAGAAAAACGGCTCCGAGGGAATTTTTCCAGTCCCGGATATTACGCAGCAAATACAGGCCAGTCGAAATGTTTATTAAACTCTTCCCCGTCGAAAAGCTGGCTTATGTATTTTTGCCGAGCAATCTTTAAGTGTCTAAAAAACGATGTCTCGAAAAATGGACATTTTTGCTAAGATTCAAATAAAAAGGGGTCGAAAAGTCGGCGGAAAGTAAAGAAAGCTCTTATTGGGGATGAATTCTTTTCTGAAAATTTTGTGAGTTTCATAAAAATCCGAATGTTATGGAAGTTTCAGTTGGAAAAAATTTAATGGAATTCATCGGTTAGAAAATTTTAAAAATAATCCGAGCCGCCACTGGCCGAGAAATAAAATGATATACTAATAAAAATTCTCATTCGATTTCAATTTTTAGGACCGAAGAACTCGTAACAAAACGCCAAGTCATACGTTGAAAATTAAATAAATTCAAAAGATAAATAGTTGAAATATTAAAAAGAAGAGTGAAGTTTCACGCGGTATAATTTGTCCCAGCGGGTGGCAACCTGGCCACAAATTATAACCGTTTTGCTTGATAACGGTCAGTTGTTTTTCTATTATCGTTATTATAATCAAATAACACTTGGACTAAGTCCGCCATGTTAAAAAATGTCCAGACTCGAAATTCAAGGAGAGGGTTACAAAAAAAAAAAAAAGAGAGAGAGACAGAAAAAAAAATCGTTGAACGAGAAAAACGAATAACCCGATGATGAACGATTCCTGGTAGGGCTCGAGGCCAGTAATACACAAGAAAATAAATGAGGACGAATACAAGTCCGATAATAGATGAAACATCCTCGGGCAGAAGGAAGAGAATATCCGGGCTTTCCTCTTGTCGATCCTCTCTCCCCGACTACCATTCGATTTATTTATGTTTGCTTTCCCATTAACCACCCTTCAGGTTTCCGGAATGACCACCTGTTAAAATTCACCTTGGAATCTTTTTTGCCTTTTTTTATGAACCATCACAATTGAGTATCATTTCTTCAAATTAAGTCTTACTTCGAAAGCACACCTGTACAGCATATAACCTGACATTACCTTTTCAAATAAGGAAGTTTTATCGGTTCCGAAAATGTAAAATGGACCGTTTCTAAATTTCATAACATGGACATAGCGTGAAAAATATTATGCGGAGTTAGGTATATGTATTTTTAAAATTTTGAACTTTTTTTGGAAATAGCTCCTTTTTAGAATATTGATGCTTTTATGGAAAAGGTTACAATTTCGCTTAATCTCTCCTTCCAATTGGGCTTTCGAGGTCCTATTTTGTGGTGTACTAGTACCAGCTGTTTGAGTGACGAAACCGAATAAAATGGAAAGCTCGAGTGATGATAATAAAATTTTGAAAACTTTGAAATTATCTCATTTAGTAAAAAAACGCCATGACGATGCATTTTTTGTATGTTGCTCTCCGAATAGATCGAGTTACAAATAAGTCTGTTAAATTAATCGCTTTTTGATACCGATGAACGTGTTGTACAAAGTCCGAACATTTTTTTCTTTTTTTTAAGGGGAGAAAAGATTGCCGGTTTCCCCCGAACGGCGAACGCAGGTCGTTCGTTTTCATAAATCGAATAGGTCGTCTTCTCTAATTGATCGATGAGCGCATACGATGATAAACGACTTTTCGTTTAGCATCAGGAAATCTTAGCTAAGACGAGGTTTCTCCCACGATAGCTTTATTTCCGACCGGAACGAGTTTTCAGTGCGCAGAAAGGTTTCCGTTCGTTGTCACTCTAATCACGTGCTTATGACATTTTTCCTCCGTTCAAATGAGATACAAACGCTATTATTCCGACGATTCCATCCGCAAAAAAGGGTCGATTTTTCCCGTTTGAAGGCTTTTAGGTGATGATGGCTTTTTATTTATGCTGTCGTCGATTTTATGGGAAACGAGCTTTTCGTTTTTTCTTTTTATATTTGCAACAAAAAAGTTGGATGCACCTGCTTTCGGAAGCTGATGACGAGGTAGCAGGACCTCCGATAAAACAATGACAATGATAAATAGTTAATAGGTAGAGACGGGTCTCGGACAGGTGGTCAAATATGTGATTTATAACTGCTTTTGCTCCGAAGAGGTCATCCTTTGGAAAAAAGTTTAAATTAATAAAAATGTATATTATTTTTTCATCCGTTCCGGTTTTCTTACGTTTTTTCCCCCTTCCTTTTTCTTAATTTTTCAAAATCAAGCTCTAACATTTATTTGAACCCTATAGAACGTAGACATTTTTTTTTCAGAAATAACGATAAATGGCTTTTAAAATTTTAGACTCCCCACTCCAAGTGATTATCGTCAGATCTTGTGTCAGTTTTTTTCGGTGATTACTTTTTCGAAAAATATGACAAAGACAAATTATAAAAGGTGGAAATCGGACAAGAAGTGACAGGTACAATTTTCGTTTGGTACTTAAGGAAAGGGGAAAAAAAATTTCAAGACGGGCCAGTGTGGGATCGCATCTTTCGGGAAAGTTTGAATTTGGCTTCCGGTAAATTACACGCTATGACAGGCTTGGGAAGACGGACGGAAGAGGGCTGATGTTTACTCAAGTCACGTCATCACATCTGCCATCCGAAGAAAATCAGCTCAAATTAGTCGTTTAATTTTCTTGTCTTAAGGATTTCATTTGTTTTGAGTCGTTTTGGCATTTTCGTGGCTCTCTGACAATGATTTACGGTTCTTTTTAAGTCTTATTGTTAGTCAAATATTTTTTTGTTTTTCCATTTGTGAACGAAAAGCAATTTTCGATTTGAATAAAAGCGGCTTATGTTACCGTATGTTAGAAAGGTGTTAACCGAGCGTTTTGTAATTTAGTTTTGCTCGTCGCCTTCCGAGGATCCCGCCTGTTAATTCCTGTTAGGATTCGAATTACACAACAAACAAACGGGTCTCCAATTTCTAGTTTCTTCCGATTTCGACATGATCCTATTTTAATGAATTCATTGCTCTGCTTTAATCCTCCTGTTTAATCGAATTTTCGAGTCTCAAACAGTGGCGACAAGAAATCGGAATTTAAACTCTCGACTCTCTTAAAACGGGAAATCAATTTTTTTTTTTTTTTCTTTTCCTCGAAAAGAGAGGACCGCATTCGAAAAATCCGTGATATGGTCGGTTCAAAATTTTTGCGAAATGTGCAAAATTGGATTTGAAAATCTCGCCGTTTTCACCGCGAAAATCGGATTCTCTTGGACTTTTTATTGCGGTTTCCTGCATTTCGGGTTACATGTCGAAATTGAAACCAAAAAGGCCTCCCACAGAAGTCATTTCCGATCTTTATAAATGCAGGGGGCTAAAAATCGGTGTAGAACCAAAAAATTAAAACTCGTTAGATTAAAATGCTAAAAATCTCGTAAAATAATTATTTACGATAACGGCTTGATTTTCAAATTCCAAAACACAAGTAAGCAAGGAAAGGGTTAAAGATTGGTGGGACCGAATGATAAACGACTTGTATGATTTACATTTATTCTTTTAATTTATTTTCAAATGCCCTAGCCAGCTATGACTTATTGAATTAGTGAGCCGAAAGATCGTAATTATTCATTTAAAGAAATTATTGCCGTGCACCTAGTTATCTGATAGAGCAAAAATTATTTCTCATAAATTCTCAAATAAATAACGCAACACATGCATTATTTACATTCGTTTTATACGAGATTGTAACTACCGTACCTGTTTCGGTTAAAATTTTTTTAGACGATTTTCGCTTGGCCGATCCCGGTCCCAGATTCTCTTTTTTTATGCTTTTTAAGTTTCCAGTTAAAAATATATTACCAGGATCGGGTAAATGATAAAAATTTGTCGATCATTACATTGCTGCGGTTCGTCACGGTCTTCCAAATTGCGGCGGTTGCATGATTGATGAAAATATGATTAATATTTTAAATTAATTGGCCTGCCCCGTCTTTTTACACGTTTTTTTTTTTATTCGCCTATTTAAAGATTGTTTGATCAGGTAATTACCTCGATTAATAGCACGTAAAAAAGATCAATTTTTTTTTTTTTTTTTTTTTTTTTTGTTTTAACCAAGGACATGCTTTTGTACCGCTGACTCATCCAACTTGTGAACATTTTTTCGAATTAGTATTCACAACATGTCAGTCATTCACTTGGAAAACTGGGTTCCCGGTATTCCTAAGAATCGTGTAATCTGTTGAAAAGTTCTTTTCTTTTTTATCGCGAGATAAAGTTGAGAAAAAAAGGAAAAGTTTTGAATTTTAAATTTTTTAGCTCCCTTTGAACTGGTTAAAATTTTGCAAGTTGTTAATTTAGAAAAGAAAATCCAACGTGTAGTAGTCCCGGACCGACCGTTTGGGATAAAACGTTGATAACCAGAAGATTGTTTCATTTTAATTTGCATTGTGAATGTAATTTGTATAACTGTAAGCGACATGGTTCATTTCATTGTTTGTATGTATGTGAATGTTGAATTACATTATTTAAAATGGAATTGGATATTACTCACCTTCGATGTTGTTCAAAAAACTTTCGTCATCAATCATGGCATGTAGTTTTTTTTTTTTTTTTTTTTTTTTTTTTTTTTTCAAGAATCACTTCTTCCTTTGGAATTACCGTGGGCCTTTTTGTGATTATTAAAAAATAAAAATCCCTTTTTCGTCCTTTGTAGGGCAATCGTGTCAAATAGAACTGTTGATGCTGTGATACACGAACAAGTTTCGATCCCAAGAGCACAGAACGAATTCGCAGATCCCGCAGTTGATGCTTTGCTTTTCCTAGAATTCGAAATCGGATTGAAGTTTTTTCTCTTTATTTGATCTCATGCTGCGAGAAAAGTCAGATCAAAATTTGAGCAGTCAGCTCTTGAATTGGATTCGACTCATTCAAAAAGTGTGGAAAAAGCTCCAAAACTAGGTCAGATCGAGTTTCGGTCGGTTTAAGAATTTTTGAAAAGACATCGGTTCAGCTCAGGACCTTCCTTTTCCTTTCCGGGAAAATAGAAAAAAAAGAAGGAAACCCGTACTGGAATTTACTTGGTTAATTTTTACTCCTCCTTCCCAAGATTCTCGGACTTTCGATATTTTGTTATGCTCGTTAAATTCTTTGGGAATTAACCCAAATGATTTCCGGATTTTGCACAAAAAAAACTTTCCTTTTTCATTTGAAATCGAAAAACCGATTTGTTAAATAAACGAGAACCATACTCTTTTACCTCTCTGTAATCGATAAAGAGGATTTTAAAAAAAAGGTGGGAGGGGGGAAATCTCTGTATTTTTTTTTTAAACGCAATAATCTTTTCTTCCAGCGATCAGGAAAATTAGAATTTTCCTACTCTACCGTTACATTGCTGCTAATTTTGATGTTCCCTGATTTAAAATAAAAAGCATGCTTCTGATTAAAGCAAAGAATTCCCCTGATTTTTTTTTTTTTTTTATACCACGAAGCTTTTCCTTGCTTTGAAATTTCTCTTTTCAGCTCGTTATCCCTTTATAAACGTGGCCGGATTAAATATTCATTATTTGGTTTTCGGTTTTCTTTTTCTGTTAAGGTCTCTTAATTAACCAAAGTTCTCTCGAAAAGATTTTTTTTTAAAAAATTGCAAACCTGCGTTTTTCCTCGAGGATCCGTGCTGCCACGAGTTGAAAAATATTTTTCATTTAAAACTCACGTTTTACTCGTGCATCCTTTGCACGTCACTAATTTAATTTACAATTCTTTTTTTAATAGAAAAGCCAGGGGTACGAAAAAAAAAAAAAAAAAAAGTGGAATGTTTATCTTAGAGCAAATATCAAGTTTATTTATATTTGAAAAGAGAAGAAATCCGTTATACTGTGATTACTTCATTTGAATGATGCCTTGCCAAAAAAAAAAAGTCTGCATGGCATGTAAATGGAAAAATTTGACCCCTAACATTTTTTTATCGCTCATCATTATTGTTGCATCTTTATCTCGCTCATTTAGGTTTTTTTCATAAATCTATTGTTGCACCACAAACCGTTAATTAAATATTTTAAATAAAAATAAATAAATGTAAAGCGGGAACTTTGTTTGCTTGGAACCCGAATCCAAGTAACAACAAAACCGAAAATTGTTCGTTTTCTCGAGAAGGCAATCAAAGAGTGAAATAATTACCTATAACCTCCAAGGTTCAATCTGGTTATTTTGTTAACTTTTATTTATTTTATTGTTTTCCCCTTGTTGTACGTTTTTTTCTACCTTCGGTAAGAAGAAGATGCAGAGGAGACAAGAAGAAGACTAAGTGCTTTGAAAAAAGGCAAACGTCGGCTTGGGCCGTTGCATAATTTGGAATAATGTTTCCGGTCTTCTTAAAATACATTTTCGGACGGGTTTGTTCCCATCCTTAAAAGACGTATCCTTTGGAATCTTTTACAGGTGGGACCGGCCCTTGTTAGAAAACGGTGCCAGTCGTTTTAAAATATTGCTGACACCATAAAATATTGAACTGTCTGCTTTTATTATATGACAAATACTCAATTTTAAATGAGAAATATCGATTGTTTCTGGTATCGGAGACAGTTATCGGTAATTTTCGACACTCGGAGTCGTGGTCGAATCGCTTGATTAATCGACATGACCTTGGTTCACTTTAAGGTTTAGAGGGTTCATTTTTTTTTCCTTTTTACTTTGAGAAAATTTCGAGAATAATTTTTGAGCATATTTTTATTTAAACCTAAAACGTAAGGTTTTTTCGGTTAGATTCCTTTTCGGAGTGCACCAAGAGGAGAGATAAAATGGTTGCCGGTTAAAATGGAGGAACATAAATCGCTCTTTTTTAATCGAGTCGGACGGGACGAAATGACGGTAGCAGAGAACACGAATTTTTAAACTTTTAAATGGAGTGACGATGCCATAAATTAAAACGAAAACTCGGAAAAAGAATGTGCAAACAAACGGTTTTAGATGGTTATCGAGGCATCGCAGGACCAAGACGATCGAAAAATAAAAATGAAATAATTAAAAAACTAGGAGATTTCAAAACCTGAAAAATTCCCTTTCTTTAATTTAATTTAATTAATTTTCCCCAATTTCTTTTTCCTTTCTTTCCATGGGAGGGAGAGGATCCGCATTCGAATGGAACTGCCCCCCGTCAGCACTCGGACGATGTGACTGACACTTCTAACCGAACGCTGACATTCTCAAAAGTATGATTTATGATGCAATCAGGGACCACCGAGTGTATGTCGATTGCGCATAATAAATTTTAAACAAGAGTAATCAGACTAATTAGTGCGTCCGGAAAACGGATCAAAATTTTACGGCCGTGAAACCGGATTTTGAAAAATATTTCCGATGTAATTCTTCCATGTTTCGTCTTTGAAAAGGAAAGAAAAAATAAATTCGAGTTGTTGTTTTTTTATAATTATAAATATTAAATCTCATTTTTATTAAAATTAATTTTTTTGAACAAGTTAGACGATGGTTAAAAGGCATTTCGGAGACGATGACATCAAGGCATTAAACCATTAAAGAAAATGAATTGATTCAACATTAAATTAAATTAGAATCGAACAAGGAAAAGGTCAAGGACCTTTCGCACCAAGCTCAAACTCGAAAAATAATAATAACAACAAGTCTTCCGTCAAAAGCCTGCGACTAACAGGTCGTTCCGATCGATCGATCCTTCGATAGATCGGAAACGTTATTTCTCTTTAACACCTTCTGTCCCATTCCTTCTGAATTTTATGTTTAATTTATTCCACGCTCAACGTAAACTGCATTTTGCAAAAAAAAAAAATGGTGGGTCTCTTTCAAAGCACGCAAAACATATGTAGGCTATAAACGATTGGGCGGAAAAAAGAAGGAGCAAAATTTATTGTTAATATGACTGAAGCGCAACAGTAGTTTTCCCGGTTAAAATCGTGTGAGGTTTTCAGAAGAATTCCAGACTAAGAGCTTTCCTGTTGTGCGATATTGGCCCAGTTTGCCTTTTTGTTAATATGAATTTTTTTGTTTAAAATGAAAAAATATGTCGCGAGGAGTAGAAACGAAATAATGTGTTGGAAACGGTTGTCACTTTTAAAATGTTACAGATACTGTTTACACCTTTAGGTCGCGGAGCGACAAAAGGCGCGGCTTCTGCCATAAATACTTTATTTAAATTAAAAATAAACAACATTTGCACTTTACACATCGTAAATAGTCGCAGTGCCCGCTCTCAGGAATAATTCATCGATCTTCTTTAAATAGGAAAAACGGATCCACGAAACAAATTTAAATGGTTTACAAGTAAACACCAAAACCATATTTTATCAAGTTGGGAATTTCATAAATATCAGTTTCATTTATACTGCAGTCGAAATAAAATTTTTCTTGCTAAAACAGCTAAAACTTTTTATGAGTTTACTTGTTTGTATAAGATTCCGGGAAATGGTTATTTGCTTTACCGCACAAGATCCCTGCTCTTTCTTTAAAACATTCCAGTTGTTATTCTTCCTTCTTTTTTATGTGAGATTGTAAAAAGGTCTTCATTTCTATAAATGAATTTCCCTTCATGAGTTTATTCATGGTCTTAGGGCGGAATTTCACGCCAAACATGGTTCATCCAAAAAATGTTGGAAATATCTCAAAACGCTCTACATATTAAGGAAAATTTTGGGGGATCCTTAAAAAGAAAAGTATTCGGAGGTTTCGCTCCCCTTCGTTTTTATCAAAAATATTTTTTTACCAGTTTGTCCTTGTCATTTTTTTTAATAACCTTTTTAAATCAAAAAACTTTTTACTCCAAATTTTTCTTGAGATTTTTTTTTTCCCTTCAACTTTTTCCGAGATTTCTATTTCGCAACTTCTTGACAAAGTTTTTTGCTCTAGAAATTTCACCGAAAATCGTTATAGCTGAGGTATTTATCTTTTAAATCCTAATACGGTGTGTCTTATTTTATTTTCAGGTAAGCAGCTTTCATTTTAGCCTAGAGTAAGTAAGGAAAATTCTTAAAATTTTGGTTGTTCGATTTAAAAGGGTTCGATCCGATATCTCAAGATAACAGATTCGTATGAGAATTTTTGCGTCCTCTTAAAGGATTTAAAAAGGGATAGAGAAATAGAAATGATGGGGCAAAAGGATAAATTCCCGAGGGTCATTTCTCCTCGAAAACCGGCCATCACATGTTTGAATGAAGTCGACAAATTGATGATGTCGGCCCTTCCCATCTATGATCTATGCTGATTGCGGTCATGCTAGTGTCATTAGTGTAAACTCTACGTTTAGAATTATGACAAGGGTTAATCTGTTTCCCGTATCGGATTTGACTTCCCTTTTTTTTTTTTTCGGCCGTCCCCATTCGAAATCCAGTCGCGAAAAACGTGAACCTCCGATCGATTGAATTGTCGTAATTACAAGTGAAATCCGTTGAAAAGAACTGATTGAGGTCGACTTTTTAACGGAATTAGATCACGATCTCTTTTTATTACATATATATGTCAGGTTCCGAGAGATTGGGTGTGGGTGCACGTGCTTACCTTTTTTTCGTCGGTGACGTGGAACCGCGCCCGATCCTCCCGAGTTTCTCGCTCTTTGTCAAATGGCACACCGCTGTTTTTTGGTAGCGAAGCCCTCCGGAACGAATTTCCCTCGCTTTAATAGGAAATTAACACCTCCGAGTAAAACAATAAACCGTTATTAAATGATGGAGACCTAACTAGTTATCGAAGAAGAAAAAAAATTAGAGCATATCATTAATAGTATATTTTTTTTTTTCTTTTCTTCTCATCTATTTTTGAAACCGTTTGAAAAAGTCTTTTATTGTTTGGAATCTGAACGTTGAAATTGAAAGGAGACATTTTTTTTTTCTTTTTAAATAATAAAATCCGTTACTCATTGGCGTTGCGAAGTATAGGATCATTTGAAAGACCGATATATCCCCTTAAAATCGGTGTTTGGAATTCTCTGGCCATCTTGTTTGAAAGATGTTGCCGCAAAATTAGTAAAACACGCGTGTAATAATGTGACTAAAAGTATAAAGAAGAAGGAAAAGAAAAAGGCATCGGGTTGGAAGGAAAAACGATGCTTCATCTCCTTTTTTTTCCGTTTGAAAGATAGAAAATTGTCATTGGAACGATCGCGCCATTAACCCACGTTATTTATCACGCAAGAAAGATGGAAAGAATAATTTGTCTGTTCCTTTTCCCAACGGCGAAGGCGAAAGTTAAATATAAGATACATATTTTAATATTCAAAGTGTTTATATCTCTGCGTGCGCATCGATTGCTTTTTACACAGATCCATCATTGTTTTTAATTAGTTTTTAAATCGTTAATTTTATTTGTCGTCGACAAGTTTTTAGACGTTTTACGAATTAATAAAATGTTTTTTAGGAGGAAGAAGAGAATGAGCAAGGGTTGTTATTTTTTTCTTTTTTTTTACGACCTCATCGACGGTTTTTTCCATACGGGATAAGACAATATCAAACTTTTTACAATTTTTAAAGTTTTTATTCGAGCTCGGGTCCCAGATCCCCAATTTCTTGCTCGTGGTGTACCGGTATGTGCCCAGTCATCCAATGACCTAAACAGATCTCGTCTGACTGACAGCTATACCGTACGTTACCAATATTGGAAAATTCGTATTTCATTATGCAATTGTAAAAATAAAAAAAAAAAAAAAAAAAAAAAAAAAAAAAAATTTAAATCGATAAAATCAATCGAATTGTCGAGAAGCAACGCCTTGAAACGGGGAACCTTTAAACCGGTCCCCGTGTGAGACGGGGGACCGATTCTAGATCGGAATATTCATTTGTCCGATAACGAGGTTTCGCCTATTTCATTTTAATAAGTTGCATTGTTTTGATTGGTAGGTAATTCTTTTTCGAGTCTGAGCTGCAGCTGTTGACGAAAATAAACGTTACCATGGTAACATTAATGACTGCCATTTCTTAAAAGAACAAATATTTTTAAAGAAAGTAATAATTAAAACCTCATTACATAATTTTGAAGCCTGCTTCTCTCAAAAAAGGCAGAGCATAATAATAGTCTTTGGTGGATCATTAGGGACCCAAGATTACGCACCGGTAATATTTGAACCTACACAAGTATATCGTCGATTAGCATGATCGGGCGTCAACCTTCCACGGGAACCTTTTCGACCGACCCCCTGAAAAGACCGGACTTTGTTTTTATGAGATGTGTACCTGGGTACCTTGGCACCTTGGTACCGTGCTGCTCTCGGTGAGTTTCGACCAAACTAAATTAACCATTCACACTCGAGGCTTGTTTGTCTATCTTCAATCTGTTGTGAATCTAGTCCGCCTCTTTTTATTTCGGTACCTTGTTAATGCTTCGTTCATGATGGTTTCAACGAGCAAATCTTTTTTTTCTCTCCTTTGAATTTTTTTTTTTTTTTTTTTCCTTTTGCGTAGAAAAGTTTTAAAATAACACAGCATTTTTCGCTACCGAATCGAGCCTATCCTTTCGCAACAAGAAATGGTGTTAACAATAACGAAACAAATTGTTTAACAAAATATTATTTATAATAATAACAATTATTTTTAATGATTCTGACATTATGATTTTAATAATGCAAAAAAAAAAAAAAACTTTTAACAATCAGTGAAAGGTGATGAATAAAGAAACGTTAAAAAGCACGATCGATAAATCGGTACTCGAAAAAAAATGGAGTTTTTCTCTACAAATTGTAAATATTAAAGTGCAACCACGAGCGTTTATCCACATTGATGGATGTAACCATAAAAGGTGAATATATGAAGGTCAGAGCATGACAGAAAGTCGAGAAACGGCCATAAGTATCGTCAAATTATAGACTTTACGAGATGCGATGAGGAAAGAAGAATCCGATTTAACTATTGCTGCACGGTCTTACAATTTTTTTTTTTTTTTTTTTGTTTATTTATTATCGGCACCACCATAGCGCGCGGTCATCATTGTTGTTAAAATCGTATTTATTATCTTCCTATTTAAAAATTTTTGTTAACTGCCCCAACTCTTCCATATGAAGAATCACGTTGACGAGGTCTGTGATTAATTAATTTCTTAATCCTTCGTTAATTAAATGGTCGATTTTTTTTTTTGGTACTAATGATGATGGAATCCTTAGTGCAATCAAAATTTCACGGTTTGTTCGTTGTTTGTAATTTATTTACATGGTGCTACAAAATAATAGAGTTATTCGAAATTTTAAAGATATTTCACTGGTTCCATCCCTGTTTCCAAGTTTCTTTCGTAGAAAAATTGCAAAAATTAGCTGCCGGTTTTTGTTAGACAATAATCCCCCGCACTGTGGGATAAGAAACTACTTTTTGCGGGGATCGTAGGTAAATACTGTATTTGATACTCCACCGATTACGGATCGTAAATTCGGCCTCTTATCGAAAATATTTACCTGCGATCTCCGTTGTGAAAATAACTATTTTCGTTTTGAAGCTAAAAATGCTAAATGTGGGTAATCGGATAAGAATCAACATTCTGTAGGTTGAATACAGTAAACTTGTCTGCAAAAAGTTCGTCTCGTACGCAATCGAATTTTTCGGAGTAAAAAATAATATGGTGATATAAACAGACGACAAGAAAAGGTAAATCTCCAAAAAAACAATTCCTTGTAAAAAGGTTCAGCCAAGTTAATCTTGCAAAAAACCGAAATGCTTCTGCCCTTAAAAGTTCTGATATCAAAAAGGGCAGCCAAGTTTTTTAACGACAGCTTTCATTTAAAATTCCGTTTTTCTACAAAATACATTAAAACTTGGCCGCTTTTTTTTTTTTTTTTTTAAATAATAATCGTAATAACTGAATAGTTTAAAATTCGCGTGAATTCTTTAAAAAAATGAACAGGGCTGTTGTGGGTCTCCAGGCGGTGGTTAATTTCAAGCTTGTTATTTTGCTTGCTTAAACTTTGATTTTTTTTTATCATTTTGGAAGTTCGAATTGAGAGCCTAATATTGAAAAATGTGATGTGTGCACATTACCCAGAGAAATCCATTGTAAATATACCTTTCGTAAGTCGAAATATAAATTACAGTATTTATTATTCCTTTTACGATATTAAAAAGTTGAAATTACTATTACTTTTCAGCCTAGTGTAATATCGACTTTTGCTATTGCAAATTTAAATTTATAATTGTTAAATTTACCACATTATTGTGACTCATACAGGTACGAACAGTATTATGGGTGACATTTTTTTTTCTCAGTAATTTTTAATTTTATTACTTTGAGTAAATTGGAAATAGTAAATGGAAGTATAACAAGTTTTTTAATTTTGTTAAATAATACGCGTCGTAATGATATTTTTGTAAGGGCAAAGGGGGGTGGGCAAAAAAGCGGCCAAGTTTTAATGTATTTTGTAGAAAAACGGAATTTTAAATGAAAGCTGTAGCTAAAAAACTTGGCTGCCCTTTTTGATATCAGAACTTTTAAGGGCAGAAGCATTTCGGTTTTTTGCAAGATTAACTTGGCTGAACCTTTTTACAAGGAATTGTTTTTTTGGAGATATCACGAGTTTTTGCAAAATTTTAACCTCTTTTACAAACCATTTTTACAAGTTGTTCCAAAATTATTTACCTTTTAAGTTAAAATTATTTGTTGGCAATAATCTATCACACCAAAATTTATTTCTGCCTGCAAAAAATGGATTTTGCAAAAAATAAGAACTATATAGCAAAAAACATGAAACTTACAATACCGGGTCTGTTTAAAATTGAAATGACTGAATTCAATTTGTCTTTTCTATCGTAATTTGGGTATACATTGAAACTATGTGGGTTATATTGAATGAAACTGCACGTTTTTTTTTTTTTAACAAATATTTGTTTGTAGTGTCAGTCGTTTGACCATAGAAAGAAATATCGTTGTATCGCCTTTAGATGATCATTGCAATTTTTAATTTATAAAAACTTTCAAAAAAATTTGTTTTAAATTGTACTTCATGTTTATCAATTTTAATATCAATGTTTCGGTTTGAGATGACTTTTATTTGAATAAAAAAAAAATCGACTCTATGCTACGTTTTTGGCCTTTTTATTGTTCTTTAGTTAGGTTACGGCATTCCTGCAGGTAATTTACAGTAAGTTCAATGGGTTTTGCACTCCCAATCAATCATAAATGAGAAATAATAAAAGCAAAAGAGGAATAAAAAATCAATATTTTTCTCTAAAATCCACGAAAAAAAAGTGCCTTCAATATAATCCAAGCATTGGGGTTATACCGGACGAGATAAAAAAGGCTCAATAAAATACGCAAACGTACCTGTTTTTTCCGCTCATAGTGGAATATATTCTCGGTCATTAGGTAAACAAATACCCCTATCATCTTTTTAAATATATTTAAAACAAATCAGAGAAAATTTGTTCGATCAGAGAAAACGTTCGTTCAATGTATATCCAAATTACGGTATTAAATTCAGTACAATGCCTCAGAATTAAATAGTCTTACCTTTTTTTTTCAAAGTTATACTCCTAAAAATTTTAGACGTAATTGGTGACAGCCCCATGATGTTTTATTTCTACATATTAAAAAGCTAAAGATAAAGTCGGCAAACGGACAAAAAAAAAAAAAAAAAAAAAAGGTATATATACAGTATATAAAGCACAACTGAGAGAATCACACCCCCGCCTTAAAGCAGTTTTAGGTTTGTTGGAAAAATTAAAAAAATAAAAATAAATAGGCCTAAATAATAATAATCAACAACGAAGAAAAAAAAATGCCCTTTCAAAAAAAAAAAAGTCCCCTTTCAAAAAAAAAAAAGTCCCCTTTCAAAAAAAAAGTGCTCCAGGTATGAAAACACCTGCGACAATATAAAGGAATGAAGCAGAGGGTTCTTTATAGAGTTCGTCGTCCTCACTACGAACATTTATTTTCGTTGATTGTTGAGGGTTATCTAATCTCGGTACTGCAGGCGAATAAGAAAATCGGCTTTTCTCGGCCCCCCATTAATATTTTTCGGGTTTTTGCTTTTTTCCTGTTCGTTACTAATTAAGATCTATCACCATGCTGAGTTTCAAGTTTCTCCGTCGATTAGAAGTGCCCTAACAAGTTATGCTCTCTATATATGTATATCTGACGCTCAAAAACCGCAACTTTAGACCCTAATATTTCGAAAACGGCAAAAGCTAGAAAGTTGCAAATTGGAACATAGAGTCCCAAGGCAAGCGGTAACAAGATGGTGAAATCAGAAAAAAATTAGCTCTTTTATTTCTGGAGGTAGGGGGGTCTGAAATCGGCCGTATTATGCGTACGGTAAAGTAGGCACAGGTCGAGTGCCCCGTTGAGGCGTGAGGTTTTGTCGGTACCGTGTTAGGTTCGGGTGTTTGTATTTTTTTTTTTTTTTTTAACTTGGCTGGGGGGCACTCTGTGCCCCTCAAAACTTATAGTTAATTTTATATACAGTATAAGGATATTTCGGGATAATGGTGTGGAAGCAGAATTTTCGAATTTTCGCGGCATTAGTTTTTTCGATCGTTAAAGGGAGTGTCGCAAGCAGAATTTTGATAAAAATATTTAAAATTAATATCAGTATAATTAATCAATCGTAAAAATAAGCTCTATTAATGTTCCCTGCCAGAACACTTGGAACTTCGGATTTTCCTTTTGAATTGTGATGAAATAATTCGGACCATGTGATTTTATTACGTGAAGCTGAAAAATTATTGCTTTATCAAATTTTTGGCTCGGCAATGAATCTTTGGCAGCTTGGTCGGTTAAACCTCTAATCTTGACTTTGACTCGGTCTTATTATGTCAAACCAAGTGTGAAATTTTGGCGATTGACTCCGAGCTCTTTGAATTTTGCAAACGAGGAAACGAGGACCGATGTTTGAACCCGATTTACCAAAATATTTAATTCGAGACCGAAATTAATCAAGGATCGTTAATGAAAGTGTGATATCATTATTTTTTGATGACAAGCAATTAAACTTATTTTTACGATGATGAAATACTCCTTTATTTAAGGCGGTTGCTCATCATTGGAAACTAACCAACTAAATTGGAAACGTAACCAAGAATCGAAGAAAAAAAAAAAAAATTTTTTTTTAATTAAACAGATCGGGCTTTGTACTTGCTTTGTTTCGACGGAATTCCGTCCGATAAAACCGACAAATATTTTATGTTAATAATTTAAATAGATGGGATAATAATGATGATGATGGGGATTTTATTGCTTGACCCCGTTATACGATCGATGGTTGTATTAATATTTATCCTCCTGAGCCTTCCGTCTAAATGCTACTTTCCCGCTCTCTCCCCGTTTTTTACTTTTTCCCCAGTGAAATTTATTCCACCGCGAATTCCCGGGGATAAACTAATGAATAATTATAACGATGCCGCGTAAATTCATTTAATAAAGCCAAAACGGATCCGATCGATTCGTTACCAGTGAAAAAATTGCGATTCTTAATTTCTTCGGGGGGGGATCCAAAGGGGGAAAAAAAAATCCTCCTTTTTACTTTTTGCCGAGTATAAAAAGGGTTCGAAGCCCGGAGAAAGGAAAAGGAATAGGAATCGCATCAAACTCGGTAAATATAATTATGATATTTGCCGAGTACTTGTCTAAGGGAAATTAGAGTTATTTTACTTAAGCGGATATACGGTTTGAAATGTGTAATTTGGTGGATTTCTCGTCGAGGAATATCGGTACATCCTTTTACTTTCATTTAAAATTCACTTTGAACGTTTTACATTTTACATAACTTAAAATTTTAAGTGCTTCCGTCTCATGAGGTGATTCCGTAAAGAGAAAAGGCTCTGCTTCCACTTATTTGGTTTGACACGGTCGATGAGCCCCGAGTTTTCCCCCCGATTTTTCGAATAAGCCGATGCCCCTTAACGATTTTACAATTTTAATCAAAATCCCGGCACGAGTTACAAGTCATAAACAAGTTCTAGGCGGCGGTTAACGATGCCAAGTACCTGATCACACAATAAATACCAAGTTTTAAATTTCATAAACGATATGACGTAAGTCCATGTAATTTCATTTTTAATGTTTGAGCTTCAAAGAAAAAAAAGAGGAAAAAAAGCTCATAATAATAAAAATGTTAATTAAATGTTGTGCTCTACATTAATTTGGACTTTATTTACATAATATGGATTGAGTTAGCAAGAAGGTTCTCCCGACCTTCTTGGGCAGTTTTTACGGAACAAAGGAAAATGAAAATTTTATCGTTATGGGAATAATTTTTTATTTTAATTTTTCAACTCCAATTTCACATGGAACCTACCCCTCAAGTGTACAATTTTTTTTTTCAAGCAGAACAGAGAAAAAGGTACAAGAAGATTTATTTTTGGGTCATTTTCTACGGTTTTCGTTTCGTTTGTCACTCTTTTTTTCGTCGCAAAAAAAAAAGTCATTGACGGCATAATGGTCACGTCCGTCTGCTTTTCTGTTCGCCAAAATAGAGCGAACTAACCGGATTTTAAGAATCGAACGGTATCCGATAATTGACATTCGGATCGAATGGTGAGATTCTAGTAGGCGCGATTTTTTGTCACTAGCCCGTTATTATTTTGTTAATCAAAATAATTAAAATTTTTATCCGCCAAAAAAATCCTTTTGTCATCAACATGTCCCCGAGTTCAGGGAGTACCATCATCAAAATATCAATGGAAAATAATAAAGACCGTTTCCCGAAATAACCGATTGCTGAAGTACCTTATTCTGATCATCGTACAAACCCCCTACCGGCACATGCTGCTAGAATTTTAACAGAATTTTAGGATTAACCGGACAACTTGAAGGGTGATTTTTCAACTTCAAATCATTTTAGGTTTTTGCCTGTCGGAATAATTCGATTTCGTTACGAGTGAGATTTACAGGTGGTGCGCCCTCGACTCTCAATCATGAGATGCGACGCTACGTGTTTCTATCCTAGTTTACAGCTAGGAATTTTTCTCAGGTCAAAAACTAATGCGCTTGTTAGAAAATCAACGATCACCACCATAGGCTGAGTCATTTTAAAATTTGTTTTTTAAATGTTTGGGGGCATGTTGAAAATTGGGTTCCTTGACCTGTAAAACTACTAAAAAAATTTTCTTCAATTTTTTTTTCCCCCCACCTCTTAATGGCATCTCAAGGCCACTTCAGTTTTTTTGGCGTCTAGAAATTACGGAATTTAATCTCGATTTTTTTTTTTATCCAACTTTTAAAGGCTTGCAAAATTTTTCGAAAAAGCGTTTCCTTATGTTTTCAAGAACGTAGAACACGAATTTCACTATCTCGCACTTTTCCTATTAACCCCTGTGACGTCGTGAGCGTTTTTATCGAGCTTATACCTGATTTTTCCGACTGAAATTCGGCTTAATCTCGAATTTGCAGCCCTGAAAATTTTTTATTTTAATGGTATCGCTTATACTTATGCTAAAATACCAGCAGAATTCGAATTTCACCATGCCGATTTTCTCCTATCAACCCCTTGAGTAGGGGTATAAGTGTAAATTTGATTTTTTGGGCCAAATAATGGCACCAGTTCGATTTATGTTCAATGACATTTTTACTCAAAAAATTACGGGTAGAATTTTGAGAAATTTTGAAAAATTGGGTAAAAAATATCGAAATTAAATGCCTGAATTTCAGACACCAGAAAAACTAAATGGCCTTGAGACGCCATTGAGAGGTAGAGAAAAAAAAAACGATAGAATTTTTTCAGTAGTTTTGCACCTCGAAAAACCCGATTTTGAACATGCCCCGAAACATTTCAAATTTTTTTCTCAAAATGACTCGCCTTTGTCACCACCCCTCGGCAGGCAATGACTGTAGGTCCCATATTCCTGCGAGCGCACGCACAGGTGTAAATCGAGTAAAGGGCTAAGAAGAATATGATACACAGAAATGACCAAAAAAGAAAAAAAAAAGCGTAGGCACATTTAACTCTAACCGAAAGGTGAAAAAAAAAAAAAAAATAAAAAATAAAAAATAAAAAATGCGGAGATAGAGAGGCCGATAAGTAATTGATCGAGTTTTCTCTCGAGGCGAGAGTCAAAGGATTAAACTCAGGCAAAGTCAAGAGGAAATTTATTTTCCGGAGTATAAGGTAAACATAAAGAAATCGAGTTTGGTAAATAGTAGCAATTTATCTATTTCGCGCCGGATCAAAGAAACATTTCAATGGAAAAGGTTGATTTTACTAATCACTGAAACGGAGGAAAACTTTTTCTACCTCCTTGACTTCATTGGATTACCTTTTCAGCCTCTAATATATTTAAAAGGTTTAGACCATTTATCCCACTTCAACGTCACTTCTCTCCCTCCCCTCCCCTCTTTCCGATCTTTATTTTTATACCAACAGGTGTATCGGTGCACCCTACTTGTCCAATTAGTGTTTTTAAAATTTATATTTTGTTTTTAATGGGATTAAAACGTTTTGCCTATTACTTTTCGACATGGATTTCGTCGCGCTTTTTTTCACTCTTTTTCGAAGGTCTTTGAAGCCCTGGCTCACGGTACTTTTTTTTTTTTTTTTTTAGCACGAACAAAAGAATAAAATGAAAACGGCGCAAATGAATAACATGTCTTCCTTTTTATATGATCGTGATAGACAGGTACCAAGTATGTACAGTATTCCGATAAAATATTTCGGCGATTTGAAGCTAGAAAAAAGAAATCGAATCGTGACATTGTTTAATGTGATAAATTATCGTGATTCGGGTGATTGTAGTGTTAAAAAATAAAAAAGTATTTATATAGTTAATAAAGAGTATTCTGATCCTACATTCGGTGGAGTGGTTTTAAAAACGTCAAGATGGCTAGAAGACGGCTAATAAAGGTGAATTAGTTTTTAAATTTACGAACAATTTAATGAAAAGTTAATTTCGGAGGTAATAAACGGGCTAGGGCTAGGTGTTCGTGATTTGATCCTTCCTTTAGATATCGTCACCGTTTCTTAAAACATCGCAATTATTAATTTTTGTCTGATTGAAAATCTTTTATTTTTATTTTTTCGAGGATGCTTCTTCCAATAATCATTTTTTCCCCTACCTTTTTTTTTTTTTTTTTTTTCTTGATCAGAATTTTTAGATTGTGAGGAGCAGCTTTAGTTTCATGCTTACAATTTGCTTTGATATAAAGTTTTTTTTTCATATATATACAGTATATTTAACTAAAGAAAAACAGAAACAGAAACGAAAAAATAAATAAAATTGATAGAACGCAAAGGGAATATATTTTTGTTTAATTCTCGGAAGACTACACAGTTGTAATGCAATTTCTAAATTGAAGAAACAGGAACCCAGGAACATGGTTAGCTTAATTTAATAAAGTCGAAAGAATTGGTTTGCTTACTTGAATGCTAATGTACCTTTAAGAATTTTTCTTTTTCATCCCCGTCCACATTTTTGTTAGAAATAGCTTTCCCTCGGATTTCGGAGGCTTTTTGATTTATTTAAAAGGGAAAAAGAAATTGAAAATCGGGCATTTCCACTCGAGGAGTTGGATTTTCTTGTCTAGCCTCCTCCGAAAAGGGAAGCCTGTGTGTAAAAAGCGAAACTATTCAAGTGTGTGCTCTTAATCTACTTTCTGAAAACTCGGGCATAAATTCATTTTCGTTTCTTCTCAACTTAGTACGTGCTTTGAATGTCATAAACGGGAAAACGACAGTTTGTTTATACACTTTGTTGGTTGTTCTCTCGTTATTACTATATTTTTCCTTTAAGAAGAAAAAAAGAAAGAAAGAAAGAAAGAGAATAAAAAAAAAAAAAAAAAGAAATAAAAAAAAATTGCAAGTTTCTCAGTCTGTTAACCGCAACGAAAAGAAGAAAAAAAGGCTAGAATTTTGCTTTTACTGCTGCGATTTGAAAACGTTCGTAGAATTTGATCCCCACTCGGTGTAACTGATTTTCTTTTCATAAAGGGATATCTACTAGTTGGAGTTTAACTAAATTCCATGGGAATTGTTTCTTAATGTCAGAGACGAAAACCTCTCGACAGGAGATTCCGATGTGTGGAACTTTTATGAGGCCGTTCAAAGTTTGGAACATTGTGAGAGCGGAATTTTCGGAATAACCAAGCAAGTGAAATACAAGTAAAATACTAGCATGCAGGGATATAATGAGACCGTGCAATGAAGGCACGTGAACTTTTTTTTTTTTTTTTTTTTTTTTGTCCCTGGGGTGCTAATAGGGTTCGTCCGACGATTACGTCCCTCTCGGCACCCGATTTTAATGATGCAGCCGATATGCGCCCGAGGCCGATCGCCTCTCCCGTTTCACCTTTCCCCTTTTTTCCTTCACACATGCTTGCACGGTGTTGAAATCGCGTAAAAGCGGTAGCCGATGACATAAACAAGTTCAAACCAGAAAGCTCTTTGTGGAGTTTTTCCGCGTTTTTTTTATTAAAAAAAAAAAAAAAAAAAAAAAAAGTAATAATACAGTCGTCTCTCTCTATAGCGTAAACGCAGGGACCGAACAGATTTTTACGTACTACAGAGAGTTACGTAGAAACCGATGTTGACATAAAATGGAATTTTTTCTCGAAAAAAAAATTTTCATATTACTAATAAGAAAAATGATTTTAATGGTTAATTTTAAGAAAGATTTTAATTTTGCCGTGTTGAAATGCCACCGATAAACTAACTAAAACGGAACAAAATAAAATTTTGATTCAAAGGTGTAATTTTTGATACAAGATACTACAGGTTTAAAAATCGCGCGTTAAAAATATTTTTGCGGTGTAATATTTATTAAAAAAATATTACGTCATTTTCGTTTCTTTATAAATATTAATGTAATTTTGCCCTTTTTACATGTAAAAATGGTTATTTTCCCTTTAAAAATGGCGAATTTCCCTTCAAAATCGAAAATTTCGTTACGTACTACAGGGAGTAACGTTACGTATAAAGCGGAGTTGAAATACATGGTGTTATATGGGAATTCGGCCGGACCGTGCCAATTTTTACGTACTACAGGGGTTTTCGTTATAACCGATGACGTTATAGAGAGAGTCGACTGTAATAATAATAATAAGCGGGCATCGTAGTCTAGTACGCTCGACTCTCACACTCAAGACCTGTGCTCATACTTGATCCGATGCTCGCTCATGACATAGGAGTGAAACCGTCTTTTCTAATAATTGGATTTATGGTATTTAACCTATGCAAGAATAAAATATCTTACAGAGAGAGATTTTATGATAATCGTAAAATCTTCTTCTCCGGCCGACCTGGTGGCAGTGAATGCCAGGTCTACCCCTCACGCAATCGTTCCGACGGGTTGGACTAATGTCCCCCTGTTCTTGGATATCCTTAAAAATGGCGCTGTGTACTTTGTATGCACAGGTCTCGGGTATGCTCTAGAGTGCTGACGACACGGGATGGCACCCGCAAAACGGCTCAGTTATCTGGCTGTTTACTCACCGCCGACCGCCAACATCTGAGTCATGTGAGCATAATCCCAGGAAGATACCGCCGTGATTTGAAAATAGCTCAGGATTAGGTGCAGGTTGGGATAGCAACATAATGATTGCTTCCCCCCTCCAAAAATCTATATTAACGCGGAAGTATAGCCCCGTTAAGTTAGCCGAGCTCAAACGCTAACATGCAAGTCTGTAAATGTTGTGCCTGCCGAAAGGCCCATACATTTATATGTCGACCCCTGTAAGAGGGAGCGGGAAAAAGCCGAAAAATAAAGATAATAATGAAACATTATGATTGTTTTTGGTGAGATAGAAAAAGAGCAAAAATTTGTCGAAACAGATTTAAATCCGGTTGATGAATATAGTCACCTCGGAGCAAGCTTTTCTTAACATTATAAATAGAAAAGGGGAAAAAAATAAAATGGCTTATGTTTATATATAAGCTGTGTATAAGGAACATATAAAAAAAGAAAATCATTTATTTTATTTGATGTAAATCGTGATTCAGGAATGCAAGTGTTCCAAGCAGGCTCTTCAAGTGACGCCTCCTAACCAGCCGAGATCCGACTTTTGGATAACTGCTCTTAGTCTCACTTAATTTCCAAGGTCAATACCAAACTTAACTCGTAATAACTAATGAAACGCCGATTTTCTTTTCCCTTTCTTCTTTGATTTTTATAGTTAACGAGGTTCTTGTGTTGGTTTAACTTTTTTTTAACAAAACCAATAACAGCTAAAACCTATGAAAGCAATCGGCCGGAAACTAGCTATATGCATTATCCAATGCTCATTAAGGATCGGAACCGGGACTTTGATCTTGTTTTTTTTCTTTTTTTGTTTTTCTCTCTTTCTCTGAAAGGAAAACAACTTCAAAGGGACGACCGACCGAGAGTGCCCTCGGAAAAGAAAAGAAAAGTAAAGGGGAAAAAAAGTATACTATATTTTATTTTACATACAAGCCTCTTTTGATTGAAAGTTCGATTGTAAATCCTTAAAAAAAGGGAAAAGCCGTTTCCTTTTAGAAAAAAATTTCGATTAATTTAATAGACATAACGCAAGAAGCGAAGAGAGCAAAAAAAGGAAAAAAAAAAAAAAACTTTGTTAGAAATTGAATTTTAGCTGATGTTGATATTGTTTGACGGAATAATAAGAAACTTGGAATTTGTGAACGGAGATACGAAAATCTTTGCTCAGAAAATCATTATCAAAAAAGTTAAGTTGATTTGCTATTTACAGCTAAAGAAAAACAGAGGATTCGAAAGTTAAACATAAGGATGACAATTAAAAGGAAATGAGCTGATCTCTCTCTTTAACAAAAAATGAGGAACGAAAAAAAAAAAAGGAAAAGAAGCCGAGTTGTTAGGACCAAGTAATCCCTAGGGTCGACGTTTCAGAAGAGTAAAAGGCATGAAAAAATAATTCGATTGCTACTGTAGAGGGAAAACATAAAGCGTGATGTTAAATCGAAATTGAAAGTGAATGATGATAAGAAATGAAGCAGAAAGAGTAAATTGATGGGGGAGGGGATGCTCCCGTGAAGGGGGGATTTAACTGTTTCCGAAAATATTGTAAAAAAGTATCACGTACTGGCACTGCACTGAATATGCCACGAGCAATACGACGATAACACCCCTGAAATCCCTATAAAACCTCGAAACAACGTTTCTTTTATAAAATCTTGAGAAGTTGACCCCGAACATCTAAACTAGGGCTTCATTCCATTTCGAATGTGTAAAATAATTTATTTCCATTAAAAATCTATTAATTGGGAACGGGGGAAATTTAGTATTGACATATTCCTATGGTTTAGGGTTCAAAAATTGAAGAAAGAAAAAAAAAAAAAAAAAAAAAATTCCCCCAAAAAATGCAATTTTTACTTTTAGTTTATGGGAATATTTTTTGTCGGATTTAATAAATAGGACATCCTATATTTAGCTTACGAACATTTTTTCCTCCCATGCGTAGCTTACGAAGCAAAAAAAAAAAAAAAAAAAAAAAAGAGAAGATTGGCAAATCTGAGCTTTTATTCTTAAAAGAATTCTACCGGTGAAAATAACAGGCGCTGATCTTATATACTTTCCATACTTTCAAGGTAGCACCGAGTTCACTTGCAATGGGTTAGGGTGGGTTTTAACAAAAATAATAAATCGGAATAGATTAGAAGCTCGCTTAGATAGTAAAAAAATAGACCCCAAAAGGCTAAAACGGCCCCGGAGAAGGACCCATAAAGGTTATGATTTACATATTTTTAAAAAAACCCAAATTTTTAATCTTTTACTTATTGTAAAGGAGCTACCATTATTTTTTATTAAATGCATTGCAAGTTGCCTATATTGCATAAATGTTGGGGCACACGAATTTTGTCTTTACTTTTTGCTTTAGGACCGATTGTCGGGTGATACAATTTTGTGAGTGGGAGTGCCGATCGGATAGGGTTAACCATTTTGCCTACCGGTGGCTCTTAAGAGCGGTTTTGAAAAAAAAAAAAAAAAAAAACAGCCTAAGAGCCGTTTATTAAAAATTTTACATTTTATTACCAGTCCGGAGGGGCCTACCGAGCCTGTTTGAACCGCTGAGTCCAAAGTTTTTGTCATAATTTCGATAAAACCGAATTCAAGAGAGCAGCGAAGTGTTTCAACGGGGGATATGAAAAGTGTAAATATATATATATAAAACCGGTTTCAAAACGTACTCCGACGTTGTCCGGTGCCTAATTTCCACTCATCTCTATTTCCCCACTGCTGGTCTGTGAGGTTTCGAGCGCTCATTGCCTTCCGAATTCCTTCCATCCAGGATTTCCTCGGTCTCCCTTTCTTTCTCCTTTCCTTGGGCACCCAATCCCAGACCTGTTTGGGAAGTCGTTCATCTGGCATCCTACGAACATGACCGTACCAGGTTAGCTGTCTCTTCTCGATGTCATCTACTACAGTGCCTTTCATACCCATCCTTTCTCTCAAATCCTCATTTCTAACCCTATCCAAACGTGAAACTCGCAAAGACCTTCTAATTGCGTCCATCTCTGTTGCTTCAACTTTCTTTTTATTTTTCTCCGTTAGTCTCCACGTCTCCGCTCCGTACAGCAATATGCTTTTTATCATGCTGTCATATATACGGTATTTTCTTCCCTTCTCTATTTTCCTACTCCATAAAATTCCGTTGAGACATTTAATCGCTTTCCTTGCCGATACGATTCTTCCCTGGATTTCTTCTTCATCGGTACCCGAAGAATTAAATACAACCCCAAGGTATTTGTAACTCTGACATACCGATATTTCCCTGTTGTCTTCAAGCTGTAAATTTCCAGGGTCGGCTCCGATACATAAATATTTTGTCTTCTCCAGATTGACTGAGAGACCCCATTTTTCGTATTCCTCGATCAGTTTTCGGACCATATATTCCATGTCATCCTTATCGTTCGCTGTTACAGCTTGGTCGTCGGCAAACTGCAACGTATACAGAAAGGAGTTATTTAGCTGAATACCATACTAAACATTTACACTAAAGTGTAAATACCATAATTAATTTTTATTAATAACAGTGACTCATAATTAAACAAACATATATGTATAACATCTAAATTGAAGAATGCTATCTTACGGTAGATACGAAAAATTCGAAGCTCAATTCGTCAAAAATAATGCAAAATGCACTTTAATCGTTACTGCAAGAGGATGTGATGCAATTATGATATGTTTTTAGTGCTTTTTTTTTTTTTATTTGTGGTTCAAGTTGATCTATTCATAGTACTTTGGAATGCTCCTCCTGTTCCTCTTTTTTTGTCCAAGTCATTAACAAGGCAGAGAAAGGAGGAAAGGAGGGGGAAGTATGGATGTCCATGTTGGAGGTGCGATACGGTCTCGAAAATAATACGGTAACTCCACACAAGCCAGAACTGGACAAGACGTAAGACCGAGATGGTATCAAGAGAAAGAGGAATATTAATGACCGAAAAGTACCATTCCTTAATAGGTTGACATAAAAGCATGGCTGTTTTTAGATAACCAGCAATTTGTTTTGTCGTTGCGATTCATTATACTACCTGGAAAAATTAAAATCACACGAATATCCAACTTCCATTATTCTGATCGTTTCTTTTTTAAATGGGACTGGATGACATTTTTTTGTGAAAGGTGAAATTCTTTTTTCTGAAGGGGGATCCATCTTTGTAAAGTCATTAATTAATGAAAATTCTTTTATCATCTTTTTTTTTTCCCCTCTTCAGTTTTTATAAAAAGCGTTTGCCCGAGTTTATTTGTCCTTTTTTTCCGTCCCGATAGGCGGATCGATTTTTAACTGCGGCATGCGCTTCTTGTCGAATTCGTAAATATTTTATATAAAAAAACAGAGTCCATTCCTGGTGGTAGAGCATTGCGGTTTACTGCCCGACACGAAACTGAGCTTTACTTGAGATTATTATAGATCTAATTAATAATGAACAACCAACTCGATAACAGTAAACCGATGAATTAACATAACCGCCATTTTCCATTTGAAAAGGGAATAAGAAGACTTTGTCTCGTTATAAAAATTGTTTGGAATGATTTACTCTTGGTCACACCCCAATTCTAATTGGCAAGTTATTTCCTACGCTTTCGTCCATTTCCACCTTTACACCCAAAAAAATAAATAGCCTCGTTCGCAACACAAGCGACGCGACGTTGTTTAGCGACAAGACTGGTGAGTGCTTGTCGCAAAGCATATTTACTAGACTTGACGACATTATGCATTACGGCAAGCACTCACGAGTCTTGGCACAAAACATTTTTACTGCTTACACCTAAGTTATGCAAATGCTTTGTCGCAAAACATTTTTGCTTAGACCCAAAGCAGCATTTTTTTGAGTATTAGTAAAGTTCAGAGCTAAAGGGTTTCGATACTTGAGTTCCTCCTTTTCCCGGAACCATATTCTCATTTTGCAATATTGTCGAGGAATATAAGTAGCGACTCTTAGCTACCATTCAATTTTGTCAAATTGAGCCTATTTTTTTTTTTTTTTTTTTTTTTTCCTCTTAAAACTTGATTTTGAAATCCTTTTTGGATATTTTTCATGCCGGTTACATAACTTGCTGGGAATAAAATAACGATTTTAAGCATAGGCTTTCGCTCTTTCAATCCTCAAAAACAATAAATCGGCAACAAAGTAAATAATGAGATTGCGCCCCCGATAATTTTGCTTCGTTACTTTTTGCGGTGAGAACAGTGTAACATTTTGATTCATCGATACTGGCAATGCGAGATTAGCTACCGGAGGAGATAGCAAATTCCAATTAAAAAGACAATGGCCATAATTACCGAGCGGTTATGAAGTAGGTTACAACAACCGATAGGTATTATATAATTCAACAATATTTAATACATAAAAGATAATATTTTAATAATGATTATTTTCACGTAGAATTAACCGCAATATCAAAAATGTATTACCGGTTAATGATTTCCTTAAAGGATTTATGCAATTCTTTGTGCTACCGTATATATTTTCCTTCCTTCCTTTCTTTCCATTCTTCTCTGCAAACATCCAAGGAATAAAAAGGAATAAAAATAAAATAAAATGAAATGAAATAAAATAAAAAATCGAATCATGTGAATCGCGATCGACCGAGTATGAAATAAATTACCGAGGGAAATGAGCCGGAAACGGTTTACGAGTTGCGGCAACAAAGCGATGAATCGCATATGGCAACGACGCGAACGACCTTGATTAACGATTATGGGATTTTTTCCTCGGAATGATGAAGCCGAAAATGTTACAACATTTCGGGACGTTGGAAAATAAAGAAAAAAAGTCCATAAAGGTTTCCGTAATATTCGGACTTTTCTTTTGAAATTCTTTTCCTCGCAAAGAAAGATCCCCTTGAAAAAAAATTTTTTAAATTTTAGATAAGAGTGTGACACAATTAAATGCGACGGAGACTGTTTATGGGTAAAGACACCACACCTTGCCCTCGGGTGCACGCAGGGTAGCGTAATCGATCCGCAGTTATTATGTCATTACAATGACCGGTGTCGAGTCATTAATAAAGAATGGAAGGACTGACCGATCGTGATATTCTTAAATTGATTTTTTATTCTTAATAAAACCTCGGTATGCGATCGTTGTCATTGATCAAGTTTCACGGTGAAAGTTATGAGTTATGTTTCTCCAAGACTTTTGCAAAACGATTTCAGCCATTTTTCTACCGGTCGAAAAAACAACGCCGAATATTTTATTGTAATGCCAATAAGCTTTGAATAAGGTTAAAAATTTTCTTTTACTTCCTCCCGGAGTGAAATATCTTGCTATAACGTTTCGTAGGGGATCTCGTAATTCATGCCTGAAAGAACACGGAGACTGGAAGGAAAACCCACGGACTGGCGGGTTTGGTTCTACGTTTTGACGGTTTATTCGACTCGCAACGCGTCCGAAATTCACTTTTGACACTTTTTTTTTTTTTTTTTTTTTTTTTCATTTTATCTGCTTAAGCGAGAATCTAGATGTTTTTTTTTTTTTTTCTCTTCCGATTTCCGACTAAACGGGCGCCTCGCCGGAACCCTTTTTATCTTTTCGTTACATATCTTTTTCCATCGGTGACCCAATCGAAATCGATCCCTTGTCACGTTGCGGAAGGTCGACTCTCCTTTGACGGATTTTCTCTCTTTGAAGTTAACGGCCCTCTTTCGAGTCCCCGAGGAATGCGAACGTGTTATCGACATTCGTTTGTCCTTAGACTTGCAAGATATCTTTGGACGGAGCTTTCGGCTATCGAGTGTCGTTAACGTAATTGACTTGACATATAAACGGAGTTTGCTAGAGCTATCGGTGTTTCGGGAAAAAGAGAAAAAAGTGTCTTGATGCGTTTTTATCAGAGCCGGATTTCCTTCTAGAATTTATGGACTTAACTGTAGCCGTTCAATCGAATGAGCCAATGAGGTGGGAGCCTGCATAAGGGCATATTTTTTCGAACGGTCCCGTTTTGACTTTAATTATATTAAATTTACATTTTGATTTGATGGAGCACTTTGAGATATTTTGAATGATTTTGAAATCCAGATTTTTATTTTGTAACCGTGACCTCTTCTTTTGTTTTGATAAATTGTCGAAAATGAAGTAAAATTTAATTGATGGAAAAAAAAGGAATGAGTCCTTTGCCGTTGAGGAAATTTAGTCCTTTGACAAAAACCTTTACGAGGAAAAATTGAACGCCATCTTAGAATCCCTTGACCACGTGGCACATATACGAGATTCCATTTGGAAGCACCGTCCTTGTTGTGCTCTTTAATGAAAAAATTAATTTCATAGTTTCGTTGGGTATTTAGCATCCTTTTTTGATTTCCCCCGAGGTCCGTTTAGAACCTCTTACACGTCCCCCGTTAGAGGGGAGAAATGGATTTTTCATTTGCCAAGATAAAATGTCAAATCGTTACCGTATTATTTCTAACTGTAAATAATCCCCAAGGCTAGTATCTTAATAAGGTAAACGGCGAACCTTGACAAATATGTCATAACAATAAAGAATGGTAGAAAGAGGCAACAAAAGTTGTCATAAATAGGTCAGATTATACAAGATAATTATTCTTTAATATCACACATCAGCTTGGTTAATTATGCTTTCATTTAAACAAATTCGATAATATCTATCATTAGTGTAACTGCTACTGTGACAGCCATGAGCATTAAGAACGCAACAATCCAACAATCGAAAAAAAATAAACAATTCCAGATTGTGGAGGCGAGGGAGGATCACAAATTCGTCATTTCTTCAATTACGGTAAATTATTAAGAATCTTGATAATTGAAATCTATAAAAAGGCAATGACATGGTTGCATTTCAAGATTCAAAAGACCAATTTTTTTTTTTTCTTTTTCTTTTTTTTTTTCACCTCAAGCCTTATCGGACACGTAGTTTATCCCGTAATTCCTTAAGCAAACCTTTTAAAGCTGTTTAATTAATTTTCCGACTTTGGAGCATAATAAATCGAGGGAGGAAAGTTTCTTATCGCGATTCAAACCAAGGACTCGGAATATTTGGTTCAACTGGGGAGTTGCGATCTTTTAGCTCGCATTTTCCATTCGTTCCCGGGGAAACTCGGGATAGTTTTTTTTTTTTTTTTTTTTTTTTTTTATGCTTAAATGCATGAAATAATTTGTTGGGCGAAACTCATGGCACGTCATCGCATTGATTACACAAAAGAGGAACAACACGCGACCAAATAAAAATACACGCAACTACGCGCAGAAAGTAAGAGTGCATTCTTTTTTTTTATTTCGGCATACCAAAATGCCCGAAGTATCGGTTTTGCTAGCTTCGTTTTTGGCCGGAATTTATTTTTATCGTATTTCAACTATCTATAAGCCAAATCAAAATTGGAGTTGGAAGGTTCAGACCTCATGTGAAATTATCTTAAAAACTGTTATTTGGGTCGGCGTTGTGCTTGAATTCACTCCCTAGACTTATAAATGAAACGTTGTATGTAATACTGACATAACTGCTGTAATGGAGTCGCCATTTGTCCTCCATTTTGAAAAATTAACAAAAAACATCCCACCCCAACGTGAAAACATCTCATAATCTCATTCATTCAACTTTAGATAAATTAATTTCCACTAAGTTTTCTTTCTTCCCCCCCCCCCCCCCATAAGTAAAAACTGTCAAAATGTTTTATTTGCTTAAAAAAAAACTTGCCCCTTAAAACTTGCCATTTACAAAAAAAAAAAAAAAAAAAAAAAACTTACAAATTAATTAATAAAAACCGTTCATTAAAAAAACGTACAAAATATTTACTCGCCAATAAAAAAAAAATACTGCCTCGTTAAATGCTAGCAAAAAACAATTATTCTTTGTAATTTGTTTAGTTCTTAAATTTATTTTATTACTTAATAATTTTCGTTGCAAAAAAGGGCCATGTTGTGATTCAAAACATTTTCATCGGATCTATTAGAGCAAATCAAATAATACATTTTATCAAGATTAAGTTAAAAGTGAGCTAGCTCTTAATATTTAATATTTACTCTTCAAATAGAAAATATTTTGAAGGATCATGAAAATAAATTTATTTAGTAAAGGCTTAGCCTACTAAAATCATGTATTTAAATTGAATGTATTTGCAACAAAAAAAAAATTTAAACTGAATTTCTTGGTTCTTCAAAAGTCACGAAGTTTGGTTTTTTACAAAACAAACCATTGCTGTTGTATTTAGTTCGGGTTATTTAAAAAATCTGCTGCATTTGGCTTAGCTTGTGACTTGGAAACTACTGCTTACATGCTTGTTTTGAGAAAGATAATAGAGTAGCAAGTTCTATTTAGTTATTTGTAAATAAAAATTCCAATTTTGATTATTTAATTATGAATTTTAAAAAAAGCTGTCTTTGGTTTCAAGTTTTTTCTATGTGCGATCGTTATCTTTAAAAAAAATCGGAAATGGCGGCTGGAAGCCGTTTTGACTTTGGTTTTTTCAAGGGTTTAAAAACCGGACCGAAGATTGGAAAATAATTTTCCCCCATCCTTCTAATTTTTGAATTAGAGACATACTGTAAAAGGGAACATGTAAGGCATGTTTGTTGACTTTTAAGAAAATTAAAAGAGTTGCGGTTTTTTCCCTTCTCTATAAAATAAATATTGTCGCAATGCAATAGGTTTGCTACTAGAGTTTGCAAAATACCGGACTTTTTCACATACCGGTGTTTTCGGTATTCATTTTCCCAATACCGATACTACCGGTACTACCGAAAATTCTAAACCTTATTCATGTCGGGGTACTCAAATTCATAGTTGTTAAGGGTGTAGAATCTAAATTCATTACCTATTTAGGTGTAAACTGAACCCTTAAAGCCTAAACAGCTATTCACAACGTAAACTTAGAGAAAAAGAACATTTGTTATATTTAAAAAATGAAAAAATTGAAAATTTAGAAAAAAAAAAAAAAATACAAATTATAAAATTTTATAACTTTTAAGATTTATAAATTTTCTTTTTGAAGGGTAGGCTACAAACTCACTATGAAATGTTGAACCAACATGTTGGTTGGTTTTGACCAACAAGTTGGACAAACATGTTGGTGACAAACTAACGAATCGACTATTGCAGAATTTACTCCTACTCCGAAATTAGTGTGAGATGTTGATTTAACAAGTTGGTACAACATTCCGTCGTGAATTTTGTACCCTAAGAAAGCTTTTAAGAATTGTTTTAGAATGTTCGCATTTAAAATTTGAAATAAAAATAAAATTACAATTACGTGAAAACTGCCTAGCAGAGATTGCTTCGAATCAAAGATATAGCGCTTCTGCTATGACTCAACGCAATGAATTCGAAGAATTAATTTCTCGAGTTGAAATAAAAATAAAATCATAATTTAATGTTTTGAATTAAACTTTACCTTATATCAATTTTTTCATTTTTGAAAAAAAAACCGGTAGTACCGACGGTTTTTTAACGGTAGTACCGGTATCAAAATTTACCGGAAAACCGGTACTACCGGTTTCGGTAGTACACCCAAAAAAATTAATATGCCTCGTTTGCAAAACAAGCGATGTTGCTTAGCGACAAAGCAAATATGCTTTGCCGCAGCATTTTTTTTGGGTGTACTAGTACCGGTATTGCAATCCCTATTTGCTACCTTCAGGTTGCGATTGAGGAAAAATACGATTTAAAAGAGCTTCTGATGATACTGGTCCCAACAGAATTTTGCAAACCACAAAATGTATGAAAGTCTATAACAGTCTTTAAAAAGTGGAAAGAGGAAATTAAAAAAGAGCGATCCAGTTCGTAACAAGAGAGTTTATAACTAAACTGAACAATCTAAAAGCTCTCAATTTTTTTTCTTATTTAAAAAAAAAAAGGGAAACCAGGGAAGAAGGGTCCGTCCACTAAGTAGGTCATCCTCTGGTTGGAAGTGCTTCTTTCCCTAACTTTTTGGAACGTTTCGAGATGTCGAAGTTATAAAAATAACTTGTGTTTTAGCTACACCGCAAAAGAAGTCTTTTTTTTTTTTTTTCTTCACGTGCTATACTGGTCTTTGGGACAGGGGTGATAGATGGGTTTCATAAGGTAAGCAAACTTAATTACTAAATTGGGTCATCGAATCGAGGAAAACGTTAACGAGGAAAACGGCCTTAAGCTTTATATGCCTTTTGAAAAGAAAACCAAAAGGATGTCATGAGTCCTTAGAATTTTAACTAAAAGGAAATGAAAAGTGCCATTTCAAAATGAATGCAACAAATAACCGATAAAATGACACGGAAAAAGTGTGGGACTAGTTTCCCTATCTCCGCAGTCAATCCATCAATTAAGATAAAGAAATTCTTATTTTGAATAGTTAATTTTCAGTAATGAATTGAACGCATAAGATAACTCGTTTATAGGGTGCCTATAAAATTTATTAACTCGTTATTTTAACTGCCTTATTTAATTAACTCTCCACGTTTTTCACTCATATTTTTATGCATCGTTTAAATTAGGGCCGATTGTGACGTATGTTTCAGACTTTTTTTTTTTCTTGTAAAAAGCTGCTTTGTTTTCTCGTTGTTTTTAAGTAATTTATGGCGAACGTTCGCTTTCATTACCGTGCCGGAGAGTTGAAATTCCCTTTCGTATTCCGTTAAAAAAGAAGAAAAATTTTAATCGTTTAAGAGCGAAGAAATGCTCGTGATGAGAGAATGGAAACAGCCTTGACTTGAACCTGGTGAAACGGATTCTGGGGAAAGAAGACGTTTAATTTTATAACGAGTTACTTTGTACCTGACTTCTTATATGAGCCTTGATGTATTAGTCTCATTTTCTGTTATTTAATGCATAGTCGACTTTTAGTTTTTTTCTTTTTTTAAAGCGTTCTTTCAGGCCTGATATTTGTCAGTATTACACATTCCAAAAATGGAGGAAGCAAATATCCGATCAATGGTCTCATCTTTGCGGCCGGAAAATATGCATTAAAAACAACGGGACAGGACATAAATTACATTTTTAAATCCGAAGTGTATTTCCGACGAGTGAGAAATATGCGAGTTTATTATGCATTGTAATTGTTAAACAATCTTTTTTTTTTTTCTTTTCTTTTTTTTTTTTTTAACTTTGAGAAAGGCAAATTAATCGTTTGGAAAAGTTGCTCGTAAACGTACCGAAGAGCATATGTAAAGTATAAAAAAAAAGGACGATAAAAAGGGACTTTCAATCTTGGCAGATTCACTTGGTCGATCCTTAATTGCGGTAAAGATAAATATCCAAGAGTCACGGGAGTCGCAACATAAAATTGCGCCGGATTTAAAATAATGCTGCTCTTTGATTGATACCTATATCTCGCCTGTAAAAAAAAAAAAAAAAATGCCACGACGATAAGATTCCGTTTTCGGGGTAAGTACTAATAACAATAATCAATCAAAGCCAACGTGATCCGATTTTTTTCCCCTGAAATGATGCCCGTTTCCTTTTTTTTTTTCTTTTTTTTTTGATATAATTTTCTATTTACAAGTTCTAAAGGTAATTGATTTATTATTGTAATTAAACTGCCGGTTTTATTTGCGTTTAACAATCTAACAGACAATTTTTTTTAATAATCTTTCTTTGCAGCTCTGGCTAAACAGAATTAAGTATCATTACTTGCGCGTTTGCTGTATAAAGAAGGCCAACTTTTTTTTCCTCTTTTACGATATTTAACTTGATCTGGAATGTGGAAAACTCGATTACTTAACAAAACTTTTCAAAAGTATTTTTTTTTTTTTTTTTTTCATCTTTATACGGGGTCGTTTGTAAACAAGAAAAAGAGTTCATCTTTTTGTGGACCCGATTTTAGGAAGCGTTAAAGTTGTGCATGTGTTAAGCATATTACCTTATGAAAAAGAAAAAGGAGGGATATATTTTTTTTTTCGTTTTTATCTTTTGTTTTTGAAATGAAATGGAATGATTTTGATATGGTAGAAAATAAGCAAAACATTTTCCCTGCCGCCCATTAATATTTTTACAAGTAAATGCATTTATTCCGTTAATTATATTAATTAACTTGGAAGCCACGTCCTGTATTCTTTCTGAATTGGTTAAAGAGCGTTGTAAATTCATATATTTCTTCAACTTGTAATTTGTATGTATAATAAGGTACTTTATTCAATTTTTACGGCGTGTTACCTTGTTTTTAATTCCTCTTTTTTTTCTGCTTTTTTTTCCCCGCCTCTTTTTCTTTTTGAATAATTGACTTCCATTTTCTTATTCCGACCGTCGAAACATATTAATATGTATTGAACCCAATATGTCTGCTGCTTTAAAATGACGGAGCGATTCCCTTTGAGAAATCACTTTCGGATCCCATCATTAATCAACGTTTCTATTAGGTATTAGCTATTGATAGTAATTATCCGTGGCATATGCTAAAAGTTGCTTTTCGCGTAATTTCGCCCGCCCAGATTGAAGCGTCCTCCTCGTGGGCTTTTTAAATTAAAGAAGGAGAAATTTTCCGGGGTATATCTAAAGCGATGGTATCCGAAACTAATGTTAGGTACGTGCTCAGACTAGAGAACCGATATCATCTCTCCCGAAAACAGGTAAAACATCAAACTAGGTAATGATAAGGGTTGCCCTTTATATTAGTCGACCCTTTTTACTCAAACTAATAAACACTTCATATCATCGAGAGCACTTTTTAACAGCTGTATATTTTTATGCCCTTAAGGTACCGTTTTCCCGATGATATCCTGTTTTTGTTTGTTTGACGCGTTTTGGCGTCGACCGACTGGCTACTGTTTATTTTCTTCCTTACCCTCTTAAATTTTTTTCCATCTAATTAACAAAGTTTAAACGAAATTTAAGGTGCTCAGAGCTTGTAACACGATTTTAGGTGGTTAATTAATCAGGTTCAATCACTTTTTTTTAGTCCATTAAAACTTGCATATTTTTAATGCTGCCGTTTTCAAGGGGACACAGGGGAGGGGGGAGGGGCATAAAACATTCTTTTTGAATTTAACAAAGTTAAGTGGTTGATACAAGTGTTGATTAATGTCAGGAAGAATGGACAGACGTTTCCGTTGAAAAGCAAACTATCCCATAACAACCTTGACAATCGTTTAGCATCCTAACATCGTGCATGCGCCTTTTTTTCCCTTTTTCTCCCTCTCTCTCTCCTTTTTCGATTGCGTGAGACGTTGGTTCACACATGACCGACCGATATAATTTCTCAGGTATCGAGTAAATTTTCCAAAAAAAGTGTAAGATTGGATTTTCTCTTGATGTGTTAAAAGGCGTTGCCTTTCTTTTCTTTTGTTGTAATTCGATCCCCTGATTGAAATCTGGATGAATTGATTTATTTCTTTGAGCTTCGTTCCGGTTGTCTCTCATGGAAATTTTTGGTCCCCAGAGAAATGGGATGAATTTTGCAGAATGTAAAGGGGGTTTTTCTAAAATTTCACAAAAAGTTTGTTCATCGTTGTTATTGTTATTTTTATTGTTATTGTGATTGACAGAAAACAACCGTATCGAAAAGGAAATAACGGAATTTAAAACTTCTAATCGGGGATGTGGGAAGCATGAAAAACGATGTCGGTGTGGACGGGGCCGGAGAAGAGGAATTTAGTAGTCGAAACCGCAAGAGACCTAATACAATAGGGTTTTCGGTTATAAATTTGCAACCATTTCAACTGCGGTTTAAAAAACAGTTGTTACATTAAAAGTCGTTTTCCCATTCAGTGAATTCGATGGTTTTTTTTTTTCTCATTTCCCTTTTTTCTTTTTCTTGTGAAGAGCTAACTTGACAAAAAAATATGACAATTTCCATTGGATCTGGATAAAATTTCACCGCTGCGAGGTAAAGAAAAAAAAAAGTCGACCTTGTCGTTTGTAAAAATATTTGGAGGAACGGTTGTGTAAATAACGACTTATAATGAGGTAAAAGGATTCTTTGTGATGATTTTATTTGACTTGAGGCACACGAGCGGTCAAAAGTCACCGTCGATTGTCGTCGGTCTGTGATGGGATATGCTCGACCCACGCTTCGATTACCGTCGTAAAAAACGTCTCCCTGTTTTTCACCGCCAGTGTCGACTCTCGTTTTTATGATCGCCACTTTTTTTTTCTTTTTTTGCTCGACAAACCGATACAGTCCGAAAAATGAATGGAGACGCGAAAAATATATGAAGCCCACGTCAACGCGGCTCCTCTTTTTGTTTAGAAAACTATTTATTTTTATTCACTTCAAAAAAAAAAAAAAAAAAAAAAAAAAATATATATATATACTGTATATATATATATATATAATTATAGTTGTTTTGCCGAAAATGTTTTTAAGGCAACATCGGAAAACCGATTAAGTCGTTTGTCCTGCTTCATCGTGAATAACGACCCAAAATTCTGTGTTACCTTTTTTTTTTTTTTTTTTTTTAAGCGAGAAAAGAAAGTTAAACGAGAAGGAAAATAACACCTTCGTCATTTTTATTGAAGCCAAATAAAGCATGACATCAGCGTTTTGTCGTATATTGAATCAAAGATTCCAATAGTGTCTTTTTTTCCTGGAATTTTAAGTCCTTCTGATTGATTTTGACGTGCCATATAATGGTTGTAAACTATCGTGACTGGGCAAATATTGTATATTATCAAATGTTTCCATCTTTTTCGTGAACCATTAGGGTTGGTAATGAAATCCGCCTACGTCCCAGATGTATTCTGCTTTTTGTCCTCTTGCGGTTTATCCAAAATCAAAACCTCTTGGAAAAAAGGATAACGTGTAGAGATATGCTACATTTATAAATTTTTCAATTTCCTACAAGGAAAATCCAAGGGCATGTTACACAGTAAAAAAAAATATGTAATTATGTAAAAAAGGGTCTACATACTCAGCATGTTACGTTTTCTAAAAAAGAACAAATTTGCTATGTTGACTAAAACAAATGACGAAAAACAAAAGGCGATCTTATGACCGCTCAAAGTTTTTATTTTTAACAAAGTCGAGTTTGTTGATATTTTTATGTGGACCGATTTTAACAAGTGATTTTGTTAAATTTTTACATATTTTTTTTAACTGTGTAATAAAAAGATCCTTTTGCCATCTTTTAAATTTTTCTTCCCTTTAATCGATAAGCACTTAATCCTTCTCTTATTGATATGGAATTTTAAATTTGGCTCTAAGTTTTGAACTTTGGCTTCTACGACCTCAAAAACGTAGGTCCCGAAAAAAGTTTCCGCTTCCAAGGCATACTAGAAGCATAATTTTCAACCTGATATGAAACTATTTCATTTTCTGCTGAAAGAAGACGCTTGGCAAATTCCTGGCAAATTTTATAGTCAAATTGGTCTTGTTCGAATTTTCAGATGTCAAAAACGTATTGCAAATACATTTTTGGGCATTTCTTTTTTTTTTTTTTTTTTTTTTTTTGTAATGTGCCAAAGACACATGAGGGGGCGGGGGGAATGAAGGGTACTTTGATGGAGTGCTAGTCGTAGTCGAAAATATGTCAAAAGAAAGACGTGGTTTTGGACTTTTCGAAAACAGAAAATCGCATACAAAATAAAATGTCGAACTATCGATATTGATATTTTTCCGAAAGCACCAGTGATATTCTCGTGCCTGAAGGAGGTCTTGGCTCCGTTTTTATTTAAATGGAATATTTTATAGACAGACAGTTAGGGTCGATAGCGGCTACCGTAAATTATGCAATAAAATTTCTTACTATAAGTGAACTTTTGAATAATCATATAATCATATACGCATATATTCATAATAATTATGGTAGTGACTAATGATCTTTTTATTAATTAATTGCCGAAGATGACTTATATTTTAGGAAAAGTAACTCTTGGTAGCATTTCGATTTCTCTTACTTGCTCCAAACTAAGGAACCGAGACTAAGGTTAGCGCTGCCTTAAGTAAAAGGTTTGGTCCACAATAAGACACATTTTATTATTAAACTAAATCGGTGAATCGGTTGAAATGAGAAGTTGTTGCGAAGAGATGAATCAACCAGGCACGATTCCGGTCGACACACCTTTTTGATTCCGGGCCATAGCGATGAAGTGTCAAAAGCCTACCCAAAACTACGATCTTTTTACCAAGTAATTTCAACTTTTTTTTTCTCCTTTTCTTTCTTTGAAGACGGAAAGATTTTCTTGCATAAAATTTTAAATAATTCCGATTCGTCAGGGCGGGTTAGATAACATAACAGACGCAACATCGGCATCTTCTTCGCACTTCTCACCCGGGATTTTATCACTTACTTTTCCTTTTTCTATAGCAATTCCTCATTTGATTATTGTATAATATTTTTCCGATTAGTCACGAAAAAGATTTTTTTTTTCTTTTTTTCTTGACAAGGGAGCGTTGATAGCTGGTTAAGTCTGACGCAGTCAGTCATGTGCTAAGGATGTCGACCACGTACGGCTCATCTTCTTTACAATTACGAAAACTTATTAGCAGGTGGGCATGCTGTTAGCTTATTTCCATGCCTGAGTTGACGTGAGCTTTGCCATAGATGACTCGATATCGTTTTAATTTGTGTTAGTATAGCATTTATTAAAGGGTAACCGTAAAAGACTTAGTGGGGAGATAACTCGAGAAAGATGCTGCGAAATGCTAAGAAAGCCCTCTCTGATCGGAACGTGGCCCAAGTCGTACAAAAATTAATTTACAAAAGCAAAAAACAAAAAAAAAGGCCCATTTGATTATTTTATGCGAATTTTCAATTCTGTCTTTCTGCAGAACAATAGTAGGTCTAATTCTTTTCTTTGTTCTTTCTGTTTTCCTTTTTTTTTTTTTTTTTTTTTACGAAGCTGCGGTAAAACATATAATCTGAATTTTTGTGGGAATTCAATTGAGAAAAAATTTTAGCGGTGAAGAAGCTGATTTTTTTTTCTCCTCTTAAGTTTTATAGAGTTGACAAGAGTTTACGGTTTGATAACGAATTCCTTGTTTGTTCGTGCGAATCCGTTAATAGTGATTCCTCCGAAGAAATTAATAAACATCCTTATCGAGTTTTTTTAGAGCTAATTTTTTTAGCAGAAGAATGGAATTCCACCGAAAGTTGGAATATTATTTGCTGGAACGATTGGAAATGGTCCCTTGCGGGAAATTTTGCTTGTAAAACAACAATGTTTTGCTTTAAATTTTGATCTCCAAACCTTCCAAGTAATAAATTTTCGATTAGGGACCGTTGTCGGGAGACGTACTCAAAGACATACATGTTCGGATGACTCTTTTATCCTTAAAAATTAAGCACGACATTTTTCCCACTACGCCATGAGCAATTTGAAAGAGAGAAAATACTTCGATTATTTATTGTGGTCGTAAACTTGAATTTTTTTTGTGCTTTTTCCTTCGGAAAAGGCTTCGACTGGCAATATCGGCATTTACTTGATGGCGTTTGTAAAGTAAGCACAGATGGAGATTAACTGGAAGAATCGTTCGGGGATAAAAACCTTTGGAGCTCGTTGCCATCCTTTTAGTTTTGATTCGGGAAGATATTAACTAGACCTTTAATTACTCGACAAACAAACGACCTTTGTCTTTATTGATGTTTTACGCGAAAATTACAAAGTTGGCTTTTCGAACTTTGCTCTTTTAACTAAAATCCTTCGATCCATCATAATTTTGGATCGAGTGTTAATCGCTGAAATTCCATCGACCTTTTCCCTTTTCCTTGGAAGCACAATCGGTTATTTCGCCATTTGATCTCGAAATTCTCTCTTGACAACGACACCTCCTATTTTCCATTCGAAACATCTGGTACCGCCATCCTCTTCGTACCGTAAAATAATTTGTCTTGCCGGTAAAAAAAAGAAAAAAGAAGGGGGGGAAGGGGAAAACCGGTCGAAAGACCCTTTTCTGAAAGACGAAATGATGGAATGATGAGTGAAACAAATCGTCGAAAAGAAAAAAAAAAAAAAAAAAAAAAAAAAAATTGGGCGGACTCGACCTTACGTAGCTAGTTAATTGGCAGCCGTATATTAATTGGTTTGGGCGCGATTTCTCGACCCGAAAAAGTCGTTCACTTAACAACTCGGCAAGTACTAGGCAACACCGAGAAATGAAAAAATCCTTGGCGTAAATGCTTGCCGTGGAGTTGCTCTATGGCAAAATGGCTCCCTATGCAAAATCGATTTAAAAATTGAAAAATTGAAAAAAAAAAAAAAAGAGTTGTCAAAAGATCGTGACATCTCCATTTCCAAAAAACTTAAGGGCCAATTGAATTTGGTTTATTTATGCTGTTTTGTTTTTTGAAATTCTAATTGAACAGGATACTAATAAGTTAAAAAGAATCAGTCGGTTGAATAATTGAATCGAGCATTAATACTAACCTGCGGAATCATATTTCATTCGGGAATGAAAAGGATGCAAGTCAAAAGTCAATGTTAATTTAATTTATGGAAGATGAAATAATACGAAATGGTAGGTGGTGTTTTGACATCGACCATCAACTCATGTGCTTTATGGCCTTTTGAGTAATTATCTATTCGTCTAAGTTTTTTTTTTCAGGGAGATGGTTTTTTGTCACTTTGGTCAAAACTTTCCTTGGTCTTAGACATTCAAAACGGGGTAGATAAATAACCTTGGATAAATTAAATTTGTCGAACAAAACAATTGCTAATTAGTAATTTTCCACCACTTAAGCGGCAGGAAGTATGATATTTCTCTGTTTTTTTTTTCTTCTTTTTTTTTTTTTCTCTTTCAATCGAAATTTTACATACGCTTGAAAAATAATGTCATTAAATTTTTGTTGCATAGCCCAAAGAGAAGTATTATAATGACAATTTAAAATAAAGAAAAACAAACATGTAATTATTAAAGATGCCGGCTAAATTAGTTGTCGAAGTGCGTGTATGAGAACACCGGAGATTATTTTCTAGTTATCGTAAGTGGAGGTAATTAAGGAATCTAATAAATATTCGTGATGGCGATTCATATGAAGCCCGCGGAGACTCGGCCTAGTTTTTTTTTTTAAATCAAACCTTCGGCCACATGCAACAAAACCCATTAAGCTTCCTTTGCGAATATCGATAATTAATATTTGTCCGGTTTTCGACGGATTCGATTCCATCCACCTGAATGTATGGGGCAAGAAAAAATTAAAATCGCCCCCTCGAAAATCCTGCCGCCCATCCGACTTGTTAATTTAAAAATAAAAGAAAAAAAAACCGAAACAAAACGGAGATTAACAGATTTTTGAGAAGCGAGGTACTTGTACTTCCGTTGATAAATGTAAGCGCTTTTCGCCCGTCGGCCTCTTCGGCTTTTTAATAAGTTCTCCGCCTGTCAGTCCGGAGGAATCGTCATTTCCGAGTGCTTGCTTTATCTTTTGATCTCTTTACCTCTGACTGACTGATACGAAAAAGAGGAAAATGACTTCATTATCGCACATCTTCCGTTTTATTGTTTTCCAATTTGTTGTATAAGCATTAGATATCACCCAAGCGGATTCTTTTTTAAATTCATCCGAAGAGGCGTCCATTAATGCATAACCTCAATTCTCCGTGAGTAAAGCTACGGAAAGAGAAATTAAACTTATCTTAGGGTGTATTAATATTTTACTACTGTAAATGGCAAGTAAATGGATGTCAGATTCATTCCCCATATAAATAATTAATTAATTAATTGCTTTTGCTGGAAAACATTGTTTCTGTTTTCGCTGCGGTACTCTCGTGAAAAGACCGATTTCGATTATTTATCATTTCGAAATGTTCCCTGCATACACCTGAACCTTCAAAAGGGAAAATCGGTCTTTGTCTTTATCAATATCGAAGTGTTATGTTGTTTGTTATTTTGAACTCAGTCCTTTTTTGTGACCAAGTCGGTATTTATTTTATATACGAAATAAGCAAAATAGGTTGCTGACTTATTTAATACGGAGCAGGTAGCATCAATGACATGTTGCATCAGGTTCGTCTTTTGTTTTCTTGACGTGTGATTCGTGTACATCGAACACGACTCTTGATCCACTTCATTCCAACGAAAATAAATCGTAATTATCGGCCATTGTCGATTGCCGTTTTTTTTTTTTTTTTTTTTTGCTAAGCAGCCGCCGCTCCTTACAACGGATCCTTATCTTTTGATGACACTTATCGTTTGTTCCTCGTGAATCTCGACAGTCTATTCTTTTTTTTTTTTTAAAACTCCCCATCCTCGGCAAAGAGAAATCGTGTAAAATTTACATCTCTTTGTTTTAAGGGTAGGAGCGGAGAAATACAGAAATGAATCATTGCAGTGTTTTACGTAATCTTCCCTTCCATGTAACCGCTATTAACGTGCACGACCGGGGTTTCACGGTACAAAAGGTCACTGCTTTTGCTTATCGACTTATTTCCATCGAGTTGTGACATGTGCGAAACTATATCGCCAGGGGAGCGAATTCATGTATCGAATTCACTTTTCATTTTTCCAGTAAGCACATATTGTTGTTTTTATAAACACCAGCTCCGCGCGCGACCTTTTTCCTTTCTCTTTTTATTCCTATTCCTATTTTTGGATTAAAAAAAGAAAACCGTGAATTTTTTCTTCCACTCGAATACCGAAAAATTTTGGATAACAACTCGTGGCTTTTTTTTGCCCGTTGATCCTTTTTTTGTCGAGGAGTCCTTGGTCACCTTGGGACAACCATTATTCCTACGGTTTGTGTGAGCTGATCTTTAGTGAATGAATGAAAAAAAAAAAAAAAAAAAAAAATCCATAATCGAAAAAGGCATTTTAGGTATTGTGTTGTATCGGCTCCATTCCCATTTGGGAATAATTCTAAGTATTTGTTTTTTTTTCTTTTCCCTGTAAAACGAAGAACAGTAGGGCAAGAAGGGGACAAGAAAAGTAAATAATTAAAATTAATATTTGAATATTTATTAATGGCGGAGGGAGAATGGAGGGAGGGAGAGAGAGGGAGAGGAGAGGAGAGGAGAGGAAACGGATCTCGAGAAATGAAGAAGCCATGATGCATGATGCCACGGCTCGTTGCCATGATTAATAAAGACAATAAATATATGTCGGGTTTCGCCTCCTGATGAATCTGCCTGTCAGTGTCTTTCTCCGACCAATAAAATTATACTAATCACGGCGGTTACATCGAGTTTCACATGACACTTGACGGAGTGTTTCCTCGAAAAATGCCGTCTCCTCCTCGACTAAGAAACATTTAGTCCTATATTTTCCTTTTTCGGTCAGACTTTGCGGGCCCCGCGACTCTAGTGATTTTTCTTAACCGAGTTAAATAATAAGCATATCCGGTTTCGGGGGTGCCATAAGAAGAACGGATGTGGTATTATTCAAAATCCCTAATAAAATATAATGTTAATGATACCACACACTGCTGTGTTGAGAGATTAGCTTCTCCCTGGGATCGGATCTATTATTCAAATTCTTATCGCCTCATATGTAATGCTTTTTCTTTTCTTCGTCGGTCAAACCATGCTAAGCGCTTTTTTCCTGGCGATTGAATTTACTCGGGGGAAATAAATATAAAAAAATAAAAAATTAAAGAGTTTTATCAAGTTGATGATGAATATTATGGTATTCCAGTTTATTGACCCTAAAGCAAGATATAAAGCGATTTTCAAATAACGTGAAAATGTTTGAAGAACAGACATTTGACAGACAGACGGTTCGTTATTGCCACGGATTAATTTTTTTTCCTTTCTTTAACACGTTCACAAGTACGTGGATATATATTTTGTATGATCTTATTATTAAAGATCCTAATTTAATATGGTAATTTGTTTGAAATGAATTTTTCGAAGGTAAGTATACGTGGGACGTTGGAGTGTTGGTCTCCAGTCTCGGTATTCCAGAATCTGATAACTGGAACTGGACCATATATTACCAACCTAATTCGATTTATGTCTTTTCTTGTTTATTCAAATCGCTTGACTCTATGAAAGGAGAAGCTTTGCTTTAGTATAACAAAGATTTATTTCTGATAAAACGACTTTGTATAATTACCTTCCATTTGGCAAATGTAATTGACGGTCGTAGTGCACTTGCGTCTCTGTGTACATTAGTTGGAACCTTATCTCAATTATAGCTCTTAGTTATCTGGGGAAAAAAGTTGAAAACTTTGATTGTGTTTTACCTTGAAAAAACGGAGCGAGTCAAGAAGGTTTAAGTTTGTATTATACCCGAGACGATTCCTTTTTCCTCTGATAGGATTTACATATTAGCCCTAATACGGAAACGGATGAGATTCTCCCTTGCAATATTTCCTTTTCGAAATTCGAAAGAAATAAAATTTATCCGACTTGTAAATGACTCCCTTTCTAACTCCCTCGACCCCCGCAGTAAATATTGCTAGTCGACTGAGGTTAATTTTCTTTTTGACAATTTTCCAAGAAGTATAATTAACATATAAAAGCGATTGAACCTCGATGATAATTTTCCCAAGAAAATTCTCTCTCGTAACTTAGCAATTTTCCCGGTAAAGATTTAAAAAAAAGGTGCCGGAGTTAATGATCATCTTTTCTTTTTTCTCAGCATATAAATAATGTAAGGAAGAAAATGTTTTTTTTTTTTTCCCTGAATATTCCCTTTATGCGTTAAAATCTGTTGGGGCATTTTCGGCTCTTGCCCGATCATAAGTAACTTACCTTAGGCATAGGTTTCCGAGTTTTTTTTTCCTGTAAATACTTGTTAACGTTTTTTTTTTTTTTTTTTTCTCTCTCTCTTCAAAATAAAAATATTATGAAGATGATGAAAGTTTTTACAAATTTTGAGAAATTTTATAATCACTACGTGAGAAAACCTGGAAAAGGAAATCGGTTAAGACTTGTGTGTTTGCACATAAAACTCTAATAATTATTTATTTATTTATTTATTTATTTATTTATTTATTTTGATGCGGAAAGATATAATATTGTAAACGAGTTTTCTAAACCCTTTTCTTACCTGTATCAAGACAATATAGGTTTTAAATCTTGTTCTTGTTTTATCCCAACAATAAAATAAAATACACTGCAAGGAGTGTAATCCGTTGACAGGGCTCAATATACCAATCCAGATCTGTTAATAAGTAAATACCTGCGATTCAACGTTTAACCGCTTATATCTCCCGGTATTCAACTTGAGCCAGGTACATTAAACATGCATCAGATACCTCAACGAGGTTTTCTATATAATCACTAAAATTAAAGGTTTTGTAAGGATGTTTGTTTGATATGGCCCAAGATGGCGGCCGTGTCTATCACTCCATCTTCCCACCCAATTCGGTTTTTTCTTTTTAAACTCTTTTCCTCAAAACTTAAATTCCATAAATAACTTTCGGGTTCACGTATTAAAATTTGTAGCAGATCTGAAAAATACAAGTTTGTACGTTTGAGTTATGGCATCGTCGCAATCTCTTGAAAGGGGAACAGTTGTCCCCCTCTGAAACTTTTAAGATGCAAATTTTCATTTCTGGTCTGCGCCCATTAAGGAGATGGGATTAAAAAAAAAAAAAAAAGAAAGAAAGAAATTGTCTGTCTGAGAAGAAACGGCAAAAAAAGAATTTCGTTCCCAGCATAAATCATTCGACTAAAATAATTCTTGTATTAAAACCGAGCTGGGATAGAAGTCGTGCAATGGGGAGGGCATGATGTGAACGCGCATATAACCGAACCTTATCCTAATAAATATGATCGATCATTTTTTTGTAGTTTTTTCGTTTAACTTTTTTTTTTTATGATTGCTGCGCTGTTACCTTATTTTTAAGTTTCAAACGCAATAGGAATGACCGTGCTTTCCTGTTTTGCTTGAAAAAATATTTAACAAATTCTTTTCTGAAGACGGTGAGCAATAACGGACCGAAAATGATATCGTCTGTTTTTAAAAAGGAAATGAGTTAGGGATGCTTACGTAGGTTCCTCTTATTAGGACAAGTTGCCATTGCATTGCGTCCCTTCATTTGCCAAAAGCACCGAATAATTAGCCTTTTCCGAGTTTTGTTGCTCGATTCCTACTCGGCGCCTACCATTATTTTGCTCTTGATTCCGAGAATTATTTAAAACGGCACGAATGCCACAATAAAAAGTTTTATTATGAAAATTAAAATCTTTTAATTACGGTTAATGGACCGAGATTCTGCTCGTCGAAGCGAAGTCGAATCGTCGACCGAGCGGAAACCAAAAGTAAATCCGAATCCATCCAAGAAGCGAATAGTTTCGTTTCGTTTCGTTTCGATTTAATTTGATTCGATTTTCATTAACTTTTTCCCCCCCTTTTTTTTTGTTGCAGGTAAGGTGCTCAAGAACTGGACGGTCGAGAAACGATTTCCGGAAAGGAAACTTGGGCCCAAGTTGGATTCCGGTTTGTGACGAATTTCCTAAGAGTTAACCGCTTTCCAACATAACATCTCAAAGTAATCAGATCAACCCTCTTTCATTAACAACTGACAACGTGTTATTACTTGCGAAACCATTCGGTTCAGGGGCGTCTTCATCCTTGATCCTCTTACTCGTTAACTTTTTTTTTTTTTTTTTTCATTCAAAGTTAAGGTTATTTGCTTCTAAAATCCGAAACGGATTTGCTGTTTCATAAAATGTTATTATTTTAGAAATGATCCAGGCGATATAAGCTAAATTCGACTTGAAGAGTTGCAAAAAAATGTTAAATACAAAAAAGTTTCCATTTTACGTGCAAAATAAGATCCTAAAATTGCAACTCACTGGGATGACTTTAAGTGCCGTTTTACCCCTATTTTCAATAAAATTTAATTTTTTTTGTCTCTTGAAGCTATTTTTATGTCATTTTTCGGGTATCCCATAGCTCTTTTCAATATTTGTGACAATTTAGGATCGTTTCCGCCGCAGTGTACAAGCTTTAACTACCCCATTAGCATATTTTTACAAATTACCGATTCAAACCATACGTGCAACATCAGATTCTTACCGCCATTTAAATACTTGGCCTGTGTTCGAAAATTTATTTTCAAATTTTTTTTCGCGATTTCGAACAATGTTTTTATGACGGTGCAGTGTTTGTAAATAACAAAAGTTCCATTTAAAAGCTTTTATTTCAGTGTTTTAAATAAGAGGGGCTCATCGCTTAGCCCTATCTGCCATATTTGTTTTTGGAAAATAATTTTCTTATTTACAAACATTGCGGCACCATAAAAACATTGTTCGAAAAGTTTATTCGAATCGGGGAAAAAAAAAGTTTAAAAGAAATTTTGGAACACAGACCAAGTATTTAAATGGCGGTAAGAATCCGATGTTGTACGTATGGTTTGAATCGGTAATTTGTAAAAATATGCTAATGGGGTAATTAAAGCTTGTACACTGCGGCGGAAACGATCCTAAATTGTCACAAATATTGAAAAGAGCTATGGGATACCCGAAAAATGACATAAAAATAGCTTCAAGAGACAAAAAAAATTAAATTTTATTGAAAATAGGGGTAAAACGGCACTTAAAGTCATCCCAGTGAGTTGCAATTTTAGGATCTTATTTTGCACGTAAAATGGAAACTTTTTTGTATTTAACATTTTTTTGCAACTCTTCAAGTCGAATTTAGCTTATATCGCCTGGATCAAAAATCCGAGCCGTCCTCTTCATATTTTTGAATTTTTATTTCTTTCCCACTCTCTTTTTAATTATTACTTGCTTGGTTTTTGAAAAAAAGATTTTTTTTTTTTTTTTTCTCTCCAAATTTTAGTAGGCAGGGGCTACCATACGCCTCCAAGTAATCCGGATAAAAATTTAGCATTAATCCATGAAAAAAAAAAAAGTAATCATTTTACCTGTCTCGTGGGAATGGGGAAAAATGAGCCAGGTTCCTCTCAAATAGTTGAAGAGAAATAAAATGCCAAGTAAGAGGATGACGAAATAAAGGAAGAAGCAATGAAGCAGTAAAAAAGGGAAATAAAGAGAGAAAAGATGATCAACCAATCTCAAGGTTGATATGAGATATAAACAATGAGTGTAAGATAGTTAATGAGAGAACGATGTCGAGAAGTAACCTGTAATTTAACGTTTGATTTTATACGTAGATTCAAATAGCTAGGTACATTTTACCGATCCCTGCCATGTTAACAAGCTCGAGGCGAGTGACCCCGACTCGCTTGCTTTTCTCACTTTGAGCGACTTACCAATTGACTTGTTTCAACAAAACAAACTTTTCTACTTCGGCTCTTCTCCTTTTCAAGCCTTGTTTTCATCTCTTTCTTCCTTTCTTCTTTTTCCAACTGAAAATAAGCAAAGTGTTTTACTCGCTAAAACAGGGAATTTTTTTTTTTTTTGTTTTTTATCCCGGGACCGGTCGGCATAAAATGGAAATCCGAGTTTTGTATATGGGTTCAAACCCCGAACTCGTCTTTGTGATGAATCCCATCCGGAAGAATTGAATATAATTAATAAAACATGAGGAGTGTCGGGTCAGCCTTAGCGGATCTTTGACAATAAACTACAATGGTTTGATAAATGACAGGCAATATGTCGCTTTACATGCATTCGTGTCGTCTATTTTTACCTTGCTTTACTCACTTCTTTTTTTCGGTTTCTTTTTAGGAAAAAGACTTAATTAATTTGTGACGAGCTTTAACGTCATCCACCTTTTTTTTTTTTTTTTAATTTTAACTGCGCATAATTTACCCTTTCTTCTAAGTTACATTACAAATTCCTGTTTTGTGTTAGGGTGCCTTTGTTAGTCTGTTAGCGGTAGTCCTTTCGAGGATTTATGGAAAAGACGTCCTGTTACAGATGTGACCCTCGTCACCGGTGCCGTAGGAATGTCAATCAATGTGTTTGCCCGGTCGAAAGTCGTTTCGTCATGTCGTTCCGACCCTCCCGCAATCAATTATCTTCATTCTTTCGATCTCTCTAATTTCTTTCTTTTAATTTACATAAGTATAATCGACCCGAACCGTTTTTCAAGTCACGCAACGCAATCGACACTCTTCTAACTCATTATTCGTTCCGTTTTTTTGGAAAACAATGTAAAAACTAGGAAATATGTTTTTGGCTCTTGTTGCTTTTTACAGGGAATGACGGGAAAAAAAAAAAAAAATAATAATAATAATCAATAATCATTTTTTTTTTTTTTTTTACCACAAAAAATTAATTCGTATTTGTGGTTCTTGAATTGAGATAATAAAAATTTATTTTTAAGAATCTCCCCGTTTTTTGTTTCTTTCGAGCTTTAATCATTAAAAAACAAAGATAAAAGAAAAATGTAAAATTTTTGGGGACTTTTCGAGGTTCTTCTTGGTCTTTTTAGTGCCAGCTCCGCGACGAAGATTGGCTATCATTTTATTTTATCGACCGCTGCTCGAAAAAGACCCAAGGAATCGACACCAAACCAGTCCCTGAGATTTTTGAGCCACGAGGTTTTCCTACGACCCTTACCGCGCTTACCCTCGATCTTACCCTTCATCACAAGCTGAAGGAGGCGATATTTTTCATTTCGCATTACGTGGCCGAAATAATCGAGCTTCCGATTATTTTCGAGGTTACCGATTAGTATTTAAGTGCTTTTTTGCTTTTAAAGGAGAAAAAGGTGATCATAACAAAAACACTTCTTGTCAAAAAGGCAGCCAAGTTTTTCATTCAATCTGCCCTCAAAAGCCATGATATCAAAAAAGGGCAGCCCAAGTTTCATTTATTTCCAATATAATTTTGCCCTTAAAAGTAATGATATCAATAAGGGCAATAGCCAACTTTTTTTATCGTTACAGCTTTTCATTAAAAAATCACCTCCCGTAGATATAAATTAAAACTTGGCCGCTTTTTCATCCTCTTTCCGCTATGCAAATAATACATCTCAAAAACTACGCTGTAAATAAAAATCGGGGGAAATTTATACGTATGTATCGGAGCCGGTGGCTTTTTTCAGTGTAAAAGTCACTATTTGGAGTTACCTGTTAATTTAGTTTTTTTAAAAGTTTGTTTTATGCTAATAATCCTTAAACCAATACTTTAATTACAGTGAATTAGTGAGTTTCAAGGCTGTTTCCACCACTGTCTGTTAAGAGAAAAAACTTACTTTTAAAAATACTTACCCATAAGCTAAGTAATCAGCACCATGTTTAACAGCCACTGTATAATATAATATAGTTATATATAACTATAGAAGTATAAGAAATAAGACAATACACAACAGTGCATTACCGAAACAGCTGTAAATACGAAAATCTGCTTTTAGGAAATGACAGGAGATAAAGGAGAAACAAAAAAATTATCCTATTATAGGAAAATCTTCCTCACAGTCTCCCCATCATACGATATGAATTATAGCCAAGAACTGCTCAAACTTCTTGAAACTTTTCCCTGTAATATGTTGTGAAAAAGCGGCCAAGTTTTAATTTATATCTACGGGAGGTGATTTTTTAATGAAAAGCTGTAACGATAAAAAAAGTTGGCTATTGCCCTTATTGATATCATTACTTTTAAGGGCAAAATTATATTGGAAATAAATGAAACTTGGGCTGCCCTTTTTTGATATCATGGCTTTCGAGGGCAGATTGAATGAAAAACTTGGCTGCCTTTTTGACAAGAAGTGTTTTTGTTATGATATCATTTATTTTTGTAAAGAATAGAGGGAAATCGATTCTGAAAAAGTTTTCTTGAAATATATAATGAACGGAAAAAATTTTTTTGGTCAGTAAAATATTTTGGTGAATAGAATATATTCAATGGGTCAGCATATATTCAGCGGTCAGTACCGTAATGGTCAGTTTGCAAAAGGTCAGTAAAATAATTTATCTTATCGGTACACCCAGAAAAAGGAATATACCTCGTTCGCAATACAAGCGGTGTTGCTTAGCGACAAAACAAATATGCTTTGCCGCAAAGCAACATGGCTCGACTTGTCGACATTATGCATTGCGACAAAGCACTCACGAGTTTTGACACAAAACATTTATTCTGCTTAGACCTAAGTTATGCAAAAATGCTTTGTAGCAAAGCATTTTTGCTTAGACCCAAAGCAGCATTTTTTTGGGTGTATTTATGTCGTAGGCTTTTAGTATAATCAGGCGTTTTGTAAAATGCCCACATATAGTAAAAGCCTGGGCGAATAGTAAAAGATTTTAAAATGCAAGCATTCTACTAAATGCCTAGGCATTTGATAAAAACGACTGTCATTTTATAAAACGCCCGACACTTTTTTTCCATTTTACAAAATGACCGGCAATAAAAATCAGGCAAATAGTAAAATGATTATTATGTTATAATAATTGACGAAAAAAGGAATATTAATTCTAAATAATTAACTAATTTATATTTCAAGGCTTTGTATTGTACTGCACGTAATTTTATTAATAATTAATTAATTAGTTTTTTTTATAGAAAGAAAAATTTTGCTGTCAAGTGAGTCTAGGGTTTAGTCTAGGGTCGAGGAGATCTGTTAGAATCCGGTTTTACACAACAAAATACGGAAACTGTTAGAATTTAATTCTAACCGTTTCCGGAATTTTAATTAGGAATTCGTAAAAATAAAATTTGGATTCTAACAGAATTCGGCAAAAGCCATCGTTTTTTTTGTGGATTCTGTTAGAATCCAGTTGATTTATTACGTTATTAATTTTTTTAATTTTTTTTTTTTTTCCTTTATTTCCAAATTAAGTATATAAAAATGAACCGGAGTCTAACAGAATCCGGTAACGTCATTATTTTTGTAGATTCTGTTAGAATTCAGTTGATTTATTACTTAATTTGGAAGTAAGATTTTAATAGTAAGATTTTGTAGATTTTGGAAGTATGTTTTTAAGTAAGATTTCGTAATTCTAACAGAATCTACAAAAATAATGACGTTACCGGATTCTGTTAGAATCCACTTTTTTTTCACAATTTTCTGAAATAAATTATGGAAACTGTTAGAATTTAATTTCCAACAGTTCCGTATATGACAGCAAAAAAAAAAGTAATAATACTGGATTCTTACAGAATCAACAAAAACGATGGCTTTACCGAATTCTGTTAGAATCCACATTTTTTTTTTTCTTAATTAAAATTCGGAAACTGTTTAAAAATTAATTCTAACAGATATTGTTAACTGATATCTAACAGATATGTAATTCTGACAGTATTTTGTAGCCCAAAGCCGGATTCTAACAGATTCCCTAGACTCATTACAAAATAAATAATTAATTAATAAAAGATTACGTGCAATACAATACAAAGCCTTTGAAATGTAAATTCGTTAATTATTTAGAATTATATTCCTTTTTTTCGTCAATATTAATAACATAATAATCATTTTACTATTTGCCTGATTTTTTTTCGCCGGTCATTTGGTAAAATGGAAAAAAAGTGTCGGGCGTTTTATAAAATGACGGTCGTTTTATTAAACGCCTAGGCATTTAGTAGAATGCTTGCATTTTAAAATCATTTTACTATTCGCCCAGGCTTTTACTATATGCCTAGGCATTTTACAAAACGCCTGATTATACTAAAAGCCTACGAGATTTATATGTAAAAGGGGAGTAAAAAAAATTATCTGGTAGGTATATATTAAAGAACGGTAAGTTAGGCGAATGGTAGTTGGCGCTTAAGAAGTCGTTAAATATTATATTTAAAAAAAAAGAAGGAAAAATGAATAAAAACGGGCAAAAGATATACTCGGGCTCTTTTAAGGCCGTAAGATAACGTCAATTAATTTTTCATCACTCAGTGCAAAAAACTTATTTTTCCGCACTAGTGCGTTTTAGAAAAACCTTTATTGCGCTGTGCTTTGTGATGAAAAGTAGCTTACAACACAAGAACTGCAAAAGAATTACCCGTCGAGACCTTTTTAAAGCCCTCGCCTTCGGCTCGGGCCTCAAAATTGGCCTCGACGGACAATTTTTTCTTTTGCAGCTCTTGTGTTGTAATATACTATTTCTTATCAATAAAAATCTATTTTTAGAAGTCAACATTTTCTCTAACTTTCAAAAGTGTGAAATACTGATCCCGTCAAATATATTAAAGACCGCAATGTACCGACCAAAATTAAAATATCAATTAAAAACTGGCCATTTTGGGATATTTTTACTTCCCATCTGATTATCATAACTGACCAGAACATTAATTATCTACTGACCGTTCGATTTTTGAAATTTACTGACCAAATAAATTTTATTTATACTGACCAAAAAGATCCCAGCCATAATGAACGTACAATATTGAAATAAAATTATTGTATTATTAGTTAGTTAATAATGGGGGGAAAAAGTTTATATATTAAAATTACAAATTGTAAATCCACTGACAGATTAGCAAACCATTTAACTGTAAAATTAACTGTGACACTCGAGTCGTGCTAACAAGTACTAGCAAGTAAGTAGTACTAACTAAGTAGTACTAACAAGTATGCTAGCTAGTTTCGTCATGTTAACTGCGTATTAATTACTTAAATCAAAATGAAATTAATCGAAGAAACCAAAAAACCCACTCCTTATTTTCCCAGGCTGAAAGGACATGATCCCTTGTGTCGCCAAACGAAAAAGGAAAGTGACAAATCGTATGAACAGAAGGAAATTTATTGGGAGGACGAGGAAGAATGATCTAAAGAAACCGAAAAAGGGCGATATGCCTAAGCTTTAAAGTGCTGAAATGACTTTCGACAATAGATGATCGTAATACACATAATAGGGATTGCAACCCCAAAATTTTCCATTTTTGGGGTTGCTTAACTCCGAAACCGATTAATTTAAAAGATGTGAAAATTTTGATTTTTCATATTTCCGTTGCCTACAACAACCCCCCCCCCCCCTCCCCCCCGAATATTATTGCAAACGGGGAGATGACGGCCCAAACATTCGAGGAATCGACATGGACTGACCCTTTGGTATACGAATGATGATGAAAATCTTACCAATCTCGTTAACCGTTTCCCGATACCTACATCATTTTCTATGCATAAAGGCATGTTGTTTTCCGGTCCAGATTTGATATCAGGTGGTATTTTGGATGTAGGAATAAGTAGGGCGTTTTTGCGTGCAATTTTACAATTAAATTTTTTCACTTATTCATTTATCTAATAAATTCGAAAAAAGAAAACCAAAATAATTGAATTTAAAAAAGGGATCATCATATTCACAGCGAACCATAAATACCAGTTATAAAAAACCGTACAGTACTATGCATACTTTTTTTTCGGTTTAAATAAGAAAAAAAAAAAAAGAAAGAAAAAAAGCGTTGAAGTACCGTATAAGAAGATCAATTTCTTGATTTGAAATCACCATGCGATGTCCGCATCAACAAATGTTGTCATCACGAACCTTTTTTTTTTCTTTCTTTTCTTTAACATCTTGAAGAAGACGGATTTGTGTATTTAAAATTAATTCTCCATTCTTTTTTTTTAATTAACTTCGTAATTAAGCCTTTTTTTTAAATGCTTACAATTTTCATGGAGTCACATGATCACAATACGCCATCCTTTCAATTTTGAATCGAATCCCATTATTAGAAAGGCAAAATCTGGTGGTAGTTTACTATTGGAAATGATCAGTACATTACGTCTTTTTTAAGGTATTTCAGGGGCCGATAATTCCGAAACAGATCATTGTAAAATTTTGAAATTTTTTTATGTTGTTGTTCGGCATCGTATCAGTAAGTAATCGGAAGGAAAAATTTCTGCGTCATTTCTGGGGCAAGTTATAAAAATGAGAAAAGTCCGATTTTCTAGTAAACTCCCTTTCGAGTAAAACATGGGTCGAGCGCATTCCATTTGTGCATATCGCTTTTGTGCATAAACTTGGCTGCGCATGCCAATATCGCTGCAAAAGTTAAACGTTCAAATTAAATATTGAACCGGAAAGACTTACTACGGTTTTTAAAGGTTTTTAGGGTGGATCAAAAAAAAGAAAAATTTAGAAACGTCAAGCTGTTACTACCAAAATCGGTTCATTTTGACTTAAAAACAATAAAAAAAAAATTTCCAGATTTTTCCGCAGCATAAAGTTATTTTTTAAACATCTTTTCAATGCTTACAGTATTGTTGAAAGACTTTATACACACGTATTCAAGGCCGTAAAACACGAATAAGACCACCTCGTTTTTTTAAAAATTTACCCAGAATCGGCCATAAGCCATTTTTGGTCTGAAATTGAAAATCACTCCCCTGTCGCGGTCGGTGAAGTTAGCGGTGCAATTCAAAGCTCAAATTCAACGACTGTTAGTAAGATTTCGAGATTTTTTGAGCTTTTATGGCCTCATGGCGAAAACAGCGGTGTCAGTTTCTCAGTTTGAGCCTCGTGTTGTATTAGCGGTACAATATTCCTTTTTATTTTCACGGGTTTTAAAACTCTAATTCTAATGAACCATAACATGTGCCTCCTAATCGGATGTAAAGAAATAAAGGGTGAGAACCTGGCAGTGCACGAATATTAAGCTAAATTCAAGTTCAAACTGAATTTGGTTTTTCTGTTAGCACCAATTTCGAGCAATAAAAAGATAGAATGCTTTCTTCTAGTGCATTAAAAATTAATTATGTAAATCTAACAGTAAATTTTTTTTTTGCAGTAAAATATTTTGGTCAAAGTTTTAATACTTTTGTCAAAGCTCAAATTGGGAGGTATCTGATGGGTCAATTTTTATGGAATAGAATACCACTGTTTTCCTATTTAAGTCTTAACACGTAAAAGATGTGAGTTTCTCGGTGCATTTTTTTTTCTTTGTTTGGATACTAACTGGATAAAATTAAATGTGTACATGCATATGAAAACCTCCCACTTATACAATCCGCATAATTTGTTTTGTTTTTTAACCTTTTGTAAAGAAATAAGTTTTCGAATCAAAACAAACTATCCGGATTGTACAAGTGGGAGGTTTTCATATGCACGTACACAAATATGTGCAACCTCAAATTCTGGAATTCAAGCGGAAAACATTGGTCTATGTTTGAATGTAACAATCAATGTTGATTATGGTTTTTCTTTTTTGATTCTAAGCCTAAATTTTGGATTCCTGTTTTTCCGAAAGCTCAAAAAAATCTCGAAATCTTGGTAACTTGAGCTATGAATTGCACCGCTAACTTCAATTAAATTAAATTTATTGAATGACATCAATTTAACAGTTTAACAGTTATTTACCAAAAAGACCAAAACAAAATAAAATACAATAAAACAAATAACAAAATAAAAAAGTTCATCACTCGGAATATCGCTACAACGGGGAGGCAATGATGAGTAAAATATGTCCTTTATACGTTTCAGGCTCATATCAAAGTTAAGCTCCGGATTATAGGACTGTAGTCTGTTCCATGCTAACATGATGGAATATATGGGAGAATTCCGGTGATGGACAGTTCGGGTGATCGGAAAAAAAAAAGTGGTTTTGAGAGGAGTACGGTCAGTCCGAAATAAACAAGTCCTTCACCGATCCCGACAGGGAAAGTCAAAAGTAATTTTCAACTTCAGGCCAAAAATGGCTTATGACCGATTCTGGGTAAATTTAAAAAAAAAATGAGGTGGTCATATTCGTGTTTTACGACCTTGAATACCTGTGTCTAAAGTCTTTCAACAAAACTGTAAGCATTGAACAGATGTTGAAAAAATAACTTTGTGCTGTAAAAAATTTGGAGAATTTTTTTTATTGTTTTCAAGTCAAAATGAACCGATTTTGGTGTGACACCTTGAAATGTCAAATATTTTTGAACTACTGTTTTATTCCGAAAAAGAGTCTTTAATATTTGGAAAAATCCAAGCAAGAGCCATCATTATAAAGTTGTTTTAAACGTAAAAATTCTCCCCAAAGAATTTTTAAAAACTATCTAGCTTAAAATTTTCCAAACGCATCTAAAGTTTATAGTGATTTGAGCAAAATCCGATGAAAAAATAAAGGATTCTAAAGGGGTGGCAACTGCAGAGGTGGTTAGCGGATAGTAGGTAGCAGTACTCATAATATTACGCAAGTTGTTTATTTCATTCCAAGAGACTCTTGTTAAGAGTCCAAGTGACCATTAACAAATTTTTTATTGTCACTCAAGCGGACTACCATTGGTATCGTACTTGTTGAAATAATGATTCATTATTATTATTATTATTTATTTATTTATTTATTATTATTATTATTTTTTTTTTTTTTGTCCATTCATTTCTCTTTTTTAAATTAAAATTTTAATATGTCGGAATATGCGATTAAAACAGGATTTAATTGTTGTATTGATATTCCTGGATAAAGTTTGAAAAATGTTAACTGCGTTTTTTTGAGTTTGTAAAATTTCCAAATGGATCCCTCAAGGAAAATCGCAGTTTGTTTATACTTTGTTCAACCTCCCTTTTTAAAGTTTTGTAAAAATTTGGGAAAATCCAAATCAGTTTTCAAAAAATATCTGAAATAATATACAATTTGTATTGGCTGAATGCTTTAGTTTTGCTCTAAAAGAGCGTATCGCTCAAAAATAATAAATAGTGCCTTCCTTTTTTCTCTTTCTTTTTTCATTCCGAATGCTTAGCCTCGGTGTCGAGTGAAAATAGTCACTAAATCTTGACATCAGGGACTTTTTAACGTCTATTTCACGATCAAAATTAAACTTGGAAGATAAGATACCGGTACTTTTTATAATCTCGTATAAATTTTGAATTTAAAAGTTATGAAAAAAAAAAAAATTAATTTAAGTTTTCTCTTTTTCATTTTATTTTTATGGTAACATCGGATCTAACCGAAAAATTGAAAAATACCGAAAATTAAAAAAGTAACATGAAAGTTAACGTGTAAATTTTGTTTTACTTTAGATAGAAACGTGGTGAGGCTATTTTTTCTTTTGCTTGGCTATTTCGACTGGACAATTTTTTCCCGTCTATCATAAGTCAATGGAACTTAAAAATATTCATTGAGTAAGTTTTTACATGATTCAATTTTAAAATTGAAAAAAAAAAAAAAAAAAATTCCACAAGATAAACAAAAGAATAGTACCAATTGTTTTCGCCTAAATTTGGGTGGTACGAATTTATTTTAATTTTAATTTTAATTAATTTCTTTTTTTAAAAGATTAATTTTCGGACCAGTATAACACCTGGAACTACCTTCCTTTCACAGAGAAAAAATATGGGATATACTCGATAAAAACATTTTTCTAGATTATTTCTCGCAGTGGATATTTTTTCCGTGGGATCGTTATTGCTGCTGCGGTTTATTATTCTTTTTTATCGTTTTCTTTTTCTCGGAAAAGAAAACGATAATAAAAACCATACGGATACATTTTGTCGGGTGTTTCTTCCTGCAGTTCCTTTTCATTTAATTTAATTTAATTTAATTTCACATAACGGCCTCGAAGAAAGATATTTTTATACGTGGTCGCAGTTTGCTTCACCATTTTTTTTCCTTTTCTTTTCTTTTTTTTTTTTATTATTACAATTTGATTAGGTTTGGAAAAAAAAAAACACGTGATTCGAGCAAGTCGAGTGTCTGGTCGGTTCGAGAACCTGACAAAAAAACAACTCGAAACGGATTCGATCAATAGGAACGTGATGATTGACTTCATTGCAAGATAATAATAACAACAATGATAAACCATTTTTAATTTAAATCCTTTTTATTAAACAATTAAAATAAATCACAATTCATTTTTGAAACGCGATGGGAAAAAAATAACGACCATGATGGTGATGAAAATAACAATAATAAGATGAGATGAAATCTTACGCACAATGATTTTTTTTTTTTTTTTTTTTTTTCTAAATTAACTTTTTGAAAAAGAAGGGAAAATTTTGAAAAAGTTTTCCCTCTAAATATGTGTGCGTCTTTGTACGTACTCAATTCCTTTGGTGAAATATCATCAGAAAATTTTTTATGGAGATAAACTCGACACATTTTTGGATTATGAAGTAAGGAAAACCGCAATAAATCGTGGCCTATTCGGATTCGCTCTAAGACTCGAGAATTTTTTTATTTTATTTTTATTTTTATTTTCATTTTTTTTTATGGTAACATCGGATCTAACCGAAAAATTGAAAAATACCGAAAATTAAAAAAGTAACATGAAAGTTAACGTGTAAATTTTGTTTTACTTTAGATAGAAACGTGGTGAGGCTATTTTTTCTTTTGCTTGGCTATTTCGACTGGACAATTTTTTCCCGTCTATCATAAGTCAATGGAACTTAAAAATATTCATTGAGTAAGTTTTTACATGATTCAATTTTAAAATTGAAAAAAAAAAAAAAAAAAAATTCCACAAGATAAACAAAAGAATAGTACCAATTGTTTTCGCCTAAATTTGGGTGGTACGAATTTATTTTAATTTTAATTTTAATTAATTTCTTTTTTTAAAAGATTAATTTTCGGACCAGTATAACACCTGGAACTACCTTCCTTTCACAGAGAAAAAATATGGGATATACTCGATAAAAACATTTTTCTAGATTATTTCTCGCAGTGGATATTTTTTCCGTGGGATCGTTATTGCTGCTGCGGTTTATTATTCTTTTTTATCGTTTTCTTTTTCTCGGAAAAGAAAACGATAATAAAAACCATACGGATACATTTTGTCGGGTGTTTCTTCCTGCAGTTCCTTTTCATTTAATTTAATTTAATTTAATTTAATTTCACATAACGGCCTCGAAGAAAGATATTTTTATACGTGGTCGCAGTTTGCTTCACCATTTTTTTTCCTTTTCTTTTTTTTTTTTTTTTTTTTTTTTTTTTTTTATTATTACAATTTGATTAGGTTTGGAAAAAAAAAAACACGTGATTCGAGCAAGTCGAGTGTCTGGTCGGTTCGAGAACCTGACAAAAAAACAACTCGAAACGGATTCGATCAATAGGAACGTGATGATTGACTTCATTGCAAGATAATAATAACAACAATGATAAACCATTTTTAATTTAAATCCTTTTTATTAAACAATTAAAATAAATCACAATTCATTTTTGAAACGCGATGGGAAAAAAATAACGACCATGATGGTGATGAAAATAACAATAATAAGATGAGATGAAATCTTACGCACAATGATTTTTTTTTTTTTTTTTTTTTTTCTTTCTAAATTAACTTTTTGAAAAAGAAGGGAAAATTTTGAAAAAGTTTTCCCTCTAAATATGTGTACGTCTTTGTACGTACTCAATTCCTTGGTGAAATATCATCAGAAAATTTTTTATGGAGATAAACTCGACACATTTTTGGATTATGAAGTAAGGAAAACCGCAATAAATCGTGCCCTATTCGGATTCGCTCTAAGACTCGAGAATTTTTTTATTTTATTTTATTTTTATTTTCATTTTTTTTCTTCTCTTAACTTACGAACAGATCGAAAAAAGAAATGGCACCTTCGAGTCGACCTGGATAGAGAATTTTTTTTACATTAAAATGCATATGTTTGGGGTTACTTTTAAGAAAGGCAAATCATCTACTAGGTGCGTCTTTGGAATTTACGAATTTACGTGTTCACTTCCGTTTTGAGCTTAATTAAGCGTTTTCCGGGACTTAGTTTCAAATAACCAGAAACATTTTACCGGGGCAAATTATAGCAAACTTTGTAGAATCTGTCACTTTCAATTGCGAATATTTGAAACTTAATTTTAAGTTTTAACGATCCTTTTGCCGTGTGTTTTGCATACAGAGGGATTCGACCATAAAAGGGCTCGTGGATCGAGAGGAATAAGAAAATGGGAGATATCCTTTCTTGTTTGGTCATTTAATTATTCATCACAGATAAAAAGTTTCTTAAATTTTTCCGAAGCATTATTGTCATATTTCTCTGTACATGAATAATCCTTACTTTCCAGATTTGGCGTTATAGTCGATGACTTTTGTCACTTTTGAATATTGCAATAATATGAGTACGTCCACGTTAAAACCGACCGATTGGCATTTGTCGCAAAGTTTGTTTTGGTTTGTTTACCTTCTTAAAAAAGCCTTCTAAAAAAACCAAAACAAACTAGGCGACATTCGCCAATCGGTCGGTTTTCATATGGACGTACACATATTCTCACATATTTAAAGATAAAGAATGTTTCTTCAACGTCGACATTTACGAAAAACGTAATCTTTTGTTTTTATTTTTAAAAAGCAAAATCGGTAGGTAGTCCAAAGGTCTGATACCGGGTTTGCAATCAGATAAACTTTTTACTTCTTCAAGAGCTTTCTTGTGCCGGTATAAAATCGAGTGGGGGTATTACGATGCTATATCATTATTCATATCGTTTTCTCCCCGTCTCTCTCTTTTTAATACTAATTTTACGATTCTGGAAAGTTTGTTTGCTTATAAAAAAAAAAAATCGATCGATTACGGGATGAGGCAGGCGAATAAGAGAGTTAATTCGAACAGCGTTCGGTTTCCGTCGTGGTTCACCGAAGGAAAAAATTACGGTCGGAACTGGCAACACATTTTAATATTTTTACGCGGAGTATATGATTTAATGAACTCGTATTACTTTATCATGGAAACTAGATGGATTCAATTTTGTGGGCTTTCGACTGTTTAACCGAAACATTTTTTCAACTGAATTAGATTTCCGCCATTTTGATCCAAGGAAAAATTCCTTGCTCGTAAATGGAAACATTATGTCATCCGAAACAAAAGAGGGCGGGACTTTCGCCGAGTTTCCGTAATGTGAGAAATTCACACCAGATGTCAGATCGGTTATCTTTTGCTTTTTGTTTGATATAAAATCAACGAAATTTATTTTAGAAATGCACACTGGCTTAATCTTGAACAAAATTAAGCATATAAAAGGTATTTTTCCTCGGCTTAAGATAAGGATAGACCATTTGATTCGGACTTAATATATGTCATGATTGCGGTAATTGTACTACATGTCCGACTTATTAGAACAGAACTTCGTGCTTCATTTTTTTGTACCGTTTTTTTCTCTTTGATATCGGTGCAGAATCAATAAGCGTGAAAAATGAGCATCCAAGAAATATATAAAAAAAACATTAAAGCATTATATCTCTATGAGTATATCGTCTCCTCCGGCGTTTACATTTTTTTCTAACTCGGTGATTCTCTGTATATGATTTTTAAGCAAAATTATCGTTCCATGTTGCTCTTTTTTTTATTTTTATTTTTTTATAACCACGAAAATCTGGATTCAGCTTATCTGTTCATAATTTTTATTAGAAAAACGCATGGAGTCCAAACGGCTATATTTTTTCTTACGTAGCGGTTAAAAGTTTTTGAAAAGTTCTGCTTTTTTGTTTCAATATAATGATTAAAATTTATTAATTCTTTTGAATCGAAATTCAGTATATTTAAATACAAAAAAAAAAAAAAAGTAATTACATAATCTAAAACCAATTTCAAAGACTAGACTTTTTTTTTAATATAAAAAAATCGTTATTTAAATTTTTATCTCTAAATATCAAAATTGATACGGAAAATGTAAACTTGAAAAATTACACACAACAAAACCCTGAATAATTATTTTTAGCCAAATCATTTTATTTAATCTGACTGATCTTACTACCAGAGTCTTTAAAAATTGGTAAGCTACTAATTTTTTTCTGGGTTCCTTGTCTAGGGTCTCAACCAGACCCCCTAAAAACAAAAAAGTAATTATTAGAGTAAAATTACGGTTCGCTCGAGAAAAAAAGGGGGAGGGGGGAAAAAGAACCCGCCAGGGAGTAAAAACTACTTTTTTAAAAAATATTTTTACTCTGCTTAGAAATGCAAAAAGTAGTTTTTACTCTTAAAAAAAAAAAAAAAAAGCAAGGAGTTTCATATTTGTTTTTTCGGTGTAGGTTTTCCTTTTTGATTTTGTGTGTGTGTAATTTTTTTTTTTTCTTTTTTACAATTAGGTATTTCACAGCCTTATTATTTAAAACAAATTATTAAAAAAAAAAAAAATGTTTGAGGGCTGTTTAGTAACATGGTCGCAGCTCCTCTTAACAAAAGAAAAAAAAAATAATCCTTGCAACGCCCTAAATCGGGAATCGAACCCTGGGAAAAATTGACATTTTCCGTACCTTTTGACAAATGCTACGTGGACGAGATGACCAAGATGATTTTTATGAGAGGTAAAAATATTATCTATTGAGCTTTCTCTCAATTCATAAGCGTATGTTACACGTGCTTTTTGCACTTGATATGACTATAAATATAACTTTTTTTTACCCCGGACAAAAAAAATTTTGATCTTCGGCCCGTATGTTTTGTTTACTTTTGCAGTTCTTTTTTGTTTTATCACAAGAGAAAATAAATATTTAACAAGTCTAAAGTTAAAAAAAAAAAGAGAGCAATGATAAATAACATGTATCTACAAAAATGACAAATGTTTTTTTTCGTTTTGTTTTGTTTAGAAAAATGAAATTTTAAACTAATATTTTTCGTACACTTTACAAAATAAGGGAAAAATGGGTTATTTACACTCACATGGAATATATGAAGGTTCAGTCTCGTCGTTATGTTTGTGCTAGATGTGGATGGCAACCGACCTCGCCGAATTAACGGTGGGTATATTGCTGTGGTGGTTGTTGTGCCTGTGGATGTGGTGCATCATGTGATGATGATTGAGATTTGAATTCCTTAAATTGGATCTAGTCCTTTGATTGTTAGGGACGTCGGGAAGCGCAAACCGTAGCTTTTCCCAAAATAACTTATCACCCCATTGCAAGTAAGTGTTGGTTTTCAAATACAATCTAATATCGGGATCTAAATCTTTGTGAGGCACTTCACCTAACAACACGACTATCAGCCTTTTTCTCCTGTCCCGTAGCACTTGGTGATGAGCCGATTTAAATTCGAATCGACACCATTCGGATTTGATAAAATTCTCCGATAGGACCATAATAGTTCTTCTGGAACTTTCCACCGCTTGGACTATAGTATCCGCGATAAACGCGTTTACAGGGAAATCCCTGTAATGTAAACACAATTTATAACTAGGATCACCGTGTTCTAGCATGGGGGCGAGCTCTTCCGCGACCCAAGCTTCGTCTTTGGAACTATAACTCACGAACGCGTCGAACAATTTATCTCTGTCGTCCCTGTCCAACTCTGTGCTTTTGTAGAAGAGTCTCACACCGAACCGACTGTAAAACCACACTCTCATTTCTTGTCTATATAAAAATACAATTAAAATCACTACTATGACGGTGAAAAAAGCGGCCATGGTCGCGACCAAGAGCGGCAAATAATCCTGAATTTCTTGCCGCTGAACTATGGTTTTTTGCTTTTGACGATCGGTCGTGTTTATGGTGTTTTCGATGAGGGGTTCCGCTTCGCAGGAAGTGGAATTGTCCCCCGCGACGTAATGAAAACTTAATTCCAAAATATCAGTGTTATTCCCGGGTTTCACGCACCGAACCGCTTGGAGATCTATCACCGAATTGCGAGCGATTTCGATCCAATCCCGAAATCTGTTGATAAATTCGCACTCGCAGGACCACCTGTTTCCCGATAAACTCACCGATCCCAACGAAAGGGACAAATGCCACACGGCAAAATATTTTATTTTGTTATTGTCCAGTCTTAAAATTTTAAGTTGCCTCAGAGACAAAAAAGTGTCGTTGTTCACTGTGGAAATTTTATTATTTTGCAAATACAACTCGCGAAGGTTTTCCAACCCTTGGAATTCTTGCCCGTTTAATTCCCGTAATTTGTTACTGTCTAATCGTAATAGTTCTAATTCTTTTAAACCGTTAAACGTTCTGTTATGGATTATTTCGATGTTGGAAGAATTTAGGTAGAGGATTTTAAGCCTCTTGCGACCGATAAAAGCGTGACTACCGATGGTTTGGAGATCGTTTCCGTCGAGGTAAAGCTGGGTCGCGTCCATCGGTATCCTTTCGGGAAGGGAGTTAACGTATCCGGTGGAGGTGCAATCGACCACGTTTTCCGACCACGATTGATCGTGGTAACAGGTGCAGTTGGTCGGGCAAGTCATTTCGCAATCGCAGGCGTCGAAATCGCAGCAGTGACACAGAGCGAAACAGTGAAATTCGTATTGGCACAAAAACCGACTGGATTCCACCTCGACCAAAGGAACGTAAGACCTTCCTCTGTTGTAAAGGAGTTTGCAGTAGATGCTTTCCAGGTCCATTAACTTGGGTTGATTCCTCGCCCGATTTTCCGAGTTGGATTTCTGAAGCCATTCCATCGTGCAATCGCATTCGTAGGGATTCCCTCCTATGTAAAACTCCGGAAGAGGTTTGTCTTTGGGCACGGCGGATATCCTCAGAGAATTCGGGTTTAAACTTGTGATTTTATTCCCGTACAGATCGACTCTCGTGAGGTTAGGCTTTTTGAAAAAGGTGTACGATTGAACTTTGGAAATTAAATTATCGTTTAAAAATAATAGCTCGACGCTGTCCGGTATCGCGCTTCCGGTTATTTCCGTTAATTTGTTTGCGCTTGCATCGAAGGTGCTCAGATGCAAATTGCTCTCGATTTCGAAATAATTTCCGAGTTCGGTGATCCTGTTGGCGTGGATGTCCAGCCACTGAAGGCCGGTCGGGATCATGGCGTAATCGAACCATTCCAACCGATTGTCGGAAATGTTGAGCCAAATCAAATTGGGTAATTTGGCGAATAATCCCCCTATGTCGGATAAATAATTTCCGTCCAGTCTGATCGCTTGCAAATTTAAATTGTTGTCGAAAGCCCCCGGTTCCACTTTCTGAATTTTGTTTCTGGATAAATTTAATATTTTTAAAGATGACATTTTATCGAATACTCCTTTGGTGATGTTCCCTATATTGTTTTCGGTGAGGCGTAAACCGTAAATGTGTTGCATTTGACCGAAACTGGAATTGGCGATGTTGGTTATGTGATTTTCTCCCAAATCCAGAGTTTTCAGCATCGGGACGTCGGAAAGAACCTCGGGGACTTCCAACAATTTGTTCCCGTTTAAATGGAGATCTTGAAGACTCGAACAATTTTTTAGTGCCTCCGAATGGATTCTCTCGATGTCGTTGTTGTCCAAGGAAAGCAAGCTCAAGACGTAAAGACCGTTGAAGGTGTATCCCTCAATGGCGGACAACCGGTTATTGGAAAGGATTAGAGTGTGGAGGTTGTACAAGGAGGAGAAAGTGTTTTCCGGAACGGTTTCGATCATGTTGCTTTCAAGTCTCAGGATTTGCAATCGGTAAAGGTCTCGGAAAAGTGAAGGTTCCAATTTTGAAATTCGGTTGAAGGAAACGTCCAGGACGACCAGGTGGAGCATACCGGAAAAGGTGGCGGAATTGACCCATTCGGACGTGAGCTCGTTTCTGGAAAGATCTAAAACCAAGAGCTGGGAAAGTTCGTTGAACAAACCGGGCGCCAGGACGTTAATGGAATTGTTTTGCAAATAGAGCTCTTTCAAGTCTTTTTTGTCGTTGAAAAGTTCCGGAGGTAGGTTAACTAATTTATTGTTGTCCAAACGGAGGACCGTTAGGGAAACCAAACCCTCGAGTGCTCTGTCCGCGAGAGAAGTCATCCCGTTTTTGTTTAAGTTCAAAACCTTAAGTCTTGTGAGTCCGGACAAAGTTTCCGGTGGTAGGTTGTCGATGCTGTTGTTGGATAAATCTAAAATTTTGAGATTTTTCCGCATCTCTCCGTTCCCGGGGAAGCGCCGAAACGTAAGGAAGGCAGGTCCCTTATTTTGTTTTGAGTTAGGTTTAAAGATTCGAGATTGCGAAGAGGACAAAAAACCCCCTCCGGTATCGACCATATATTATTTATACCTAAATCCAGTCTTTTCAGCATGTCCAAATCTTCGGCGAAAGCGTCGGATTGAAGAGTTAAGGTCATGGCGGACCAATCCGTGTTATGAGTTCTCAAAGTTAAGTTTCTTAATTCCCTGAGACCTTTAAAAGCTCCTTTGGTGAGATTCCCTATTTTACAGTACTCTATAGAAAGATCTTTGAGTTCGACCAGTGGTAGAAAACTTCCGGCGTTTAAGGAACTTTGAAAAAATAACGTGTTGTTGCACTCCAACCGAAGCCGGACCGTGTGTTGCGGCTGGATCACGCTGAAATTTGTATTTTCCACTTCGCTGTTTATCGTCCCCAAACGGCAAACCAAAGCTACGTCTTCGTCTCCTTTGTTGGTCGTTTCCGGTCCGTGGCCCCCGTCGGCATTTATCACGAGCCACTTACATTCGTCCGGAGCTTGATATCGAAGGGCTTTGCTTAACGATGCCGACAAAACGCTGAACGTCGCTCCGAAAAGGATGGTGAACGTTAACGCTTGCATCTTAAGACAAAGAAAAACGATTCCGACTTTCTTTTAATAATTTCCGACTCTTCATCCTAAGACGTGTACTCGTGCTTTTTTTTTTTTTTACATTTTTTTAACATTCTAATTTTTTCGTTTTATATATTTAACACTACGGAATTTTTCGGCTCATCATTTTTTTCTCTTGCTCGTCATTATTTTCGTAAAAAAATTTAAAGAAAATCAGAAAAAAAAAACTAACTTATTCCAATATTGAATCACTTTCTACCATTAATTAATTAATTAATCAATCATTTTATTAACTTCATTCATCCATGTTAAACACATTCACTTTTTCACAATAATCCGTAAAGCGGTATCCGTAATCCTTATGCGTTTCATCCGTAAGTATATCCATGTCAGGTTTCAAGATGAAGGAGAGAGAAAAAAAAAAAAAAAAAAAAAGTGGAATTGAACTATTTCATTAGGTAAACATTCAACAAGGGTTCACAAGCCGTCCGTACTTGATGACGATCTCGTTCCGACTGGTGAAACCACATATACTAAACGTAATGGCCGTGGCCTTGTGGTGCAACCAGCCGGCTCGTCAACCAGATCCCCTCTTACGATATACCTTGATATTTTTTAAAAGACGGCTCCGAAAATAGGAATTCCCACTAGGGCTCCGGTTTTTATCCCTCTTCCACTGTAAAAAGCACGCTTTTTCGTTTGGTTTCCTTTCGGCACTGGGTTCTTCTAACTCAGCGTACCTGAAATTTTTAGTTGAATATCAGCTCGATAGAGAGTGCAAATATCAGTGAGCGGTAGAGACAAAAAAAAAAAAAAAAAAGTCGGAAGCCCCCGAGATGAATTTTTATATTTTTTCCTCTGAAGCTGTCATGTTTCACACCTTGCCAAGCGAAAATCATGACAAGATTTTGAAATTTTTTCAGCTGTTTATAATCGAGGACCCTAACCCTAGTTTTGATTGATTTTTGCCATTTTGTCGATTCATTTATATTAATCGTTTTCCGATTTTCGTCTATTTTTATCGGTATATTGAAAAATTTCGTAATAGTAGTTAACGAGTTGACAGTTACGGGATGCAACCATTAAAACTAAGTTATGCAGATGATTTTATAAATTTAATAGTCATTCATTTTCTTGTGGAAAAAAAGAAGAATTCGAAGACCTCGATGGGGGCTTAAAAATCGAAGATAGATAAAAACAACAAAGGATTCGAATTAAAATAATAAAAGAAGAAGTCCTTGTGGGACTGGAGTCATTTAATTAGAAAATTAAATTGGCAGTCATTTAAAATGTCGAGAGACAACTTGAAGTGACGTCTAACTACTTGACGGAATTCAAATTTTCAAGTAGAAAATAAACTTTTATACCTGAAATAACGAACAAATACTGTATTCCATTTTTTTTTTTTTTTTTTTTTTCAAATGGAATCCAATATTTGTTTCATCAAAATAATGATTAATAATAATTCTAATCATAACTTTTTTATGGTTATGCTAAAAAAGTGTTTAATTATTTTTCCGCAGAAGGTGGTCGATCTGGCTTTTGAGTTCCATATATAGATTTTGGATCAAGAGACAATTTTCTCCGAACAAATTCGACGAGATCCCAAGTCGGGGTGAACCGGAATGAATTGACGCAGTCGATGCATTATGGAACTGGCCCCCTTGCTATTTTCTCGTCCCAACAGTTTTGTACACAGTAAATTCTCTTTTTTATCAAGCTGAGTCGTAACAAGTTTGCGCAGCTTGACATCGCTCCTTCGGTGTCGGTTCCATTGTTTCACCTTCTTTCTCCTCATTATTCTTTTTATCGAAAATTAATGAATAATTTCCGACTTTTGCTAACAACAGACTTAATGAAGACGCTTTGCTCGAGTACCTTCTCCTGAAAATGTTTGATTTAAAATTTGATTTCATTAGTTTCGTCACCGCCACCAGGTCGGAAAATATTAGGGCTATTCTCTTTCCGAAACTTGTTTCATTACGCAGGGCTTCACGTCAAAAGAGATTATTTCTGCTTTCGGTGTAATTCACGCACGCATCTTTTTAATAAAAATGGCGTCATCTTGATGTGTCAGATTCCAATTGATTTTATAACAAGCTGTTTCTCAGTCGAATGTTCCAACGATTCAATTTTCATTCCTCTTGTTTCAGGTAAGCAATCACTTTGGGAATTTCAAGTAAGGTAAGAAAAGAGGAAATACACTGCAAGCCTCAGAATTTGGGACTCGAAATTTAAAGTAAAAAAAATGCCATATAAATGCAATTTAAATGCCAAGCTTTGATAATTTATTTATTCGGATTCTTATTAAACGTTATAAAAAACAGAAAGAAAGAAAGAAGAAGAAGAAAAAAAAAAGAAACATCCTAAACTAACGGAATCATAAAAGTTACAAGAAATTGATGCGGGGGTCCTACTGCGTTGTGAGCTGTATATTTGGAATTTGTCAAGAGATTTGACAATGCTGCGGGGGTCGCGCCCGTATGTCACATTCATCATGGCCTCCTTTTTGTTATCGGACACCTTATTCGTTGCCTTCCTACGGCGTATGCCTATGGACGCACCTTCTTTTTTCGGTTCCTTATGGAAAAAAAAAAAAAAAAAAAAAAAAAATTATTCCCTTTTTCCTTAAACCTCTTATTTCTTGTTTCTGGGATTCCTCGGGGTTCGATTTCGATCGATTAATTCGTTGATCTTATCTAGAATTTTCGTAAAAGGGTGATTCACGGGGTTCATGGGGTTCGGGAGTACTTAAATTCACCGTCACTGTGGAAACGAAATTGTTTTGATCCTCAAAACTAGATAGTGAGTATCAGGGAAAAATTTAATATAGATTTAGCAAGTTCTAATCCCAATGTTTTAAAAGTAAAACTCATCTTCTACTGTTTCGAATAAATTCAGTTTTTGTAATGAAAACGTGTTTTTTTCCTGTTCCATGTCTTGAGTGTAGTACACACTGATTTAAACGAATTTAATGCGGCCACATACCGCTTATACGAGCCGAGATGCATGTGCACATAGTTATCTTTAAAAATAACGCAATTACAACCGATTTACAACGAATCTAGTCTTTTATTGTTGGAATAGGGTATTTCAGGTACTTTTATTTTTGAAAAATTTTGGAGTAAAAATAAAGTACATGAATTAAAAAAATTATTTGCGTCATAAAAAGTATTAAAAAAAATTATTTTCTGTGAACAATAATTTGTTGAAATTGGGCCTTAAAAATTGTAAATCAAAACGGTCGGAATAAGCGCGGAAGCGTTGTGACGTCATATGTTGATATCGTTCTGCCCGAAAAAAGTTTCCAAGAGTGCGGTGGCTTGGTTTATAAACATTGAAAGCATCGCATTCTATGACAAATTTTTCGGCGGAACGATATCAACATATGACGTCACAACGCTTCCGCGCTTATTCCGACCGTTTTGATTTACAATTTTTAAGGCCCAATTTCAACAAATTATTGTTCACAAAAAATAATTTTTTTTAATACTTTTTATGACGCAAATAATTTTTTTAATTCATGTACTTTATTTTTACTCCAAAATTTTTTAAAATTAAAAATACCTGAAAATACCCTGAAGTTTTGAGTTTTTAAGTCGATAATCGTTGACACCGACCACGTTTTCATTAGAATCGATATTTGCCGTCTTTGTGTAATTAAGCTGTTTTAGAGAAGTTATCTAATAGCGTTTCCACATTAAGCGAATATCCAAAGTAAATTTGTATTCCCGTCACGTCAATCCTTAAGCGATTACAACCTGTCCTCCGTGCACCTATAAGCAAACACGGAACCTCTCTTTATGCTTATCAACCGAGACCCTTTCACGTCAAACCTTTCCATACGGATTTTAGTTATTGATTTTGCCTCTTCGGAAAAAAAAACATAAGACTTGAAAAATAAAAGGAAATTAAAAAAAAAAACAAGAAATACTTTTTAAATCGGTGGCTTTCTCCTCAGACAAATTTTTAGAAAACAAAATGAAAACTTTTTTTTTTTTCTCTGCCATGTAGTCTCCGCGTTTCTCTATATTAAGGAAAATGGGAGTTCGTGAATTTTCGTAGATAAAAAGAAAGGATTTTCCGGATTTGTATGTCGGTTTTTCATTCAAGAAAACGTTCTTTTCGGTTAAGACGCCCGTCTTTTACCGCTTCCCTATATTTTAAAGAAAGTGAACAAAAAGGGCTTTCTTAGGAATTGGATTCTCGCCAAACCTATTTGAATATTTCAACATATATACTGTATATATATATATATATATATATATATATATATCGGGAAAACAACAATGCACTACCTGTCAACAAGAATGAACGATCGGTTATTTTCGTGATACTTTTTGCAATCAAGGAAATATTTTGAAACTTTCTACCATAATTTTTATAAATTTGGGTCTTATCATTTTTAACTTTTAAAATTTTCTTCTTTCTATTTTTCACTGCGGAGTCTTGTTTTTTATCCAGACTCCCCCCTTCCGCTCTTTTTTTCTATTTTATCTGGATGGCAAGCTTCGGGTTCGAAACGATAGAAGAAAAGCTGAAGCTAAAGGAAATAATCGCCCGAAGGAGTGAAAGGGGAATAGATAGGGATATCGTCGGGACGAGCCTCCCCTTGGACGCAATATCGGAAACTAGATAAAGTTCACGACACTTTTGCCATTAGAAAATAAAGGAAAGGATGACCGCTCTCTTTTTTCAACTTCTTTCGGTTTCGTATACTCTGCGGTTACCATTTTATCGAAAATGATTTTCCTTTTCGAATCCAACCCGTTTTGTCAACTACTTGACGGAAAAAAAAGAATGTCTTTCTTTATTTTGGAGCTTTGGGATTTAATTGAATGAAATGGCATGTTAATTACTCGGTCGATTGCATGAAATATTTGACGGAAAAGCTTTCGTTTTCTTTTCTTTTTTTTTTGGAACGAAACGGTTTTTCCAATTAATGGCTGAAATCCTTAGCTTGGGCCGGACCCGTTAAAAAAAAAAGGCTGTTCTAAATAAAGTTTTCAATTTGATGGACAAGAAGACACGAAAAATTAGTGTGAAACGCATTCTATGACTATGTAAAATGAACAATGGCTTCTATGAAATATTGTCGAGCGAGGCACACAGTATACCTGTAAAATTCCTTCTTTTATTCTTCATCTTAGGTAATTACACGGAGGTCTTTTTTTGAATTTTATTCCCCCTTGTAGCTTGACGTGAGGTTTTTTAAATGACGAAGCCTTCTTTTGCATGCTGGTGTAATGGTGTAAACAAACCAAGACGGATTTTACTTTACTTCGATTTCTACTACTTGGAATGATGGCGTCCAACAAAATTTGATCGAATGTAATTAATTGAAGATTTCGAACAAAACTGTCAAACGATTGATCCGTGAACAATAGCAAGTGCCCTCGACGATTTTTCACCGGACCCAAAAAAATCTACTGTTTTGTTGATTTTTGAAAACTTTTTTTTTTTTTTTTATCCCCGCAAAGGAACAAAAATATGTCAACCCACCGCTTTGAAAAACGACTTAATTTTTCTTTCGTTTTCTTTTCACTTTTTTTTTATGACTTTGTCCTTGCCTTAAAGTAACCTTGTACCTTTTTGAATCGGGGGTTTGACAATTACTCGGGTCATCGGTTTATGGTTTGTTTTTACTTTTAAGAATTTACTTTTTGTGCTTGAGAATGATTTTTTTTTTCTTTTTCAAAAGTTATTCACAGTTTCACTATTGAAAAATTTACTTGTCTCAATCTCGGAGGAAAGTGAATTTACGACCGGAGTTGTCTCTTTCATTGTGTAGTGAATGACCGATTTTCAACGCTCTTTATCCCCGGGTTTAAACGACAAGGTCGACGTTTATTAATACGTTTTCGGAACTCGTCAGTCGATGTTCCTTTTTGTCTGTGGCATCACTCGCAGTGCCGGCTCTATACTCTCGACAGCACTCTTGCTTGCATCACATAACTCAAATATTTTGTTGGCTTTTATGCATGCAAGCAAGTGTCAGTTTTTCCTGTTGTCGCAAAAGACGCGGTGACCCAGGGCCGAAGTTCTTTTCTTTCACAAGGACGGATCCAGGATTAGAGGGTGTCAAAAAATATGGTCTGTTCCAGATTTTTGCTCCCCGGGCAATTTTCGTTTTTTTACGATCTGAAATAGCTCCCCTATTGTTCTTAGATTTTTAAAAATTTTTTGGGGATGCAATCTTGATCAAAGATTTTTAAGGCCAAAAAAAAAAAAAATTGATTTGAAGCCAAAGATTTAAATTCTAAGTGATTTGGTGAATAATGTATCACTAAATTAAAAAATAAAAATTAAATTATTTTTGAACTTCAACTCTTTATAATGAAGACTTTTTACTTTTTATTATTACTTTTTACTTTCTTACTTTCTTTATTATACGTTTCACTGTGAGCTATCGGATTCTGTCGGCAATTTTAAAGACTCGAAAGATGCGTGCCCAATACATTAAAAATAGATAACGCGACGAAGTCTTTTTACGATCTCACTCGAATCTGGAATTCGTGACTTTTCGGTATCGTTCGGGTATAGTTCGTCTTCGTACACGCAAGGAATCAAACGTTTATTTTCACATGACTTCGGCACCAAGGGTTTACAATATAATGATTTTGTGAATTTAACAATGAATTATTATATACAGTTGATTGAAACTAAACCCCAGAAAAAAAAAATTTGGCAGGATTGTGCTTTTTTAGTCATAAAAAAAATATATATATATAAAAAATATTTTTTTAAAAAACTTTCTTTATTATACAATGTAGGCTAATACGTAAATAAAAAAAAATCGTACTAAAAGCAAAAAATAAGTCCAAATTGCAATTCTATGAATCGATTCACCGATTGGTCCGAAAACGATTTTCATATTTTTCAAGAGCTATGTTTTGGATCTGTTTTTGGCTTTCTACTCGAATTTTTTTAAAAAATTTTAATTTCGTAAAATATAAAGAAAGTTGCCAGATCAGATAAAAATCTGTCCCAAATCTGGCAACTTTCTTTATACTTTACGAAATTAAAATTTTTTAAAAAGAATTCGAGTAGAAAGCCATAAACAGATTCAAAACATAGCTCTTGGAAAATATGAAAATCGTTTTCGGACCAATCGGTGAATCGATTCATTGCAATTTGGACTTATTTTTTGCTTTTTAGTACGATTTTTACTTTCGAGTGGCCGCGAAGCGGGCGCGAAGAAAGTATTGCCGTGGTCGGAAAAGGGAAAATCGTTAATTCTGCGAGTTCCTACATGAAACTTATATAGTTATACTTAGAATAAAATTCTGAGTTCCCGGTTGTCCGCCTCGTACGCCGCGTACGCCCGGAGTTTTTTCTCCGCTATTACGCATCGGATCAAAAGGAAATTTTGCACACTTATTTTTCGTTGAAAAATAAGAGGGGGTCTTTTCTTATTTTTTAAAAATTTCAAAAATTACGTGAACGGCAAATATTTGAACTTTTAAATTTGGTTTTTTTCTTGCGACGATAAATCTCGAACCCGGCTACAAATCGTCACCAATTTTCGTTCTGTAGTAGATATTCATCAAAGTATTATACCATCAAAATTTGGTTGAATTCGGATGACTGGTTCACAAATTATGAGGATTAGGCTACGTATAAATTAGGCCTAAAAATCGATATCTCGAATGACGTAATAAGTCATATCGATATATCGATATATCGATTAACTCATATCGATATCTCGAGTTGCAGGAACAATCATAATTCGGATTTTTTTTGTGGATATAGCGGATTTCGCGGACCTCGGATCAAAAAACTAACCGGATTTTTGAAAATATTTTCGGGGTAGAGGAATCCGAATATGGAATTATTTTTCCAAAATTGGGATTCTTTATGTGGGTACAGCGGGAATCGTGTACCTCGGATCAAAAAAATAACCTGATTTTTGAAAATATTTTCGTGGTAGAGGAATCCGAATATGGAATATTTTTTCGGAAATACGCATTCTTTACGTGGGATTTTTTCTGAAGGAGAAAATATTTTTGAGGTCGAGGGTTCCGAATCCAAAATCAGTTTTCCGAAATTCAGTTTAATTAATAGCCTTTGAAAACCTAAACTTGATTTTTTACATTTTTTCTTCATTTCCACTTCTTTTTTCCACCAATAAAGCCGCGAGAAAGTTTAATGGGGTGCGTATGCACCCCCATTACCGTTCTCCTTGTTTTTTATTTACGTATTAGCCTATATTGTATAATAAAGAAAGTTTTTTTGAAAATTTTTTTTTTTTTTATATTATTTTATTCATAATTAAAATTAAAAAAAGATAATGATTCTAAAATCAAAAACTTGTTCTTTTTCAATTCTGGAATATCTGGAGTATGGAATAAGAGGAATTTCATACTAAGTTACGGAAACTGAGAGAGAAAATTTGAAACTGTGGCTAAAAGTTACTTGTAAATATAGGCCTATCGGAAAAAAAAAATAAGTCGTGTGAAAATGTTGCCTATGTGTAATGTGGAGGAGCATTTATCCGGAAAAATTAAAAAAATGTGAGCGCCATCGCCACTCTTGGCGCTCAAGATTTAAACGTAGGTGAAATGATTAAAATTTATTTAAAATATGTAGAATTAAGGCCTCAAGAATATTTCGCCAGCGATTTTCACCATCTGTCTCGCTTGTTGGATTTCATTATCTCCAAAATCGGCATGTATGTATAAAAAAAAAACGAAATTCGGTATTTGGGAGATTTCGGAGGCAGTGGTGAAGTTTAAATGGACTTTTGGGGTCAATGCCATACACAGAAAAAAAAAAATGAAAACAAATGAAAAAGGGGATTTGCTGACCGATTAGAGGGCTTTCATGTTCAATTTTGTCTTTCTCGACGCAGTGGAATTCAAATTTTAATACTCACCCCCAGCCCCCGTTAGTCCCCATCCCTGCAAATGAATGTATTGGAAAACCCTACAACGTAGTCCGTTGCAACATTTTCGAAGGTCCAGTTTTTTATTTCGATGTTATTCTTTCCCTACAACCTCACTTCGAATCTCCCCCTCTTCTCCTGTCCCCCCGCCCCCCTTTTCTACTTTAGAGTCCATAGTTCCGAACTGCCTAACCTCATAGTGTAATCCGATATTCGAGAGCGTATATATAGACGTCGATTTACGTATCATTTTTCATGCAGAACCTCAGCCGACCGACCCCTTTGCCTCCCTTTCCCTTAATTAATATTTTGTTAAAACTCAATTATTATGATAAAGAAAGATCAACAGGGTACGATTCGGACACTGACGAATGGTACTGATGTATCGTTTAAGTTTGCGGGTGTGCCAAAGTGCACGAGCGCTAAAAAGCATGAGTCTTTGAGCCCAATTTTTTTTCAAAAATGGATATGGTTGCATTTGGCATTTTTAATTCGATAAAAGAAACCCATTTAAATTAAGGAATCGTAGGGATTGAAATAGTTTATATTAAAATTGAATTAGAGGTCGAGTTGGCATGACTGGTCTCGTAACGTGTTGCGAACAACGAAGTGCGTGATGCGTGTTGCGAACAACGAACGTGACGAACGTGTTGCGAACAACGAACGCTTCTGACTTCGCGGCGCAAAACTCGGATCGGTGTGACCATCGAAACCTCGCTCTATCTGGCGGAGTAAAGTTGGAACTTACAAATATATTCGCATGCAGGCGCTGCGTAAATTTCGATGCGGGTATAACGGTGAATTTTTTGAAATTTTTAGGATGAGAAATAACGTCAGAAACTTGGGTCTACCATTTATATACGAGAGCCCGATCGCGACCCAAGTTTCTCGCCTTCTGTTTAGGTCTAAAAATCCCAAAAAATTGAGAGAGGCAGCTAATTCTATCGTTGATGGCGCTTGGTTATTGAGAATTTGATACCTAAACACTGAAAAAAGTTATTGGACCGGGAAATTTATTTCTAGCAGAAGACAAGATGGCGACTGCAGCGGAGCCTTAAACATTTATGGTGTTTTTGTGAGATTTTCCAAAAAAAAAAAGCCCAATGTTTATAAACAAACCATTAGCATGTTTACAATTTTTGAAGATTATTTGTGTACGTCATTTAGAAAAGGTACCATCGGGGAGATGGCGCTTAGAATGTTTTGTTTGTAAACAAACATTGTTTTGTTATGCATTCCAATTTCACAGCATTCTAAGCGCCATCTCCCCGATGGTACCTTTTCTAAATGACGTACACATTTTTGTAAATAGTTTAAAAACATTTTAGTTTTTAATAAAAGCGAATTTTCGTGTCACAAAAGTTGTGTAGAATGTTAAGAGGAATATTCCCATAATTTAAAAAAAAAATTATTCGATTCCAATTAAAATTTTGTAGGCGGAAAAACCTTTCTACGAAAATAAACAATGTTTCGCCTATGTTTAAGTTGCACGAGAACGATCAATTAAGAATCTCAAATTCACCTGTAGAACATCCTTAATGATTCCGCTAAGACAAAAATTAGTCGGCAAACAATCAAGATAGCTGATGATGACCAGACGATCCGAAATGAATGTTTAGCTTACCTAATTGCACTTAAATAAAGGTAAAAATTTATGTGACTATGGACACATTTGTCATGTAATCATGTCTCAGACTCAGTTGTTTAATTATTTGAGGTTTTAAATTTTCTTATATAGATTTTTTTGATGAATATTCGGACTTTTTTTTTTCAACCGAGTTGGCGAAAAATATAACACGCCCGTCGTAACATTACAAAATGAATGGGTTTTTACGGTGCATTTTTTGCATGAGCTTTTACGGTTCTTACGTACCGAATTTTTTGCGTTATGGCTCTTAGTCCATGAGATACTGGAAAATTGTATAATTTTTGGGGGGAATAAACGCCCTTTGGAACATGGGTTCTAATACCTCTCAGGATGATAAAAATCCATGATTGCGATTGCCATCTTGGAATGGTAGCTATACAAAATGGCGGCTGCGGGCCTTTCGTTTTTTCCGGTTTTCTCAGCAACGGGTGGTCGGATTTAAATTTTTTTTTTTAAATCGCAGGTAAGAATGTTGCCTTTCGTTTTAGTCCCTAATGTTTTATTCGTATCTCATACCATTTTGCCGCAAAAAATTGAAATGTGTAAAAAGTTCTTACCTTGACCATAGTTTTCGACCCATATCTCCAAAATGCTGCAAATTTTTTAAAAATATTTCAAATAAAAGTGTCGCAATATGTTTCAAGCTTCAAAATGACACTTTGTTTAGGCTCATACGATGTTTCTGGGTCGACCCAGGTCCCGGTTTTGCCGCGCGCGACGCGACGTCTGGTTGTACGCAGGAGGGTTAATGAAATTATTACACCTATTATATGAGTCGCATATCGTTGGAAATGAAATTATTTCATTTTTGCGATAATTTAACGTTAAAAAGGAAAATAAAAATTAGTAAAAAAATAAATAAAAAAAAATATTATTATTATTACGACTTTTATAAAAAAGTCGAGTTAAATTTTTTTTGCTAGATAATTATTCTAGACTAATGAAATAAAAACTAAGGAATTTTTTTTAGTTTTTAATGTGCCCAAGCTGCTTATTTAAACTTTAATTGATTATTGAAAAAAATGCAAGAAAGTGTAATGAAAATGGACAAAAATTTGACCTCAGAAGTTATCGTCATCCTCATCGTCTTCGTCTTGATCGCTGTCGTGAGTGTCATAATCATCACTATCACTATCACTAACTTCATCTTGTTCATTTTCGTCTGTTTCATTGTTTTCATTTTTAAAATTATCACAATTTTGTAATTTGCATGCAGGAGTACATTTTAAGTTGTTCGCGATGCAATTGCATGAAGGGGATGCGCAAACTCTTAAACAGTTACAACATAAAAGATTAAGCACAGCTTGCGGAGCTGGAGGCCCCGTCATCCAGCGAATATCCAGATTTCCTTCATCATCTAAGCACCATCCGTGGTTTTCGGTCGGGTTTGGAATCTCCGGAAAATTTTGCAAACTCTTCCTCCAAATAGAAGCTTGGTAATTAGCTCTAAGAGTGTGCTGCTTTAAGGAATCTTCGCAAGGTGGTAGTTGTCCCGAATCAGGAACTGCTTTTTTAGATCTGAACATTTGGTATCGAAGGTCGTTAACACTTTCAATTTTAGTTTTGTTTGAATACATCTGGCAAGTGAACTTTTGTATAACCGTAAAAATTTCAAAGTTTACGACAAAGTTTACGACGAAACTATATTTTGTCCTTAGAACTGTCGGCCAATAGAAAAAGCTAGCAAAAAGTTAAGGTATTTTGATATCTTTGTCTTCGTGTTTAATTGTAGGTTCCTTTTTCGAGTGAAAAATCGTTGTCTAAAATGAAGGAGGAAATGAGCAATTAAAATTGTCCAATTGCGAAATAGCTTTTTATTCCGCGGTGATTTTGGGGGGTCCATGCCGGTACATATGTTTGCCGAAATGGGGAAATCCACCGTATCCCTTGGTTGTATTTTCAAAATAACAAGCTTGATTTCGATCCATTTGTAAAACTAATCCAAGTAGAACGAAATGTCAGCTGCCATAACTTATTTTAGGAAACGGTAAAGAAATTAATTTAACTATAAGAATTTCATCTTGAAAAAATTCGTCATGGAAAATTCGAGTTTCGGTTGGATAGATTTTTTTTTTTAACTTGTTTGTTCCCTTTTTGTAATAAACCTTTTCTATGTTTTTTTGAAGTATTTCGAATGTGTGCAAAACTCCCTTCCCTTTTACGGATCGATAATTTCCAGAACTGTGAAAACGAGGGATGCTGCGGTGGTCCGTGCCCCCGGGGGTTAGCAACACAAACAAATACCGATCTCTCAATTTTACATAGCAATTTTCAAATTAATAAATATCTGACTGTGGCCTCGTCCACCCTTGTCCTCTTCTCGTACCTAACCTTTCATGTTAAATCGTCGACGCATGTAGAAAGTTTTTCCCCCTCCTCTTCCGGCACAAAATTTATAAGAAAGTTCGATGACAGTGAAATCAGAAATTTTACTGAGACAATCATAAACCGGCTCCAGTCGGGAATCTCGGATTTTTTTTTTTTTTTTTTTTTTTTACAATGTTTTTATGTTTTTGACTCTAAACCGTATATTTTAGAATCCCTCTAGCGCCTTTATTTTTCGGTCGATTTCCGCGAAATTTACATTGATGAATTCTTTTCTTCCTCTAGACCAAAGTTATATATAAAAATCATTTCCTATCGCGAAAAAAAAGAAATTACGAAAATTAAAATTCTTATCATTTTAGACAAGTTGAATCGTGCGGTCCGGTCAAAAAAAAAAAAAAAAAAAAAAACCGCGGTCCATAAGCTAAGCCCGTTCTCGAGTCATCAAGTTACGTTGCACGAGTTTTATGAATTTTTTTACTTGATTGTCATCTGATTGGGGCGTGCGCATGCGCTGTATCTGTTTTGACTTTGGAGTCAACGGAAATTCTGCCGGCGTGCGTTTGATAATTATGAAAAAAAAAAAAAATTAATTTGGGTGGTTTTATGGTGATTGTCGAGATTAAAAAAAAAAAAAAAATTGAATCCGTGTTTTTTTTTCTTTTTTCTTTCAATATTTTTATGTATTAATCTATTTGACTATGGAGACATGGATTTAAAAATATTTAAAAAGGAGAGAGCCAAATGTAAGTCCCTATTCATTTCAAATATATGTATATATTTTTTTAATTCGTCAAATCATTTTGTATCATTTTTTTTGAATTTTTCTGTCACCCAGTGATACCTCGTAATCTGCTATTAATAAGAAAGCCAAGCATGATACCAGTGGTAATGATTATTTCCCAAAGTAACCTTGATAAAAAAATTTAAAAAAAAAATTATCCACAAAAATTTATTTGACAGATGATTGTGAAAGCAGCTTTAATTAAAACGAAGGTTTAAAGGAATCTGATTTAAAAGAAGAATTTAGAAGAAAAGTCAATGTATACATAAACAATATTTGTAACATTTGCAAATGTCTTATCAAAGTCAGGATTGAAGTTGCTTTCGAAGAGGAAAGGTCCAATTCCAGAACCATCATCCGTTGAAGAAAATTCAGTGTATAATTTTTAGTTTTCAAGGCCACTTTGGGAAATAAAATCATCATTTTTAAAAATTTCAAACAAACCTAAAACCGCTTTAAGGCAGTGGGGGCGTAATTCTCTCTATTGGGCTTTATCGGTATGTGGAAAATCATCATTATTGGCATCTTGCTTGGCTTTCTTATTAGGAGGGCTCACCAGTGTGACATTCAAAATTAAAGACAAATCCAAAAATAATAATAAAATGATTTAATGAATTTAAAATAAATAAATATATTAAATGGATGTTGACTTACCTTCATTCTTTCTCCCTGTTCCCCTCCAATACTAAAAACTTCGGAATAAAATATAAGCATTTAAAAAAATGCTGTTACAAGGTTTTTATGTATTTCAAAAAATCGGTTTTTTTGAAATAAAAACATTGTAACAGCATTTTTTTAAATGCTTATATTTTATTTCTCCAAAAACTGAGAACAATTCAAAATAGGCGAATTATATTTAAAAGAAAGAAGAAAAAAAAAGATTTCTTCTGGCTTTGGACCTTTTAAAAGAGGTGGGAGATAAGTTTAGCTCGTTTTGGTCTACTGGAACAAACATGAACGAAGGTAACGGATTAAACAGGTGATTGGATCCTTTGAAAGGCAAATAGCATTCCTTTTTGCCAAGACAATTGTTGGCTTCCGGTTCTAAGGACTCGTCACCGATTTTGAGCTCGAGGTTAACGTGTTCATAAATTTCTACCGCGACAAGGAACAGCATGCCAGTCATATTGGTACAATAGAAATGAGGAAACAAGGACAAAACGACCGTAATTAAGATACCTACCCTCCTGTACCTGCCCTCTGAAATGAAACGAAATAAAATAAAATTAAAGAATAGAAAATCTCCTCTTTTAATAAGAGGAATACCATGAATAGCCGAATATTTTTTATGATTGTCGTCGTATACTTGTGTCATTGGCAACCCTGCCAGCATGACAAACAATACAAAAAAAAAAACTTGTTGTTCACAGTTGGTAAGACCATTATAAAAATCGGATTCATCCCCTGAAAACCAATTTTAAAAGGTATCAAATGTATTTATTCAGCTTGCTTTGGAAGGTCGTCGGACCGTGACTGCCACCTAATTCAAAAAGAAAAAGTGCTTTACAACTGCAAACTTCACATGTTTCAACCCTCGTTTTTATATAATCGAATAAGGGTAATTATATTGTAGGACATAGTAAGGCAAGAAAAACCTTATTGACAACTGATTAGGATGTATAATAATCGACAGATGCTTTTTTGCCAACGTTCCCCTACTTGAAAAACCCTTGGGTTCACCTCTTCCAAGGTATAATTGCTTTACATCAATCTGATTATGGATTATTATTATTATTACTATTATTATTATCAATTCTTCTTTTATGGGTTTCTTTAACTCCTTCTTGTTTGTATCAGTTTTGAAAGCCTTCGATTGGTTCATCTTCTCCGTCTTAAATTTTAATTTTAATCTTTTTCGTTTATTTGAAAATATCCAAAAAGAGCGTACTGTATTTCTTTTTGGCTTCCTCCTAACTTCCATTTCGATGACTTCGTCAAAATTAAAAAATGTATTTCCATTTTATTTCAAACCGATCGATGGCCTTATCCAAATTTTCACAGATATTGCCCTAAATACACTAGAAAATTTACTATAGAACTATGAAAAAAGACCGACGTTTAGGGAGGTTGACTGTTGCGACTTTTTCAATCACGCCTTTTATTTTTATTTTAAATAATTCCTTTTTTTTTTTTTTTTTTTTTTTTTTTTTTTTCCTTTGCCGACGTAAACGTTAATTTTGAAATAAAAAGAAAAAGATGATTTCTGAGCCTTTGTTAAACAAACAAAATGCAACTCAGTATAAAGTGTTTGGCGCCATATGGGGAAAAGGCAAAAAAATGTAAAAATTTACCGTAATTTTACCCTCGATAAAATCCAAAATAACTTCCACCCTTATAATTTTAGATCATTATTATTATTATTATTATTATTATTTTCGTTTTTGTTTTTTTTTCCTCCGTCGACTGCAGTAGGTCAACGTTTGAACAATTCTTGAAAATAAAAAAAATAAACTGTCTACCTGAATAAATTTATGACTGGAAATTTTCGTTTTTTTAATCAGGAAGTAAGTACAGTATGCGGCATTTTTATTTCTTTTTTTTTTTTTTTGAATGATCTGCATTTAAGGATCATGAGCTTTTGAATCGTTTTAACGTGACGGTCGCTTAAAAAGACGTCTGGATCTACTATACGCCCCTTGTTAATGGAAAAAAAAAGTTTTCGACCTCTTTACCTGGATACGGTGATTTTATAAAACCCTCCAAGGAAGATTTTTTTTTCTTTTTCAAAGCGTAATATAACGAGGGAACGTAGGTGTGGAAGATATGGCACGAAACGGTTCCATGTTTGTAGTTTGGTTTTATTTCATCGGGATGGAACGAGGTAAATCACATAAGCCCTAGTTATTTTTATTTGGCCATTTTAATTTTTTTGAAATGCATGGGTTATCGGGGAAGGAATGCTTCTGCCGGTGTATGCGATATAATTTAACGCATTTGTTAAGGCTTTTTGTGTGTTTGGGGGTTGGTCGCGTACCTGAGTCGCATGGTAGAGTTTCGTCACGCCCTCCCATTCCAAAACCTCTTGTCATTTTCGACAATGTAAGTCTGACCGAAATTTTATTCTTTAACTTCTTTGTTGGTTTTTCCCTTCTGTCGAACCAATTAGGAACACCTCTCCTTATTGTTTGTTTGATTTCCTGTTTTTCGATTTCGGATTATTTCGTTCCGGCCGTTATATCCGTCTTATCTTTGGAATTTTCTTAGAAATACCTCCTCGTTCCTCGCAATCACCAACTTCCAACTCCTCGTTTATCTCCATCTTTTTCATTGGCCTAGTTTCATTTTATTGTACTATATTTGGGATTGGCAAATAAATAAATAAATAAATATAAAGCCTGTGTTTTCTTTTTTACAAGATGAGTGCCGCTCCAAGTGTTTAATTGTTTTTTTGCATCTCGAATGTAACAAAATAACTGCTCGCAAGTGATTTTACGAGTAGTTTTGACTTTAAAAAAAATATTGTGGGTAGTTAACTGTTTATTCATTGTTAAGGAAAGAAGGAAAAAAAAAAAAAAAAGCTTTTTGACCCCTGAGCCTTTTTTACGAAGAAGCGATAAGACAATGAATAAATACAAATCTCGTTTTTTTTTCTTCGGTGTATTCCGAAAGTCTCGCGGGCCGATAAAAATCTCTCTCGGCAAAGGAAATGAAAATGATAATGAAAATAAGAAAATAATGCATTCTATTCACGAAGTTTCGCTTTCACCACCGACTTTTTTTTCCGTTTTCAAACTGAACCGTTTCCTTTACTCTGATGACTTGTTCACGTTTTCCAAATCATCTTTAGACTTCGAAATAACTTTTTATGAGCGTTATATTACCTTTTTTTTCCATCTATATACAAGAGAAATTTCCTGCAGAAAAAAGAAAGATAAGATTTTTGACTGCTTAACCTCCCTGGCCATATGAGCATGGAAAAAAAAAAAAAAGATGAAATGCGGAAACTCCAAAACCGAAGACACTGCCAGCAACACACACAGGTACCGATCAGTTGAAGCGTGACTTGGTGATAACCGTGACTGTAAAAAGTTTTATTCTGAGTTATTCACGCGTGATCTCAGAGCCCCCAGATCGTTTGGTTTTTCTTAATTTTAAACGTCCACCGTTCTTTTCCCATCCTTCAAAAATTCGACAGGAAAGCCGGCTAGCAAGCAAATATGGAATTTGAAAGTATCTTGTACCACGACAATTTTTTACATGGAAAAAAAAAAAAAAAAAGGTTTGATCTCCAGAAATACATTGTTCCGCATGTAGCCGAAAAAAATTGTATTAAGGTTCCGCATCAGAACGTGGGATTTCGTATAACGATTTCATGGTAAAACCGACAGTAATGCACCATCATTCGTTTAATATTAAATACCGAAATTAGCTGATTCATTCTGCGTCACCTGGTTTTGGTAGTGTATCGGCAGTTCATTATTTCGGTTTTCAATTTAGAAATCCATCTTGAGAAAATAACTTGCAAAACAATCGGCTTTATCTCAAAATGCAGATGATCCTCTACTGGAGTTGCCCAAATTTCTGGAGTAACCTTAAGGCTAATTAACCGTGAAATAAACCCAGTCGAAATAATGGACGTTACCCAAAACATTTGTCTATATAGAATTGTCACTTAAAATAATTGATGAATATGTGATAATGATGGTGACTTTGATGATTTTGGTAACTTTACTTGTCTGCGATCTTGGATTTCACTACTGCAGCATTATTCAGTTCAAATAAATAAATTAACAAATCATTACAGTCCTTTTACTCTTGACCGGTGAGAAAATAAAATAAAATAAATTAAATTACATTAAACGAAATGAAATTTTGAAACAACAAAGAAATATTAGGACAATGGATGATGAAACAAGAAGTTAAACGGTTGTTGAATTAGGCAAATTACTGAATGAACGTCGTCATAATAATAGATCATCGAGTGGAAGCAGCTATTTATAAGGAAGTCAGTCAATGATCATAAGGTTTACTCCCTTATCCTTGACTTTTAATGAGTACAGGGTTACTTTTTTTTACACAAAAAATTTTTATTAGGAGTATTTTTTATGCGCTTGCGCCACGTTTTTTTTTTTTTTTTTTTTTTTTCTTCTTCCATTCCGATTCCATGTACTTATATAGAGATGCATGTATTAAAAAAAATTAAACACTATCCTCTCTGACGAAAGCTCACAAAAAGTAAAGCCTGTATTGTCTATGCAATTTTGGGTTTGAAAATAAATGGATGAGATGCAATTAGCCAAAAATGCTACAATTTCTCAAGCCTGCTTTCAACAAAATTTCATGTTTTAGTTTTAATGGAAAGTTTATTTTTGGAACTATTAAATCGCATTAATATTACATCCATTTCATTAATTGCATAACGTAAAATTTACTTTTTATTTATTTATTTATTTATTTATGTTTCTTTGACAATGCGTTTTGTGAAAGATAGAAAAGAAAAAAAAAACGTGTACCTTACAACTGTAAAAGTGATTTTGAAAATATAAAAAAATATTTAAACATAAACAAAGTAACTGAAAATTGAATTTGAAATCGTTCATGAAAATTAATTTAATAAAGTTATGAGTAGCTAAACCAGAGTTGAAAAGATAGCGCCATTGGTTATCAAGGCTCAGTTGGCCCACTCGCGGAAATGCGACATAATGCATCAAATCGAATTTTGGGACACATATGTTTATGTATCATTTTGTGATGAACCAGTTGAGGTTATGCTAATTAAACAGTAGTTCTCTGCACATGGGAGAGGCAGTGTTAAGGCTTATTTTCGTAACCAAACACTAAGACCCACCGGCATCATAATCGCAACAATCAACCAGTTAAACCTTACAAAACAAAATATAAATATGACTCAGACCCGATCATATTTTATTACCGTCGCTACCTTTATCGCCATATCGTTTTAATATCAGTAAAAATCGCCAGAAAAGTGCACCCTTAAAGCAGTTTAAACAAGAAGAATGACATTTTCACATACACACAAAAAAAAAAAAATGTTAGTCAAATCAGCCCAAAAAAAGTGTCAATTTTGAACCCACTGCTTTTTCAAAAGTAAAACCATTTCATACTTAACTTACGGACTTTTTTACTTTCAAAAAGTTAAAATAACATTTAACTAGTTAAAATAACTTTTTAATCAAGCTAAAAAAGATTCGGCTCGAAAAATAGCCATTTTTGCTCGAAAAAGTAATATTGACTAGAAAAGTGTTAATTTAAGTTAGATACTAGCACCGGGTTCAAAATTGGCTTATTTTTAGCAGATTTTACAAGACTATTTTTTGTGTGTACTTTTTTTTGTCAGTTCAACGATGATTTATAGTTGATTAATTTTAAATTCGTTTTATTGACTTTATTTTGTTTGTGATCTTATAGTCCAGATCGAGCGGATTAAAATTATATAAAATTCGCCCCCAAACAACTTTGCATAGGGGACTCGCCGTACTTATGTTGGCGACAAACACGGGATTAATTTGTTAGATCAACCAAGTGAGCACTTCGGTTCCTTTTACGGGCCTCATTTCACAAATAATTCCGCTTTATGTAACAAAATATATGTCGGAACTTGAGCGTCTCATACCCTATCAAAGACTTTTTATTCCAAGTGTTTTGAAAGTCTCCATTTTGACTTTGTTCTTGCTCCGGAAGTAGAACATTTCGCGGTTCTTCAACTGACCTCGAAAGTAAACATTTCAGGGCTAGCGCCTGAAAAGAAATTACTTTCGAGATCACTTAACAGAAAATGGCGTCTGTCGACTGTCTCGCAGGAAAAAAAAAAAAAAAAAAAAAACAGGTGGAACCAATCATTTCACTTGAAATGAAAACTATTTTTCTCTGCTGCGAATCGAACGCTCGATATCTCGAAGTCTCGACCGTTTGCCGCGCCGAGCGAAGCGAGGCGCGCAAATGAACTTGCCGAGAAAAATACTATTGATGGTTTACCCAGAGTAATAACGACACAATAAAAGTTTCGCTTCAAAAATTCGTAAAAAAAAAAAGTTGGTTTTGTGCTGATATTATTAATAAACTTTTTTTTTTATTTTTTTATAAGGAAAAACAACTCATAAAATTCTCTTTTTTCTTTTTTTAAGAGGCAATATTTATATTTTGGGTGTTTATTAAAACCGTCTCGGATACCGGATTGCGTCTGCGGAGGCCATACCGTTCTTTGTTCGTTTTCTACTTGCTCGATATTGTTTTCGCGGTTTTTTTTCCCCCGATAATTGTCTTGACTCTTAAAACTAGATCCGTACTTTAAAAATCTTTTTGAAATGAAAAAAACAAACAGACTAAGCAAACGTATAATTAACGCGGCCAGACCGTTTGATTTCGATAATGTAAGCCTGTCACATTATTTTTCAGATACCTGAAATGTTTCGTTTTGGCTTTTCGGCAGTCTCCCACAGGTGATTGATGGGTTCCTGGTCCGAAAAAGGTTTTTCTAGTTTGCATTACGCAACTTGCTTTATTTTTCAAAACGTAAAAGCTTGAAAAAGTTTAAAGAGATCTTTTTGGTGTTTTTTATGGTGACTCTTAGGCACTTCGTTGGCTACAAAAAACTTTTTTAATTAATATTTTTAAACGTTAATATTGCATTAAATGGGGCGAAACTTATACCAAATTGTTCCTTATTATTAGGAAAAGTCGAATATACATGTTAAAAATGTCGGTAAGCTTAAATTACGTCAATATTCGCAAAATTTAATGTTGTTTACATAAAAAAGAAAATGGCCGATGTAAAAAAACATAAACAATCGGTTCATTTTGCGAATATTCACGTAATTTAAGCTTAGCGATATATTTAACATGTATTTTCGACTTCTTCTAATAATAAGGAACAATTTGGTATAAGTTTCGCCCCATTTAATGCAATATTAACGTTTAAAATTATTAATTAAAAAAATCTTGTCAAGTTTTTTTTTGAAATTAAATGGAGTTTTTTTGATGCACTCTCCCTTCGATTTTTGAATGTAACATCTTTTTTGGGTGCTTTTTCTCAATCGAAACCCCTTGAATCTTTCAAAAAAGAAAACTATCGAAAATATTCAACCCTTAAAACGTCGAAAGGTTAAACTCTCCAGAAGAGAGACTGGCTACCAATTGACCAGATTATAAGGTTGCCATCTTTGAGTAGCATTCTTTCCGGTTGTACTCAGAAAATGTATTTCAAGATATAGGATTAACTCAATTATTTGCTGTATCCCGAAACGTCATCGTACCACCATCCAGTCGCAGAAGAGTATTCGCACCTAGATAAAATCGAGATTGACAAGGTATAATTTGACGAAAAAAAAAAAAAAGAAAAAGAAATTGAAACTTTTTTTTAAAGTATGGTTTTCATTGGTTTCTGTAATAAAATGATCGCCTTGTTCTTCAAATGTGTTATTCTCCTGTCAAATTATCAGTGGTCGGTAAAGTCCTTTTACCCAATTTTTTTTTCTCTTTGTCTCGAGCGGGCCATTCGGTTTACCTTTCTTTCTTAATTAATTCGATTTGTACAAAAAATGGACTGGTTTTTGTAGGACTTGGGGCTTTACAAGTGTAAAAATTTCTGAATTTTTTTTTTTTTTTCTGAATTGGAGAAAATAAGTCGATCGATTTTTCCGATTTGAATGAAAGAGCGGAAGTCATCTTTTTGAAATATAATAAAACAAATGGTTATGGATGTTGAAAACGGAATGTCAAGAAGTTGCCGACCACTGATCTGAGGTACACATAGCAATTAGAATATGTTGATTTATTGTTTGGATGTTCTTTTCTACCTTGTTAGATTTATTGGCCAGCTTTCAACCTAAAATTACACTACATTTATTTCATTTTATTATTATTATTTTTTAATTCATCCGCCGCAAAGAAAATGGGTTTGATTTCGGTTTCGGAATTATTAATGCGAATTCGAAAAAGGGAAAGAGGGAAAAAGATGGCTGTTGCATGGAGTGCATTATCGGTTGGACGTAAAGAGTGAGTGCATTTTAAGGTGGATCGATTCAAGGTTAGGTACATTGTACCTTAAATGCTTACAAATTAATGAGAATCAAATCTTGTTAACATTTTTTGTCTTAACGCTGAAGCCCCTAGGAGAACAGGTTATTATAATGATCTCCGATTCTCGCTTGGTAATCGTTTATTATTATTATTTTAAAAGTGGTTTCGTTTCTCGAGAATAGGTTATCTAATGACTAAACGCGTATGCCTTATGTCTAACGTGATTTAGAGTTTCAATTTTTGGATCGACTGGTTAATTACATAAAAGCAAAAAAGGTTGATGATTTCCAGTTGGAATTTGAAAATTATTAAGCGACTCCCTTGTTAAAAGTCTTTGCATCATTTTATTAGCAAAAAGGAGGAAGGTTGAATAATGTATGCAGAGGCACGAAACTACAAGATATAAAAAGCAAATCGATGAAACTCGACGTAAAATTGGGGTGTATCTTTCTTTTTTCTTTTTCTCGTTCCCCCATGTCCCATCGAAATCCCATTATAATTACCTTTGTCTGATAATATTTCGACGACCTTTTCAAGAATTTTTTTTTTCTTTTTTATCGAAAGGTAAACACCTCGGAATGGAACGTATTGTGTTTTGTTCAGAAAGCCAGGTGCGGTAGCATTTGAGCTTTTAATAAAATGCTGCATTAGTTCGAGTCGGAATTCCAACGGGACGACATTTCATTTATTAGGGGAAATGAAATGAATTTTTTCCCCAATCTTTTCTTCTTTTCTTTTAATTTTTAACCATGTGCCTCTCTTTTTTTTAATAATAGGATTATTAGTATTATTTTAGTTAATTAGAAAAAGAGTCATCGTTTCAAAACCAAGTGCATATGAAACTTTTGCAGTAATACTCGGTGATTTAGAGGTTCAATACGGTTTTCGCCGAAGTCCAACATATTAAGGGAAACTTTTTTCCAAATATCTGTGTATGATTTTCTTGATCTTCATCACTTCCACAAAAGATAATTTTTTTTTTTTGTTTTTGTTTTGTTTACATGTACGAGTTTTGCCACCGCAATACACCGAACTAATAATAATAAAAAAAATTTAACTGGAACAAATGGGACTCCAGTTGAATATTAATCTTTAGTTGGCCTTTATTACTTCCCGACAACCTTTTTTCGTTCCATGTAAAAGAAAGTTTTCGCTAGCCGAAAATGGTTATACGGTGAAACCTTTTGGGGACTTGATACATTTTGCTTCTGATGCAAAATCAGTGGTTCAGCAAGTTGGTGTTGACGATGCCAATGCCAATGACTTCTAAAGGCTTTGATGTATCAAAAACAATTTAAAATTAATGCCGTCGTCAGGGAAACAGGGAGGTTATTAATTATTTGGCAAGATGAAGGAAATTTCAACTTGTCAAAATGATCCGTCTTGAAGAATTTGTCATAAAGAAAAAAAAAAGAAAAAAATAATAATGCGTCAGAAAACAATGTGGAATGGTTCCTTTCTTTCATAATACTTGTATTTTGTCTTTTCCAAATAAAAAAGGAGATTAATCCTGTCAATTTCATTATTGTCATCCTTCGAATCCGATTCCATTTAAGTAGGCATTGCCCTTCCTCGTACAATAGCGGCATCATTCTAGAATGCTTTTAATGAATTCCGTATTAACAAAAAATCCTATTCATCTTTATTTATTTTTAATGCTTGTCTCGAAATACCTGAGCAGGAATTTTGTGTAATGCGTACACAAGTAATTTGAAGAAGAAAAGGAACTAGGATCGATATCAAGCGCAATAAATTCCCGTCGTTTATATAAAGTAATTAATTAAAGTCTCGTAAGAGTCAAGTGCAATTGCATCTTTACGACATGTTTACCAAACAAGATAAAATCTCTTGAATAAACTGGATTCGAATCCCCTGTACGAAAAATGCAAATTGAGGAACTAAAAATTTGAAATGATTTTAATCTCGAAACTAAAATCCAAACGGACGAAGACGGAAATTCATAAATAGGAAACTTCAAGAGGTTTAGTTGAGCGGTGCTTCTTTGAATGTTGTAAATCCCGTGTCAATCATTGGATAACGAATTAAAATTGGTTCCCAAACCTGAATGTCATTCCTATATTTATACAGTTGAACCTTCCCCGGTTTTTAGTTGAAAAATCTAAAAATCTAGTTAATCTCGTGGGCCCCCAAAAGCAACAAGGTTTTGATATAATCTCGTTACTCATGCATGAATGGATTATGTTTTCAGGTTTAAGGTAAAACGGTCGGGTTTTCAAATGACGACTCGACAGAGGACGGTTCACGGTCTCTTCGGAAGTGATTCCGATCTTTTGAGGCGGGAATTTTTTCTGAAATTACCCAGAATTTAGAGGGGGCAAACGCGGACGGACAAAACAAAGCAACTAATTACTGCCTCTGAAGGGTTCCTTTACTCAAACAAAATAACAAAGTAAAATTTAATTTCCCTTGTTAATGAGAAAAATGTTGTCGCAAATCTTTCTCATTTAGCCGTACTAATTTGTTGGAAACGTGTTTCCGAGTTTATTAGCGGTTGAGATCCAGCGCTTCGGATCAACCGAGAATTTCCCATCCGTTTCGGATCGGAAAAACGCCAACAAAGTGGATATTCGGTTTCTTAAGCTTATATTTCCTTGGTTGAATTTGAAATCGGAGTATCAAATCGTGGCGATGATGATACACATTGTAATAATTTAAATTTGCCATCGAAGGAGAAGATTAAGTTAAATTAAACCGAGGGGAATTATAAATTCATTGAATTCGAGTCGGGTCATATTTTAAACGGTTAACAAGATGCCTTGAGATATTTTAATAATAATCATCACACTAGATATCAGCACCTGTCCGGGTTTAATTATCACTTTTCATTAATTGCTACGAGTTGAGGACCGGTTCCGTAAACCCAAAATCGACCGACCGACGACCTTCCCTTTCCAATCGAATCCTTTGATAAATTGAAAAAAAAAAAAAAAAAAATAAATAAATAAATAAATAAATAAATAAAAAATATTTGCAACTACCGCACAACATATACGAACGAGCTGTGAGCTTTCGTGATTGGAATGGGTCAATGCCGGAAGGTCTCAACCGGTTCGACAGTTTCCATTTAAGCTATAGAAAATGCTTTTTCCTAAATTAAGGAGTTTACATTGTTTTTCTTGGTCCTCTACTAAATTACGCGGTTTGCCAAAATTTCCAAATAGGATTCTATTGCTCTATACTTTCTCCCAGAAAGGGAATTTACGGCTTTTGTCAGTTCAAGGACATGAACAATGTGTCAAGACCTTGGCAAACTTTGTTTTCTTTCAAACGCTACCCCTGATCTTTATTTACAACTTGTTTTTGTCGATTTTATGGCCCTACTCTGGGTTAGCGGTGTTTTGATTCTGAAAGGGACCAAAAAGAGATCGCCTTGTAAAATTTTATTGCTTTGAAATACGACAATAATGAAATAAGAATTTGGTATCGCTTTTTTTAAATCTGGGTCATCGCTTTTTTTTTTAAAAGCAGCGTTCTTTCATTCTTTGATATGTGGCGGATACGTCAGAGAGAAAAATTTGTGCTTTGCCTGTAACAAAGGGTAGTTATAAAAATGAGAGCATAATTATAAAAGTAAACTTCAGGCTAATTTAATTATCATTTTAATAAATGGTTCATTTCCGCCGTTTAACAACCGATCGGTCTCGGTTATCGAACACGCTGTGCCTTTTTACGTTGGCCACCTTGTGGCCTCTAGTCTTTATCTACTAGTATTATTAGCTTGAACTTGCAAGAAAATAAGACTAAAAAAAGGGGAGAATTCATGAAATTTTGATATCGTTAAGACCTTTTGTGTGATTGCAAAACTTTTGGGGTTTCGAATCTTAGGATAATTTGATTTTTTTTTCTCGGTGTCGACTTTGTCTTAAAAAACCGACAAATACATAAGGACAGAATATAGCAGAAAAAGCGCAATATCCCCTTACTCTTTGCCTTGGCTGTCTAGTTTCTAACTCTCCAAAAGTATCTTCAATTATAATCGGAGACTTTTCCAGAAAAACAACGTTTTTCAGGAAAAACGGGCATATCCCGTTTCCGTTTCCAGGAAAAACGGGCCTTGCTTACGGGCATATCCCGTAGTAGGTCCGAGTCACCTGAGTTCCGAAGATAATTTCCCTTGAAAATTATGCTTCCCACCTTTAACGTTAGATGTCGCTAGTCGACTAGTTGGCGGTGCGCGTGTTCTCTTTAAACGACTCTGGGTTTAATTCCGTGATTCTTATAAGGGGGTTATTTCGAGAAGATTGGCATCTCAGCTCGTTAGTTTAGAGGTTTAGAACATCCCGGGCCAAACGGGAAGACGGGGGTTCGAGTCCTCCATGGGTACGAGTTGTTAATTTTTCTCGAAAATTTCTTTCCGTCGTTCTGCCCTGCTCCGGTTTTTTTTCCCGCCAAAAATCTTAGCATTTTCCTATGCTGGGTAATTAAAAAAGCAGTAAACGAAATTTGTCCTCGTAAATTTTAAATTTCAACGTTTTTCAGTTTTCTGCTCCTCTAAGAATTTTCCAAACGGAAAAATCCTTTTAGTTTCGGGTCGCCATGATTTCCTATAGAGTAAAAAGTCAAGGAAATTCCGTATTTGTTTCAATGATATGTGCACAGACTGTTTAAGAGGAGGCTTCACGGAATTCGAGAAGGAATGGCTATTTTGTTTAACACTCGATTTACGGGGGAAAAAATCGAATTTCAGGTATCTAACGAACTCCTTTGACTTCTTCTTGTATTTTTGGTACAAGTTTCAACTTGTTCCAAGCAAACAAAAACCAGGAAAACAAAATCAAAGATTTTTGACCGCAATTTTTTTTGAAATTATTTTCCCGCCGTCCATACATTTTAGACAAGTTGAAACTTGCACTAAAATTTCCGGGATATATCAGAGGAGTTCGTTAGATACCTAAAATTTGGATTTTTTCATCGTAAATCGAGTATTCGACAAAACAGCCATTCCTTCTTGTATTCTGTGAAGCCTCCTCTTAAGTAATAAAAGGTTATTGATGGGTTGGTACCAGTACCTTTAAGAAATTACTAAAACTGAGAATCAGCCTGGAAACGCAGGAAAAAAATATTTCTTCAAAAATACTTTTAGCTTGGTCATCATATTTGAGCAAGATTAACAGATCCTAAAATATTTAAAATGATGAATTTATATGAGTGGTGCTATTCGGGGGTCTAGAGATTTCCTTAGTCTTGATCCCGCGGGGGGAAGAGAGTTTTCAACTCTTCTTCGTTTAGCAACACGTAAACCGAAACCTGCCGGACGATTTCGCTGCTTGAGCCCCAGTGATAGGGAAGTACCTTCACGTGGTTCCCCGTGTGAGTGAGGGTAGGTGTTGACACCTTCACGACCAAATCTTCCCGCGGCAAACTCTCTGTCCAGGGTAGCCGATCGTCAACTTGCATTCTATGGGACAGACATATTGTGCAGGGATAATTTCTCCTATGGGACTGCAACCGATCTCTTGGTCGTTTCGCTGGACAGAAGATGGGCAGGGGTGCTCTCGTCCATGATTAAACGTCATTACGGGTCTTCGTGCCGATGAAATTTGATGAGGGGGCCGATAACATTGTTTCGACCCGAAAACTGCACCTGCAAGGTACTTGTGTCCTACGAGTGCCGTGCAGGTGAAGTGGGTAAAGCACTGCCTAGAGATGGGTACTGCGCTCGGCCCCCGCCCGCGAAAGGACATCTTAGTAGCGGGTTACGGGAGACAGGCAATATCCCTGGAATAAGGTGAGCGACGTTGACTTTTATTCCGCAAACGGTTCATAGACAGACGTTCTCTGAAGTACGAATTTGAGATGAGCAAATCTGCATACAGAGAAAAGTTTACGGAAATTCAATTTAATATATTAAACAATCCGTTGTTGACAGTTAGAAAACATAGGATCTTGTCAAAAACTAAAAAAGTTTATTATTATAGAACAAAAAAAAAAAAAAATGAGATCGGAGAACCGATCAAATTGCTTAATCGACTATTTAAATAATTCTCAAAAATATGGTTAGTTTTTCGATCCGAGGTCTATCAAAGCCAAGTACGGGCATAAAGAATTCGAATTTCGGAAAAATAATTTGGAATTCGGAATCCTCTATCCCGATAATATTCTCAAAAATATGCATAGATTTTTGATCAGGGGTCCACCAAAGCCGCAGTACGGGCGTAAGGAATTCGAATTTTGGAAAAATTATTTCAGATTCGGAATCCTCAACCCCGAAAATATTCTCAAAAATACGGTTATTTTTTCGTTAGCTCCCACGAGGAACCCGCCAATCAGCATCCAAATCGCTTTGTTGACGTAATCGATGACGTCATATCGTGACGTTTCAAAAGTTGGAGATATCGGTTTTTAGGCCTATATACCCATATTTTTAGCCCTGCTTACCGTTTCTGAACCACTCAACAGAATTTAACCTTTCAATGGTAGCGTATCTTGATGAATATCTACTGCAGTACGAAATTCGGACTCAATCGGTAGTTGCGTTCGCGATTTATAGTCAAAAAATATCTTGAAATTGTTGAAAATTCAACATTTGCACTCACTGCTTCCGAATCGCTGAACCGATTTGGCTCAAAAACTAATCAGCACCTACATTTCATTAGAAGTTGCTACCCACCAAAAATCATCGAGATCCGTTCTTTCGTTTTTCTGGTTTTCGACGGACAGACACTTTTTTTTGCACATATATTCATACACACATACACACACACGGCCACCATCCAAATTTTGCTTTTTCCGGTATCAGGGGACTTCAAAACGTGTAAAAATATCAAAAACTGAAAATCTGAAATTTGTGCTAAAAACAATGCTTTATTCTCCCTGCGGTCGGTAAAGCAAAAAAAAAAAAAAAGTGAAATTAAACAGTAAGGCCTTTGAACTCAAAAACCAGATATTCCTGAAGGGTGTAAAATGGGTTCTCCAGAAGTAAGATCTTGAGATGTTTGTTAAATTCTTTATAAGTTTGTAAAAATTTGATATTGTTAGGTAAATGGTTAAATATGACCGTGTCGCGATACGTAATTTTACTAGATTTCGCGTACAGATGAACATCTGATTTTTTTCTGGTGTTATATTCATGAACCAGAAAGTTTTTTTTTTTAATTGGGGAAAAAATAAGAAGTTTTTTAAATGCTGGAGAAAAAAAAAGAACTTGTATGATATTGTATGATATTTTCCGAAATTTTAATTACTTTCAGAATTGGCATCTCTATAAAAAAAAACCTCAGCCTTTTGTCTCTTTTAAAGAAGAAAACATTTTTTAAAAAATTGTGTCAAAGATGAAGTTTTCTCTCTGCATCTTTACACGATTGAAACGGAAACTTAATTAAGCTCAATATTATAATTCGATTTAGCCTTTCGATTTTTTTTTTTTTAATAAATGACGTTGGGTCATTTTCTCTTTCTTTTTTTAATAACAAATGGAGATAACATCTTTTACCTATTAACTTTTGCGTGAAACTGTGAAAATAACCTTCGACCTTTGATGATTACACCTGACGACCCCACATTTAAATCGACTTGCTCGCATTAAAACGAGGCTCTATTACTTTTTCATTATTTCAGAATCTTTTTTTTCTATCTGCCCTTGTTACTCTCTTGGTGTGATTATTTCTTTCTTGAAAATTTCGGGGTTTGAAGGGAAAGATCTTGAACGAGTTGACATTTTTCATGGAATCAAAATGGGATTTTAAAAGTTTTTTATTGATTTATTTATTTATTTATTTATTTATTTATTTATTTATTTTATTTATTTATTTTTTTTTTTTTTTAAGGAGAATAAAACTGACATTTTTATTTTTATTATACTTTTAAAAGAGTTTATAATTTTATACCTCTTTGCCCTGGTCGTTTTTTTCCCTTTGGTTAACGGCCGATTTTTAATCCTCGAGCGCATAATAAGCGAAAGGAAATGTTTTTTGTTGGGCTTTCATTAAATTGCCCATTTGTTTCCCCCTTGCGCCTAATCAAGAGCCGAGTACAACTCCTCGTACCGAGTTAACGACGTTTTAACACCTACCGAAATATACTCATTTCTGTTAAAAATTCATTTTTTTTTTCTTGTTAAAATTTTAAATTATGTAATAAAAATAAACGAGTTATTAAATAAATTTGTACCTGTTAAACGGATGGGAAATATCCTCCTGCTAATAGCCGTCGCATCCGAAATAAAACAAAACGCCTTGCCCGATACGGAAAGTCCTCTCTCTTTCTCGGGGAGAAAAATTTGTCTTGGGCAATAAAATTTTAATTAACATCTTTTCCCTTTTATTGGCCATTTACAGGAATGGGATTTTCGCAAAATTCCCAAATGGTGAATCTACCGGGTGGATTTCGTCTCTTTTTTTATCGATCAAAGATCTATAGTCTTTTTTTTTAACTCGCGGTATCTTGGTAAATAAAAAAAATTGGGTTTCCAAAAGGTGTAAAATATGCAGATTTAAAACTCTCTCAAGGAGAAACTTATCTAAAATTCAATCATTACATCTCGCCCCCTCACTGGCACCCTGGAGAACCATATCTTATAAAACAAATAAGATGCTGTCTTTTTATAGGCAGATTGCTTCTTAGAAATCAGGTAAAAAGTAAAAAAAAAAAAAAAAAAAATCTTTACGAAACAGTTGCTACAGGAGATTGGATTGGTGATTTTCTTGTTTATTCCTCGAAAACTTTTGTTATTTTTTTCAGTCGCGGATCGAAAAGGGACGTGAAATAACAAACTTCGGGCGGAAATATCGAAAGCAAATCTGTTAACCTGCATTGGGTTTTTTTCCTTCTTTAAAAATTTATACGATTTGAAAATTCACCGAGTGCCTGCGTATTTATGATTATGCATTATGTGTGTACAGTAATTACCCGGCTCACGATTCCGGATCGTTCCAGTTTTGATAATTCTGTTATTATCGGGATTTCGGTTCCTCTCGTTCACAGATTTCATCGTTATTTATAAACAGATGAAAGAATCTATACAAGCATATTATTAAAAAAAAAAATATATTCTTTGGAAAACAATGTTTTCCCGCTGGCTATGTGAAGATCACTTCAAGTGGCCGTCTGGTTTCTCAAAGATTTTAAAAATTTGTAACAAAGAAAGGGTTGTCCTTTTGCTGGTGATTTCCATCGTTTTGAACAAAAAGTGTTCAAACATGTAAGATAAAATCCCAAATTTTGTGGCTAACTCAGAAAAAGAAAGTGTTCGGCCAAATTTAATTCGATTCGCAGCGAAACAATTCTAGTTGAAAATTGGGATTGGGGGAAGAAAATTTTGATTTTACAGAACTACAATTTTAAACGATGATTAGCTTTTGGGGTTAAGAAAAACGAATGGTAAGTTTTAGTTTGTTGAAAAAAATTCGAGATTTTAATAAATTAAAATGGCCCCTTATTTTATGGACCTTTGTAAGGGCCTACCCTATCAGAACAATTTAGACCTAGCCGCGTAGATTACATAGCTAAAAATTTAGCTATGTAATTAGTCATCCTTTCGAAGTCTAATAGAAAGCTAAAATCAGGTTTAATTTTTAAAACTCTAGACGTCTATTAGATGTTTTTTAGCTGTGAATGCAGTCATTCTTCTTAAAGAAGAAGAAAGAAGAAAAAAGTTGAATGAGAGAAGGAAGAAGTAGAAGAAGGAAAACAAAAGAAGAAGAAAGGAACAGGAAGATGAAGAAGAAGTAAAAGAATTAAACAAGTAATTTACTGTACTGTCGAAAATATTCTAAGTTCCCAAAAGTAATTTGAGACATAAATACCCTTTTGTTCACTTGGTAAAATAACTAGAGAAGTGGCTTATTGAATAGCATCGTAGGGGGAAAAAAAAGTAAAATGCGGATGACAGGTCCGGTTCCAGGTTGAGGTTTATCTTTTTTTTTTTTTTCGCTATTAAAAAGAGAAATGGATATCTATTAGCCCTAAAACCTAGATAGATGTCTATTAGCTTTCCATTAGCTGTGACATTTTTGTAAATATCCGCAACGAAAACGGGGTTACGGGGTTGTAACAACTATTTCTGAAATTCTGAGCAGAGAATTTCTGAGAAAAGAAATGTATACGAACAAGTCTTGTCTCGCTTCGATACAGGCAGATGACGTCACACCACGTTTAAGGATGGAGTCACGTGACAAAACTTTTCGGAACCTTATTTCTTTTTCTTTTTCTTTTGCATTTTCATCCTGGTTTATTCAAGGGCATACCACAAATTTGTTTCCCGTAAATATCTCAAGGCGTATACTAGTGGTATAAGTATGTATACAATAGAAGGCTCCATTAAGCCATATCAAGCGGGTTTGCTCCCTTTCCCCGTAATTGCCAAAAAATTTGAAGTTGCCAATATGAGGTGGATGGACATAAATTGGAGAAAATTAGCAGAATTGGAATTGCTCTCGAAAGGAGAATTTAGACAAAGCAGCGGATCATTAAGAAAGGAGCAGGAAAAAGCAAAAAAAGGAATGGAAAATGAAGGAATTGACATTGAGAGAAAAAAATTAAGGAGTTGGAAGACAAAGTTGAAGAGCAATAGTCAAAAGAGATCAAAAGAAAAAAAGAGGAAAGGAAAAGATATGTAGTTATTATGGATTGAAATTTCCAAAATCAAGGACGCAATAAGTTAGAAAGTGAAGTGAAAAAATCTCTTAATGAAGAACTAAATGGAAGGTGTCAGTAGACGATGTGTTCATTAAAATTAGTGTCAAATGGAAGACAAAAAAACGTATTATGAAAGCTAAATCCAAACTAAGTGAACCTAACAAACTAAGTGAAGTGGTAACCCCTTCTGTCTAGACAGATAACAATATATATTCCAGGGAATATTCCAGTAATCCCCAAATTAATTCTTATTCCTTCCATAAAAATTCTTAGAATATTTTAATATTCTGTGACATTCTTGGGCTATTCCTTCAATATTCCAGTGGAGTTTTAAACTCTAGAAAACATTCTAAAAAACATTGAATGTTGGAATATGCAATGAATGTTCGAAGAACATCAAAAATGTTGGAATATTTCCATAATATTCTGAGGGCTTTTATGGGCGGACATAAGGTCATTCCTGGAACATCCCATGGATCATTAGGAATATTTAAAGAATGCACTATGCATATAAAATGCTATCAGGGCTAATGCATTCATATGGATGCATAATGCAAATTGAGGAAAATTTAAATTAAACGTCGTCCAATTTTGACGAAATTTCGGAGATATGGGTATTTTAAGACGCTTTTCTTGAATTTGAGGTCAGAAGAATTCTGATATTTTGAAAAACAAATTGGCGGCAGACTTTTTAATGTCAGAGCCTAATAACTCGAAAGTTATATATTTTTATTTTTGACGAGTAACTCTTTAACCCCTTCCTGTCTAACGCATCCATATGGATGCACAAAAAAATACTCGGTAGCGACTGGTGCATCCATGGATGAACCAGCAAAATTTAGGAAAATAATAATAAAATTTGGTTAGATCTTGATGAAACTTCGTAGGTGGGGGTATTTAAGGGTGCTATTCTCAAATTCGAAGTCAGAATTAACCGATTTTTAGAAAAAAAAATGGCGGCAGACCCTTTAATGGCAGAACCTAATAACTCATAAGTTATATTTTTTTAATTTTTGACAAGTACCTCTTTAAAAAAATGATTAGTTGCCCTTGATAACTGCCCATAGTGAGTATTACTCGGAAAAAACAGATAAGGTGAAACAGATATTGCGCCTATTATTAGCGTATGGCTATTAGTATAATGGTTTAGAGCTATTAAAAAAATAACTTTTTCTGAACTTTTTCTTAAAAATATCTTTGTAAGGGGTCTTCTCGGGCTCCTACGTCGAAATAGACTCAAAATTCGGAATCTCTGACCTCGAAAACAGTTAGGCCATAGTATAATATCCCTAAAAAATAAAAAATTGAGATTACGCTGTTACATTTAACTCCTATGCACGGATTGCCTAACACTGGGTTGCAAGGCGCCGTACTCACGAGGAATGAGTTTAGGATCCAGAAAAAACATTTGCATCAACTTTATAAATTCAGTCCGGGAGAGTCCAATCTTAAAAATAGGCCAGACAAGAAAGAGTTAAAAGTCAAGCTAAGTAAAAATAAGATAGAATAGTGAGACACATTAGTAGTGTGGGATATGTTTTTAGAAGAAAAGAATTTGATTAAATGACAAACTTCATTATGAAAGTACTAAATAGAAAATTGTAAGCCCCTTGTAACCTTAATATGGTAAATAAGAAATATAATATAATTAAGCCACATCAAAGCTTACAGCATTAAGTTTTCTAAAACTGAAAATTTCATGATTCCTATGCTTAGCTTATGGACCGAATTATATCATTTTATTGGGTCATTGTTCTAATATTATTATTTTAATCTGTTTAGCTTATTGCAAATAAACTGTATGGAGCATAAAAACTAATCCTTAAAGACTTTGCACAATCATTTTTATTGCCTGCACTTATATTAACTTATGAGTAAAAAAATTTTATATGCTTAGCCTATGCAGTTTTTCAAATTTATAAGTTTTGTGTCGGGATTAAAATATTTAGGCCTAGTTTTGACAAAAGTCTCTAAAAATACATAAAACGGCTCATTTTACACTAGTTCTGATATAAAACGAGAAAGATTTTAATTCCGAGATTATTTGGGGAAAAAAAGCTACTTGTGAAGTAGGTATGTATTGCCGGTTGCCTGGTTGCTCCTGAATTCCATATATTTCTGTGTGGAATATTTTCGGTCGTTCTATTCATAATGCTAGTGTATACATAGAAGAAAATAAAAATTCGGCGGTGTGGAAACATTTTCCGACAGTTAGGTTCACCTCATTTCAGAACTAGACCCGTGTCTTCTGCTCTTTTATTTTGAAGTATAGGCACTTTGTAGGTTTTCTAAAGTCGGATTTGCAGTTGTTTTTTCAGTTAACCTCGACGAAATTCTTTTCCGCTAGTGGAATTGACTGCTGGAATTAATTATGATGATATTTGTCGTTTCGTTTTTTATACCGTTTCAAAATATTCGAGAATTTAAAAATTCGATTCTAATATGTTCCTGTTCCTTATGGTGCAAAATAAGAAATAACGCTTAATCGGTATTTTCTCGTTTCGGATAGCTTCTTCTTTTTCAAAAAATGTTTCCGTTACTTTTTTTATCTTCTAATCAAAGTTTTAGATCCCGTTCCTAAGTTCCGTTTCATTCCCGTTTTTCTAAAAAAATGCAGACGTTTCCGTTTTTCTGTGTTGAATAACACAGAAATTCCTAATATTCCGATTTGATTTTTATTCGGAATCAGAATCGAAATTGGAATCTCGTAATTTCAAATAAGAAGTACAAGTAAAGTACATAACATTACATTACCATTGAGAATGCCCTGCTCAATTATTGGTAGTGGTAATTTTTTGGAAAGCTCAAATTCAGTAAAATAGTCTTAAAATTATGTTCGCTTTCGATTAGGAGTTTTTCAAAGTGTGGTTCTGACAGTACTGCCAGCTGCGCTGTAGATGAAAAATCGGAATTTGGATATTTAGGAATAAGCTGACCCCTGGTATTTTCATATACAGTATTAATGAAGAATACTATTTTTAGATTGCAGAGTTAAATCGGAACCGGAGTGAATTTAACTATTAACACTATTTTCGTGGTTTTAACTCAATATCTGAATCGAAATTTTTTTTTTTTTTTTTTTTTCGTTGCCGACTTTGATTCTGAAGATTCTAAACTGTTTTCTTACTCCTTCACATCACAAGAGGTGATATATGCTTCTTACACTTCGAGAATTTTATATTTGGCAAGAAATAAGGATAGCTTTTCTCGTTTTGATTCCCAATATCATTTTACTGTGAGTAAGACTTTTAGGTTTCGCTTTAGTTATCGAGCTTCGTTTTTGATTCGGTTTTGTCCCCTTGAATAATACACGTGTTAACGGTTCCCGCTTCTTATAACGTTTTTTTAACGCAAAAAACAAAGAAACAAAAGGTTTTTCATTAGCTATTCAGAAACGTTTTACGTCACTGTACCGAAACCAAGAAGGGATTTTTAACATTTCCTGATATGTTTTTACATTTCGAAAAGTCAAAAGTCGGTCATTCTTTGTAAACGAGATAAAACTCTTGACTTGAAATTTGAAGGTTTGAAAATTTTAAAATTTTAAAAGACGTTCCCGTGGGAAGGATGGATGGAAGGCGCATGCAATTCCGACGGTAAAAACATAGCCATCTTCAGTTCTCAGGCCTGGGGGATACGGCATGGCAACTGTGTACCGGGGGCTTGAAACAGATGACGCCTATGTTTAACTTAAGGAGAAGCGATGTATTATTCTGGGTTAACCGGCAATCCTAAATTTTTTTCAACATTTTTTCAGTAATGCTGGAAGGGACCCAAATCAAACGTAATAAAATAAAAAATGTTTCGTTTTAGTAAAAATCGCTCAGGGGCCGGCCCATAAGCTAAACATTAAATTTGCACAGCGTTGCCACATTTATCCGCCAGGCCTGAGAACTGAAGATGGCTATGGTAAAAAGCGATAGAAGCAGACGACACCCCCGGAGGAGTTTTTGCTTTATACGTAGGAGCGAAAACAAATCAAAGGGAAGGTTTAGAGGAAGGAGTTTTCCCTTTGAACAGGACCCAATTAAGCAAACGTTCCACTATCTTTTCCTTTAACGCGAGATAAAGTTCAGCAAGATAATTTTAATTAGAAATTCCTCGACGAATCCTCTGTCGAACTTTCTTTTAAGGAGTGTGTACACAAGAAATGAATGCCTCGGTTTCGGACCCCTTCCAACACAGAAATAATTTTTTTTTTTTTTTTTCTTGGGTAATGGCCGCTCTTTAGTTTTTAACGGAGTGACAAGGATGTAAAATCAACATAAAAATGACGTTACGATCGAGATCGCTATCCGGAAACTCTTATTTGTGGTAAGTCCAAAGCAACATGGCGATGTTAACGCCCCCTCGTCACGCGTCTGGTTTACCAACACATTTTCCTCTACTTCGTCTATCTTCGATTCTGTGTGAGAATTTTTCTATATCAAAAAGGCCGTCTTTTTTCTTTTTTTACATGACCCGGTTAAAAATTTTCCTGTTCGCGTAATCGGACACTTATTATCTGTTAGGTGTATACCGTAGAGTAATTTGTCACAAACTGACAGAATAAATGCCGAGCGACATCGTATCTGTTGCTTCGGTCATTAATTTTAATAACACATTTGTAATATGCTTTGTTTGGAATTGTATATTTGCAAATGCAAATTTTCGGTCCCTATTATCCTTCTCTACAGGGCTGTTGTGTTTCTAAGGGAAAAATTAAAAAATAAATTTTTTTTTAAATTTATAATTGTCACATGCTTTAGATGGAGGATGAAAAATGCCGATAAAAGAACATTCCAGAAATTAAAAAGCCCAACATGTAAAGTAGATGGGGCTGGGCAGCTAAAATTCATTTGAATTGCTCCCTGTGAGTTATCTCATGTCCAGCCTAGAGAGGGGCTTTAAAAGTACATAAATTCGAAAAATTAACTTGATGTAGGAAGAAAGCGCCAAACGGTAGCACTTAAATTTTAAATTTTAAAAAGTCTGGGGGAGAGAAACTCTCTGTGGTACCTTTTATTGTATGAGTCGTGCATTGTACTTTTATATAATCAAAAGAAATTCATATACCTTTATTCGAACGGCGGGACGGGGAAATTTTTTTAAAACAAGAGAGAAAAACAAAAGGAAAAAATTGATCGAATTGGGTTCGACATTAACATAACCGTTGGCTTGGTTTTTGAAGTGAAAAATGATGAAAAATCTCACTAGTTAATATTAATATTTCAAAATGATTTATGTGCAATCAATTAAAAGACAACAAGGTAATGAAGATCGCTCATAATGTAAATAATAAAAGCATATACCTTCAAGTCAAATTTGACGTATAAATTGCTTTAATTTACCGATCTCTCGTTATGTTAGGTATTTTTATTAGTAATTATAACTTGCCAGTAAAAGTTTATTTAAACATGGGGGATAAAAACATTGTTTTGGGAAAATCATTAGCCGGAAATTTTATTCTTTGTTGTTAATATCGGTTATTTTACATTCAGTTCTCAGACCTGAAAAGGGATGGCTTCTGTTCTCAGGAAAATAAACATCAACTTCTAAATTACGCTCTTCGTCTTTTTTTTTTTTTTTTTTTTTTTTTTTTTTTTTTTTTGAAATAGCAACGGTCGTTGTTCAAGCCCGAGAACACACTTAAACAATTTTCCCCATTTATAGACGAAACCTTTTACCTTAGAAATTTTAAATAAGGTGGATGACGTAACGCATTAAATTCCCGACGACCGGTCGAAAAATTACATGAAAAAGGACGTGTCGCGAGATGGAATGCGCCGTCACAAAAGACGGATGATGATGAATCTTTTTTTAATAGTTATCCTACAAGGATTGACGGAATCACAATGTCGAGGATAGTTTAAATATTTGTTCCTTCGTCATTTGAGAATCTATGGAGCTGCTAATTACCTGCTTGACCTTTACTGATTTGACATTCGAAACGTAAAACGAAAAATATTTTAAAAAATGGGCATATGTAGCATATAGTGCATCAACCAATTCGAAAATGCACTGAATAAAAAAATTTTTAATATGCTGTTCAGATTTTGAAAGGTTACCACCGGGTTACCATAAGGGTTGTGCCCCAAAATTAAATTTTTTTTGGACTATCATCCATCGATAGGACCTAGTAAGGGGGTAAATTAGGTCAAATATAAGGGTCGAAATGAAAGCCGTTTCTGAGGCGGGGATGGGAGAATTAATTCAGTTTTTATTTTTTTGGCAGAGAATGGATTGTCCGATTGAAGAATCCAAAAACCAAAAAAAAAGCTCTTTCAAAGGGCTATCTAAGGGCATAATTGTTAATTTTTTTAAAAATGGTCCATTGGCCAAAATGGCTAATTAAAGAAAAAGAAAATTATTTTCTTTTCTCAAAAGTTAAAAAATTTTTTTCGCTGCGAAGATGACGCCGCATCGCTATCACCACGTGAGAGTACGCAAAAAACTAGTCTAGATAAGTATTTTTTTGGTTTTTTTCCTTAGCGGCCAAAACAGCCATAAAATGGCCAAAATGTCAAAAAAAAATTTTCGCCGCGAAGACCACGCTGGACCAAAATTTCGCCTTCACCATGTGAAAGTACACAAAAACTTGGCCCGAAATCATGTATTTCGCCTTGGGACCCTAAAGGCGAAAGTGGCCAAATTTAATGGTCAAAATCATAAAAATCATAAAAATCGCAAAAATTTTTTTTCACTCATAAGACCGAGCTGGATCAATATTTCGATATCACCACGTGAAAGTACGCAAAAAAATAGCTTAGAAACATATTTTTCCGTTGGAGAAAAGAAGGTAGAAATCGGCCCAAACTAATGGCTTAAAGTAACCAAAATGCATCCAAACATCTATAAATTTGGCCCAATTTCTACCTTCTTTTCTCAAACCAAAAAATATGTTTCTAGGCTATTTTTTTGCGTACTTTCACGTGATGATAGCGAAATTTTGGTCCAGCCGGGTCTTATGAGTGAAAAAAAATTTTTGCGAGGTTTATGATTCTGGCCATTTTTTGTTTTGGTTTGGCCACTTTCTTGTTGAAAGAAAAATTTAGAAGCACATGTCCTTAGGCCAATTTTCGACGTACTTTTTGGCTGTCATAGCGAAATTTTGGTCCGGCGAAGCTAACATGAAGAAGATAATTTTCTTTTTCTTTAATTGGCCATTTTGGCCAATGGACCATTTTTAAAAAAATTAACAATTATGCCCTTAGATAGCCCTTTGAAAGAGCTTTTTTTTCCGTTTTTGGATTCTTCAATCGGACAATCCATTCTCTGCCAAAAAAATAAAAACTGAATTAATACTTCCATCCCCGTCTCAGAAACGGCTTTCATTTCGACCTTATATTTGGCCTAATTTACCCCCTCACTGGGTCCTATCGATGGGTGGAAGTCCAAAAAAAATTTAATTTTGGGGCACAACCCTTATGGTAATCCGGTGGTAGCATTTTCAACAAGAAAGCTGAAAATTCTCTTGTCCGACAATTTTTTTTTAAAATTCCTTAAATATACACCCCCCCCCCCCGCCGCCACAAAAAAAAAAAAAAAAAAAGTACTACTATTTTATTTTAACGTTTCTCTTTGTTTATTTTCAGGTAAGCGTTGATCCACTGTCAATTTGACGTCCGGATACACAGTAAAAAATATTATGTAAATATGTTAAAAACGGTCTACATAAAGTCTATGTTAAGTTATTATGTTAAAAAATCAACATAACTTGTTTGTAAACAGCAAAAAAATGACAATCGTTAATGGACGCAGAACATTAAACAAAACAATTGTGTTATTTTTCTTAACAAAATATTTATGTAGACCGATTTTGACATACAATTTGTGTCAATTTTAACATAAAATTTTTTACTGTGTAGCCTGGAACGTGTTTAAATCTTTGTTACGTGAGTAAACCAAATGCAAAAAATTTGCTAAAACGAAAAAATTACGAAAATCGTTGGGATTAGAAATAAAGCAAAACGTTTTCTTCAAGTTTGATGCAGTAAAACGTAGGTACTTAAATCGATTGAGTTTAATAAAAAATGTCAGATGATCAAACCATGTTGGTGAACGACCATTTTCCAGAAAACTCAACGTAACCCTTATTTCTTTCGATATTACTTTCTTAGAGGAGAGAAGCAACTCGAGATAATATGATTCAAATGAAAACTCGTTTTCTAGAAGATTTTAATTTATTTAATAGATAGATTTATAGGTTTTGAGCGTTCAAAATTATTACGCGTGAATCGTTTTATGTCGGGCTTAAATTCCTTTCCTGTTTATTTTATAATTGGTTTTTAAGGCATTTCAATTTTTTTTTTTTGTCGAAAAACGCAACTAAATCGAACCGCGAGTTTTCCCTTGGAGAAAAGAACTCTCTCGTTGGCTTATTGAATGATGTTTCTTTAATGACCATTAATAAATATTGACAGCTTTTTTCTGTCCGACATAAATTATCATTTGAATGATTGGAAATGCGTGAAATTTGAACGTCACCAAAAATGTCATGATTTTTTTTTTTCTTTCTCTAAACTCTTCGGAAAGTTTCGAGATTTTAATGAAGTGGTCCCGGCCGTTTATGCAGTATTAAACATGAAACCGTTTAAATCAATACGATAGAATGGGGTTCCAAGATTTTATTATTTAAATTTGTTGTTTTATTACCGTCGATTGGAATAAATCAGGTGACTGATCGATAAAAAGCAACAGGTCGATTCAATAGCGTTAAACAAAGGAGGTGGTTTTCGAAGGCTTTCGGTGAGTTATTTCTTGTTTGAAATTAATATCGTGACCGATACATTCGAAACCTCTTGTCGTAAAATTGAACCCGAACGCTCTTTTTAAAAAATAAAGAGAGGTACCCTTGCAGGGTGCAGGGAATATGTGAAAAGTATATTTATTCGTGCCCAATTTCGACTGAAAGTGAGCTGTAAATGTTTCGATTGTTCCTTTTGTTTAGTGCTTGTGGTTTTTTCATCGTACAAAGTCGTAAGGAAAACTTGGCTGATTTACCAAAGCAGAAGAAAAAATGATCTCTTCGAGTTTTGTGAAAATATGTCGACCGCTGCCATGTATTATATTCTTACCGTTTTTTAAAATTTACTTTCTTATTCTTAGCAGCGAGTTTGTGGCAGTTCATTTTTTACGGTTAATACTCGGACCTGATTCTGACGAAATATCTTTGGAATCTTTTTTTTCTCCTTTAGAAACGCGCTCGCGCGCAAAAATAAAAAAATACGCTTTACGTTATATTTATTAAGTAAAAAAACCTGAAAACATAGTTAGTATAGTATAGTAAAGTCGTGTTTGTGAAAGTTTAGATTCAAGTGAGAGAAGTAACCAATGTTAAAAATGAAGTTTGCCATATTGTAAACGATGTCCCGGTGAGAGATCGAATTGTAATTTTTAATCCTGGTGGATGAGATGACTTGCTTGTTTGCCACCCATGTTTTTCTTGGGCTGTCACATTATAACCCCGATGGCTTTAAATATTTTCAAACGGTCAAAGCATCTTTGAGGTTCATAAGGGCAATCAAACATTCGTTCCCGGCAATGTACTGTGCACGAGCATTATTGCTCTTCAAGTATAAAATAGATTTTTATAATCTTCGAAAATAAAAGAAAATAAACATGAGTTTTGAATAAATAAATTTCAAACGGTCCTCGATAAAAGCCACGAAGATGTTTTTACCCACATAGACCTTTTCTATCTGTAGGATGTCTCTAAGATGTCTACATTTGGGAATGGATATCTAATAGAAATCTAAAATTTTGCAGTAGCTATTTTCCAAAGTGTCCTCTCTATTAGCCGGCTAATATGAGGCTATTTTTTAAGGCTATCATAAGGCTATAAAAAGGCTATAAAATACTTTATATTTATAGAAATATATTTAAGGCTATAAAAAGGCTATCGCACGGCTATTTTGAGGCTATCGATTTTGAATTTAGCATTTACAAAAGTCTTCCTGAAATGGGCTTTACTCTCCCCAGGTTGATTGTAAAAATGAAAATCAAAATAATTTTCTCTCATGGCGGAAAAAAAGATTTGGAAATATAATAATGAATATAATTCTTGAAACCCACCACTAAGCTTAGTGTTCAAGAAAATGATGTGTAAATGAAAAATTTGTATAGGTATCGTGTAGCTGAAGGGGTGAATGACCATTTTCTGACAAAGTGAATCAAGCTGTGCCTGGAGAGTACAAAAATTTTATACTGGGGAATGGCACAAGTCCTGCATCTAATTTTTCTCAGTTTGAGGGGATGGGGGAACTTAATAAAAATAAGTTAAGATTTAAAAATATCTGAATTTGAGAAATTACAGCATTTTATATAAGTGGCCAATATACCAGTATAATTCTTTAACTGATAACTTTTGATTTAAATGCTAGTTAATAAGTTAAAAAAGTACATTAATTAATTAATTTTTAAAATTCTAAAAAAGTTTTACTGAAATTAAAAATTAGATATACATAAATGAATTAAATCACCTAATTTAAGTATTTATTAAAACGACTCTAACATTTTAAAAAATTATCGTATATTTGCTTTTCAATTTTTTAAGTACTAAAAATGCTTGATGTGCTTGCAATTAAAAAGTCTAAACAGGCACAAAATATTGGATGTCTCTAAAACGTCTATAGTATATCTGAGAGATACTAAAATAGATGTCTATTGTCTGTTGCATACTGTTATAAACTTCTATTAGACATATGTAAAATATCTACTAGTAGAGCTATTTTGTTTTAGCGATTCATAGATATCTCAAATCTCAGAGCGTCTATATGGGTAATTTTAATTTCGGAAATTCTTTACGTGATCGAGCGATATCTTTGCTGCTACTTAGTACTTGCTTAGTAAAGCTATTCTTGTTTTCAAGACTGCATATTCTCATCCAAAAACTTTAATTTATCTTTCCGGTGTATGAAATCGAGAATAAACTCGATTTGGAACCGGATGAGCCCCTCATTAGCGGGAAATTTCCGGAAAAAAATCGAAAGGCCGTATCATAATTTTGAGCGAAAATGGCCGTATCATAATTTTTTGTTATAAATTCATGGTTTGAAATGATTCAAAGAAGTAAATATGCCATACGAATTCAGCTGAAATGCTAATGAGAATCCGTACTAAAAAGAAGAAAGAGTTAACTCTTGAAATCGTTTAAAGTTGTTAGTTGACGAAAGAATAAAAAAATGATTTGATTCAATAAAAGCAAATTCCTATTTTTTTTCTTTTTGGAACCTAAAAATTTTACGAATTTTCCGATGAAGCTAAGCGCCTGGAAATATTTTTCATGAGAAACTTTCGTCTTTTGTTATAAGTTTCGAATTTGTTGTGCCATTGTTCCTCTGAAAAAATAGCACTAAATTACATATTTTAAACGAACGTTATTATCAAAACGTCTCGTCCGGCATTCATAACGCAATATATTACCGGTTACACCGCTATGTGAGCTCTCGAAAAATTCGTTGCTCGTTTTTAACCCATAGATGGGTGATTTGGATCCAAACATACCCTGATCGAAAAATTATTTTAAACCAAGAAAATCAAAATCCCCCATTTACTAACCCTTAAAAGAAATGGAACTTCTCCATTTCCAATAAAGTTACCAAAATCAAAAAAAAAAAAAAGTTTTTTTTGTGGACGAGCTTATGGGGCGAGGTCGACGTTTATTTTCCGCAAAACGACTTTAAAGAGACGTTTAGAAAATGATAAACAACCCTCCCCTTTTTAAATATTCAACGACAGTAGTTCTGTTAATTACCGATGATGTGTAAATATGCCCAGAGGTCGGACAACGTATACCAATCGAGTTCGATCTTTGACTTTAAATAACTCTCGTATTTCAGAATTTTTCCTTTTCTGCCATGTTTTCAATACCTTAACCTGGTGTCAAGTTTATTTATTTATTTATTTATTTACCGGTATTTATTTATTTTTTAACATTTTGAACCTTTCTAAATGGCGTGAAAGTCGGGAAAAACGGTTGAACCCTTTCACTATTATGCATCTGAGAAAAGAGCTGATTTTCCAAACGGGATCCAATCATCTTTCCAAGATTTTCGTGTAAAATGATTTTGAATAGAAGTTCAAGATGAATCCCAAAAACTAACTTACGAGTTTTGACTTGATATTTCCCTTTATTAAATGAAACTTGCAATTCGTGACGGGTTTAATGCAGAATTCGATACTACATCCGAGACTTTGCATACCCATAGAAAAAATCATTTTTAACGGGGTTTTCTTCCCCAGGATTCTTGACATTCGTTCTCATTTGCGTCGGAGGAAAAAAAGGATAAAGCGATGACGTCGGAGCTCAGACAAGCAGACCACTTCTTTCTTCTTCAAATGATTAATGATTAAAGTAGTCAACTTAAGTTAAATGCAATTAATTAAATTTCATGATAACATTTTTATCGTTGTCGAAATAATATCAATATCCTTTCCCGGGCTGAAAATAAACGGCAAAGTTATATTCCCGCATTATCCGAAAATTGAAAGAAAGAAAAAAAAAAAAAAAAAAAAAAAAAAAAATGATGTCGATTTTTTTTTTTTTTTTTTTTTTTTTTTTTGCCCCAATCGTGCTGCTCGATTTTCCGCCCGAATCATTCAAATTCTGCGGATTCTGGATTCTGGATCCAATCGCACCGATCTACACAGCAAAAAATTTTGTGTATTTTTAACAGACCCGGTCCACATACTCTACGTGTAACTCTTTTGATGTTAATTTTGACACACGTTTCTTGACAATATGTGTCAATTGATTTATTATTTACAAATAAAAATGTGTGGACCGCCCCAGTCAAAGTCCTTTATTGATAATCAGTGATCAGTCCGAATTACCAGTAAACTTAAATTAGCGAATTATTGATTGTCAGTACTTTGGTGGTAAGATCAGTGCTTTTTTATTGGTAATTCAAATGATAATCAATGAGACTTTGCCTTGGGCGTTCTTCAAATATAAATTGTGTTAAAAGTAACAAAATTTTTTACTGTATACTGGTATAATACATTGTTTACGCTCATGTTAAGCTTATGAATAGATGACTTCTTAGATTTTACTGATGCTTACTTTTAAGGCTAGCTTAATTTAGGGTTCCCTTTAAAAAAACTTTGGCTCCACTCTGAAATGGAGAATCGAGCCCTTATTGCGGTGCGGAAACGGGTCTTTGTTGGTCCAAAGTTTTAACAAGCTTTTGTGCTCATTTATTGTACTTTTGAATTCATTGTCCAAATTGTTTTAGAACTAGTTACATTCTTCCCCTTTTTTTTCCCGTCTCGGAATAATCGAACGAAGAATACACCCTTAGTTGGTTGCCGGCAAAGTGGATGTTGTGACTGGTGGATTAGAGTCACGTTTTGATTAATGGCGTTCGAGCCTGATTATGTTATTCCTTTTGATTAATTATAGAAAGATACCGACAGATGTCATTTAAAATCTTGTAGTCCCGGAAACGTCCCGTCCAGAGTATTTTTTTTTTAAAGCTTCAACCTGTTGTCTGACGTACTTTCAGTTTACCTTGGGATCTACATTTTCAATCAAATCATTTCGTTCCGAGCAAATCACTTTCGCCATTGTAATCTCGTAGAGGATCATTCTTCTTCGGAGGGTTGGAAAAAAAAATTAACTCAGTATCGGTCCGGATCTCAGCTCCTTTCGATGAAACTTGACAGTCCCAAGGAGGCTTGCACCGAGTTTAGACTAATATCAGGATCGGATCCGGGTTCTGTTCTAAGGGACTAATTTATTAGTTTCACTTTACCGAATCTCGGAATTTTGGTTTTAACGAAATCGAACGATCCATCGTTTTTCTTTCCTTTTCCATTTTTTTATTTTTGCCGTAGCAAAAGGGTCTAAAAAAAACCGAGGAAAATACGGAGACGACGGGAAACGGAGAATTAGCTTTCTTGTCGGATCAAGGCATATAATACAAAACAAGTACTGAATTGGCTGCCAACACGTCAGAAAATTAGGAAAGGGAAACGCCAGGGTCGTACTGGTTTCGGCTTTTTTAATTTTCTCTGGTACGAAAACGGATATAGATGAGCATTGCTCCACCTCAAAAAACACCTTAACATAAAAATTTTGGCTGACTGTTTTGTTTTTCCACGAGAAGGAGTTCCGGATATGTCGAGTTTGAATATGGAAAATACCGGTCGGAAAGCGAATCGTCTTTCCGACAATGCTTCTTCTCTTGGAAGTCAAAAGAAATTGAATGAGCGCTCAAAAGGGGATGACTATGAAGAAAATTAGATCTCGAAGAAATAGAAACATCCCCGCTTGCTCTTTCTCCACTTTTTCGACCCCTCGACTCGTGTGCATCTCAATTTATTGTGGAGCGCTAAACGGGACTAAACTCATACGGTAAACTCACGACTCCTCGCTCCTTTTACGGGAGCCCAACATTCGCGTTCCAATAACAATCTATATTCCCCAAAAAACACTTCCATGTAAACACGCCAAGAACTTTCCGCGTTTCCAGCCTCTGATATCATCAAACGAGAGAGGGACAATGTTTGTTATGGTAAAAAATTTCAAGTTCTTGATCCTTTTGATATCGGGACCTGGAAGCACGGAAAGTTTATAAAAAAAAACAAACCTTTTTTCAAAGCAAACCTTAATCATGTAGCGGAAAAAAAGCTTCTGTTGATAGTTTTAAATTTGGTTAAGCAGGTAGTATTATATTTGAACTTAAATTAAAAATCGAGGATATCAAGAACTCCGTAACCCCCGCCATCTTTAAAAAGTTCAACGCGTTTTTTGTACTTGGATTCAAAGGTAGATATATAAATAATAATTTGGACCAACGGCCGATTTTTCCACTTGCTTTTTACTGAAAGAGAGAGAGAGAGAAAGAAAGAAAAAAAAAGTAAAATAAGAAACTTTTTCATGTATCTTAAATGGAAAAAATGACATTGCTACAATGCTACAGGCACCACCTCGCGTTTAGATGAAGGTCCCAAACTTTGCACAAGTTATTTTTGAATTATTTGGGAATATTTTAGGGGGCGGCAGTGGCGGCATCATTAGAATTCCGTCATTGGCTATGGAAGAGGCACTCTATTTTCTATGTGAACCGCTATTTCTTCTAGATCTCATTTCTTGTCTCAAAATGTTCGGTTTCCTTTTGTGAAAACGTCTCGTTTCTCTTATTAATCTCTAGATTCCGTTTATATATCATGGTCCCGACATTGTTCAGCTTTAAGAACTATAAATTATTCCTTAAATATAGAAAAAAGCGGCGGTAACAATTGAAAAAAATAAAATACTTCCATTTCTGCATTTCGTTCCGGCGTTGTAAAAACATAAGGCTGCGTAAAAAACATAAAATAACACGTAATCTTGGAATTCGTTTCACAAACGACAAAAAAAGCAATATTGCGAATACAAATACACAATTGCAATATTTAACCGATATAAACGAAAACATTTTACGAATACAATAATAAAAGGAATGTGTCCCAAAGGGATATCGAACCTAAATTGATTGAATTTTCCAACAAACCTAAATACTGTTTTTAGACAGGGGGGTGTAATTCTCTCGGTTGGGATTTGCGGTATTGGGATCAAAGAGGGGAACCGGGAAGATGTTCAGTAAAAGAATACACCAAAGGCACTCGAAGAGTGGACTTGAACCACCGACCTTCCGTTTTCATGACGGCTGCTCTACCACTGAGCTACCTCGGGCTATGATGCATCTCTACTGAACTAGGTTACATAAGGTGTTAGGAGAATCAATTCGAAACATTCACGAATGTGACTAGCGATAAGCTAAGTATACAACATACGATCATTTCAAGATAAATTGATTGATGGAATGTTGACTTCTGAATCACTCGTTCTAACTTCCTAGAAGCCGTTGAGATATCAGAAGAAAGTTATCGGAGTGCTCGAGCAAAATCATAAACAAAAAAACATCAGTCTAAAAAAAAAAAAAGGAACCGACGGTACATTTTTTTTCAAAATTTCGGGGTTTTAGATGGGCCGAGAAAATTATAACGATTTTTTCATGAGCACAAATTCCATGTTTGTGCAAAATTTCAAGGCGATTCTTGGTTTGAGAGCTACAAACGTCTGCGTAGATTTTTTTTAAAATACAAATTTTTCGTGTTGAGTTACGGGCCTGAGTCGATTACAGTAAAGTTCGGGCCACTTCGCCCCTGATGTGTGTGAAATGGAAATTCTGCTTCGTTCGCGTACACAGTAAAACATATTATGTAAATATGTTCTAAGAGGTCCACATAAATTTTTTATGTTGTTTCTCCCATAAGGCAAACATAAAACAAAAACAACATAAAAATTATGTGGACCTGCTTATGTTGATATATGTTGATTTTGACATAAAATTTTTTACTGTGTAGGCATTTAAGGGAAAAGGTTACAGGTTGGGGGGTCAGTTCTTGGCGGCGGGGCATTCGCGTGCCCCCAGATGTTAACGATTATCGCTTTTATTTATTTATTTATTATTTATTTATTTACACACACACACACATAAATACGCACATTGCCATACACTGTGGCGACCGGAGTTCCAGAACCGTATAAGTCCAAAATTTTACCCGGCCAAGGTCACGCCCTTTGCACGTGCTCGGGTCGTGATCAGCGCGTGATCACTCTGGCGACCAGGGTATTGGTCGCCAGAGTGCACAGGTCGCGAAAGTGATAAGGAAATTTGCACAATCGGTCGCCAAAGTGACGAAAATGTACGCGCACACACACCTGGCTTTTACAGGACCTGGAGCCCTATCGCCGCGCTATAAACCTTCTTCCGATCGGGCCTCTTCTGGCAGGCAACTCTCCAGTCGGGCGCTCCCAACCTTCTCGCATCTGCCGCCACATTATCTTCCCACCTGATCCGTGGTCTTCCTTGAGGTCTGGGACTCGTCGGTCTGCCCTCCAGGACCTGCCGGATATATCTTGACGGAGGTGCGCGAGCGACTTGTCCCGCCCACTTGAGCCTTCGGGACTTAATCACACTAGTGATTAAAGGTTGCCCAGTGAGCCTTCGGATCTCGTCATTTGAACGCATGCGCACCCTGCCAGTAGTTGGATCCCTTCTAGGGCCTAGAATTCGGCGTAAGACCTTATTTTCGAATACCAGCAGCCTCTCTTGAGCGCGGACGGTAAGGCTCCAAGTGTCACAGCCGTACGTGACTACAGGGCGGATTATGGCATTATAAATGCGGAGTTTCGCTCGTCTAGATAAAACTCTACTACGAAGGAGATGGCCTAGCGCAAAAAGACAACGATTGCCACTCTGAATCCTCGCCGCGACCTCAAAATTAATGTCATTGTACAATTAATGCATTGTTGTAATTTATTTATTTATTATTTTATTTTATTTTTTTTTTTTTTTATATGCGATATATACTTTTTTTATACTGGAGTGTTATGCTCTGGAGAAATCTGTTGTTCCGTCAAAGTCAAAGCTATCGAAAATTGAAAAGAAAAAAAAAAAAGGATAAGCATTTAAAAAAAAGAGGAAGCTGGCGGGATATCAGCCAGCCGAAAAAAGGCAACTCAAATATCCTAAAAAACTTCCGTCCAATCAGTATTTTGAGCCCTTTTTCTCTTGTTTTTGAACATATTATTTTTAATCAACTCTATCCTCACATTTCTAATTTAATCAGCCCTCATCAGCACGGGTTTGTGCGGAAAAAATCTACCTTAACTAATCTCTTGCAGTTTACAGAATACATTTTCCAGGCTTTTTCGACCCGGTTCCAGGTGGATGTCGTATATCTTGACTTCGAAAAAGCTTTTGATAAAATCCATCATGATGTGCTACTTTCCAAACTTGCCAACTTCGGTTTCCACAGTTCGGTACTTTCTTTCTTTTCTTCCTACCTTCGTGATCGTCACCAGTACGTACGCTTTAAGAAAAAATTTTCTGATGCTTTTTCTGCACCTTCTGGAGTTCCGCAGGGTTCCAAACTCGGTCCCCTTCTTTTCTTACTCGCAATCAATGATATCACTACTGTTCCACTTCACTCACGTCTCCTTCTATTCGCTGATGATCTCAAGCTCTTTCTCCGTATATCCTCTATTGCTGGCTGCCTATTACTCCAAGCTGACCTCAACGCCCTCGTCGCTTGGGCTTCTACCAATCATTTTCATATTAATATCTGTAAATCGTACTTCATGACCTTTTCCCGACGTAGAAAGCCTCTTTAGTTTGCTTATTCCATTAACCATTCTCCTTTATCACGAGTTCTCCAGACTAAAGACTTAGGCGTTATTTTTGATCCTAAACTAAGCTTCTCTTTCCACATTGACCCGATCATTAAAAAGGCTAACCAGTCTCTTGGCTTTCTATTGCGGAACACTACCCGGCTTTACGTGATGTTGACACTATAAAATCATTCTACTGTGTCTTTGTAAGATCGCATTTCGAATATTGCTCTTCTGTTTGGTTTCCTAATAGACAAGCATGCAAACGTATCGAGCGAGTTCAGGGCCGTTTTGTCCGGATTTTATTCTACCGTCTTAATGGTTTCTACCCCTCCTTTCCTCCTCAAATTTCTTACACCAAGTTACTCTTTCACTTAGGTTTGGAGTCTGTAGCAAGTAGACGTCTTAAGCATGATATTACTTTCTTGCACAAACTATTAAATAACTTCATCTCCGACAGCGCTCTTCTAGGCATGATTACTATGCAGGTTCCATACCCTGGACTTCGCTTCCAGCCGCGCCCTTTGTTTTCTTCTTCCTTCCCTTCCGGTTCTAATTTGGCTCGTATCACCTCTAATTTCAATTCCTTTCACTGTGAACTTGACATTTTTTCATCTCCATCAACCTTTCAGAAATGTGTTGCGAATGTTCTCCGGGCGGAGGAAGATTCATAGTGACTTTCGGGCTTAGTCCTTTCTCTCCCGACTCATCAGTCTATTAATTATTGGTTTACTAGTTAAGGTCTATTCCACCATCAATTTTGTACCTTATATTTTGCCTTAAATTGTAATTTTTAGTTAACTTTTATTTTTTACATTGTTGATTTTTGTTTCATTATTGTTATTGTTATTTGTTTTTTTGTTATCCGATCGACAGGGATTGCTTCCTGTCGGTAAAAGGTTCTATATACTGTTAGCGTCCACTATAATTCAATTCAATTCAATTCAATTCAAAAAACAGGTATATTATTATAATTAATAGTACAAAACAATTTTACATTGTAAAAAGGGTTTCATAACGGAACCCGGAACCTGGATTATTATTAATTTCACAAAATAAACCTCTAAGGTAGTGTGAATAACCACGCTTTTATTTCTTTCTTTATCTCTTTGATTTTTTCAAGATTTTTAATCTTAGATGGTAACTCGTTAAAAAGTTTTGCCCTAACGAAATCGATAGTTTTTTCTCCAAATTTTATATTTGCTCTATTTGTGGATATTAGCGTTTCATTCCTTGTATTAATATTGTGTACATCTCTATTCGACTTGATTTTGTCATGAAAATGATTACAGTAGAATCGAAATTTGAAAATTTTAGAAAATGATAATATGTTTAATTTACTAAATAATTCGTTATTGTTCTTGATTTTTCTTCCCTCTCTGTCTGTGATCATTGATTTTAAAATTTTAATTTGTAGGCCCTCTAATCTTTTCAATTGTCCTTCGTTTCCAATACCATAGCTTAATAAACCATAATTTACAGTTCCTTCCACTAAAGCAAAATATATCATTTTTAATATCTTTTTTGGTACAAACTTTTTTAGCATATAAAATGTGGCTACATAAGATTTTAGTTTGTTTTTTAAATTTAAAAATTGTTCGCTCCAATTCATTCTGTAGTCTAAAGTTATCCCTAAATATTTGTACTTGGTAACCATATCGATAGTTTTTGAGCATTTACAATTTTTTAAGTCCTGATGTAAACATTCGTGCGAGTGGAAAATCAATTTCAAGTTTGGATCTAATTTACTACCACCATGCCTTATAATTATCATAAATTTAGTTTTTTCATTAATTGTTAAACCCTGACATCTGTATGTCTTTTTTGCATTCGCCACAAATCGTCATTTTATATCGATTGGATATATAAACAGTATTTAACCTAATTTGGATACCATTCAATTTAAATTTTAATCTAGTGCCACGACACGTTGATCGAAAAATCGATAGCTGGTGTTCGTAACGTCAAGTTGCGCTAACATCAGAGTTTGCAATTATTATTTTCACAAATTCTGAGCACCCTTATCCTGGTGAAAAATTTATTTTTCCCGACAATTCCGATGGACCCCCTTAAACTTTTTGTACACCACAATGTTCTGCTGTTTCCACTAAATTTTTTAAGTTAGCTTAAAAATAGATCTAGTCACTATATCCACAGAAAACGGTGTTTTAATACGACTCGAAAAACAACACGTGCTACGTGGTCAATAATAATAATAATAATAATGTAATGTAATGTAATGTAATGTAATGTAATATATTGAAAAAATTAGATACAATTTTCAGTTCCTTGCTTTAAACGGGCACTGCTTGTGCCCTCTAAAAGCCTAGGATTATTATTGTTTACTGGGTATAAAATGAAAGAATACAATTAATTTTAATTTTAAAGGCAGTTTTTTTTTTTTTTTTTGAGTATTTAATATTTATCAAGGAAAAGAAAGGTCTTTGATTTCACATTTTAAGTTAAAATGAAGCATGTACTTGTTAAAGATAGTAGGGATTTCGTGTTCTAATGTTCTACAACGCCAATAATAATAATAATAATAGAATAATAATAATAATAACCAACTTCTTCCAACATAATGCAAGGGACCTACCGCAAAGGAGCCCCCCAATTGAAGAAGTCACGGAGTTCTGGTCCCAAATTTGGGAAAACCCAGCTCCGAAAGGTGAGGAGGCTGACTGGCTAGCAGAAGAACGGCGCCGAAGTGAAAATATCGCTGAAATGGAAAAAGTAGAGTTCACGGAACGGGATGTATCGGCATCGCTGAAGGGTATGAGTAACTGGAAAGCATCAGGGGTAGACCACGTGCAGAACTTTTGGATCAAGAAATTCACGAGCTTGCATGGCACCTTCGCGAGATGCTTTAACCAAGTTTTAGAACATCGAGAAACCGCCCCGACCTTTCTTACGAAAGGGAAAACGCACCTGCTGCCGAAGGATGACGACACCTTAAATGTAGCCAAGTACAGACCGATCACATGTCTTCCGACGACGTACAAACTATTAACCTCCATACTGACGAGCAAAATTCATGAACACCTGATCAGAAACAGCATAATGACAGAGGAGCAAAAAGGGTGTTATAAGGGGTCAAAAGGATGCAAGGATCAAATCATCATAGATGAAGTTATCGTCAAAAATGCCGTTAACAAGAGACGAGATATCAATATGGCATACATAGACTATCGGAAAGCATTTGACTCCATCCCCCATTGGTACTTAATTGAAATCCTCCGCCTGTATAAAGTTGATCTCCAAACCGTGAATCTCCTGCAACACCTTATGAGCAAATGGACCACCACCCTGTTTATACTCGACGGAGAAACTATGAAATCGTCGAGAGAAATCAAAATAGCCAGAGGAATCTTCCAAGGAGACTCGTTGAGTGCATTATGGTTCTGCATATGCTTGAACGCTCTCAGCAGATTACTTAAAGAATCGCCCTATGGATACCAGCTAGGAAAAAATAATAATCGGTACATATATACTCATCTGTTATATATGGACGATTTAAAACTATATGGTAGTTCGAGAAGAGAGATAGAAAGACTCCTGGATATAACAGATGCATTCAGCAGATCTATATCTATGGACTTTGGAATAGACAAATGTAAGATAGTCCACCTAAAAAAAAGGGAAGCTTGATGGTACCTTGGAGGGATATGAGCTTGAAAACAACGAAGTCATAGAATGCCTAACGGAAGAAGAAACGTATAAATATCTGGGAATTGCACAATTGAGGGGAATTAACCACACCACCATAAAGAAAGCCATCAAAGAGAAAGTGCACAAAAGAGTGGTAGCCATGCTAAAAACAAAATTGTATGGGGTTGCAAAAATCAAGGCCATAAACACATTTGCCATACCAGTATTGACGTATACTTTTGGAATTACAAAATGGTCCCAAACTGATTTAGAAGAAATCGAAAGGAAAATTCGGACGGCAATGACGAAAGAACGGATGTTACACCCCAAATCGGCTGTTGAAAGATGTACTTTACCAGCTGCCGAGGGAGGCTTAGGAATCACCGATATAGTACAGTTACACACGGAGCAGACTAAGAACTTAAGGCAGTACTTCATCCAAAAAAAAAGGGACCATCCAATGTTCAGGGTCATCTGTGAACACGACGACGGAATTACGCCGCTGTCGCTGAAAGAAGCGGAGGATACCGCACCAGGGGACCAACCTCCAAGGATTAACCAAAAAATCAACACCTGGAAACAGAAACCGCTTCACGGAGCTCATCCGAACTTCCTTAGCCAGGAACACGTCGATAAAGCAGCGTCGAATATGTGGCTAAAAAAAGGATCCATCTACTCGGAAACGATGGGATTTATGATGGCAGTTCAGGACAGAGTTATTCGAACCAGAAACTACGAGAAGTACATTCTAAAAACGCCTAATATCGTAGATAAATGCAGGAAATGCGGAGCTAAAAACGAGAATATCGAGCATATAACTGGCGCATGCACGAACATCGCCCAAACAGACTACGTTAAAAGACATAATAACGTCGCCAAAATAGTCCACCTGGCTTTAGCACGGAAATTAAGACTAAGCCGAGATGAAAGCCCGTATTACAAATATCAGCCTGTCAACGTACTAGAGAATAACCGATACAAAATGTACTGGGACAGAGAAATCAGAACTGACAAACGGATGGATGCCAATAAACCGGATATCGTAGTATATGACTTGATAAAGAAAGAAGTGGATATTATCGATATAGCAGTCCCTTTAAGTAACAACCTCCAGCAGACATATGCTACGAAAGTCAACAAGTACACGGACCTAGCTACAGAAATTAAGGACATGTGGAAACTAAAAAAAGTCAGGATCCGCCCAATCATCATTTCGGCCACTGCAATAATCCCCAAATCCATGAAAAGTCAGCTAGAAGATCTGCAGCTTCAGACTTTGACGGAAAGCATCCAGAAATCCGTAGTGCTGGACACCTGCCATATCGTGAGACGTTTTCTAGCAATGGGTTAGCTTAGCACACACAAAGTAAACATAGAACTTGACAACCGTCCGTTCTATGTTCTCTATCACCAGAGGCATTTTGAAAATCGCCCTCACCGCAAAAGCGAGAGAACCACTATCGAAAATAATAATAATAATAAAGCGGGCGTCGTAGGCTAGTACGTAGCACACTCGACTCTCACACTCGAGACCCGTGCTCGTGCTTGATCCGATGCTCGCTTAAGACATAGGAGTGAAACCATACTTTCTAATTATTGGATTTACGCAAGAATAAAATATCTTACAGAGAGAGATTTTATGATAATCGTAAAATCTTCTTCTTCTCTGGCCGACCTGGTGGCAGTGAATGCCAGGCCTACCCCTCACGCACTCGTTCCGAAGGGTTTGGACTAAGTTTCCCCCCTATCTCGGAGGAGCATATCATTAAAAATGGCGCTGTGTACTTCGTATGCACAGGTCTCGGGTATGTTCTAGAGTGCTGACGACACGGGATGGCATCCGCAAAACAGTCATCTGGCTGTTAACTCACCGCTGACCGCCAACATCTGAGTCATGTGAGCATAATCCCAGGGAAAATTACCGCCGTGACTTGCATTTAATATAAAAGAATAAGCTCAAGATTAGGTGTAGTTTGGGTTAGCAACATAATAAAAATGATTGCTTCCCCCCCTCCCAAAATCCATATCAACGTGTATATTTCGTGCAAAAATCCGAAAAAGTTCAGTCCCGTTGAGTTAGTCGAGCTAAAATCATAATCATGCAAGTCCGTAAATGTTGTGTTTGCCAAAAAAGCCCACACATTTATATGGCGACCCCTGTACGAGGGAGCGAAAAAACCGAGATAATAATAATAATCAGGGATCAGAACTGACAAACTGTCGCCCGACTACTGGAAAATGTGTGGACTGTAAAGCACCGAAAACTGAACCTTTTTTTGATTTTTCAGACATATATCGGTCGTCGTTTCGACGCCGGTCTGACCGACTCTCGATTTTTATATTTGGGAAAACGTCTTAGCGCTTTTGAAACTGATGCAGACGTAACTGCATGGCTGTCAACGCCGCTGACATTCTTTTTTTTTTTTCTTCCACATTTTGTCCTCGAGCTTCACTTCCCAATTGATAAAAATTTTTTTTTTTTGTTTCGTCGTTTTTATTTTATCTTCTTGTGTCGAGTTTGATCGTCTTTTTGCCGATAAGAAAGAAGACTAATGTCATAGCGCATTATTTTCCGAGACAGTCGAGTCTGGAGTTAATGACAAAAAAGTCAGTTTTAATTTTCTTTTTATTTCAATTACTTGTAATACTAATACACAGATGTTGTAACGTCAACGTAAAAAATGGCTTCCTCTTTATACGACTAATTTTCTGTTTTTACTCTTGTTGATTGATAACGTGAGAAGAATAAAAGTAATTGAAAAAGCTACTTTTTATCTTTATTAAGGAAAAAACGAGTTGCCCTTTACGATTTCAACAAAGAACATATTTTATTTCAAATACAGCTAATTCGCTTTGATGATATGATAAACCTTTTTCTTTTTTTTATTCGTATATATATATATATATACGAATAAAAAAAAAGCGAGAAGACGTTTGAAGCGAAAATGAAATCGATGACATAAACGGAGTTTTTCTTATTTTAGTGAAAATGCTGCCTATTTGAGGACTTTGCAGTTAGATCCTTTATTAAAAATCCGTCCGAGGGTTTTTAGAGATTTTCGGTTTAAAATAAAAAAGGAGAATATATCAGTCTTGTATTGTAATACTTCCCTTGCCTTGTTAACTTATGGAAAGAGAAAGACTTAACATCTCCTCTTTTTTTCTCCTGCTAATTTTTATCCATGTCAAAATTACAAATAGTTCGAAATGCTGTTTCTGACACTTTCTCGACTTCTCAGTAAGCTTGCTACGTCAAAATTCATTAACTGGAATAAAAGAAACAAAAAAACCAACAAACAAACCGGGGGAAATATTCTTATAAAAAAAATAATAAATATAAATAAATAAATAATAATATTAAGTAGAATTTCGTTATACAATAATCACCATATAATTTCAGTCGAGGAAAAACGAAGGAAAGGGAGAAGGATCGAACAAGAAAAAAAAATGAAAAGGGATGGAAGTTTCTGCAGTACGAGAAACACGGAGAAGGAAAAATGATTAATGTTAGCAGAGGAATAAAATCTAATGAATTATTCTCTCAAGTTAACATCCTTTCTTACAAGCATGTTACACAAGTGAGAGAGAGAAGAAAACGAGAAGCAGAAATTGCACGATTATTCGCACCCTTTGCTTCAAAATAATAAGCTAAAGCATTTTCGGTCTTTCTTTTTTTTTTTCTTCTTTCTTCTTTCTTGTCCGTCACTAATCGGTTAAAATTTAATAATGTCAGTAAAAAGTGTCTGAGATGTCGTTTTAAAAAACATAGTAAAACCGCAGACGTCGTTGTTCTTAATAGATTTCCGTGACGTTTCTTAAACATCGGATAAAAATCTCGAATTCTTCCAAATAACATTACGTACGGAGTATGTTTCAAACTTTTCGTTGTTTCATGTCATATTATAAGGCCGCCAAAGTCGTACACGATCAAGTTTACAGACTTTGATTTATAATGTCATCCTTGTTTTTTTTTTTTTTTTTGTTTTGTTTGTAAGAAGTACTCATTTATGAGCTTCCGGTTGATAGGATTTGTCAAAAAAGAAGTTGGCAACAAAACGTCACTGTGGGGATCCATCTGAAAATTTCGCAAGTGAAGAAATCCTTATTGAATGATGGATGAAAAGCAAAGGCAAAAGCGGGATAAAAAATATGGACTAATTATTTTGATTACCTTTTGCTGATATTTCCGTTGCAAGTAACTGCAGAAAATATTGTGCTAGCATTACTCGAAATCGGTCAGACGTACCGATATCTAATTGCCTCCGACAATTTACATCGGTTCAATATTTTTAAATCAAAATGGAAACGAATAAATCTTGTTACTTGGAAGGACCTTTCAAATGAGAACACGTAGATCTCCTGTGGTCCTATCTCGTTCTTTTTTGCCATTAATTTATTGGCATCATAATTCATACTCGAGTTTAAAGAATATAACGGGCATATTCGTTTTAGGCATTTAGATACCATCGTTAAGAGACGTCCTTTTTAAAATACAGCGCATTTGCCTTGTTTTTCCCCCTCCCCTGGCAATCGCCTGTAATCATTTAACGAGGGATGTTTTTGATGGCATCAAATTAACTTGGCAATTCATCAATCAAGGAACGAGATAATCCACGATGTTAATCCGACTCGGATGCATCTATCTTTTTCGACGGAAGGGATTCGTTCGTTCTTTGACGGGCCATCTTTTTTTCTATTTTTTTTTCTGACGGAAATTAAAGTAGAGCATGTTGAAACCCTCCCGGTTTTCCGACGAAAAGGCGATCGCTTAATTATAAAAGCATCGTATTTCCTTTCGCTTGTTGTAATGGCCACTTAAAATCATGTCAGTGTACGCCCAAAGGGACTAAAAAAATAAAGAGTTGTGGAAAATATTGACGAATAAAAATCACGAACAGTAATGCTCGAGCCTGATTATGAAGACCTTATCTAATAAATCAAATGCTCACCACCCGTAGAGTTGAGGAGATTTTTATTAACAAAGATAACAAGTGTTGGTATCTAGACTTGAAAATCTTTTTTGACGGCTGTGCTTATAGTTTGGATGATGATTATAGTATAATCATTTTCTGATTTTTTTTAAAATTCAGAACATGGGAAGTCAACTTTTTTAAAAACGGTTGGAAATATGGAAAATTTTCACTACCAAGGAAAAAAATTGGCCTGTATAGGAATGGGAAGAAAAGAAAAGAAAAGAAAAGGAAGAGACTCGATACCGAAATATCATCTTTTTCTGTTATGCGGGAAAAGGAGGTGGATTGCCGTAGGGATCTTTGCACTCAGATCACGTTACTTGGACACCGTTGGTTTTGTGTGTAAGAGTGCTGGGGTCATTTAGCGGCATCAATCCAATCGTTTTTTCTACGTGACGTATCTTTTGTTTTCGGATTTGGTAGCTTTTCTTCCTTTCGGATGCAAAACACTCGTTAAAATCTACACTTCGTCCTGCAAAAGGGAGTAAAAAAGAGAACCATTAAAAGTACGTCTGGACTTTTTCCAGGGTCTCGAGTAAAAAAGTTTTCCTTGATTCTGTAAAATGCTCATAATAAACCAAGTAAAAAGTGTATTCTTTAAAGTCATTAAAAATTCAAATCCTCGAGAGACATGACTTGTCCGAGAGAATGGACGATTAATCCCGGTTGATCCGCTGAACCGCCAAATTCACGTGGACAGTTGTCACTGCAACTGACACTTTATCTAATAAAATATAATCTTTTTGTAATTATTCCAAGCAGAGAATCGGTTTTGCTTGCTTTTTTTTTCTTTTTTTTCACTGGAATTGATAAAGATTAGCTCGGCCCGATTCAAAAGCAATATTTTACAATGGAATTTCGGGGGAAATATTTCATTTTATCAAGAGCTTTTTACTGAGATGGGAAGATAAAGGAGGACTCGATGGCGAAAATACACGAGGCTGTTGGACCTGTCATTAACGAAGAAATAATTCCCTCGGGGATTTACAAATTAATTGATTAATCTCGTCACATATTTGTTTTTGACCTAATAAACTTTATACTATCTAAATTTGTTTTTTCTTTTTAGTTCGCAACGGTTATTCCTGCGTTCCGATTGCCATGTCTGAGGGATTGGATATTCGTTTGAGCACCGCCGTACGCCAAATTCACTACGGACCCAACGGTGTTGAAGTGGTGACGACCCATTCTAAAAAAGAAGGAGCCCCGGTTTCCTTTAAAGGGGACGTGGCTTTGTGCACATTACCCCTGGGGGTTTTGAAGCATTCCGTTTCTTCCAATCTTAACAATGCTCAAAATGTGGTTCAGTTTTCCCCTCCTTTGCCCGATTGGAAGGTCGAATCCATACAACGTTTGGGATTCGGAAATTTGAACAAAGTAGTTTTATGTTTTGATCGAATTTTTTGGGACCCTCAGTCCAATCTTTTCGGTCACGTCGGAAGTACCACTGCCAGCCGAGGAGAGCTTTTCCTTTTTTGGAACCTTTATCAAGCTCCTGTTCTTCTCGCTCTCGTCGCGGGAGAAGCCGCTGCAATCATGGAAAACGTGAGCGATGACGTCATCGTGGGTCGGTGCATTGCCGTTTTGAAGGGTATATTCACGGAAAAAGCTGTCCCTCAGGTTTGTATTCCAGCAAATTTCCATGGAAACGAATAAATAACCCTGGATAAAGCAACCCTGGATCCTTTTACAAATTAATAATCAACCAGATTCGGATTTCAATAGTACAGTATATCCTGACGTAAACCATTTCGGGTTTAATCATACAAAGAAAAGCCACGTTTTTTTTTACAATTTAATTTTTTTTTTCCTACTCTGTGACTGCACATATTTTCTTTTTTCCTTTTTAAACCACTGATGTCTATTTTCTGGGATACGGATCTTTTTTTTTTAAGGTTGAAACCTTTATTAGTTTCTTGATTATTTGGTCCTATTCAGGGCTCCATACCAAAATGTCTTCTACTTGTCCCGACTTCTCTTTCGCTGTCAATTTTTAATCTGTCCCCGCCTCTGCCTGTATGATATTTAATCTCTCTTCTATTTCTTCTTGCAATGAAGAGCCTTCATTCGGCCGAGTCGCTATATGACGACGTTGTTTTGCTGTCAGATTGAAATAGCTACAATATGTGAGATAGATCTTCAAAATTTGAAGAAAGGTCGTCTCTTGTCTGTTCGTTCCTGAGGTCGATTATTTGTTCAATCCTTTTCTCTTTTTCTAGCTGAAGTGTTCTTCGTCTCCAATGCTCCAAACTTTGCTACCTCCGTCCTTTCTTAGACAGACAACTTGTGTATTATGCCAAACATACCTCCACTGATTTTTCCTTTTAAATTTTCGCGCCAAATATAATAATAATTTGCAGTAAAAATGTGATAGATAATCATTTGCAAAAATTATATCTTTTCCTTCGTCTGCAATCATACTTTGTGCTAAGCTAAATTTCTTTTTTTTGTAATATTATTTTTTTCTTTAATAATGATTTATCGATCCTATTTTTAATTAATTGATTTATCTATCGGGATTGGATCTATATTTCGAAAAAGCCACGATGATTATCGTGCAAACAGATGATTATCTTAACAAAGGAAATCAGTTGAAAAGTTAAATCGAAGTGGCGAAAGATGGAATCGAACCATCGACCTCTCGTTTTCATGACGATTGCTCTACCACTAAGCTACTTCGACAATCGATTCAACCTTCAACTGATATGACACTTAAAGAACGCAGTATACAAGAACAAGATGTTATTACGGGAATTTTTTATTTTTCCATCTTTCGCCACTTCGATTTAACTTTTCAACTGATTTCCTTTGTTAATATTTCCTGCACACGATAATCATCGTGGCTTTTTCGAAATATAGATCCAATCCCGATAGATAAATCAATTAATTAAAAATAGGATCGATAAATCATTATTAAATATAAAATTTGGGTTATTTCGCAGTTTTCCGTTGTTTATGGAGGGTAGGGGTGGGCGGGGAAACTATTTGATATTTCATCATAGCCAAAATCCGTGGCTGAACGAAATGGAAAAATAAAAAATTCCCGTAATAACATCTTGTTCTTGTATACTGCGTTCTTTAAGTGTCATATCAGTTGAAGGTTGAATCGATTGTCGAAGTAGCTTAGTGGTAGAGCAATCGTCATGAAAACGAGAGGTCGATGGTTCGATTCCATCTTTCGCCACTTCGATTTAACTTTTCAACTGATTTCCTTTGTTAATATTTCCTGCACACGATAATCATCGTAGCTTTTTCGAAATATAGATCCAATCCCGATAGATAAATCAATTAATTATTTTTTTCTTTAATTTTTAGTTCCTTGAAACAAACTACATGATTTTTTTTGGCATTTTTTATTTTTTTTCCGGTAAACTTGAGCGATATCATTCCTTGCTACCACGATCATACAAACAGGTCTGGAAACTTGTATACCGTTTATATGAGCGCTTGTGTCCCCATTTTTTACTTCCGAACTTCAATCAATAGATGGCAGGAACTGTATGTAGTCAGGTCATGTGACTCAATTTCCATTTTGAAACCAAGGCCTTCTAGGACCATAGACATATATACTGGACCGGGCATCCTAATGGGAGCAGTGTCCCTAGGATGTCATTAGTTTTTTTTAAATCTAGGGGAAAACAGAACGACAATATGGCCACAGTAGTAAACAAAAAATTTATTGATATACCGTAATGTATAAAGAAATTGAAAACAATTACTTCTTTTACCTCAAAAATAGGAAAAGACTCAACGTTTTCTCTGAAAATTTCATTTGTGGACGTCCACATGAAAACCTGCCTTCTGAGGAATGGCGGAGAAAACGTTTTTTTTGTAAACAATGTGTTTTTTTATAAGTTAAACTTCCAAAGCCTTCTAAGTACCATTCCCCAGAAGGCAGGTTTTCATGTGGACGTCCACATTTACTGCTAACCGTAAAGAAAAGAACGAGTTTTTTCCAAGTCTTGCAAAAGCTTCAGGCAATCCTGAAAAAATTCTTGTTATCGAATCTTTAAATGCTTTAAGGGGATCAGTTTTGTTTTTTGTTTCCCATATATTATAATAAGCGCATTTGTGCAGTAAAAGAAATTAAAATGTGAAATTAATTTATAAATCAATTTTCTATTGTTTACTTCTGTACGCCATTTTACCGTTCTGTTTTCCCCTAGATTAAAAAAAAAAAAACAAAAGACATGTTAGGGAAGCTCTTTTGTAGAGGATGCCCGGTCTAGTATGTATGTCTATGGTTGTTAATAAGTTTAAAAATGTTTATGTTCCCAAAATTACTTACTTTCTCTTTATTTTTCAAATTAACCTAACCTTGTTCTTTATTTCACGTTTATATCTATTTTGTTGTCAACCACCATGTTATTATTGATGGTCACATGATCTGACTACAAGCAGGAGGCGCCATCTATTGATTAAAATACAGAATGAAAAATTGCTTCAATAAAGAAGACACTTTTTTACGCGCTACATCGCGCTTGCGACGTTCAATTTAACTGTGAAGCGATTTATAGCATTACGTCCTTCACATCTTCATTCACTTTTAGTGGTACTACAGTAGAGATCCTAAGAGCCAACTAATTTGATTTCTTAAATGCAGAAGGAGGTTTTTAATTTGTAGACCTGTTACAATTATTTTTCCTTTTCGAAGCCATGCTTGATAAAAAGTTTCCTGTAGTCCAAGAACGGCCTACCTTCATTCGCATGCATATTCGTTTAGGTTTCGATTAATACCAAAATGACCGTCTCTTCTTTGCGAATTTTTCTATATAACTCACACAACCCGTTTATCCTGTTATTTTCGTTTTTTTAATTCTTTTTTCCCATACTTTTCCCATTCAAACGCACCTCAGGCTCTTTCCCGCACATGAGCAGTCCCAGATTCGGATTTTAATTTTAATTCTAAATTTTTCTACTTGCATAAAGAAGTTCCTTTATGCAAGTACTGTTATTCTTTTACGTTTTACGAGTTAATAACTTTTAAAACAACCAAAACAATTTTCCGTCGACTGGTCTACTGGAATAGGAGTCTTCTTACTTTATTTATTTATTTTTTTTTTTTTAAGCAAAAATGAATCTTTTTTATCTATGAAGTTTTCGTTAAACATTTGTACTTCCTTTAGGGGCAATCCCCCTTTTTTATTTTTCATTTCCGGTTTGACGTGTTTCTCCTTCCTTTTCAGCCTAAAGAAACTGTTGTAACTAGATGGAGAGCGGATCCTTGGTCTAGAGGATCCTATTCTTTTGTTGCCGTGGGGTCTTCCGGAAGCGATTATGATATGTTGGCAGCTCCCGTCACTTCTTCTCCCGGTTTCCCTCCACGACTTTTTTTCGCCGGTAAGTTTCACCCCATTTCTTATTCGTTTGAAAGGAAAATTGTAAATGGTTTGAGAATTTTTTTCTCCCCCTCCAGGAGAGCATACCATGAGAAATTATCCTGCCACAGTCCATGGAGCTTTGCTCAGCGGTTTGAGAGAAGGCGGAAAAATATCGGATCAGTTTATGGGATGTTCGTATGCTGCACCTCAGCAATCAGTCAACGGGAAAAATCCTGCTTCTTCTTCAGCTAGTTAAATATAACATCTGAACGGCAATCAGTTGAAGTTTCTGGTCTTTATGGTCGTGTGCTAGCAAGTAGATGCAACTATATCCTTTTGCGGTATTTTTAATAAGCCCTGTTTAGTTTTTTGAAAATTCAATTTAAAAAAAAAGAATATATGTATCTTTAATTCGCCTTTTTCTTGCATAAATATTTATTTCCCTTTATTTAGTGCCGTTAAAATTGCAGGAAAAGATCCTATTCTTTCGACAGGGGATGATTGAGAGAGATCGATTCACCCAAAAAAAAAGAAATGCAATAAAGAAATGCAATAAAGAAAAAATTGAAATAGGGTAACTCCGTTTAAAGCGGTCCTTCAGTTCTGAGATTATAGCATGCAGCTTCCTTTGTATCGAATCGAGCAAGCAACTTTAATTAAAAGATGTTTGCGTTAAGTTTCACTTTCTCTTTGAACTCCGCGAATTTCCCTTTATCCTCAAGCACAAAAGAACCGACGTCGAACTTTTCCATTAAAGTCGTAGTTTTGTTTTTGGACGGGACGCAACCGCATTTATCATATAAAATCACTTAAAAACAATCAGAAAGGTTTTGCAAAAACAATCGGAAGAAAAAAAGTTCAATTTTTATAGATTTGAAGAATGCGCTTTTCAACAGTAGGTATAATTTGAAAACCGAGGCCAACATTTTAAAAGCTTCGTACTTTAATACAGTATAGACTTAATTCTCGACTTGTTACATCAAAAAAAGCATAAAATACAATCGGAATCTTTGCAAGAGTTCCAAAATGATTTTCATAATCATTTTACTTATAATCTTACCTTTGTGGAGATAAATCTTGAAGTAAAGAAAAAATAAAAGGAGTCAACTATGAAAAAAAAAAAAAAAAAAACGGCTAAATCCATTTATAATGATGAGAACCATAACTTTCTTTTCGTTTCGTTGTTGCTCACTTTTTTTTTTTTTTTTTCCTTACCCCCTGTGGGAATGTAAATGGCAGTAAGCTGCCATTTTGCTTTGTATATTGCCCTTATTTGTTGGAAATAATTCATTTTTTTTTTCTTTGTCTTGTTCTCCTGCCGACGTTTTAAACCGGTGACGAATATATCGAGCTGTATTATAAAAGAGAGCAAATGGTTAAGTAAGGGCTATATGAATTGAACGATTCCCCTGGGATTCTAGGTTTGAAATGCAAGTAATTTTCCAAAAACACAAGTAAAATTTTTACGTGTCAGATTCCATCGGTCTATTAGAGGTTTCGATTTTGTAATTTTTTCTGCAGTAGTATGATGAAGATCTCTTTTGAGGGAATAATTATTTAACGGTTGCTTCCTACTGCTTCCTGTTATTGTGGATTTGTGTGAATTCCTTGTATTCGATAATAATGGCTCAGCTTGACCCCAAGGGTATCGTAACTCTTGAGAATCATACATATTCTCCCAAAAATAAAAATAAAATCGATTGAAAATCGAAATTGGAAAACAAGATGAAATTTTCTTTCACAATAAGGGCCTGGGGGTGTATTCTCTACTTTTATAAAATCTCGGTCACCATCGTTTTTCTTTTATTCCGAAGTTTCTTACCTCATTTGGATGTGTTCCTATCTGAGAATAGGAACCACTGCCTACTTATACGAATATCTCCTCTCCTCTTTTCAAAAAGTGAAGTTGGCGATACTGACTATGGTCAAATGAGTCAAAAACTGTCGCCTCACCAGCTTACTTGAAACATTATTATTGCCCTGTCTTTGAATATTCACAGTATACATGGGAAAAGTTTAAAAATTGTAAGAAAAAAAAAAAAAAAAAAAAATGCGATCGGTAAACTGATCAAAGTGCTTTATCGACTATTTAAATAATTAGTGGCAAATCGAAAAAAATATGATGAGTTTTTCGATCAGGAGTCTACCAAAGCCGCAGTACGGGCATAAAGAATCCGAATTTCGGAAAAATTATTTCAGATTGGGGTTCCTCTACCCCGAAAATATTCTCAAATATACGGTTAGATTTTTGATCAGAGATCCAACAAAGCCACTGTACGGGCACAAGGAATCCGAATTTCTGAAAAATTGTGTACGTGCATATGAAAACCTCCCACTTGTAGGTACAATCCGGATAGTTTGTTTTGATTCGAAAACTTATTTGTTTACAAAAGATTAATAAATAATAGCATTTTGAAAAAAAAATGCTAAAGAATGTTTTTATGCAGTATAAGAAAAAAAAAACTTGCACACTGAAAAGGAAGGAATAATTTTTTAAACCACTCTGAAAGAAAGGAATAATCTCTAAAGGGCTCTTTTCAAAATGAAAGATTATCCTGAAAGCTTCAAAAATTTTTCAATTAAAATTTTTTTAGCCAAGAAAAAATTTATAAAAACGTGGCTGTGCAAAAGCTATTCAGATGATATTGTGATAAATGCACAGCCACGTTTTTATAAATTTTTTCTTGGCTAAAAAAATTTTAATTGAAAAATTTTTGAAGCTTTCAGGATAATCTTTCATTTTGAAAAGAGCCCTTTAGAGATTATTCCTTTCTTTCAGAGTGGTTTAAAAAATTATTCATTCCTTTTCAGTGTGCAAGTTTTTTTTTTCTTAAAAACATAAAGCATAAAAGCATTCTTTAGCATTTTTTTTTCAAAATGCTATTATTTATTCCGAAATTTTCCGTTTTAACTGAAATGGAGAAAAAAAAATAGTAAAATGTGGTAAGAAAATTTTTTTTAATATTATACCAGATTCCATTTCAGAATATTTCATCTCGAATGCATTTCATTTTCAACATATTTGTGCAATAAATTTTAAGCATGTTTCCTTTTTTATAACAAATCAAAATGTTTGTTTGTTGTAGGTATAACACTTCATATAATGCTACAGGACAAAAATTTTTTTTTGTATAGGTTGGCTGTTTCGATTTCATCCAGCACCAAAAGATACCTCAGCTGTTAATGATAACGTCAACAACAGTTATATTGAAATATAACTGTTGGTTAAATCATCTTAGTATTAAAAATCAATAAAGCGAGTCAAATATTTTCATTAACTAAATTTGCTCTTTTGGTTTTATATTCATCTTTATTTTTTTTCCGAAGAGAAATTTGTTTTGAAAAAATGATGCCTGATTGCACAGAATAAACCATCTTCGATGAAATTTAATTTTCCTGTAATATGTATTTCAAAGGGGCCAAATCTAAAACAAACAAAAACAAACATACCATTCTTTTTTTTTTTTATGAAACAAAAAGAGCAAAATTTATTTAGTTATTGAAATTATTTGACTCACCTTCTTGATTTTCAATATTAAGATGATATAACCAATAGTTATAAGTTTAATATAACTGTTGTTGACGTTATCATTAACAGCTGAGGTATCTTTTGCTGCAGGAACAGTATTGTTGACGATATCATTAACAGCTCAGGTATCTTTAGCTGAAGAAATAAGTATTGTTCACGTTATAATTAACAGCTGAGGCATCTTTTGGTGCTGGATTCAAACCGAAACACTCAACTCATACAAAAAAAATTTTTCTCCTGTAGCATTATCTGAGTGATATGCCAAATAAAAAAACAAACAAACATTTTGATTTGTTATGTAAAAGGAAACATACTTAATATTCAAAAAAAAAAAATTCAGTCAAAAAAAGAGATTGTCAATAAAAGAATTCATTGCACATTAACCGTGAAACCCTATGAGGCACAGCCACAGTCAAAGACAAACCATAATTATTCACTTCAATTATAAACGTACTAATATCACATGCATCACATTCCGTTTTTTCCACTTTTCACAAACGTTTTAAAAAATAATTATTAAGTAATTAATTATTTTATTTTCATTTTTTCATTTATTTATATTAATGGGGAACAACAAACAATACTGCCATGATAGAATAAGTCACGTGGTACGCGTATTTTGATTTTCGTCAGCCGGCTGCGTTCTTTTTTTTCTCTCTTCTCTCTCACTTTTTTTTTTTAAATTATTAAAGAAACTATCAAAACTGATAACTAATTATTGCAAAACAAAATAAATGTAATAAAAGGTGACGCAAATTATATTTTTATTTTAAATGATAAACCTGGATAACGACAAATAACGAATAAATACGGAGTCGATTAGAGAAATAAACGAACACCTGGTAACTCAACAATCCGTTGTGATGACGTCATTGTTTCCGTTAGTGTTTTTCATTAAATTATCGTGTTTTCAATCAATTTTTGGCAATTTTTTTTACATAACTTTGGTCTAGAAGTGAAAACGATTCGAACGATCCATCTTTCATGTGAATTGGTTGCGAAATAAAAGCGGGAGAGGGAGACTAGAAAAAAGGGGGTGGGGGACTTCGTGTTGTTAAATGCATAAAAACATTCTTAAAAAAAAAACAAAACAAACTATGTGAATTGTATAAGTGGGATGTTTTCATATGCACGTAAACAATTATTTTAGATTCGGAATCCCTTACCTCGAAAATATTCTCAAAAATGCGGTTAGATTTTTGATCAGAGGTCAACCAAAGCCGCAGTACGGCCATACGGAATTCGAATTTTTTTTTTAAATTAATTTATTTTTTATTTTATTTATTTATTTATTTTTTTTATTTTCCAACAAACCTATAAAACTGCTTTAAGGCAGGTGGGGGGGGGGGGTGTAATTCTCTCAATTGGGGTTATCGGTATAGGGATCAAAGAGGGAACCAGGAAGATGTTCAGTAAAAGAATACACCAAAGGTACTTGAAGAGTGGACTTGAACCACCGACCTTCCGTTTTCATGACGGCTGCTCTACCACCGAGCTACCTCGGGCTATGATGCATCTCGAATTCGAATTTTGGAAAAATTATTTTAGATTCGGAATCCTCTATCCCGAAAATACTCTCAAAAACACGGTCAGATTTTTGATCTTAGGTCCACCAAAGCCTCAGTACGGGCACAAGGAATCCGAATTTCTGAAAAATTTTTTCAGATTCAGAATCCTCCACCCCGAAAATATTTTCAAAAATACGGTTAGTTTTTCGTTAGCTGCCACGGGCAACCCGCCAATCAGCATGACGTAACCGATTGCGTCATATCGTGACGTTTCAAAAATTGGACATATCGGTTTTCAGTCCTACACCCATATTTTTTTCCCTGCTCACCGTTTCGGAACCACTGGATAGAATTTATTCAAATTTCAATGGTTGCGTATCTTGATGATTATCTACTACAGTACGAAAACTGGCCTCAATCGGTAGCTTCGTTCCCGATTTATAGTCCAAAAATGCTTAAAAATTGCTGAAAATTCTACATTTTCACTCACTGCTTCCGAATCGCAGAACCGATTTGGCTCAAAAACTACTCAGCGCCTACATTTCATTAGAAGTTGCTACCTGCCAAAAATCATCGAGATCCGTTCTTTCGTTTTTCTGTTTTTCGACGGAAGCACATTTTTTCATACATATATTCATACGGTCATACACACACCCATCCACCATCCAAATTTTGCTTTTTTCGTTATCAGGGAACCTTAAAATGTGTAAATACAGTATATCGAAAACTGAAAATCTGAAATTTGTGCTAAATGCAATGCTTTATTCTCGCTGCGGTCGATAAAGCAAAAAAAGGTTTAACAGGCATTGCAGGACGTTAGCTTTTAAGGCGTTGAAGGAAAAAGAAAAAGGAAATATCATCGCGGATGTTTTGAAAAGAACAAGGGAAAAAGTCGAAATAGTAAGTAGTTAAAGATAACGAGGGAAGAATAAGTATAACTCAAGAGGGAGTTGCTTCGGTTATATGAGCATTCATAATCATTTCGTAGTATCCCAAGGTGGAGATTTCACCCGACAACTCTACCATGCAGAACTACTTACCCCAGAGAAAATAAACTTTAAAACTTGTTGTGGGTTTATACTTTCCGGTATTTGTGAAAGCAGATCTCAAGCGGTAAACCTCCGAGTCCAACATTATAGCTTTGTCGAAATTACAGCTCCTGTTTTCCTTTTTCCATGTTCATTTTTAAAAAAATGAGATCGGAGAACCGATCAAATTGCTTTATCGACTATTTAAATAACTCTCAAAAATATGGTTAGTTTTTCGATCAGAGGTCTATCAAGTCGCAGTACGGGCGTAAAAAATCCGAATTTCGGAAAAATAATTTGAAATTCGGAATCCTCTACCCCGATAATATTCTCAAAAATATGCTTAGATTTTTGATCAGTGGTCCACCAAAGCCGCAGTACGGGCACAAGGAATCCGAATTTCGGAAAAATTATTTCAGATTCAGAATCCTCTACCCCGAAAATATTCTCAAAAATACGGTTAGATTTTTGATCGGAGGTCCACCAAAGCCGCAGAATGGGCATACGAAGTCCGAATTTTGGAAAAATTATTTCAGATTCGGAATCCTCCACCCCGAAAATATTTTCAAAAATACGGTTAGTTTTTCGTTAGCTGCCACGGGCAACTCGCCAATCAGCATGACGTAATCGATTACGTCATATCGTGACGTTTCAAATGTTGGACATATCGGTTTTTAGTCCTACACCCATATTTTTATCCCTGCTCACCTTTTCGGAACCATGGAATAGAATTTATTCAAATTTCAATGGTGGCGTATCTTGATGATTATCTACTACAGTACGAAAACTGGCCTCAATCGGTAGCTGCGTTCCCGATTTATAGTCCAAAAATGCTTAAAAATTGCTGAAAATTCTACATTTTCACTCACTGCTTCCGAATCGCTGAAGCGATTTGGCTCAAAAACTAATCAGCACCTACTTTTCATTAGAAGTTTCTACCTGCCAAAAATTATCGAGATCCGTTCAGTCGTTTTTCTGCTTTTCGACGGAAGCACATTTTTTTCATACATAACGGTCATACGGTCATACGGTCATACGGTCATACACACACCCATCCACCATCCAAATTTTCCTTTTTTCGGTATCAGGGGGCCTTAAAAAATGTAAATATATATTGAAAACTGAAAATCTGAAATTTGTGCTAAATGCAATGCTTTATTCTCCCTGCGGTCGATAAAGCAAAAATGCGATCGGTGAAACCGATCAAAGCGTTTTATCAACTGTTTAAATCAAAAGTTTGGTTAGTTTTTCAGATCAAAGCCGCAGTACGGGCATAAAGAATTGAATTTCGAAAAAATAATTTGAAATTCGGAATCCTCTACCCCGAAAATATTTTCAAAAATACGGTTAAATTTTTGAACAGAGATTCACCAAAGCCGCAGTATGGGCGAAAGGAATTAGAATTTTGGAAAAATTATTTCAGATTCAGAATCCTCTATCCCGAAAATATTCTCAAAAATAAAGGTTAGATTTTTATCAGATGTCCACCAAAGCCGCAGTACGGGCACAAGGAATTCGAATTTCCAAAAAATTATTTCAGATTCAGAATCCTTCACCCCGGAAATATTCTCAAAAATACGGTTAGTTTTTCTTTAGCTCCCACGAGCAACCGGCCAATAAGCACTACCAAATCACTTTTATGACGTAATCGATTAAGTCATATCGTGACGTTTCAAAAGTTGGACATATCGATTTTTAGTCCTATACCCATACCTTTAGCCCTGCTCACCGTTTCTGAACCATTCAACAGAATTTAATCGAATTTCAATGGTAGCGTATCTTGATGAATATGTACTATAGTACATATTCATATACAGTACATAGGGACACACATCTATCCACCATTCAAATTTTTTTTTTGATGTCAGGGGACCTTAAAATGTGTAAATATATCGAATACTGAAAATCTGAAATTTGTGCTAAAAACAATGCTTTTTCTCCCTGCGGTCGATAAAGCAAAAAAAAAAGAAAAAACACAATTGATCTTTGTTAATTATTTTGCACCTTGAAACAAAATCTTAAGATTTCCTCCAAAATAACACTTGTGAATCCTAATAAATTATTATTTTTGTTTAATTTTTATATTCAGTTTTTTACTAATGGAGGATAAAATATAAAAAATAATAAGAAAAAAAATGACAACCTGGATGAGCTCAAGGTCTTTAGGAAGTAGTGTCATCTGCTCGCCATCGATCCCACTAATGGCTAATTAATGACTTAATTAAGATATTTCGCGCGGTTGGATTCAGGAATGCCAGTCGCTCTGCTCTTATTCCTTCAAAATGATTGCATTTTTACTACCGTTTTTTTTCGTTTTTAATTATTGTTCGACCGGTGAGTTAAACAAAAAAATGGCGATAGTCTAAATTATATTATGGCGACGAAAGTGGAAAAGATAATTTGCAAAATTTTCAGATGTGCCAACCAAAATGTCAGGATTCGGACCTTCGGCGTATTTACCATTTCATCCGGAACTGGTCAAGCCGACGGCAATCCGTCCATTAGATTTGCTGGGGAATCCGGACGTCGCTTACTCCCAAAACCACGGAATCAAACAGTTGAAGAAGAGTTTGCAAGTGGAAGCCGTCATTCGAAATCCACTCGTGGTTTTGATGCCGAATCTTGTAGGACCGAAGTACGCGGCTTATTTCTTGACCGAAGGATTGGATTCTCTCTTCGAAGGGAAACCTTTTTCCGAAAAAGTTGTAGACAGGGCGCAGTCAAACACTGTGGTCGTCTTTGATCCTTCCGTCGGAAGAAGGCTTTCCTTCTTCCCCATCTCGAATTTCACTGTGGTACCAGTGCGTGAGCCCGACTCGTTATCCCGTTCGACTGGAGTCCCTTGGTTGGCTTTCGAAAACGTCACGGTCCCCGAGAAATACTCCGTGGGCCAAAAAATTATGAGAGGGCGACTTTTCCATTTCTTCTTGCTTGGAGAAGACGATTGGGATTTTTTCCCGGAAAATTCGGTTTTCGACTGGACAAGACCTTTCCCTTTCGCTTTTGCCCCTCCAGCTCCTGTCCCGGACAAAGAAACCGTCAGCGAACCGGACCTCGACGCTTCTACCGAAAAAGCGAATATTGTCCAAAAGTTTAACGTCTCCAACACTTAAATTATGGTGAGATTCGATTTAAATTTCATTTCGTTTTAAATCAAATCAATGAAACCATATTTCCATTTCAGGATTGTTGATAAAAGACGTAAAAATTAGACTTAATACAATATTTTTAAAAGAAAAGTCACGATTTGAGGGTCAACTTAAACTTTGACAATCTTTTTTTTATGTTTTGTTTTTTCAAGCGTTCTAGAATTCCGAACAAGGACTGCAAAAGTCATTTGTAGATTTAGGAACATTTGGATTCTTACGCAAAACGAGGGAGAAAAAAAAGTGATTTTGAAGCCTGATTTTTTTTAAGCTCTTATTTTTTATTATTGTCACGAGTCTGCAATTTACGTAAAATAATTTATGCTTGAATGACTGACCGAACTCAATGCTGTATTTGGGTGATTCTAAAAAAAACGTACCATCAGAAAGTCCGTGGCGGAATGTTTGTTTACAAAACAAACATCGAACAAATGCATTTATCCGCCATTTTAGTGGCGGAGAAATTCGTGGCGGAGAAATGCTGTGACAAAGTTCAATAGCGTAATATTCAATGATAACGCAAATTTGAAAATTTGAAAACATTTGTATGAAATCCTCCTTTAACTGTGTTTTGGTATTTGGTTTTTAAATTTTTTAAAATTTCATTAAATATCAAAAAACCCCGTGTCGGTAAAAAAAAAATGAAGTTCTGACCGTGACGGAGCCGTGATTTAGACAGATACTCGGTACAATTTTTCAGGATAAAACGACATAAAATGGTTTTTTTTAATTTTTGCGAAGGGATACCGTTTTGTAAGAAGTCAAACTTTGATTTAATAAAAAAAATAATCGATAACATTTTCATTTTTGTAACATAATGTGGATAATTTATCTGTGACTCGAAAGGTACTTTTTTTTTAGAACCACCCATTTAAAAAAAAATCATGCAAAATTAGAACCCAAATAAATAAACACCTATTAGATTTGAGAGTTTATACATCTTTTATATTAATATCCTCCCATTGTGGAAGGTACAGTAATACCATCTTTTTAGAAGGAAAAAATCAAGTAATATCAGGAAACCAAGGAAAATAGTTTATCCGTCGCTGCAAAGGACTTGTGTAGAGCAAATCGGTGGATGTACAAAATATCCCTTTTAATGGGGCAGTAAATATCGTGTCGTATACGGGAATGATTTATAGAGTTTTCACCATCTCTGTAGCAGTTTGAAATGAACCGGCTGCACACATACGTGAATTGGCTGTTGTGCTTTTTGATTTGTTTCATTACCTCGGATTCGTGGCTTCGTGCCAAATTTTCCCCTTTCCACTTTATTACTTGGTTTCGTACCTTACGAAAATATTACGACTACAAAAACAAGTTAAAATTGGATTTGAGTGACCGAATTTGTTTTTTCTCTATAATTTTCATGATTTATTAATCCAGATATTTTTTTCTTTCTCCTAATAAATTTAAACCACAAATACCAACAAAGATGAAAAAGAAAACGTTGATTTCTTGTGCTTTCACCGAGATGTTTGTGACGACGCCTAGGATTTATTCACTTGGGAGAAAAAAAAAAAAAAATGAATCAAGACATTGATTGAGTGTAACGTCTTTTTACCATAAAGACCAAGGAAAAATTTTAAAAATCTAAATGAAAGAAACAATGGAAAGAAAGATGTATTCACATTTTTACAAAAGATGGTGATCCATCATTAATTGTTTGGTCGATTAAGTATGGTCCTCAATGAAACTCGGTTAGGTCTTTTTTACCTTTTTGTTGAATCGAGGTTAAAGTTCTAGCCCCGCTACTAGGGAAAAGATGGGTTGTAAAACGATTCCGATGTAGAAAAAGAAGGAGAAAATTTCTTGGAAAGTTTATCCTCCGTCAAAGGAAAAAGAAAAGAGGGGAGAAGGAATATAGTATGTGAAGTTCGTGGATGGAATAAAGTCAAGAAACGAAAAGCAGAACAACCCTAAATGAACGCATGGTTGATTTTAACAAACTTTAAATTGCTTTCCGCATCAAGTCTCACCCGAAGTAGTACTTTTTATTGTGTACCACGTATATACAATATACGAATTGCGAAAATCGTTCCTTTCTACGTATTTTTTGTAGCGTTTTTCTTTACTCATCGCTGAACCTCTAAGGGGCTTTCCCGATTTTTTTTTTTTTGTCCTACAACCAAATCTTGACTCGACTATTGTTTTTACAAAGGCAAACTCGAAAGAAGTGAAGAAGACGTCGGAAAATAGGATCCCAAGGTAAAAAGTCAACAAGGTAACAAGTCAAAGTTTTAAATAGTAAGCAATTTTGTTTGCTAACGTTTCCTCTCCAAAAAGGGTATGGAAACTTGTTGGAATCTCCGACAAAACTTTCAGCCCTTGTACCCGGCCTTTTTGAATTTCGGTGGCTTTGAAAGCAACGGGATAGCTCGAAAAGCACTTTAACAATTATTTTTAAGGAGAAAAGTTAAACCACCAGTAAGAAAATTCATATTCTTTTTTTTTTCTCGGGGAAAAGAAAACTTTTTAATGAGGATTGCTTCCCTGCGACCATGCATAAAAGAATGAAAATGATAAGAAACATTGCTAGAGTACAAACTTTTTTTTTTTTTTTTTTTTTTTGAAAATGAACTTTATTTGGCATATGGTTCGGAATTTCGAATGTGTTTGCTCATAAAATAGCGGAATATTTTATTCGGTCGAGAAGTTTTTTCAGAAGTTAGATCTTTTAATATACTAAGAGATTGTCACTTGCAGAAGTAATTCAATTTACGGTAGGGAAATTTATAAACTTTTCTAATTTTATGTAATCTTTGTTCACGAATACAATAAGGTTAGAGAAGGAAAGCGGCAAGAAAAAAGGATTGCTCCATCAACCTTTTTCTTTCTGATAAAATAATTTTTGTATATTAAATTATAGCTTATTCGGGTAATCTATTGACAAACATTCTAAGAAATCCTCCATTCAGTTTAAGCTAGGAAAATTATTATTTTTTTAATATTTATAAAAACAAAAACAAAAATTGTTCTTCCTCGAGACGACCAGGTGTGAGACCGCAAGTCAAGTCCTGCCGCAAATACTCTGACCGAATTCAAACTTTGTTTCGCCAAGTACGAAATGTTATAAATGTTTGGTTATTAGGATTCTTCGCTTTATGATTTTCGACTCGGATTCAAGAAGAAAACTTCATCCAAGGAAAATAAATCCTCATTTTCCGGACTAAAAGTTTATATCTTATAAGTTTTTAATAAATTTTTTCTTTCTTTCGTTTTTCGGTTCGAGTAAGAAATCTATATACCGTTTATCGACTTTGAAAACTGATAAGAGATAATATGAAATTTCAAAGGGACTTAAGGATCCGGTCTGAAATTTAATCTCGAAACAAAGGATCAATATTAGTAGAAGCCACTTAACACGAAGGAAGCAGACTTTGTCGAATCCATTAAAATGATGGAGGACTGATAAAGACAAAAGGTATCCCTTTTTTTCCTTGGTTTTTATTGGATCGAATTTTTGATTCCGAGTTAATAATACATGCTTTGAAATGGTGAAGTATCAAATTTTGTAGGGCAGAGAAATGGTAGAAAGTCCAAGTTGCGCCATCGGATTTGGCCAAGCTTTTTCAGAAAACATTATGCATATTAATGGTGATTGGGTCGACGCATCGAAACAGAATTTCAAGGGATTTATTCAAAATAGGTACGTCTTTTAGGAAATTTATCCTTTAATTGACCACCACTGTTTGTGAAAAACACCCACTTTATAAAAAAATACTGCCCTTCGATTATTAATTACTGCCACTGTGTAACTTTCCTAAAATATAAAAATTTACTGTCCCAAAAAAAAAAGTTAATCCACTGCTAACTTTGAATTTAAATGGCATACCCTTTAATTGACCACCACTGATCATGTTTTTTTGACCTTTCAATTCCAGTGTTTTTTTTTTTTTTAATGGAGATTTTTTGAGTGGCGCCAAATACAAAAACATCTTGCGACTTGAATATTTTTTCCATTATAGTACGAACCACATCTGGATTTGATCTGTTTGCCCCTCCTCCGTGAGAGAGAAAATTTTGAACGGATCGAGAAATCGATTTTTTTTCACCGGATCTCTACGACAGCTTATTTTTATGTCAAACATATTAAAATATTGCTTGTCAAAATCTTGCAGGTTTGAAAACAAACATGTAATCTAGGCGACGGTAACAGAATTATTATTTCGGGTAAAATACCACTTTAATTATTGGTTTTTACCTCAATTTTTTTGTTTTTCCCTTGTTTCCTTCTGTCACTGGAGCCCCCTCCCTTATTTTTTGGTTGATTTGCTTAGGATTTTTTAAACTTTAAATTTAAATTGCATATTATTTCTCCTTTTGATTTTTTTCCGTCTTTTGCACCGTTTTGTTACCTTTTTAAAAATGTTCCTCTTTAACGGGCACGAGTTGAGAAGTGGTAAAAGAAGGCAACTTGCCGGGATTTCTCGATAACTTCCGGATACGATTTTCTTGGTCCTGTAATGTATGTGAAATCAATTCCGTTGGCGGTAGCTCTCCCGCGATAAGTTTTGATAAATTATTAAAAACGTCACGAAACTTGGTAGAAAAGAACTTTTGATTGGAGTTTTTGTGGGCGTGTAGCATCATCCATCATAGCATTATGAACTTTGGAGTGACAGGTCAGAATCACTCTGTTTGAAGCTTTCTATTTGACACGGGGCCCAATGATCCGTGCCTTTACTAAATTTTATCCGATTTTCCCGTTTTAATTTTCGATCCCAAAAACGGAAAATCATCATTTTAAAACGTTTCAGGGAGTTGTTTCGAACCCAAAAACAAAAGAAAACAAAATTTTCTTTGGCCAAGACAAAATTGATCGTGAGTGAACTTTGAAATAATCATCATTTTTCGGCAAAATGGCAATTTTGGCATCAATTATCAAATTACGGCAGTAATTTTCAAAAGTGTTTTCTTTTTTTTTGTTTTGTTTTTGGAACTGGCCTAAGATTGACTTTACATAACACTGGTATGGATTCAGAACGACCGACGGTCGATACACTATTCTTTTTGTCGATTTCCCTAGCTAGCGGTAAATCTAATTAACTGTTTTAAGGCGTTGCCCACTCCGAGCATGTTGTGACATAAGAATTAAAAGAAGTATATACTTTGGTCAAAACATCATGGTTTAAAGGCTTTTTTCCTTTCCTTTCTTGCTTTTTTTTCTTTTTCAAAAATCATTTCTCATAAACCGTTGTTGCCGCTGTTCTCTTTTTTCTCAGAATTGTCAATTTATTGCTTTTTGTACATTTTCTTTTCTCGTTTTCATGGCTGTATTTGCTTCTTTTCAAAATGAATGTCTTTTCAAAGTTTACTTGATTTTCGGAATTCAGGCACAGCGTTTGGAAGGAAAAAAAATGAAAAATCAAAAACGGGATGTTGCATCGCGACTAATAACATTATCATTGGATTTTTTAAAACTACCACGTTGCGTTCCACGATGTTTAAGTTGAGCAAATAGAAATAGATTAAAAAAAAAAAAGATTTTTTTCAGTTGTTTCAATGGCTAAAACTCCCCCCTCTCCCGTAAAATCCTTCGCGACATCCCTGGTTTTGAGATCGAAAAGGTTAAAATCATGCGGTATTCTGTTGAAAATCCAATATTGTACAGTATTGGAAATTTCACCAAGACAGTATCAATGTTGAATTAAGGCAGATTTTCGTCAGGGAAACGGACCCATTAGTCTATTAATTAATTGTAATTTTTAATATGGAACCATCCATATAACTTTCAGACTAATAAGCGAGACATTTTTCTCTCTGGGGCGAAGAAAAGCAAAAACGGATGCAAGTTAAAAATGAAGAGCATCCTTTTAATATAATCGAGCTTTTTAAGTCTTTCCTATAGATAGGCTTAATCTTACATCCGGGAAATGATTAATTTTTCAAAGATAAAAAGCGAATGGAGTAGGATTTGAGATATTCAAGAAAAGAAAAAAAAATCTTGCTTTAACACGAACAAAAGAAATTAATCGCCTCCAGCAATTTTTTTTTTTTTTTTTTTTTTTTTTTTTATGATTATAAAGAAAAATCATTTTTGCCTTCTTTTTGAGTTTAAGAAAAGGAAAGAGAAAAAAATTGTCCCACTAATTAAAGAATTTCCCCTTTGTTGAGTCAGTCTTTTTTGTTCCCTTTCGCCATTTTCCGAGAGAATAATATCGTCTGCTCTATTTACCCTATTCTGTTGTGTTTACATCTTAAAAAAAACTTTCGTAAAAATTATTTGTGCCATGGAAGACGAAGGATCAAGCGCCGATAATCGAACGAAATTACAGCAGCAGGAGAATTCGCCAGTGAAAAGTTTTAAATCATCTGCCTCTCTGAGGAAAATACATTCCAGGAAATTAGTAAGCAAACCGAGTTTGAGAGATGCCTTTAAAGCGAGTCAACGGTCGCTTTTCAGTAGCAGCAGTTTCGCCGTTAAAGGACCTAGCGAAGCAGAAAGGATGACTATGAAAGTAAGTCCTTTACATAACGATTCTGCAAAACGACTTTTCCTTTTTTTTCTCTCTCACATTTTTAGGGACCGAGATATCAACCGACTTACAGATTAGATTCAAAACGTCCGTTCTCCCCGGAGGAAGTTCACAGAGTTTTGGCATACATCGTGGAAAGAGAAATGGGAGACCAGACCAAGTATGACCCTGTTTATGCTCCGAAAATGATTCAGTCCATAGCCGGAGAAGCGAGAAATTCGGTAAAGGCTCTTAATTACGACAGGTACAAAATCTGCGTGTTCGTATATTTGGGGCAAAAAAAACTTCATGGTTTTCAAGCCGCGTTTAGATGCCTCTGGGATTGTCAAAGAGACGGATGGGCCACTTATTTTTGTCAAACCAGGACCTATTTCATTTCTTGTACTTGCTATGGCCTCTATCACGACTGAGCCCAAACTCTAACATTTTTTTTTAACTTTCTTTTTTATAATTAATTTAAATAAACTTTTAATTTTTTTATAATAATGCAATTTTTCTCATCAATCTGGGAAGTAAGGAAATCGTGTAAAAAGATGTGAAAAAGGGGCAGTTTTTCCAAGTTAAAAATCCAAGTTAAAAGTTTTTATTAAACTACAGAACTTATTTCCCATGTTAAGCAAAAGCTCATGCATAAAGCTAACTATTTCTTTCACCTTTCTTTAATTTTACAAGAACAAAAAGAAAAAAAGTAATAATAATTGTAATGTGGGAAGCTAAAGCTATTCCTCAATATTTTTTTTTCTCATTGTGTTTTGTAAGAGCATGGTAAGGGTAAACTTTTCACAGTGTCTGCGAAATTTGGGCCACATTGATAAAGTTAGTCAACAAAACTTAAAAAAAAAGTCAAAAAAACTTGATTTATAATAAAATGAGCGGGTGAGTCATTTCCCTAGATCTTTCGTGCATGCAAGGAAAATAAAATACAAATAAAAATAAAATTTTCAAAAAGGGAAACCGGAAAAGGAAGCCTTATATTAATTTGCATTAATTTTTCGAATCACTGAATCAGATTTGATGCAAACTGAAGAATCCTTTGTCAGAAAGCGAAGGAAAAAAAAAAAAAAAAAACGAAAGAGAGCTGTTATTTTCAAACGGTCAAATCAGAAATCATTTCAAATGGGGAGTTTTTCTTTTTAAAAAAACATCTAACATCTTTTTTGAAGCCGCGAAAATAAGCATAAGAGGGCTCGATTTTTGAATTACAAAATTTAATGACGCTCTCAAGAAAGAAAGCTCCCTTTTATAATTAATAAAAGGGAAAATTTTGATAGATTTTCCGTGGTAAAAGAGCGATCCTGTAAGAGAAAGGAAATATTTCCTTACAAAGAGCGGAAAATTATTTTTAGAATCACCAATGGAAGTAGACATCGAAATTTTTAATATTCGCTCGGCTCGGTCCCATGCACGCAACAACCGAGAAACATGCAACTAAATAACCAGAGTGTGTTTGTAAACAGGGTTGTTGTTTTGTCACAAGACAAAAGAGGTAATCTACCGATAATTTCCCTATCTCCTTAATTCAGGAGCGTTAAGCTGACAGTAACATTCCCTGATAATAGTACTCATCCTCCTCTTGAGCTTTATATTTCAAGCATTTTCCTTTTAAATTCCCTGTTATTTCCTTTAAATAAAGTTCGTAGACAATCGAAAACTCTGCTAATAATCATCCTCTTGATTTTTCTTCCGTTAAAAACGGGGTTTCCATTTTTTTCCCTTTATCAAACCAAAAAAAAAAAAAAAAAAATTTTCAACGTTCCATTCGATCCGGGTGAAATCTCATCGGAAACCCGTGGGACTTATTATCATTTTATTTATTTATTTATTTATTTATTTATTTATTTATTTATTTGTTTATTTAATTTATTTAATTTATTTATTTATTTATTTATTTATTCATTTATTTATTTTCTTTTCTTTATTTAAAGGAGATCCAAAAAATAGAGCTTCTTGGAAGGTTAATTAAACAGTCCTAGGGGCATAATAGAATTGTAGATCCAACAATGAAGTAAAACGAAGGGGGAAAAAAGAACAAAACGGACATCGATCTTAAGGCACTTCGTTAGCTACACAAAACCGGCCGGTTCACCGTCCGGTTTTTTTTAAAGAAAAAAGCTTTTTTAATTAACTTTTTTAAAGGTTAATATTGCATTAAATGGGGCGAAACGTTTACCAAATTGTTCCTCATTATTAGAAGAAGTCGAATATACATGTTAAATACGTCGGTAAGCTTATATTTCGTCAATATTCGCAAAATTTAATGTTGTTTACATAAAAAACAAAATGGCCAATGTAAAGAAACATGATACGGACTCGGACCATATGTTGGTGTCATGCAATATGGCAATGCGTATCTCGAGTAAGGTGGAGAGGCGGCGTCAAGGAATTCGGCGTTTTGACGCGCAGAAGCTTGAAAAAGAGGAAGTTGTCACCAGATTCCAGCTCGAACTAAGGAATCGTTTTGACGCCCTGGACCTAGATGCGAGGGATACCAACATATGCTGGGAGAAAGTAAGGGATGCCACAAAGAGCACAGCAGCAGAAGTACTCGGATACCAGAAACCACGTCGAGCTAAGCCATGGTTCGATGAGGACTGCGAAAGGGCAGTAGATAAACGCGGTAAAGCGAGGCTACTAGCCCTTCAGAACGCCGATTGTTGGATTCAGCAGCTAGGGTACGAGATTCAACAACGAGTTACCCGAAATCTGCTTAAGGCGAAGAAAAAGCAGTATGAAAGGGGCCTGGTGGAGGAACTGGAGGCCGAAAGTACGGCAAAAAACAGCCGAAAGTTTTTTCAGCGAGTAAAGAACTTCAGGAGAGGGTTCCAGCCCAGCACGGTGGTCATACGATCCTCGGACGGCAAACTACTTACCGACCCGCATCGAATACTTGAGCGTTGGAAGGAGTATTTCGAAGATCTGCTGAACGTCCCTCTGCCTGCTAACCCTTTGCCTCCTGTACAGCCAATAGACGGCCCAGCTGACGATCCTCCCATTTCCCTTCAGGAAGTAAAGGACGCTGTAGAGAAGCTGAAGCAGAGGAAGGCAAGTGGAGCGGATGAAATTCCCGGAGAACTGTGGAAGCATGGAGGGGAGGCGAGCTGCGAAGTGCTACACAAACTCGTTTCGAAAATACGATGTTTCGAAAATACGAAGAACTGCCCGACCAATGGAAAGAGGCTCTGATCATCCCTCTTCATAAAAAAGGGGATCGAAAAGAGTGTGCGAACTACCGAGGCATCTCGTTGCTCTGCACAGCATACAAGGTGTTCTCGAGTATTCTACTGCATCGCATTTTACCGTTGGCAGAAGAAGTCATTGGGGAGCATCAGTGTGGCTTTAGACCGAACCGCAGTACCATCGACCAAATATTCACGCTACGGCAAATTTTGGAAAAGAAGCGCGAGCATGACAGCGAGGTCCATAATTTGTTCGTCGACTTCAAGAAAGCCTACGATAGTATACACAGGGACGGCCTCTTTAACATCATGGCCGAATTTGGGTTTTCGAGGAAGCTAATACGGATGACGGCGGTGTGTTTGAGCGGGGTGAGGTCTAGGGTCGTTTCGAAAGGGGTTTTGAGTGATGCCTTCGATGTTAACACCGGACTTAGGCAAGGCGATGGGCTCTCGCCCGTCCTTTTCAACCTAGTCCTGGAGAAAGTCGTACGGTGCCTGGAGAACGTTCCTGGGGGTGTGAACGTAGGCGGACTTATTAAGGACCTTGATTATGCCGACGACATCGATCTATTAGGGGAAACCCGGGACGATGTCAGAAGGCTATGTGGAGAGTTGCTAATTACTGCTCGTAGGGTTGGGCTCGAAGCGAATGAGGAGAAAACTGAGTATCTTGTTATGGTCAGTGAGAAAGACAGGCAGGGACGGCACAATGAACCTCTGGAGGTAGGAAACCTTAGATTTAAGAACGTAACCGAATTTCGGTATCTAGGGTCTTATGTCACCAGCGACAATGACATTAATTTTGAGGTCGCGGCGAGGATTCAGAGTGGCAATCGTTGCCTTTTTCGCTAGGCCATCTCCTGCGTAGTAGAGTTCTGTCTAGACGAGCGAAACTCCGCATTTATAATACCATAATCCGTCCTGTAGTCACGTACGGCTGTGACACTTGGAGCCTGACCATCCGTGCTCAAGAAAGGTTGTTGGTATTCGAAAATAAGGTTTTACGCCGAATTCTAGGGCCTAGAAGGGATCCAATTACTGGCAGGGTGCGCATGCGTTCAAATGACGAGATCCGGAGGCTCACTGGGCAACCATTAATCACTAGTGTGATTAAATCCCGAAGGCTCAAGTGGGCGGGACATGTCGCTCGCGCACCTCCGTCAAGATATATCCGGCAGGTCCTGGAGGGCAGACCGACGAGTCCAAGACCTCAGGGTAGACCCCGGATCAGATGGGAAGATAATGTCGCGGCCGATGCGAGAAGGTTGGGAGTGCCTGACTGGCGAGATGCCTGCCAGGAGAGGCCTGATTGGAAAAAGGTCTATAATGCGGCGATAGGGCTCCAGGTCCTGTAAAAGCCTGATGTGTGTGTGTGTGTGTGTGTGTAAAGAAACATAAACAATAGGTTTATTTTGCGGATATTGACGTAGTTTAAGCTTACCGACGAATTTAACAAGTATATTCGACTTCTTCTAATAATAAGGAACAATTTGGTAACACGTTTCGCCCCATTTAATGCAATATTAACCTTTAAAAAAGTTAATTAAAAAAGCTTTTTTCTTAAAATAAATCGGCCGGTTCACCGTCCGGTTTTAAAAAAAAAAAAGGTTTTTTAATTAATAATTTTTAACGTTAATATCGCATTAAATGGGGCGAAACTTATACCAAATTGTTCCTTATTATTAGAAGAAGTCGAAAATATATGTTAAATATGTCTGCAAGTTTAAATTACGTGAATATTCGCAAAATTTAATGTTGTTTACATAAAAAAGAAAATGGCCGATGTAAAAAAACATAAACAATCGGTTCATTTTGCGAATATTGACGTAATTTAAGCTTACCGACATATTTAACATGTATATTCGACTTCTTCTTACAATAAGGAACAATTTGGTATAAGTTTCGGCCCTTTTAATGCAATATTAACGTTTAAAAATATTAATTAAAAAAACTTTTTTTTAAAAAACCGGACGGTGAACCGGCCGGTTTTGTCTAGCCAACGAAGTGCCTAAGCAAAATGGAACTCGGAGACATAGTTTTTACTCGGAAAGGTATTTTATTTCGGTAATTTTTAATTTTATAAAGGTTATATTGGGGACCGATCCAAAGCTATACTTCCAGTATCCTATACTCCACTCCCGGGAGTAGAAAAACATATACTGTAATTTTTTTTTCTCGGTATATGTTTTTCTATGTTTGCAACTCAAAACATATACTATCCAAAATTAATTATTTAATTTGTTAATAAATATTTTTTGAAAAATTACTAGTGCGAAAGCTATACGTCCAGTATAGAATACTCCACACTGGGATCTAAAAACATACTAATTTTTTTTTATATGTTTTGTCTTCCTGCTATTAGACGTCTAATAGCCTTTTAAATTTCTGACGGCTAAAGCTATTAGCCTTCTATATTTGGGCTATATCATGTCTAAATTGCGGCTATTTACAAAAATGTCACAGCTAATGGAAGGCTAATAGACATCTAGGTTTTAGGGCTAATAGATATCCATTTTTCTTTTTAATAGCGGAAAAAAAAGATGAGCCTCAACATGAAATCGAACCCGTCATCCGCATTTTATTTTTTTTCCCCCCGACGAAGCTATCCACTAAGCCACTTCTCTAGTTATTTTACTAAGTGAACAAAAGGGTATTTATGTCTCAAATTACTTTTCGGGACTTTGAATAATTTCGACAGTACAGTAAATTACTGGTTTCCCTTAATTCTTTTTCTTTTCTTTTTCCCCTTCTTTGTCGTCCCATTCCTTTCTTTTTCTTTCTACTTCTTTCTTTTTCTTTCCTTCTTTCTTCTTTCTTCTTCATTCGTCTTCCTTCTTCTTGTCAACAGCGATTATGACTATTTTGATCTGTCAACAACGATTATATGACTATTAAGTAAACAACCGTTTTCGCGATTTTTTCAAAAATTTCATTTTATTTAAAAAAGAAAAAAAAAGATATAGGTTCTTCTATTCCTACTGTGGAGTATTCTATACTGGACGTATAGCTTTCGCACTAGTAATTTTTCAAAAAATATTTATTAACAAATTAAATAATTAATTTTGGATAGTATATGTTTTGAGTTGCAAACGTAGAAAAACATATACCGAGAAAAAAAAATTACAGTAAATGTTTTTCTACACCCTGGAGTGGAGTATAGGATACTGGAAGTATAGCTTTTGCCCTAGTCTCGTTATATTAGGTTTTTTTTTTTTTTTTTTTTTTGAAAAAGAAAAAAAAATTGGAATGTACACAATAATTAGGTAAATATTTGAAGCCGAGATCAGACGTTAAAAAAAAAAAATTTCCGAATTTGAGTTAAAAAGCAGATGGTTCGAAAATGCGAACGTTGGCCCGTTTTCGGTACTTCCGGAAAAATTTGTTTTAGTGTAAAATAAATCATAATTTCTGGAACAAGAGAAATCGGCTTAATGAATAGTGTGAACACTTATATTTTTATAAGGGGAAATTTTCCAGTTAAAACACATTTTGTGTTAATACCTATTTAGATTTGTGGGAAATTTTTAATGATTTGCTTATTTTCATAAAATAAATTACTTGTTTTTATCTCTGGGACAAAAGTTAAGCAGCTTTTGACTTTAAAGTTAATGTTAGGCCCTTCCGCCTTTCCACATGCTGCCTATAATCATTGAATTCTATCCATCTTTTTATTTGTGGCATACTTAATATCATTTTTCCCAATTTGATTTTAAAAAAAAGGGGTTCGGTGAACCGATCAAAGCGCTTTATCGACTATTTAAATAATTCTCAAAAATATGATTAGTTTTTCGATCAGGGGTCTACTTAATACGGAAGCGCTGAAGGGGCCTCTACCCCGAAAATATTCTCAAAAATACGGTTAGTTTTTCGTTACCTCCCACGAGCAACCCGCAAATCAGCAAAACCAAATTGCATTGTTGACGTAATCATTTTCTTGGAATTATCGAGATATCGATCAAGACTTCGAGATATCAAGTTATTTCGAGATATCGATTTCGGCATTTATTGATATTTAGCCCCATGCTCAACGATTGTGAACCACTCAACAGAATTTAACCAAATTTTAACGGTAGCGTATCTTGATGAATATCTATTACAGTACGAAACCTGGCCTCAATCGGTAGCTGCGTTCCCGATTTATAGTCCAAAAATACTTAAAATTTGCTGAATATTCAGCATTTTCACTCACTGCTTCCGATTCGGAGAACCGATTTGGCTCAAAAACTAATCAGCACCTACATTTCTTTACAAGTTGCTACCCACCAAAAATCATCGAGATCCGCTCTTTCGTTTTTCTGCTTTTTGACGGACATCCCTTTTTTTCTCACACATATATTCATTCACACATTCTCACATCCATCCACCATCCAAATTTTGCTTTTTTTATGGTATTAGGGGAGCTCAAAACGTGTAAATATATTGAAAACTGAAAATCTGAATTTTTTGTTAAAAACAGTGCTTTATTCTCGGGAGTGTTCAAGTATTACGTAAGACTTTTTTCCGGGTTTTTGGACCCCCTCCCCCCCGGTTGTAAGACATTTCGCAATACTTAGCTTATGGCGAAGATGGTGGATGCGGACCCCCCCCCCCCTAAAAATCTTACGTAATACTTGAACGTTCCCCTCCCTGCGGTCGATAAAGCAAAAATATGCTTTTTTCTCCTGGAAAAAGAAAGAAACCGTTGGAATACGAAAATGTGATGACAATAATAAAATCTTGAAAAAAAAAATCTTGGGAGGATTTTTATACGAAAAGAAAATAAACTTTAAGATCGGGTAAAAAGGATGAAAAGAAGGGGTGAAAAAGGCGAATGGGTGAAGGGAAGAAGATAATCTGAACGGTCCGAACAGACGGGAGCTCAGTGATTGATGAATAGAAATATTGACATTTAAATTGAGAATTTGAGTCCTACAAATGGAAAAATTTTTTCAAATAAATCTACATTTTTTTTTTTTTTTTTTTTTTTTTTTTTTTTTTTTTTTTTGAAAAAGAAAGCGAGATATTGCAAAATTTCTGTTCCGTTGAATCCGATTTTGCTCTGTGTATAGCGACTAAAGGGAGGAAAAGTTGAGGTAATTGCCTCAATTTTTTTTCCGGATTTTGATGCACAAAACCGATTTAAGGACCATACCGCCCGAGAAAAGGTTTTCGGAGTGGTTTCAGCATTCGCAAAAGTTAAAAATCGAGGGAAAAGTAATTTTCGAAAGGATTGATTCTCTGAAGTAGACAAAGTGCTGATTAAAATTTGGATCTTGCAGATCAGTGCAGTATTATCTCTTAACATACAGATTTCAGAAATAACTGTGTAATTTTTTTTCACTTTTTTGTAGATTATATTTAAAAAATAGTTCAACTTGCAAGTAAATTGGTTTAACACTTTAGTTTTTAGGTTTTGGAATATATTTTCTTGGTCAGTGTTCGGTTCTTACCCACCCTATAACGGAAATATCAAATTTCATAGACTTATACAATTTTCATACATCTCGATAAATCCCATTCATCAAATTCAACAATTCAACAATTTAAAATCAATTCAGCAATTTAAAGTCAATTCAGAAATTTGTAAAGGTTATAAAAAAGAAAAATAGCCAAATATGTATAACCAGTCATTGTTTTCTCACTATTCAAAATGTGGTCTTTTTTATTCCTTTTATTCAAAACAAAACAGTCAGTTATCTTTAATTACTTGGTCAGTATTTTATTCTATGAAGTAGTCAGTACTTAATATTAGTTTTGGTTAGTAAAAATACTTAAAATGTCAGTAAAAAATTTGAAAATGGTCAGTAAAAAATTTGGAAATGGTCAGTAAAAATATTGAAAATTGGTCGGTATCAAATTTTTTACTGAAAAAAAAATTTATTTCTACCAAAAAAAAAAAAAAAAAGATTGACTTTACCTTATACTGCCGCTGTAAGCGAAATCACCGTAACTTCATTTTTGTAAACAATGGCGATTTTGGTACCGATCGAATCCTTATAATCTCACGAATTACATTTTATACCTAAATAGTGAGATATGAAGCAGGAAAAAGCTTATTTTAATAAAATAAAAAGTAAATAAAAAAGAAAAAAAGACGATCTCCATTAGGAATACAAAGAAACAAAATATTTGTTTACTTTTTACAATTGTTTTTATTGTCATTATCTCAAAATTTAAAAAAATGCAGTTACGGTGATTCTGCTTACAGGGGCAGTATATTACTGACTAAGTAGAGCAGGCTTGGCTAGTTTAGGCCTTCCTCTTCGTCTTTTTTGGCCGATAGGTATGGACTTGGTTAATAGAGGCTTGGGATGGATTGGTTTTCCATAAAAGTTTTAGATTCTAGTATTGATACGCGAGCCGGGAAAGAACGTTTCCTATCGTGTTTATTTTAATTATTATTTTTTATTATTTGCCGAAAAAAAAAAATATATATATACTATATATTTCAGGATTTTTCGCACTTGGAGTGAAATCGGGCATTCCTGGGGAAAATACGATCGTTTTATTCTCTACACGGAGAAACTTTTACTCGTGTTCGCTACTAAACGGTTTGGGAATAACGTTTATGGTTATCTATTCCCATTTTTTAATCATTACGAACCACCAATTTTTAGTAATCAGTCCTATTCGCCAATGTCAACCGTAAAATAGTAATCGTTGCCAGAAACTGATAAAGGTTCCTTTTTTAATTGTCAATTGCTAAATACTTAAAACGATTACAAAACTTACTGGTAATAGTTGCTATATATTTTTGAATCTTTACTATTCGCGCGGGATTAATTTACACAAACTGTAAAACTGTAGCCGCTATTATCTTAGAGCAGGTAGTAATGGTGTATGCATAAGGTTTGATTTTTTTTTTTCTTCGCGCACTTAATACCCTTTAGTTTCGACTTGTTTTGACATGGTTTGTGTGGTTTAGTTGGTAACGTAGTAGGGTTGATTGATTTAGGTGTGAGAGGTCTTAGGTTCGAATCTTGGTAGGTGTTGAGATTTTTTCAAGGTATTGAGATTTTTTCAGGGACATTCCTCATCCTGGATGGACATGCGTCGTCATTTAACAACAATAATATAAATAATGAGATTCGAAATAATAAAAAAAATGCCCTTTTTTTTTTCTTTTTTCAATTAATTATTATTATTATTATTATTATTTGAAGATGGAGGTCGTTAAATTTTCGTAGAGCATTTATATAAAGATAAATCGGTTTAATAATATATATATCAAACGAATTAACGAAACAAAGAAGGTAAAAGTGAATTACTTAGATTTGAAACGATAAAAAATTGATAAAAATATTATTCAAATAAAAAGAAAAGGACTTTTGATAAGAGAGCAAAGTGTCGTGGCAGCAGAGCCATATGTCAACAACCAGTTTAGGTTAGATTATTTTTTATAACCTTTAAAAATAACACAAATAAAAATGGATGAGGATCAATGGGCATTAAATAATCAAAAGTGTGGTGAGCCAAAATGTGAGATGCAAGATCTCATTGTGGAAGGGGAAGGAGTTCCATGTTATGGATGTAAAAGAGTTTTCCATTACGGTCTCTGTAGTGGTATTGCTGAGACTACACAAAGAAGAAAATCTGATAAGGATAAGAAAAAATGGAGATGTCCTTCATTCTGCCGCACCAAAGGTGATGAAACTCCAAATGAAAACATTGAAAAAAGTGATAAGCAAGAGATTAAAAATTTAAACGAGAAATTGGATAAATTGATAAAAGACAAAGAAGAAAATACAATAGGTGCACAGTTGAAGACAAATAATGATTTGATCACTCAGTTACTGGATTCAATAGCAGTTCTCACTGTTAGAGTTCGCTTAATTTGAGGATGTACCAGGATAAGAAATAAACACTCAGGCTTATAGCTGCAGCCATCTTTTTATTATACAACATATATACAGAATATATACAGGGTTGCCAATCTTTAATTAGCATTACTAGAGGTTTGAATTATGTCATCTGCTTCGCGCCAACACACCTTTCTAATTCAATACCTCTAAAAAAATTAAAACCTTTTCAGTCCAACATTTTCCCTACACCACTCGTGTTTTTCTGTGTCCACCGGCTTGGTTAGGAAATCAGCTGGCATGTACTCTGACGGTAGATGAGAAACAGTCAACACCTTATTTTCGACTAATTCACGGATCCAATGATACCGAACATCGATATGTTTTGTGCGCCTCGAGCACTGCTGTTTAAACGTTAAGTCTATTGCTCCTTTGTTATCGCTGTAGATAGCGTAGTTGAGTTGTTTACTTGTGAGTTCTTCAAATAAACCCTTAACGTGCACTGTCTCTTTTCCACACTCTGATACTGACATGTACTCAGCCTCTCCCGTGCTGTGAGCTGCTGTTGGTTGTTTCCTGGCTTCCCAACTGAAAGCTGTACCATTGATCGTCAACACATAACCAGTGTATGACTTTCTGTCAATGGGGTCGTTCGCCCAATCCGCGTCCGCGTATGAATTTATTTTGAGGACTCCTTGGCTTCCCTTCTTGAAGGTTAAACGATAATCTAATGTTCCTTTTAAATATTGAAGAACTCGTTTTGCTGCTTCCCAATTTTCCTTTGAATAGTTTAAATTGTAGCGGCTTAAGTAACTCACCGCAAAAGCAATGTCGGGTCTAGTGCAGACAGCAATGTACATCAAAGAGCCAATCAAATTTTGATACGGTTTAATGTATTTTGCGTCTTTGTCGTCTGCATCGACTTGTTGCCTTTGTTGTTGTTTTTGTTGAAGGTCATCACCCCCTTGATTTTTTTTCTGTTGAGGTCGGTAAATTAAAGGTGTTTTTACGGGATTACAGTCAGTCACACCGAATTTGTGAAGTACCGTTTCAATGTAATCGCGTTGATCCAAAGTGATTGTGTGACTGGCTCGATCCCTAGTGACTTTTATACCGAGACAATCCTTAGTTTCACCCAAGTCCTTTAATTTAAACACACTCCTAAGATTTGCAATCAAAAGATTTTTTTCTTTAGTGTCATTGTCAAATGAAAAAAAATCATCCACAAACAAAGCAACAATTATTAACTGTGCACCGTTATGTTTAAAATATACACAAGGTTCATGCTTTGAACGAGTGTACCCAAACTCAGTCATTTTTTCATGAACTTTTTTATTCCATTGCTTGGAAGCTTGCTTAAGTCCATAAACAGCTTTTTTTAACTTGTACACCATATGTTCCTTGCCAGGTAAACGATAACCTTCAGGTGCTTCCATGTAAACCGTTTCTTCCAAATCTCCATTGAGAAAGGCAGTTTCTACATCTAAATGAGTCATATTTAAATTCATATGAGCTGCTAAACCAAATAACATCCTGATAGTTGAATGTTTTACAACCGGTGCAAAAGTTTCTTGATAGTCAATACCTTCAACTTGTGAAAAACCTTTTGCTACTAGTCGAGCCCTGTAATGATTTTTTTTCTTCTTAAAAACCCATTTGCTTTTCACAATGTTGCAATTCTCTGGAGGGTCGACTAATTCCCAAACATCATTTTGTGAGAATGAATTAAACTCCTTATCCATGGCCATTTTCCAATTTCCTTGTTCGGTTTGGTCCAATTTTTTAATATCCTGGATGGTTTGCGGGTTATCTTCCAAAATCTCCTCTATCCCTGGCATATGCAATAAAATCATGTCCTTGAGTCTGGAAGATAATTTGATTGTCCTTTTTGGTCGTTGTTGTGTGGGAGGATCATCAGCTGTGGGAGCTTCCCAATCATCATCATCAGTGTCGTTAACCTCAACTGGTTCAGGACTTCCTAGCTGATTATTATTTCCAGGCAAAATGGGAGTTGAATTTTTTTCTGTCACCGATTCTGTTACTTGAATCTTAATTGACTCATCCTGATTGGATTCATCTTCCAATTTTTTTTCTGAAGATGCTCCTGTAGAATGTTTTGCTTCTGTTCCCAAGCTTTCTATAAATTCAACATTTCTGCCAGTAATGATCCTTTTTGGTTTCTGTGGGTCAATCAAACGGTATCCACTAGAATAATCTTCACAATAACCGACCATAATTAATTCCCTGGATTTAGGATCCCATTTTTTTCTTAACTGTTTAGGGATATGAAGGAATGCTCTGCTGCCGAAAACTCTCAAATGTTGCAAGTCAACCTTCCTGCCTGTCCATGCCTCTTCGGGTGTTTTATTCCACACAGCTTTGGTTGGAGAGTGATTTTTTAGGTAGATGGCTGTGTTAACCGCCTCACCCCAATACTTTTTACTTAAAGCAGCATCCTGAATCATGGTGAGTGCTTTTTCCACTAGAGTCCTGTTCAATCTCTCACTTACACCATTCATCTCTGGAGTGTACGGAATTGTTGGTTCAAGTTTAATTCCTTCATGTCTGAAAAAATTTTTCAATTCATTGTTGATGTATTCTCCACCATTGTCAAACCTAACTCGTTTAATCTGACAATCTGTTTGCTTCTCAACAAAACTTTTAAATTCTTTAAATTTTTCAGGCACTTCATCCTTTGTTTTTAGTAAATAACCAAATGTCTTTCGAGTGAAATCATCAGTGAATGTTAAAAAATATCTGGCACCACCCCAGGATTCTACTTCCATCGGTCCAGCCACATCACTATGAATCAATTCCAATTTTTTGGTTGCCCTTTTGACCTTTTTATTTTTATCAAATGGTTTTTTTGTTTGCTTGCCCTTGAAACAACTTTCACATGGTATGATTTCTTTTTTAAAACTGATTCCGGTTGCCAGCTTATTTTTCAATAAATTTAAGCTTCTGTGATTCAAGTGGCCTAACCGTTTGTGCCAAAGCATTTGAGATGTAGAATGCATGGCTAAATTACATCTTTCACCGGTTTCACCACCTTGCTGACTTGCTGTTCCCTGGTGCCCTTGCTGCTGATTTGCTATATCCAACTTATATAGCCCTTCGTGTCTGCTCCCAGTCATGTCTATTTGGCCAATTATTTTACAATCCGACTCATGATAAATATCACAACTTCTTTCCAAAGACCATGATGTATCCCTTATCAGCCATTTGGGAGATGCTCAATAAATTTGTTGAAATGTCTGGCACATGAAGTACATTCGTAATTGTCTTTTCCTTTTTATTTTTTTTCTTATCAAGGGTAACCACTGGAACATTTCCTAAAGCTTCACATGGAACTTTAGCTTCATTTGCCACTGTCACTTCCATTTTGATAGGTTGAACATTTTCCAACCAATCCTTTTTCCCAGACATATGCTCAGTAGTCCCTGAATCCAAAACCCAATCGTCTTTTGATGGTTTTGCTAACAATGCCATAGTAGGTGACATTGTCAAAAGAGCTTTTGGAGGACCTTTCTTGTTATCCTTCCAACTGTCTTTTGAGCCCCTTTTGGAACTTTTGTCATCGTCTTTATCATTATTTGGACACTGAAATTTTTTATGACCAATTTCCCCACATTGAAAACATTTTAACTGTTTTTTTTGCTTCACAAATTTATTTTTTCCTCGAGTATACAAGGCTGTTTCTTGCTTTACTTCCACATTATCTTTTTTCTTTCGAGTATCCTCTTGTAGAAGTTTTGCTTTCACAAAGTCTGTCGTAAGTGCTGTCCCTAAACCTTCAATAGCCATTATCATAGGCTCATATTCCTCAGGCAGTCCACTCAGCATTATCACTCCGACTAGTTCATCATCAACCTTAGAATTTATTGCCTCCAGTTTTTGTGAAATATCCAAGATCTCATTTACATAGGCTTCTATTGATGAGTGATCTTCCAGTTTGGTTCGAACAAGCTTTCTCAAGAGTCCCAGTCTCCTCGAAAGACCCTTATCCTCAAAAGCTTTTTGAAGGGAGTCCCATGCTTCCTTTGCTGTATTCGCACTCCTTACATGTGGATAACAGGATGGTTGTAGACTCAAGCATATTTTTGATAAAGCCTTTGTCACCTTGTTGGCATCCTGCTCAGTTCCTAAGACCGCATTCCACAGATCCTCGTGCAACAAATACATCCGCATGGCGAATTTCCAATTGTTGTAGTTTTCACTTCCCGTCAGTTTTTGTATATTTGGGAGAGTGTTACTGAGGGCATACACCGTCGTACTCGTGGTCGTTTTTGCCCCAGACGTTGACGCCGTGCTGACGGCCCCAGACGTTGACGCCGACGCTGCCGTCGTCGTCGTCGTCGTCGTCGTCGTTGTAGTTTGCTGCGCGGTAGTATTTGCCATCTATCCTTTATTTGCGTACCTGGGCCTCATAACCTGTTAGAGTTCGCTTAATTTGAGGATGTACCAGGATAAGAAATAAACACTCAGGCTTATAGCTGCAGCCATCTTTTTATTATACAACATATATACAGAATATATACAGGGTTGCCAATCTTTAATTAGCATTACTAGAGGTTTGAATTATGTCATCTGCTTCGCGCCAACACTCACATCAAAAGTCATGAGCCTAGAAGGAACCATCACTGATTTAACAGGAACGGTTAACAATCTGAAAGGTAAAGTGAGCACATTGGAGGATACAGTGAGTGTGCAAAAAACAACCATCAATAATCTACAAGATAGGATAGAAAACATTGAAAAAGAGAAACTTGGGAATCAAGAGAAAAATGATGAAAGACAGGAATTCCAAGAACAGTACAACCGAGGAAGAAATCTCATAATAAATAATGTACCACAGGAAAAAAATGAAAACATAAGAGATATAGTTTCCAAAATTATCCTCAAGACTGGATTAGACATGGATTTGAAAAGTATAAACAAAACTCACAGACTAACAGGCAAAGATGGGAAAATTCCAGGAATCATTGTGCAGTTTGTGGTGAAGGAGGATAGAGATTTATTTCTAAAAAAATTTAGAGGTAAAGAAAAAACAACGCTGAAACAAAAGGACATAATCTCAAATGGAAAGGATGAGCAAATCTATGTGAATGAACATATGACAAAACACTATGGGGAAATACTGCATATGACAAAGGAAGTGATGAAAAAAAAAAATTTGGAATGTTATGTTTGGTATTCAGATTGTAAAGTGTTTGTTAGAGATAAAAATTCTAATAAAGTTATTAATAAAATTAAGTATAAATCAGACCTTAAAAAATTAGAATAGGGATTTGAGGTAGGAACGAAAGTGTACAAAGATGAATATTTTATAAATACTACGGTTGATGAGGTTAATAATCAGGATTTTGTTAATTTTTTAAAAAGAAATGATATAAATATTGTTTCCTTGAATATAAACTCAGTTGATGCACACCTGAAAGAATTTTTAGCATGTATAAAGGATGCAATAAATGATATACAAGTGATAGTGTTGCAAGAAACAAAACTTAAACATAATGAAATAAATTTATATACAATACCTGATTTTAACTGTTACTATATTAAAAGAGAAAATAATACGGGAGGAGGAATCATTATATATGTAAAAAATTGTATGAATGTAAAAGAGATAAATAAAAAAATATGTAAAGATCTGGAATACATAAGTATAAATTTGTGCAATAACAATAAAATTGAGATTAATATAATAGGGATTTATAGACCGCCGGGTTATAACTCAAACTTTTGCGACTTTTTTGAAACTGAAATAATAAATAAAATTGAAAAAGATAATTGTATAATATTAGGGGACTTTAACATAGATCTGTTAAGACTTACGACAAATAAAAATATCACAAATAATTATGAAGATGTAGTAACGGAACATGGCTTTCTAAATATGATAAGAGTTCCAACAAGAGAAGTAATAAAAAATAATAAATTAATAAAATCATGTTTAGACCATGTTCTGTACAGAGGGAAAACGGTATTACCTCACAGTTTTGTAATAAAAATGAAATTTCAGATCATTACATAATTGGAGTATCGTTAAAAGGTAAAATTAAAGATAATAGAATTCAAGTTAGAAATGAACTTCCTGAAAGAGATGAAATAATGCTCTCGCCAGAATATAATGAAAATAGATTGAGTAGTTTAATAAAAAATAACAAATGGGAGTATGAAAAGTTAAATTATGAAAATTTGTAGGGCAATTAAATGAAATATACCAAAAAGTAGAACGAGTACCAAAGAAAAAGATTGCAAAAAGATATAACGCGACACCATGGTGCACCCAGGTCATAATGAAAAAAATTAACGCTAAAAATGTCATGTTTAAGAACTGGATGAAAAAACCGCTAAACGAAACATTAAAAAATGAATATCACACAGCACGAAATGAAGTTAACAGACAAATAAGCAGCGCTAGAACCCAATTTCAAATTAATGATTTTAATAAGGTAAAAAATAATATAAAGTTAACATGGCAAAAAGTCAATAATTTATTAGGCAGGCCCAAAAAACTCAGTATAGACGAAAACATAATAAAGAATTTTAAAGGTAAAAAAATGAGTTTAAAAGAATTAGCAAATGACTTTTCCAATAATTCTAGATTTGAGTAATAATGCATGTCAAACTAAATTACTACCTGAGTGGAATAGGCCAATTGTAGATGATCTGACTGAATTCAAATGTATTAATAAAGACGAATGTATTAAATTAGTTAGGAGTATTAGTGGCAAAAAAAGTATAGGAGCGGATGAAATAAGACCACAAGATATTAAGAATAACATAAATGAATTCGCACAATATATAACTGATCTTATCAACGATACTATTGAAAAAAATGACATTCCCTCATTAATTAAAACCTCTATAGTGCGACCTGTATATAAAAATGAGATCGGTGAACCGATCAAAGTGCTTTATCGACTATTTAAATAATTCTCAAAAATATAGTTAGTTTTTCGATCAGAGTTCCACCAAAGCCGCAGTACGGGCACAAGGAATGCGAATTTCTGAAAAATTATTTCGGATTTTGAATCCTCAACCCGAAAATATTCTCAAAAATACGGTTAGATTTTTGATCAGAGACACCAAAGTCGCTGTATAGGCGTAAGGAATTCGAATTTTGGAAAAATTATTTCAGATTCGGAATCCTCTACCCCAAAAATATTCTCAAAAATCCGATTAGATTTTTGATCAGAAATCCACCAAAGCCGCAATACGGGCATAAGGAATTCGAATTTTGGAAAAATTATTTCAGATTCGTAATCCTCTACCCCGAAAAATTCTCAAAAATACGGTTAGATTTTTGATCAGAGGTCCACTAAAGCCGCAATACGGGCATAAGGAATTCGAATTTTGGAAAAATTATTTCAGATTCAGAATCCTCAACCCCGAAAATATTCTCAAAAATATGGTTAGATTTTTGATCAGAGGTCCACCAAAGCCGCAGTACGGGCATAAGGAATTCGAATTTTGGAAAAATTATTTCAGATTCGGAATCCTTTACCTCGAAAATATTCTCAAAAATACGGTTAGTTTTTCGTTAGCTCCCACGAGGAACCCGCCAATCAGCATCCAAATCGCTTTGTTGACGTAATCGATGACGTCATGTCGTGACGTTTCAAAAGTTGGAGATATCGGTTTTTAGGCCTATACCCATACTTTTAGCCCTGCTCACCGTTTCTGAACCACTCAACAGAATTTAACCAAATTTCAATGGTAGCGTATCTTGATGAATATCTACTGCAGTACGAAAATCGGACTCAATCGGTATCTGCGTTCACGATTTATAGTCAAAAAATATCTTGAAATAGTTGAAAATTCAACATTTTTACTCACTGCTTCCGAATCGCTGAACCGATTTGGCTCAAAAACTAATCAGCACCTACATTTCATTAGAAGTTCCTACCCACCAAAAATCATCGACATCCGTTCTTCCGTTTTTCTGCTTTTCGACGGACAAATTTTTTTGCACATATATTCATACATTCATACATTCATACATTCATACATTCATACATTCATACACACACACGGCCACCATCCAAATTTTGCTTTTTTCGGCATCAGGGGACTTCAAAACGTGTAAAAATATCGAAAACTGAAAATCTGAAATTTGTGCTAAAAACAATGCTTTATTCTCCCTGCGGTCGATAAAGCAAAAAGGGAAAGAAAGATGATATAAATAATTATCGTCCGATTTCCATTCAACCATATATTACAAAAATTGTAGAAAAACATATAAAAATACAAATCGAGGAACATATGATTGGTAAAGGTCTATTTTGCGAACAACAATTTGGATTTATTAAAGGGAAAAAAATAACTGACCTTATTGGAAATTTTACAAATGATGTTAATAGCAAATTAAACGAGAATAAACATGTGATATGTCTGTTTGTTGATTTCCAAAAAGCGTTTGACACTCTGGACCACAAAACTATAATAAAAAAGCTTAAGCAACAAGGGATAAAGGGGAAAGCACTAAGTTGGTTAGATAATTACTTACAGAAAAGATCATATTACACGAAAGTAGGTAAAGAAAAAAGTAACATTAAATTTAGTAAATTTGGAGTTCCACAAGGTAGTATTCTAGGGCCTCTTTTATATGTAATATATGTTAATGACATGCCGAACTTAATAAAGAAATATGGTAATATTTATATGTACGCGGATGATACTGCGATTGTGGTAGCGCACACAAACATCATTGCTGCTCAGCAATGTATGCAAGAAATAGTAGTTAAATTACAGGAATACTGTCATGATTTTGGGTTAAACATAAACTTTGAAAAAACAAACTATGTTCATTTAAAAAGTGGAAACCAACAGTACGGTAAAATACATTTGATTTTTCATGAACACGATTGTCTTCATAATAAGCAAAATAACTGTAAATGCTCTAAGAAATTAAAACAAGTTAATATAATAAAATATTTAGGAATGTCCATCGATTCAAATTTTACATGGGAACCACACATTGAGCAAGTGATAAAAAAATTAAACTCTTTTAAGGTTATGTTATACTACTTAAAACCAATCACCAATATTAAACTGTTAAAAACGTTATACTTTGCCCTTGCAGAATCACATATTCGTTACGGAATTACGAGTTACGGTTTCACATCGGATGAATATATAAAGCAAATACAAAAAGTACAAAATCAAATAGTTAAAATGATGATTCCCAAAAATAAAATTAAAAAAATGAACATGGCACAAATGTATCAATACTTGGAAATTTTACCTTTTAATGAATTAAGAGACTACATTATAATTATAAAACACTATTTTTCAAAAAATTATAAAAAAGAAATTGTAAAATTAAGAAATACTAAGAACAATTCAAAAAAATTTGAAATCCCCTCATCTTTCAATAAATATGGCGAAAGGAAAACAGAAGTAGTAGTTCCGACCCTCTTCAATAAAATACCAAATGACTTATTAAATTTTAACAAATACAGGATAGTTAAAAGAGAAATAAAAAAATGGCTCTTTTCAAGGCTGGATTACCTTAATTAAATAAATAAATTTATTTGATATAAATGATAATAATAACGATAATAATAATAATGATCAAAATGCATATAGGCAACAAGCAAAAAGCTTAGCCATAACAACCTTATTTTTTTCAAAAAGGCTATAGCGGGTTAAGGATAGCCAGGATGCCCCCACCAGGAAGAGGGGTCGAGACCTATATGCCCTGTTAGGTATTCGAAAGTTATACCACGAGTTAAATTTTTAGATTTTTCCGCTTGCTGGAAATGGCGGTTTGGCCAAAAATGTGGTTTTGAGGTTTTTTATTTTTTACTCGCTTATTTTCAATTTTGAAAAACTGGAATGGGGTGGGGTAGAAACTTACCCTGGGGGGCTTGAATAGGGGCTAAGTCGCCCCCGTCTCGGGTCATTGAACTTTTGGTGGGGCCACTTTAAAGTTTTTTTTTCCGGATTTCAAACACTTGGGGCCGAGGCGCAATTTTTACTATAGTGCCATATGAAGTCCCTTTGGGTATAGTTTTATTATAGCATTGGTTGGATTTGAAAATCCTGCCGCGTCAAAGTAAAAAATCAAAAAAACATCATTTTTGGCCAGGTTTTTTCCTCGCTCAAATTTAATGTGGCACCATTTGAAGTATCTTTTGGTGTACTAATAGTATGTCACTGGTTGGATTTGAAAATCCTGTCGGTAATGCTGAAAAATCGGAAAAACCTTGTTTTTTGCTGATTTTACCGGACTTTTTCCTCGAAGAAGCCATTCACGTAAAACGTAAATACGATTTTAGCCCATTACGGACCCCCACCCCCCGTTCAGCAAGAAAAATAGGCGTCTTCTTGATGCCAGAATGATTTTTGGAGGCCCCCTCCCCCAGAGTGTTTTCGCATTTTGCTTAATTTTTATTAACTCAATTTTTTACGATGAGAATTTTTTCCAGATGCTGGGAAACTATTAGTACTAGTCTTTATTTTTGTCAGAAATAGTTTTTAAGAGATATGGAAAATACGGTGGGTCGAGAAACGCGAATTTTTGAATTTGAAACTCCTGATATGGGAGTAGATGCCTTTTTATAACACTATTAACCCTAATTTTTTTTAGCCCATTACGGACCCCCACCCCCCGTTCAGCAAGAAAAATAGGCCTCTTCTAGATGCCAGAATGATTTTTGGAGACCCCCTCCCCCCAGGGTGTTTTCTCATTTTGCTTAATTTTTTTATCTGTAATTTAATTTTTTTTTTGGAGAAAATCGGCTAAACATGACAAATGTAGGGAATGAATTCCTATTGCTCCCTTTAGCAAGCCCAACTGCCCACTCTGGCTCTACGTTCTGGCTACAGACCCGAGACAGTGATGGTGATTGAGTTATGAAACACTTTGTTTCATTTTATTCCTTAATAATACAAAAATAGTAATGTCACAAGCTTTCAAAATATTTTCCATTAGGGTGGGTCAAAAACGAATTTGGAAACGCCTGGTATGCGAATAGATGCCTTTTTATAATACTATTAACCCAATTTTTTATTCAGATTTTGTAAACGACATCTAGAGGTGCCGCAATGACTTTGAGTTTGTGAAAAGCCCATATAAGGGCAAAAAATAAGAATTATTTTTTTTTTTTACTGAAAATAGTATCATTTCATATAGGAGATTTGACGTAGATTGTGAATATGAAGTCCAAAATTCATTTTTGTGTACAGTTTTTAAGCTGAGTGAAAAAAAAGCCTAAAGAATTTCCCTGTTTCCAATACGGCCTGAAGCTCAAAAATCGTACACTTAAAATAATTTTGGACCAAATATTTGTAATCTACGCAGAATTTTCGATAAAAATTGGTATTTCTTTCAAGGAAAAAAAAAATTCTTCCTTTTTGCCCTTTTATGGGCTTTACAAATGGGCTTTACAAAAAACCTTGCCTCAAAATGTCGTTTAAAAAATCGGAAAAAAAAATTAGGGTTTATAGTGTTTTAAAAAGGCATCTACTCCCATATCAGGAGTTTCAAATTCAAAAATTCGCGTTTCTCGACCCACCGTATTTTCCATATCTCTTAAAAACTATTTCTGACAAAAATAAAGACTAGTACTAATAGTTTTCCAGCATCTGGAAAAAATTCTCATCGTAAAAAATTGAATTAAAGATTAAAAAATTAAGCAAAATGCGAAAACACCTGGGGGGAGGGGGTCTCCAAAAATCATTCTGGCATCAAGAAGAGGCTTATTTTTCTTGCTGAACGGGGGGTGGGGGTCCGTAATGGGCTAAAATCGTATTTACGTTTTACGTGAATGGCTTCTTCGAGGAAAAAGTCCGGTAAAATCAGCAAAAAACAAGGTTTTTCCGATTTTTCAGCATTACCGACAGGATTTTCAAATCCAACCAGTGACATACTATTAGTACACCAAAAGATGCTTCAAATGGTGCCACATTAAATTTGAGCGAGGAAAAAACCTGGCCAAAAATGATGTTTTTTTGATTTTTTACTTTGACGCGGCAGGATTTTCAAATCCAACCAATGGTATAATAAAACTATACCCAAAGGGACTTCATATGGCACTATAGTAAAAATTGCGCCTCGGCCCCAAGTGTTTGAAATCCGGAAAAAAAAACTTTAAAGTGGCCCCACCAAAAGTTCAATGACCCGAGACGGGGGCGACTTAGCCCCTATTCAAGCCCCCCAGGGTAAGTTTCTACCCCACCCCATTCCAGTTTTTCAAAATTGAAAATAAGCGAGTAAAAAATAAAAAACCTCAAAACCACATTTTTGGCCAAACCGCCATTTCCAGCAAGCGGAAAAATCTAAAAATTTAACTCGTGGTATAACTTTCGAATACCTAACAGGGCATATAGGTCTCGACCCCTCTTCCTGGTGGGGGCATCCTGGCTATCCTTAACCCGCTATAGCCTTTATGTAAAAATACCAGTGAAATATATGCACCCAGCCATGGGATACATGGCCGGGAGAAAAAAAAAAAAAAAAAAAAAAAAAAAAAATTATATCATTATTACTATTAATAACGGGGGCATTTTCGAATATGTGTATAACATTTTTGGAAAATGTCGAAATATTCGGGAAACGAATCGGAAACAGAATATTCTGGAAACCGGAAAACATTCCACTCTCCCCCCAAAAAGGAGCTGGATCCGTTAATTTTGAATATATAAAATACATAACGATGGTAAATTGTCTAATCTTTTTAGTAATGACCGCCACTTGTTTGATAGCCATTGCCAAAATGGTTTAGCAATGCTATCCAATAGCCTTTAACAGAAACCGATCGTAATGATTACCAGAGAAACTTGGTTGTCAGGCCATAATACAGAAAGTTTGGCAACGATTACCAGATTCTGACATTGAGCGCCAGAGTGGGTTTCTCCGTGTAGTCTCTATTCTATAGTCTACATTGTTTAAAAAATTAAACATTTAAATTAGGTAAATAGAAAACTAAGCTTATTCTCTAAATTCCCATTTGCGGCAAAAAAAAAAAAAAAAAAAAAATTGGTAAGCGACCACGTCGTCGCGTCGCCTTCGTGCTATAATTTAAAATTTTGACACACGATATAGAATCCATTTTATTCCAACACCTGATTGACGAGAAAATCCGAGGAAAATAAATAAGATGTTGAAACAAGAAAAAGAATAAATATTGCCCTAATAGAATAAACAATATTCAAATATGACGGGAGCCTGGTATACATAGGAAGGATGAAACTTTTTAAGGAAATTAAATTGTAAATCCTCGACATTGGAAATATCCTAAATTTGAAACTTTGGATTTGGCCCCGCGAGCGACAGTCGATCGCATATCTTTCGGAAAAGTGAAACATGCCTTGAATTAATGACAAAGCTTCCAGCGAATTACGCGAAAAAGAATAACTTCCGAATTTCGAAACGAGATTCGGTCATTACTTATTCAAATAACTTTTGATTATTAACTTATTTCCCAGAGTGATGGTTTTCTTTCTTTTGCCTCTCTCCTTTCCCCAGAGGACACGAGGGAGGGAATTCGTCCGGAGAGGAAAAAGGATTTTAAAATTTGTGTATAATATTTTTTCCGTTCTGCGTTCCGTTTCAGTTGATTACGTCAAATCCTGCAACAAATATTCCCGAATTGCATCGCCTCTTGGAAAATGAACACTTCTCGAGATGATCGCTTCTGAGAATAGTTTCATGCGGGTAATCTCCGATCGATCCCTAAAGAGGGAAAGAAGATAAACGAAAAAACGGAAAACAGGGAAAGATGTTGCCACGTATGTCGAAAAGTTTGATTTCCATTGTTCTGTCACTAAGACGTGATGTTTTCCCGACTTTGAATGACGGTTTCATTCTCATTTGTAACAAAGGACGTAATTGAAAATGACGGCTCTAACTGGGTAGCACACTTTTTTCTTTTTTTCGTTTTTTTTATACATTTTTCTCAAACTTTCGTCAAAAACATTTTTTCTTTTAAAAAAATCGAATATTTTATTTAAACGGACAAAATAAACAAATAAATTAATAAAAATAAGTGTTTCGGGGCAGGCGAACTGCCCTTTTCAATAGCTTTTAGCATTTCTTAGTTGTTACGACAGCTGATCCAGGCCAGATCCCGTAAATTCGACTTGAAGGTTGCAAAAAATTCTGCCCGGTGAAATAACTTTCTTTTAACGTGTCAAATAGCATCCTAAAATCGCAACTCTCTGGGGCCCCTTTAAGTGCCATTTAGCCCTATATTTGGCTGATATTTTCTATACGGCTGAAAATTATTTCGTAAAATGGTGTTGAAAATATTCTTCGAATTATTTGGGACGGATCTGCACCATTTCGCATAAAAATTCCCCTTCAAAACCAATATGCAACATCGCATCGTCCCCGCCATTTTCAGCCACTTTGAAATTCTTGGCGCGCGTTCCAAAACTTGTTTTTTTAATAAAATAAAATTTAAAAAGCAAGTTTTCGAACGCGCGCCAAGAATTTCAAAGTGGCTGAAAATGGCGGGGACGATGCGATGTTGCATATTGGTTTTGAAGGGGAATTTTTATGCGAAATGGTGCAGATCCGTCCCAAATAATTCGAAGAATATTTTCAACACCATTTTACGAAATAATTTTCAGCCGTATAGAAAATATCAGCCAAATATAGGGCTAAATGGCACTTAAAGGGGCCCCAGAGAGTTGCGATTTTAGGATGCTATTTGACACGTTAAAAGAAAGTTATTTCACCGGGCAGAATTTTTTGCAACCTTCAAGTCGAATTTACGGGATCTGGCCTGGATCAAGCCGCAATCATCATGAGTTTTCCACGTTCCTTTATGCGGTAAGGGATACAGGCTAGAAGTGAATTTTAAAATAAGAAAGTAACTGATTTTTTTTTTGTTGAGTTATATAATAAAAAAAGATAATCTTTTTTATTTCTTTTCTCCAATGATTTTCCGTCCCCTCCCCTCTTTCTCCTTTTTTCCAACAAAAAAATGTGGAGTAATTTATCGGAAAGTTCGTTAGTAGTTCATTCAGAATTGAGGGGATTTGCTTCGAAAGCTCTATTGATGATGCCGAAAACGTCTTTCATGCTTTTTTAAAAAGAATTGCTCTCTTTTTACATCTCTTTCGCTAGTTTCGCTATTTTTTTTTACAACATGGCATTGAAAATCTTTTATGAAAGCGCTGCTTATTGGTTAGAGATTTTTTTTAAAGCAGCTTGACCCGCGTATTATTCTCCTTTTTTTACAGTAATGAGAAAAGGATTTTCCTTTGAAAGAGGAATACCGTGTCCTTGTAAGGAAAATGGACATATCTGAAAATGCAGATATGCATGTTTGCGGTAGCATACGTACGTACATACATACATACATACATTGGCGAAGGTCTTGTGGGAAGAGGTGAAACTTAGAGAAAGGAAACAGATTGAAGATAAGATCACACAAATAAATTAACACAGAGGTAATAAATTAGCATCGGAATAATAAATTAACATAAAAAGAAAAAGAGGAAAAGGTGAAAGGAAGAGACATATCCAGGACATGAAAGGAAAACAAGGAAGACACAAGACCATCTACAGGACTCGAAGCCCTAGCGCCGCATCAACAATTGGGTCCCAGTCGTCTCTTTCCTGACAGGTCTCTCTCCACTGGCGAACTCCCAACACCGCTTCGCATTCGCTTTCACGTTATTTTCGCAGCGAAGCCGCGGTCTTCCTGGAAGCCTAGTGCTCGTAGGTATTCCGTCAATGACCTGCCTGATGTACCGGGTAGGGGGGCACGAGCGACATGTCCCGCCCACTGAAGTCTTCGCGACTTGATTACACTAGTAATCAGAGGTTGACCAGGGAGCTGACGAGTTTCTTCGTTAGGTCGCATTCGAAAGCGTCCCGTGACCGGATCCTTTTAGGTCCCAGAATTCGACGTAAAACCTTGTTCTCAAACACTAAAACATCTTCTCGGGTTTCCCCGAGCAAATCGAGGTCGTTGGCATAGCCTAGAGGCAGGTTGAAGAGTAGGGGTGAAAGCCCGTCCCCTTGCCTGAGTCCGGTGTTCACGTTCCGTGTTCCTTTGTTGCTGTAGCATACAAAGACGCAAATATTTGGGATTTTTTTTTTCTTCTTAATTTTTGTTTTGGCAATGAGTGATCGTCATCGTTGAAGATTCCGATTGTAAAATTGAATCGAAAATAAGTGAAATGAAGTTAAGGATAGGAAAAAGAAGAAAAAAAAATGAAAGGAGAAAAAGATAGAAAGAATCTAAAGAAAATAAACCTCCCAATAGTTTTCGACAGGGGATGAAATATGAAATATGAAAGTGGGAAAGGAGAAGGGAGAAGGGAGAAGGGAGAAAGAAGAAATGCGAACAATCTAGTTAAGGGATACCCTAGCCGCCGATAAATTTCTCCTTGACTAGTGATGATACCATCAAAAAAGATAGTTTCGCGGAATTCGAAACCTTCTTCTTTTAACCCCACTTATCCATGCGTTTATTATTTTCAATTTATTTTTTTATGTTTTCAAAATCTCAACTTGTTTGTAAAACATTTTTAGGATCAATAAAGGATGTCCTTATGATGTTATAAAATTAGAGAATTTCCAACAGCTTTATTTTCTTAATAAAAATGAATTTGTAAAAGTCTGGAAAACAGGTATTGACAAAGGAATGTTCCTGGCACGATTGACATTTACTTTTTTTAATGAAAAAATTGGATAAATAAAAAAGATTGAAACATGGAGGAGCATTTTCCAATATACGGGAACGAAGAAAGGGAAGTAATAGCAATCGACTTAATTCCTCATTTATAATGTTAAATCTAGAAAACCGACGGTTTGTGTAAAAAAAACCCTTTTTCTCTTTTTCCTTTTCCCCTTCTTCTTTCCCTTCTCGGACGATTCTTTATTGAGGACTTAAAATGTCTTATGCGAGATTTACTGTGACACGGGTTTCTAGAGAAATTTAGACTGTAAAACATGGTTCGGATAGCAAAGCTCCGCCTTCAATTCCATCGCCCAGAACCAACGAGTTCCACCAACGTATTTGGCAAATTTAACTAAACCTTTTACCTAATGAAACGAATTCTTCAAGTTTTAGTCACAGAAATACTCATATGAACCAAGATATACCTTATACTGTATTTCTCTAGAGACCCTAGAAGAGATTAGCATTAGCCATACTTGTAATTCCGGTTCTTCGATATTTTTCTCCTGAAAATTATTGGTCCATTAAAATTATTTTTGGAAAATTAAGGACGTAAATATAGACAGTCAGGAACCATTTTGTAAACTTAAAAAGATTATTATTTCAGACGGGAATTTATTTTTCGGATTTATCGAAAAACCGGAAATGGTTGAATGGCTAATCTCTTTTAGGATCTCTATATTTCTCATTTTTACTTTCGGCTCTTCTTCGGCGGTGGGACTGAGTCACTCCACGAATCCAGAAATCTCTTCTCTATCCCGTATCAATGAATTAATTTGCTTCTTAGGCTTTCCGATGTTGTCAAATAGTCGGCATAACTAGCGGACAGGAGTCAGCTCCTCCCCGTAACATGAAATTCCTTGTGACAGCTCTGGTTTCTTGTTTGGGTCCCTGTCGAGGTAAATCCAAAGTTTTGGTGGAAAAATTTGTGTCAATAATAAAAATTGTTTCTCGATTTGTTGGAGTTGTTCGACCTTGGATTAGTCCCTCTTGAAATGAATTTCTGCCCTAAATGTTGTTATGTTGTTAGGGAATTTCAATGATTTTCCGAAGACTTTTTTCTGGCTACCGAGCTGCGGCTGGTCAAAGCGATCGAGAGGAAAAAACGTCCAAAAACGTTATATATATATATATAGACGCGGTGCTTTTTCTTTTTCCTTGCTAATTTGTAGAGCGTCATACGAAGAAAAACGTCACATCCTGTCAGATGCAGGAAAATAAGGGAAAACATAAAACGAGGGAAATCAAAGCGTAAAAACGTTGATAAACATGTCTCGAAGCGAATTAAGTGCGTCCCATTCCAGTTTTAAGACGAAAAACGATTAACCTAAATACGTCACAAACAAATTCAAAAGTTGCGTCTAGGAAAAGGAAAATTTTCCAATGAAAAACAGTTTTTCGAAAGACATCTTAATTTTAAAGCAGATTTAATACTCTTTCGATGAAAAAACTTTTTCAAACCGTACTTTTGAGGTTTATTTTCCGGTCTCTTTCCCATTCCCAAGCATTATGATAAATCCCGCTCGATAGAGTATGCTATCGGTTTTTTCAGTGCTTCAAATCCCTTATTTTTCCCTTTTATCCTCCTTTTCGTAAAACCGGAACCGTTGAAATCGAAAATAAAATATTTTTACTTTCAAATATTAAATTTCGAAAAGAACGTTCTCAATTAAGAAATGACATTTTTCATTTCATTCCTTTTACAAATTATTTAATATATTGTCCCAAAATTTAAAAGATGTTAAACAGTTTGAAACCTGAGCTCAAATCCGTTAAAATTATTCACATAGTCATAGAACTGGTTGGATTCCCACGAGTCTGAGGACAAACTAAAACAAACTTTCAAATAGCCGATATATCGGATCGGGAATCAATTTTTTTTTTTTTTTTTTTTAAGTTTAAATTTTAGCATGAAAACTGTATGTATTGAACAGGGTCCTCAGTTTGGATGTAACCAAATTTTAAAACTAAACCCCGAGCTGACCTTTCAACCTTTCCTCCTGTCCTCTATTCCGCGTAACCTAATCTTTAGGTAAACCGATATTCCTGTTGAACTGTTGAACTTCTTCATTAGAGCAAATAATTATGTTATTTCCGATTATATCGAAAGAAAGTTGCAGGTCGAATATCGGAAACTTTAGGATTTTCGTAAAAGAGAGACTCCATTCTAATAGGGAAACAATTATTAATTAACACTCGGAAATATAAGGCATAAGCTGAAAACTATTAATGTGATTGCCTTCGGCAAAAAGTTCAACTTCGGCGTTGTTTACATTTTTTTTCGAACATGTTCAAAAATGAATCAATTAATTTCGTTCCAATTTTGTTTAGAAGAATAATTTATTCTCGGGTCATGGAACATAAAAGAACATCCATCAATTAATGCTTGACATGTTCCGGTTCACAGGGAACCATCCCCAGAAGCCAATAATACATTAGGCCTATTAAAGTATCAGAACATAAAAGAAAAAATAAAAAATAAAAATTAACAACAATGTCAACATGGTACAAACCTTGCATATTTCATATATAAAATTATCGGCAACATATCGAAAATTTTCGGATTACAATAATGAATTAAAAGTGATAACGTACAACAAAAAAGTAAAATTTTATCATCACACGGTACTGAAAAGTCCACTTTTCAGTCCTAGGCAGTTTATTTACAGACTATTTTACGCCGTACCTTGTGATAAAAAATATTTTTCAATGCAAGAAATGCAAACGACTTGCTCGTCTCGACCTATTTAAGGCCCTCGCCTTCGGCTCGGGCTTAAAACTCGGTCTCGACGGGCAATTTTGTCGTTTGCAGTCCTTGTATTGAAAAATACTATTCCTAACCTAGGAATGAAACATGTCAAGCATTAACTGATTGCTGTTCTTTTATGTTCCATGATTCGAGAATAAATTATCCTTCATGTTCAAAAATTTTCGATGATGTTCGAAATTTTTGAAAATGTTTAATGTTATTTTTGGGGGTCTTATTAAATTTTTACGTAATGGGAGGATACATATATCAGCGACCGAGTACCGTTATCAATTTCAGTCAATTTGTTTCTGCACACGGTAGAAAAAGAGATTGAAGGAAAAGTTGAAACAAAATTTTATAGTGTGTTACAGTCTCATCACATCGCAGCAGAGTAAATTAAGTATAAATGAATAATATTCAAGCGCTGTGTATTTTTTATATTTCTGTACGTCAGAGCCAAAAGATTCAATATGCAAATTAAAGATGTCCGCTAAACGTTGTTTACCCATAACAAACGGCCATCTTTAATTTGCATATTGAAGCTTTTGGCTCTGACGTACAGATTTGCATTTAAAACTTTTCTTCCAGATTTCTCAATTTTTGAAAAGAATTAAAGAATACCGTACCGAGGGCTTACTTTGTACACTTTTTCACTTTTTTTTGTTATTGTTTGTAAAATACTGATGCGATTTTCAATCTGTCTTCACAAACATGAAGGTAGGTCCTTCAGCTTTCAAATGATACCCTCTTGTATTGGTTATACTTCTTCTAACTCAATCTATGACTCAATTTCCCGAACGCCCTCGACGATCTGAAAGTGGGGTAACTTTGGACATTTTTGTTTCTGCATCCGTAACTCCGTAATTAAAGCAATAAAAGGGCGAAAAAATATTCTCAAAACATATTACCGTTAATAAATAAACAATTTTTATGCCGTTAAATAATCTTAAGAAGAGAAAATGATACAGAAAAATAAATTCTTTGAAACCAAAATAAAATGTGTTTGGATGAATAAAATGGCTGATTAACATGGCGTTTATGGAGTGTTTACAAACATTTTTTTGTTAATTCTTGTTTTTCTGCTCTCGGGAAAATACATTTGGAAAGAAAATATTTGGGTAGTTAAAGGATGATGTAGGGCAAGTGCCAAACGTGTTTGAAGCTGAAGACGGCTTTCAGATACCGTTGGAGGGACCTTAGTATTCCGAACTTTGAAGTTTTTTCCCGTCTCACATCATTTTTAAAATCGAATATTTTTATAACGAAGTTAATTTAAAGGACCATTTTACTAAATAATATTCAAGAAGCTTCACTTTATGAAATGCAATCGTTGTTTGGGCTTTTCCTTGCTCTATTTTCAAGAATTTAAGGGAAAATCAAAGTGTCCAAAGTTACCCGGTCGAGTACAAAGTAACCCCCTCATACGGTAGTCCAAAATTGACTTAAATTGATAAAGGTACTCAATCCCTGTATATGTATCCCCCCATTACGTAAAAAATATAATGTATAAGGACCCCAAAAGTAACATCAAACGTCTTCAAAAATTTCGAACATGTTCGAAAACAAATGTATAAGGAAAAATGTTTTGACGGGAATTTGGAACCAAAAAAAAATCAATTAATTTCATTTAATTGCTGACATGTTTCGTCTTTAATCCAAAGACATCTTCAGAGCTAAAATAAGTATATACATCGAAATTAATTAGGAAATTGAGTATTAAAATTAAAAACAAACAAAGTCGATTAAAACCATAACACAGACATACCTCGCAATCTTTAAAATAATTGGATGTAATAAATTAAAAAGTCATACAAACTAAAACGATGAACCATAGTTATGGAAATTGAGAATAAATTAATTAAAAACGATTACAAATATAGGATTATTTAGATCTAATTATTGTTAAAATAACCTAAAATGAATAAATTAAACGAAAGCCATATTGTCAACGAGTCGATCATGTGATAAGAGCACGTGATAGGAAATCAGGGCCTACATTGATTAGAAGCCAACATGGGAGGGAAACTAATGATTTTTGAACTTGCACAATATGTTTTTATAAATAGTACTCCCTTTTTTGTAATCCGATTGTAGGTTTAATAACTGGTCTTCATTTTGGGAGATGATGTGCGCGAATTCTAAAAATAAACGTTTATGTAAATTTTGTTGCTTTTCTAAAACTCCTATATTTGTGATCGTTTTTAATTAATTTATTCTCAATTTCCATAACTATGGTTCATCGTTTTAGTTTGTATGACTTTTTAATTTATTACATCCAATTATTTTAATGATTGCGAGGTATGTCTGTGTTATGGTTTTAATCGACTTTGTTTGTTTTTAATTTTAATACTCAATTTAATTAATTTCGATGTATATACTTATTTTAGCTCTGAAGATGTCTTTGGATTAAAGACGAAACATGTCAGCAATTAAATGAAATAATTGATTTTTTTTGGTTCCAAATTCCCGTCAAAACATTTTTCCTCAACTATTCTTGGAACGTTAACCTAACCTCAACAAATGTATAACCACTTTTATGGCGAAAACATTTTTGAAACGTTTCAAACAAACATTTTCGTGCAATCTTAACTATGCATAACGCCTAAATCTAAACGTTTTATGCACGCCCAATGGACATCCAGAAAAATAAATTCCATCCTTTTTTGTGTTCATGAAACAAGAAATAATAGTCTTGGAACTATTTCAAGAAAAAAAAGAGAGAACGAATGGAAATTTATTACTAAAATGTATGGAGATGTTGCAAGTTGCAAGACAGTAAAAGAAGAAAAGGATGAAAGAAAGGAAAGAAAATAAAGTCGATTATTGGGAGAATGTTTCAACCTTTTTTGAACCTTCTTGCTCTAACAGGCTTAAATGCTCAGAGGCTCTCAAAAAATCGATATAAAAAGTTTTTTTTTTTTTTTTTTTTTTGCACCACGGTTGGAAACGGATACGTGGCACATTACTCGGGATACTTCTTCGATTTTATCTGAGATTCGATTGGAGCAAATAAAAAGATGTTTTCTATTGCTTGTGACATTTTACAAGTATCACATCAAAAATCGACTCTTGATTAAAAAAAAAAAAAAAAAAAAAAAATAGAGTTTAGCGAAAAAAGTACGACAAAACCCCTGCTGTATCGGTTCCTTTTTTGTTATAGAACGTTCGAAAATAATTATTTTCCACGGTTAATCTTCGTTAAAATAATGGCGCTCCGCTTCCCTCTGTAATTACATTCCTTGTGTGCTTCGTGACGCCATCGTGAATGATAGTAACTGCTTCTGAAAATTATTTTATGTACTCCCTTAACATAATTATGCGGAATGCACAGAGTTAACGGTTCCCGGCATTTCCCTTTTCCTCCTCTTTTTTATCTCTTGAATCGATATTTCTCGTTTTCAAGTCCCTTATCGCGCCGTTGCAAATAAATAATGTAACGGGGCCTCAGTATTCCTTTCATTTCTGAGGAGGAAAAAATACAATTTTTTATAAACTTTCGACGTCAGAGCATCCCTTTCAAACTATAAAATTTAAAAAGAGAATAGAAAAAAAAAATTATTTTTCTGAATTGGAAGTTTTATAAAAATTTCGACAATTATTATGAAAATATAGGTTTTCAAGTGTGCCATATCATCACTGAGATCAGCACTTTGGATGCCGCCGCTCTAAAACCGGTCCCTGAAGTTTTTGAGCCATGACCTTGATTGCGCTTACTCTCGAGGGCAACAAGTCTGTATTTGTCACCCTGTCGGTTCACGAAATGTTATCCACATACCCATCCAGTGTCCATATAGATGCTCGAGAGAAAACTGTGAAAGGTGAAATTCGGAAAAATTTACAACTCAACTTACGAGCTGTGTTGCAGTTCTCTCACGAGGTGCATGAAATTTTAGTTGAATGTTAATGCTATCATTTTGATGGGAGCACCGAACACTGAGACTATTGTCGCGGCATACCTAGCGCTTTTGGGGAATTATGACCTTAATCGAAGATCCAAAGTCGAGGAACGTGGTTTACTTTATTTATTTATTTATTTATATTGATTGATATCAACAGCCTGAGCGGCCCATTACAGATTCAATTACAGTTCCTACAAATATTTAATTATCACAGAAAGAAAAAATAAAATAAAGAGAGAAAAAAAAGATTTAAATAATTACAAAACAAAATTAAATAAATTAAATATCACAATGAATATCACAGAGAGAAGAAAACAATTGAATTGATTTAGAAGTTATCACAGCATAAAATTTATTAATTGAGGCTAATAAGGTAAAAGCACCAATTATTGACCAGGCACCAATTACTGACCAGTCCATAAGCTAAACACGATTTCCTTTTATGGTATACGTGTTTAGCTTATGGACTGGTCAGTAATTGGTGCCTGGTCAATAATTGGTGCTTTTACCTTACGTTTTTAAAAAATATTGAACTAAGGTGCGTTTAAAGTGGTTTAGCGATGTGCAGTAGAGGTCTAATTCATTTTTTTTGCAGAGGTCTTTAAAAAGTGATGATAATTTCGAACCAGGTGAGACGAATCGCGATTTATTGTAAGGAATTATGAAAGTTTCTTTTTGTCTCGAATTATGAGGAACACGGAAATTGAACTCTGCTAACATCTCCGGAGAGTCAACAGCATTGTTAAAAATACGGTATAGAAGGGCGTCATTCAGATCTCTCCGGTCTTTTAATTCATAAATATTTTATATCTACACGGAAAAGCCTAAAAGGGTTACAAAAGAGAAAAAAATATTAATAAAAAAGAAATGTAAAATTATTTAAGTCCGTAGTCAGAAGGGATTTCTTGTGCGCTTTTCATCGTCTTTTTCTATCTTGTTTAGAAGTGTTAATTAGCTTCGTAACTTCATCGACCGACTTGGAATTGGATTTTAAAGTTGTTACAAACAGTTATAATTGCATTTCCCGCTTGCCTTTGCTCGTTTCTTAAAGTTCTTTCAGCGCAGAGTCATGATGCTATGCTTTTTCTACTGCACAAGCTTGAAAAAATTTCCAATTGGAACACCAGAGGAAAACTAACTCGCCTGTTATCTACAGGTCATTAAATTCATCGACATTCGGTTCAAAAGATGGATCATTCCGGCCAGATGTCACTTCCCATTATGCGTACATACGTTTTCGCTTTGATAATCGCGGCGGATGCTTATTTTTTTAAAATGTTTTTCATTCCCTTTTGCAAAATGCAAGGTAAGCATAGAGCATTTTTCTCCCTTTATTTTCATCTTCCTGCAGTTAACGGATATTTGACGTTTCGCGATATCGGTGATTAATTAAACTTTCGATCACGAATTTTTCCAAATAAACTTTTAGTATCGGAAAATTCTGTATTTTTTTTTCTTTCCCAAAACAAGTTCTTTGACGAGGGGGTTAAAAAAGTAAAGGCTCTCTTTCGCTAGCCAATACGGCCGTAATACGATCGTATATACGGTCGTATATACGGCCGTACTTTGCTCCGAATTTCACGACGTATTACGCTGTCGTATTTTTTAAAAGAAAAGCGGTTACCAAGGGTTACCAACATGTCTGACTGTTTATCAAAAAATGGCGAAGTTTGAGATAAAAAAACAAATAGTCCCCTGTGGCTAAATACCTAAAATAAAATAGAAAAGAGGTTTCAAAATCTTTTTCTGAATTAAAAAATATAAAAAGCCAGTCCAAAGTGTTTCTAGCTTCAACATTTAACAAATATTTTATGAATCGATTGAGTTTTGGCTTAACTAAGATCCATGGACGAACCTTAAATTTATGCTCAATTTTTCTTCGGCAGATATAATTTTTTGCACCATACGCGTTGCTTTCCTTGTTAAAACAATTTTAATTCTATTTAAGACCATAGAAAACATGTGCCGGGGTATTCTAAAATATGCTATCAATTTCTCTTCACAGTCCATTATATGCCTTTTTATCAGAATCACATATGCCCCTTCCTGGCATCGACTTTTAAAGAGAGGGTCGCATTTTTTTCTTTTATAACTCTCCAGTATGTGGTTTTTCAGCTCCACATCTTCCCTCAACAAATTTATTAAAAATGTTAGGACGATTAATTTTTTGGTGTTTGAAAACATCGCCATTTTTGTGATAAACGGTCAGACATATTGGTAACCCTTGGTAACCGCTTTTCTTTTAAAAAATACGACAGCGTAATACGTCGTGAAATTCGGAGCAAAGTACGGCCGTATATACGACCGTATATACGATCGTGGGCAACGGACAGTTGCGCCCCGCGGTTAACTGCCCTGAAATTGACTTGACTTTAAACGGAACAGTTGCGCCCCGTGTCTAATGAGGGAGAGGGTACAGTTGCGCCCCGTCGCTGCTACCTGCCGAAAAGTCATGAGATTCACTTATGCCGTTTTGAAAATTAGCTCTTTGGTATTTAAAAGTGAAGGATTGATAATAATCCATTACAGTAACTTACAATCTAATATTTTTTAATTCAGCTTTAGCATTTTATGATCTTTATCACATCCGCCATATTGCATCTTCGAATAATTCAAGTTCATGTGTTCAAGAAAAATTGCAAGTAAATTAAAAAAGTTTAATTTTAAAGAAGCTCGTATTGCTTATTACACAACTAGTATAAACACTCTGCTTCTTAAAATATTAAACCAATTCTAAAACTTATAAAATTTTGAATAAGTTTATACATAAATTTTCGCACCTCAATATCACGAAAATAGTAAATGGAGCTTAATATTAAAAAGCAATAGGTGCTTTAACAAGAAAATAAAAATATACTTAAAAATCCCTTTCACTAAAATAACAATGGGGCGCAACTGTCCCCCGACCATTTTAATCGCGGGGCGCAACTGTGCTATTTTCGAAATGGGAAACTGACCGTGGGGCGCAACTGGTATATACCCACGATGGTATTACGGCCGTATTGGCTAGCGAAAGAGAGCCTTAAATAACTTCTTTTCTACCTTTTTGGGAAATGTGCTCTTAGGGCGGAATTTCACCCAACATTTTTCTTAATATTTAGGAAGCTTACTTCATGTAAGTGCACACACTTATAATGCAAGCGCAGGAAAATAAGGAAATAATGAAAACACTGGCCATCGGATCGATTCGATTTTAGTTTTAACGGATAACGGTAACCGCTATCCAAAATAATTCCGGTTTAATAAAAATTGAAATAACTTAAAAGGTCGATCTCAGTGGAAAAAATTTCTCTTTTTGCTTTTTCATTAATTGAAAAGGTAGAGTCAAACCTAGCTGTAACGAGTCCCGGTTAAAACAATTTTCGGTGTAACGTTAAAATCTATTCAGTCCATTTACATTTTATAAATTCCTTATTTCTTACTATAGTAAAAAGTAGGCAAAAAATCAAACTTTGTTCTGTAATTTGGTTTCGATTAGATGCGGGGATTTTGAAACTAAATTTTTAATTTAATTTAATTTTTATATTCAACCTGATGAAAGGGACATGTTCGGAAAATGGAAAGAGTCTGTAGAGGTTGGAGCGTAGATTCCTTCGACAAGTACGAGCAGTGGATATGATTCAGCCTTGACATTAAAAATTAAGTTTCCTTGTTACATAATCCCCCTTTGTCATTATTTAAAAAGTCATTAAGTCGGTTAAAACATGTGGAAATAATTATATATTCCAGGGAATATTCCAAATAATCCCCAAATTAATTCTTATATGTCCTTCCATAAAAATCCTTAGAATATTTTAATATTCTGTGACATTCTTGGGCTATTCCTGTAATATTCCAGTGGAGTTTTAAACTCTAAAAAACATTCTGAAGAACATTGAATGTTGGTATATGCAATGAATGTTATGAATGTTCGAAGAATATCAAAAATTTTAGAATATTTCCTTAATATTCTGAGGGCTTTTATGGGCGGACATAAGGTCATTCCTGGAACATTTCCATGGAACATTAGGAATATTTAAAGAATGCACTATGAATATAAAATGCTATCTGGGGTGACACAAGAAAATAATTCCTATTTAGTTTACTGTTCTTCTTCAGTCATTGGTTTAGCAAATTCGAAAGCGTAGAATCAAAAAAACTATGACTGCATGAGGATAAAAGAAAAGGTGAAGTCGAGAATTAAAAGTTTAAAGTTTTGATTTTACCGCTAATCTCAGCTCCTAACCGTGGTGCATACCTCCCAGGAAAATTTAAATATACTTAGTTATAAAAACTTAATAAGCTCAGTGAATAAATTTCTTATTTATATTTTAATTTTTCTTACATATATATATATTTTTTTTTTTCTTTTTTAGAATTGAATTATTAAAATTTAAGGGAATATCGCTCAACCTTTTAGAACCACAATGAACTAATTAATTAATTCTCAATTAATGTGGAATAGGAGAAAAAAAAGTATAGTAAATAGTATATTACAAGCCAGGTATGTATGTATATTACATGCCTGATTTGTAGGACATTTTTCATCCCGACGGCGGAAAATTATCTTTTTTGTTTTTTCAAGCTGGACGAAAATTTCATTTTTCAGTCCAGAGTAGGGATGAAAAGTTATAACCGGAGAACTGAACGATATTCCGCATTAACAATATTCTGTCAGTCTTTCTAAATTGTAAAGAAATTTTGTAATGTAATAATGTCGATACTAAGCAATTTTCGATGTCGAATCGGATTTAACATTCATAGTAAATATCGAAAAGTATTTACAAGTTACAATTGCTAAAACTCGAGTTTTAAAAAATATTTGTTAAAAATAAAATTGACGTTGGAATTAAAATCGCTGCTAAAACGCAGCTTTAAACTAAGGATTAACATAAAATAAATAAATAAATAAATAAATAAAAATAAAAAAACAGGGTTCAAGTTTTGTTTTTAATTTGGTCTAACTTATTCCTACTTCTTAAAAAGTATATCTTTTCGTTAACCTCTGGAAAAAAGTTTTTCTTTTTTTAAGTGTGGAAATGGCGACGTTAATACTTGTTTCTTTGACATGGAAAGCGCAGTCGCATCGGCCGTCGATCCTTCGTCTTCCTCCGTGGACAGAGCCTTTGGGTCTCGGCGGCAACTGCAAAAAACAAACAAAAGAAACATCTATTAAGCTAAATAAAATCCTGATTATCTTGACTTTCCGTTTCAAGGACCAATATCTGAAAGAATCAGAAAATTCTTTTTTTCTAAAGTTTCTCGAAAACGAACCTTTGTGAGCTTTGTTAAGAATTTTATTTCTGGGGGATTATTCTTGGCTTTCCTTTTCGACTTTCAACTCATTTTTCTCGAAAGGAAACGCAAAAATCCTTTAAATTGCTGTTACTAACTTGAAATGAAATCAAAAAAGGATTATAATTCAATCGAAAAAAAAAGAAATAAAAAGGGCGATATGAAAAAGAGGTCGAAAAAGTCGAGCAATAACAGTGTAAAGTAAAAGTCTCTAAGCCCCACATGATTTCGAGTTTCTATTTTCCTGTAACAAAATCACAGGAGAAAAAATATAGACTAAAATAAGAAGAAAGCAAAATAAAATGCGTCAAAGCAAAACCATTTGGAAAATTCCTTGCGAAGAACAACCGAAAAGGTATTTTCGCAAAGCTGAAATGGTCGAAGCGTTTCTTTTCCCTTCAAAAACGGCCGCTGCCAGAAGCTTTTATCAGGACGGTTTGTTCAATTCAAAGTATTTTTTTTAGCCCATCGATTTTCGGTGTAACCGAGCATCGGAAAAGGATTAAACCGACGTTAAACGTCCCTCGAATCTAGTTTTTTTGTTTCTAAGTTTTGTTTCTAAGTTACGATTCCAAGCAAAAGATTGCAATTTTTCGAGAAAGGGCGGACAGAAATTTTTTTTTGTACGATTAGATAAAAGGAGAAGAATATGAGTATTTTTAGGAATTTAAAGTGGGAAGGGAAGAAGAAAAGAGGGAATGGAAAAGGAGCCGAGAGTTGGAGACGTTCCCGGACTCGTAAAGTTATACGGCATAAAGAAAAAGGAAGGAAGGAGTAAGAGATGGAAAAAAGATTAAGAATTCGACCGGAGAAAGAAGTAATACACATCACATTTTGAATCATTCACTTCCTTTCCATATTTTCCAATAACGGTTTTCGAAAACAAAGTCTTTTATAATGTTCTCGTTTTCCGCTATTCTCTTTTTCTTTTTCATTTTTTCCCTCTTTGTTTTCGTAAGCTGAAGATAGCATTTTTCCGATTCCGTTCTACTTTTTTTTGTCTGATTTTAAAGTGAAAATTTTACGCTTCATACGTCATTATTTCTTATTTTCATTCCCTTTTTTTTAAGATTTAAAAAATGATATATTTTTATGGCCGCTTCTGCGGCTACCAACATTTCCTCGTTTTCTGTAAGAAGCGCTGTTCCATAGAAAATTTAAAGAAAACTTGTACGTGATAGCAATAATAAATTTTTATAACAAAAAGAGTAACAGCCATGAGATGATTTTCAAAATTTTTCAAGGAACTAAAACAGAATGTCTTAAAAAAACTTGCAATAAAAAGCCAGAGGCTCGTACATTAAAGGGTTAACGTAATAAATAACGATTTTTTTCTTTTATATGTATCGAACATTCATTAATTCAAAAATGGAGTAAAAACTTTACTTTTTATCACACCCCATCTTTTAGGAGTATTTGGATTTCAAATTCTAATTAACTTAAGTGGAAAAGCTTGGACTATTGAAAATCCAAATTTATTCACTGAAATAGAGTTTTTCTTGTTTCTAAAGCAAAAAATAATTTAGAATCGATGTATTTTAAGAGGAGGGAAGAAACATCACATGATAGTGGAAAAAGAAAAGAATGAAAAGCGGCGTTTACTTAAAAAGATAGGGGATAAAACGCGGCAACATGGGCGATCTGGTTCCCCGGAAACAATACAATAAGGGTAGGGTAATTCAAATTCCACAAGTCGGAATTGAAGTCAAAAGGAAATATATTACAAAGAATTGCTTGGAAAGCAGCATCAGCCAGGGAAATAACAGGACTGAAGATGCTGAGGTTGTAGAAAACGTTGACAAAGCGAACCGTTGTCTCGTCTCATAAAGTGGAGCAACGGTTCAAGCTGACGTTTTTCCCTAAACCTCATGCTTTGCTTTTCCTTCTTATTTGCTGTGCCTTTCCAGTTCAAATACAGCATTTTTTACTTTATTTTTTTTTTTCGTTTGTAAAAAATGTAACCCCGTTTTCTTGGCTCTCAAGGCTCAAATGCCTCAGAATGTTTTTTCTGCTGCACTCAGAAAAAGGCAGTGTTCGGCCAAGTTCAATTTGATTTGCAGCGAAAGAATTCTTGTTGAAATTTGGGGGAAGACAATTTCGATTTCCAGACAAGTAAAACGACAAGTCTAAAAAAGATTTTTTAACAAAACTTATTTTTTTTGTGTCAAATTGTATCGAAACATGAAGCGTTTTGCATTGGACCTAAAAGAAGGTTTTGCAGTTCAGTAACCTGTCTCGGTTATTCAACCACCCTTTGCTACTTGGATAGTTTGTCGGCCTAAATAAAACCGAGTTCATTTGGATTTTTTTAAAAACTTTTTTTAGGTAAGAAATTTTGGCGGGAAAAAGCCGGAGCAGGGTAGAAAGATAGAAAGAAATTTTCGAGAAAAATTAACAACTCGTACCCATGGAGGACTCGAACCCCCGTCTTCCCGTTTGACCCGGGCTGTTCTAAACCTCTAAACTAACGAGCTGAGATGCCAATCTTCTCGAAATAACCCCCTTACTAGTATCACGGAATCAACCCAGAGTCGTTTAAAGAGAATACGCGCACCGACAACTTAGTCATTACGACATCTAACGTTAAAGGTGGGAAGCATAGTTTTCAAGAGAAATTAACTTCGGAACTCAGGTGACTCGGACCTACTACGGGATAAACCCGTAACCAAGTATCTGAAATTTAAGAATTTACGAGAACAAATTTCGTTTACTGCTTTTTAATACCCAGCACAGGAAAATGGTAAGAAATTTTGGCGGGAAAAAAACCGGAGCAGGGTAGAAAGATAGAAAGAAATTTTCGAGAAAGTTTTTTAGGTATTTATTTAAAAGAATTTAGGAAAGGGGTTAAACTTATTTTAGTGTTGCATCTGAAGTTTTAAAAATGGAAGTAACTCCATTACAATTAAATTAATTTGCGGTACAAAATGATTTAAATTTTTTTTTAATGCAAATTTTGAAGGTTTTTTTTTTTTTTTTTTTTTTTATTAGGAACAGATTGCGATTGAAATTTCTCAAAAAAGCGATCTTAAAAACTAACTCTAATATATATTAACACCGGAACTTCTCTCCTGGAATGAATTTATAAGACTGATGCAAATGTTTTTTCTGGATCTTAAACTCATCCCTCGTAAGTACGGCGCCTTGCAACCCATTGTTAGACAATCCGTGCATAGGAGTTAAATGTAACGTCGTAATCTCAATTTCTTATTTTTTAGGGATTTTAAACTATGGCCTAACTGTTTTCGAGATACAGAATTTTGCGTCTATTTCGACATAGATATTTTTACGAAAAATGTCAGAAAAAGTTATTTTTTTTATACCTCTAAACCATTATACTAATAGCCATAAGCTAATAAGAGGCGCAAAATCCGTTCCATCTATCAATTTTGTTTTTCAAAATATCAAAATTCAGACTTCAAATTCAAGAAAATGCGTCCTAAAATACCTATGAGATTTCGTCATGGTATACGTGCCTGAGCGGAATGAAATAATAAGTCGAAATACGGATCGAACCCCAAATATATAATGTAAAGTCTCTCCCTCACATGACAGATATAAAACAGACTAACCTAACCGAACGAAAGACAAACTATGAATGACAAAATAGGAATGACCGACTGTGAATAACTGACTCTGAAGCCTGCCCGCGCTGAGTGTGTATCAGCTCGGGTGCTTAGTCAGCGGTTCCCATGCTCGATAGAGGGAATTCGTGGGAATCGCTAAATAAAGCGATACCTGAATCCGTCTACCGAGCGACGGGTAGCTTTAGGACCGTAACTAGGTTCGTTGGATCGAACCTCCTTTTCGGTCTCCGGCGTACCAGTCAAAATTGGCCGGCGTTTTATTTAGATTTTCCACAATTTCCCTTGTGCATCCATATGGATGCATTAGACAGGAAGGGGTTAAATTGAGACATCTAAAAATATTTTTGAAATAATTTTTTTTTTTTTTAAGTAAAAAAAAAATGTTAAAATTCTAGGGACTGGATGTATAAAGAAAGATACAATATTTCAAAATGTTTTAGTTTGCGAGTTTAAAAAAACTTACAATCCAACTATTCTGGCGTCCTTATGTAAAAACAATTTTTAATTTGACGAGTGCCTTTTTACAGCAAAATTCATTTTGGTTTTGGGAGAAGAAAACCAACTCAAGAAAAAAAAACGTTTTTCCAAAAGCCTAATTCAGGTTTAAAGATCAGTTAAATTAATTTGGCATTAAAACAGACAAGCCGAAACCTACGTTGACTTTCGACTAGACAAAGAATTTTTCTGTGTTTGTAGAGAAAAATTACGGAAATAATTTGAGTTTTTCATCATGGATTAATCATAAACAGGCTTCCTTGAATGATGGAAACTTTTTCTGCAATGAGTAGCACATTTTGGTTAAATGCGTACAAATGAAACTTTGACTTCGGTCACGCGAATTCGATTTTTAAGCCATAAAAAAGTCTCAGCACACAACATTTTAAGGACTTAAAATAGCCTCCTTTCAGAACGGATGAACCGATTGATTTTTCTATCAGTTGTTTTGACGTTAAAGGTGACAATAGTGTTCCTTCAAATGATTTTTTTTTGGTCTAGTAAACTGATATTGAAAGGTTTTTTAAAATTGGAGAAAAAAAAGGTTAAATTCTCAATAAACCGTATGCATGTGACGTCATTTTAAGGGGAAGTGATTGGTCTAATTCCATAACGAACTATTTAGCGTGACGTCACTGGAGGACAAACAATCTCACTGGAGGCTAACTTACATTGACTCTTATGGGGAAAAACTTTAAAAAATTTTTTTCAAGCAGATGCTTAAGTGTTTAAATTCTAATTACTCGCCAGCGCCGGCTTTAGGCATGTGCCTTCCGTGCCCATGCACATACTGTCCAAATTTTAGGGGCGCCAAATTGAAGAAAAATTGCTCGTTTGCCGTTTATTATTAAGGTGAAAGAAGATTATAAAAGATGAAAACTAATATTGGAAAAAAAAATAAAAAATAAAACTGGGGGGGGGGGGGCGGCGGTGGGGTTGGGGAAATGTTGTAAAAAAATTTGAAGCAGGGCGCAAAAAAAGATGTTTGCACAGGGTGCCAAAACTTGTAAAGCCGGCACTGTTACTCGCATTTAAACTCGTAATTTTTTTATTAATGCTATGCCGTGCAGTTAAATAATTTTCCGAGTTTAGTTTATTTAATAAGTTGAAATTTACTTGAATTGCCCATAAGAGCCCATGTAATCTAGGACGCATCCATGTTAATAGGTTGCGGAATTAAACCTACCCCCACTACTCCCAGACCTCGACTCCATTTTACTTCCCCACCCTTGCATACGGTTTATAACCATTACCTAAAGGATGCTTTAAGTTAAGGACCGCTTAGTTGCATCACATCAGTCTTTTAAGACCGCTTCTCTCAACTTTTGAAACCGAAATTTTAAGTTTTCCATTTTTTATTTCATCATTTTACTTTCCGGTAAAGCTACTGTAAGTCTAACTATGTTTAAGTCATAGATTTCTGCAAGAAAAAGTGTCCTCGCTTGTAAAATTTTTTGGCTTCTCGTCACAAACTGCAATTTCTAACACCACTCCACTCCACTCTAAAATTTGGAGTTCCCTCCTACCAGTCCGACTGGCTACGGGCCTATGCTAGTCTCTTTATTTCAAAACACATTTTTACTTCGGCATCTCAAAATGGCCGAAGTATGACTTCGGCATCTCAAAATGGCCGAAGTATTGGTTTTGTTAGCGTCGTTATTTGCCAGAATTAACATTTCATATTTAAAAAACATGAACCTAATAAACTTTTTGAAGCATTGGACCTTCTAAACCTCATCTTAATGAGTTTATCTTTCGATTTAAATGCTCGTTCAGTCTTGCGAAAAATTATTTCAATGTTTTTAGAGGCGAAACAAATCGACATCCCACGCCGTACATGTCGTGTGCGGCACACCGTCTTCACGCAATGTCTTTTCGCATCAAAAATTGGCTTAAAAGTTGGCATTTAGGTCAAGGATGTGCAAGAAGTTTACCCCGACGAAAAAGACCCTCCCTATCCAAAGATATTTAAGTTTTTTTTCTCTATATACCACTACGGAACATCAGATATTTGTCCGCCATTTTGAAATTAAAAAGTAAACAAAGCCGTTAGCTATAGCACCGATTTAATTCACCGTTATCGGTTATGTTACGTTATGTTTTGTTTTCGTTATGACTTAAAATAAACGATTCGCATCATATTCAGAATGTGAATGTGAATTGATTATGAATTTTCAAAAAAATGATGGCATTTATTCAGTAAATACATTCTTGTGTCAAGATTAGGTTAGGTGTGATCTGTAAGTAAATTATTTTCAGGGTTCAACTCCACAAAACTTTTAATGCTCCATATAAAACCTGCTTCGCTGTAAAATCATTAATTATGTTTTATTTTCAAATAGAAAATCATTCAAGTGTTAATATTTGTATGCTTACAAAAAAATCATGTTTTTACATCTAATGCCTTGAAACAATTTTTTTTTTTTTTTTTTAATCTTGTTATTTTTATTTTTAAAAATTGATTCAAATTGTTTCAGCAGGCCGTTTCAGTGGTTTGTTTAGAACTTAAGTGCTTTCCAAAATCATTAGTTTCCTTCTTTAACCAGAGTGTAAGAAGTCAAATTTTCACCATTTACCAATAAAGTAAAGCTTTCAAGTCTACACTTCCATGTATAGTTTCTGATCCTTACCGAAACCATTATGGTTCCAATCTTGACAAGAATCAAAGAAATCACACCTTCTTTGCTTAGAAACATAAAGAAATGTATCTGGTTCTTTATCTGTGAATCCTTACTCAAATTATTAATGTTTCTTCTAACACTTGAGTATTAAATTAAAAAAAAAAATCAGCCTTTTTTTTAACCAAAACAAAGCTTTTAAATCCATTCTAATGTGTGATGTCTGATGTCCTATTGCAACCAAAATCTTAATTTCCTAGCCCTTAGACAACAAAAACATATAAATCCCCATTGAATCTTCACCGTTTATCAGAATCATCACTCTCATCACTCTCATCTCTTTGACTACTGAAAAGTTTTATTTCTTTATTGAACCTTCACCGCTTATGAGAATCATCACTCTTTACCTCTTCAATTATTCAAATGGTTAAATTTCTCATTGAACCTTTACCGCTTATCAGAATCATCACTGTTATCTGTTTGACTAGTTAAAAGTTTTAATTCTGCATTGAACCTTCACCGCTTATCAGAATCATCACATTTACCTGTTTGACTAGTCAAAAGTTTTGATATTCTATTGAACCTTTACCGCTCATCACTGTTATCTGTTCGACTAGTTAAAAGTTTTAATTCTGCATTGAGCCTTCACCGCTTATCAGAATCATCACATTTACCTGTTTGACAAATGACAAGCCCAAAGTTTTGATATTCTATTGAACCTTCACTGCTTAGAATAATTATAATTATATAAGCAAAAACAAATTGAACACTTGGAAGTGTTATGACTTACAGATCTTGTAATAAACAATTCAACAGTAATTTCATTCTCTAAAGCTCAACACCTTTTTTTTTTTTTTTTTTTTTTTTTTTTGCAGTTTGTTTCACTGCAATACAAAATATTAATTTCAAAACTTAATTTGATCATACTTGATATCTTGATTTTTCTGACTTCTAATTCTTTAAAAAAGCAACCATTATTATTATTATTTATTTATTTTTTATTATTATTATTTTTTTAAATCTTGCCTATTTTGTTTAATGATGTCCCACCATGATGCCCACTCGGACTGTACCCATCCGGACTGAGCCTACCCGGACTAGGCCCACCCGGAATGTGCTTACCCGGACTGAGCCCACCTGGACTGCGCCTAGCCGGAATGTGCCTACTTGGACTCAGCTTACCCGGACTGTACCTACCCGGACTGTGCCTATCCAGACTGTGCTTACCCGGACTGTGTTTACCCGGACTAGGCCTACCCGGACTGAGCCCACCCGGATTGTAACCACCCGGACCGTGCCTACCCGGACTGAGCCTACCCGGACAGGGCCCATCCGAACTTAGCCTAGCGGACTGTGCTTACCCGGACTGTACCCACCCGGACCGTGCCTATCCGGACTGTGCTTACCCGGACTGAGCCTACCCGGACTGAGCCTACCCGGACTGGGCCCACCCGGACTGGGCTTACCCGGACTATGCCTATCCGAACTGTACCCATCCGGACTGTGCCCGCCCGGCTTGTGCCCACCCGGACTGTGCCTACTCGGACTGGCTAATAAATGTTTTGCCTTGGTTTTGTTTTCTAGGATTTTGAGATGCCGAAGTTCTGAAGCCGTTTACGGCTTAAGAGAGGCGAAGGCGAGGCCGAAGGCCGAGCTGAGTTTGGGTGCCCGAAGGGCGATCCTTGCACGTTCCGCCGCAGGCCGTGAATGCCGAAGGCTTTCTTGTTTTTCTTTGGGTTATTTTCTCTCAAAAGAACGTTGGAGCCCCAAAGAGCATGCTATGGTACGTACATGTGCACCTGTAAATATTAACCAACGGCAGAGAACAATGCGGGTTTTCAGAGATTTCGATTTGCTCTAACCTTCTATCCTAAAAAAAAAAAAAAGTTTTTTTTTTCGAAAACCGTGAAAAATTGAGGTGATAAGAAAATGAACGGCATTCGTAAATTCGTTTCGTATGAAATAAAAAAAAATAAAAAAAAAAAAAAAAGTTATTCATGTAGAATGAATGGACACGATTTGTTATGCGCTTTTGCTGTCAGGGGGTCCTCTTTTGCAACTTCTTCACCCTGATTCTTCTTATTCCCTTATCTGCCTGGGTAGAATCCTAAGCTCTTTATTACCTTGCACCTAGCTCTGAACATTTTCCGTTCTTTTGCATCGTTTAAAATGATTTATAACCTAGGCCTTTATTTATTAAGTTCAGTAATTTTTGATTTTAATTTGAGATTCTGAAGGTTTCACAACGTTTCATCGAGTAAATCTTAAACCCTCTCTCGAGTCAAAAGAATAAAACCAAAGGAGTATATTTGATCGTCACCTGAGTTCCGAAGATAATTTCTCTTAAAAATTATGCTTCCCACCTTTAACGTTAGATGTCGCTAGTCGACTAGTTGCGGTGCGCGTGTTCTCATTAAACGACTCTGGGCTAATTCCGTGATTCTTATAAGGGGGTTATTTCGAGAAGATTGGCATCTCAGCTCGTTAGTTTAGAGGTTTAGAACATCCCGGGCCAAACGGGAAGACGGGGGTTCGAGTCCTCCATGGGTACGAGTTGTTAATTTTTCTCGAAAATTTCTTTCCATCGTTCGGCCCTGCTCCGGTTTTTTCCCCGCCAAAATCTGAGTATATTTGAATCTTATTTTTATCCCAAGTCCCACACCTCGTTAACGATAAATATTTCGAATAACGTTTACGATAGCATATTTCGCATTAAAATGATTACATGTAAAGTCATTTCATATCAAAATATTCATTTCTTTAGCATTGGAAATCTTATTTGTCATATTTACTTGGGGTAGCGGGTACTGAACTTGTTTTCTTTTTTTCTGCGATAGGATTTAATTTTTTTTCGAGTTCATGGAAAAAGAAAATATTCATGTTACTTTCTATATAAAAAGTGATAATAGTAATATTTCCGGGGGAAAACTATCTTACGGCAGTAGTACTCATTTAGATGGTTATCTTAGTGAAATATATATTCGACTGAAACATTACATAGTATCACTTTGCACGTTAAAGAAACGTCTTAATGATCGGCTATCGAGAAAATCCGAGAGGTCAAATTATGTATCAGTTCCAAAACGTCATGCGATAAAGAAAAGCATGGGTAGACAATTATTTGATATCGATATCAAATAATTGTCTACCCACGCTTTTCTACATGAAAGGATCCTTTCATTTAATTCCCTCGCATTTCTTTTTTTAAATCATGGAAATTAATCTACGATCCTAAGCCCAGCGACATCATGGGAAATTAAAATTCTCTCCTGGAAAACAACAGGATTCCATTCCTCAAACATTGGCTATTTTGTGTCTGCCAAAAAGGTCAAACAAACACAGGCTCAAAACACAGGCCATAGCCAGCTTGCATCAAAATTTTTACAATCCGGAAAAAAAGTTAAAGTTTGAAAGAAACCTTTTTTTCACCGTTGTTCAATCAACCTAAAATAAAAATTAAGCTTGAGGACTTTTGAAAAAGCCTCTTAAATCTTATCTGCACTAATCGGATTAATCGTACTTTCCCGCTTTATCTGAGCACCGGAAATTCTGTACGATTCGAACCATACCAAATTCAGAATTTATAAAAGTGGTGTGAACGGAGTTTTTTGTTTTGGTTTAAAAAAAATTTTTTTCTTTAAAAATGTCGAAGGCAGAGATATTTAAAATTTATAAAACAATAAAAAGTTTAGTGTCCGAGAAACTTAAATTTTTTAATGAATATATGAAAATTGCGAAAAGTGTGCGACAGGCTATATTTCCGGTGCTCGGATAAAACGCACCGGCGGTAAAGTGAAACTTCTAGCTCGCGACGCGACGTTAGAAACAAAAGATTTCAAATCGATCTCCCTTCCCCATCGAAATTAACTTTTTTTTAAAAAATCATGTAAGCTTTTGAGTACTATCAACCCTTATTTTCAAAAATTTTAAATTTACACTCTTTGGGGTCGTCCACATATAACGTAATCGCGTTAGGGGTGGGAGGGGGTCTAAGGAAAAGTTACGTAAGAGCAATATAATCATTTTTTAGAGGGGGTTTGGGATTGAAATCTTACGTAATAAAAGGAGAGGAGGCTTTTAAAAAACTAACTTTTGCTTACAAAGGGGGAGGGGGTCTAAAATTGTCAAAATTGTGCTTACGTAGTATGTGCATCGCCCCTTTCCGGTTTTTTTAAAGAAGTTAAAAAGTGCTATGAGAATGAATTTGAGAATCAAAAAATTCCAGGTATGCTATAGAAAAAAATCAGATGTTCATCTGTACGCGAAAACTAGTAAAATTACTTATCGCGACACGGTTATTATATTTAACCATTTACCTAACCATATCAAGTTTTTACAAACATTTATAAAATTTAACAAACATCTTAAGATCTTACTTCTGGATAACCCATTCTACACCCTTCAGGAATATATGGTTTTTGAGTTCAAAGGCCTTACTGCTTAATTTTAATTTTTTTTTCTTTTTTTTTTTTTTTGAATAATCAATTTTTTTAATTCTTTGACAAGATCCTAAAGATCCTATGTTTTCTATCTGTCAACAACGGATTGTTTAATGTATTGAATTTGAATTTTGAATTTGAATACAGAGTCCCAGGAAGGATCCTCATCTGGTTTTGAAAGAAAAATCAAGGAATTTAAAAAGTCCCTAATCTAGTAAATTATTTTACTTCTTTTCTTTGAATCAAAAGGTTCTAACTTCTTTGCTTAGCTCACGAGGCATTTCGAAAGGCCAAGGGGAGGAGAAAAGTTTTTCAAGGGGACTGGTTTAATGAAAATTAGGCCGTACTTTGTGATTAAAAATAACTTTCAATGCAAGAAACGCAAACGACTTGCCCGTCTCGACCTATTAAGGCCCTCGCCTTCGGCTCGGGCTTAAAACTCGGTCTCGACGGGCAATTTTGTCGTTTGCATTCCTTGAATAGAAATCTACTATGGGACTGTACAAGTATTACGTAAGCACCTAAGGGGGGGGAGGGGGTCCTTCAGATGCTTACGCCAATGTTAAACCTCCATAAGAGGAAGCCTATTTTTGCTTATTAGGGGGGGAGGGGGTCAAAAATCACCAAAATCATGCTTACGTAATACTTGTACAGCCCCTATATATTTAATTAAATTAAATCTACTATATACATTCAAAGCTAAAAAACATTTAATGGATGTCTTGATTTTTACAAAAATTAGACCTGAAATTAGCTGTTGATTAGACATCTAATAGAAGTCTAATTTTACAGCTAAAAATTTAGCTGTAATTTAGACGGCTAAGGCTAATTTTTTCTGATAGGGTCAAGGTAACACAAAATTTGCCTGTTTAATTACATTACTGTTTTCGACTAAATCACGCGCAATCGTCAATGTGTCAACTTAAATCCGAATCTTCACTTCGAAAATATCAAATTATTTAATACAAAGCACCATTCTACAAAAACTTTATTGAAAATTTGCATTAAATTTAGGGGTTGTATGTCCAGCGAAATATAATTTTTCTTTGTTGTTAAATGAAATTTATAAAATCATTTTTGAAAACTGCGTATTTTTAATATTATCGCATTATTTCAAACTAAGTTGCTCCAGTTCAGAATATCTGTTAATTTTTTTTTTTTTTTAGCTTTTCTGCATCTAGCATCAATCCTGCTGTCTAGTCTCTAATAAACATTTTTTTTATTCATTTTTGATTGAAGAGACATTTCACTCTGCGAAATGGATTGAAATTCTAAATCACAAAAGTAAAAAAACAAAATCCCGAAAAATTTTTTAGTGCCTTGGAGTCTGAGCGCAGTAAGTCAATTTTCTTGATTTAACTCTAGAACTTTCATTTTACTAGAGACCCTAATTTAAAATCTTACTATCAAGCTTGACCAATTATATATACTGTTTAATATTTAGGAACGATTATAATGGCTAAGAGATGACATTGGTCAATTTAAAAATAACATGATTTAATAACTTGAATACAAACATTGCAGCATCATATAAAACGAGAAACTCTATCTTTCCTATACTCTTAACATTATAAACTTAGGAAAACTTTTCGAAAGCCCCCACTAGATGGAAAGGAGAAGGAAATTTACATCAACATCGAATATTTTGAGAAATCTTTCTTTTTCTCATGAATTAGTTCACTAATTAGTGACAAGACTTAAAAAAATGACCATGGGGAAAATTGGGTTGAAAATGAAAGCCTTTCACTGAAAGGGATGAAGAAATAACCTGTGAAAAACTGACATAAAGCCATAATCCGATTCACCTAACATCTTAAATAGCACAAGTTCGGGAAGAAAACCGTTTTCCTTGAAAATCGATTTCCCAATGATATTTTAACGCTCGCTCTCTTCATTTTAGTCAACAACCTTAAATACTAGAAGAGTCTTAATTTGAAAAACAAAGGCAAAAAATAATGACGTGATTACAGAGCGATGAATATTTATCGGTTTAAGGAGAGAAAAAAAAAGCAGACGACAAGGACAAAAGCATGAAAAAAAAAAAAAAAAAAAAAAAAAAAAATCCTGTAAAAATTTATGATGTAGAAACCGTTGAAAATAAAGTCCAGCGGTTCATATAATTTATTACTATCTGATGATGACATCTCATGCTGAAACGTTTAATTATTTTCATAAATTTTAAAATGTTTCATTTCGCCTGCGTCTTTATTTCGCGAATTTTTAAAATTTTCTTTTGTTCGTTCACCACTTTGTAATCTAAATTTTTTACTGCGGTCGGTCGACATTTGGGATGAATTTAAAAAATATATGACAGGGATAGAAAGCGATTTGTTGCCTGATTTTTTGACATGTACCCTTGGCATGGGTAAGTCGTGATTGTCGATACAGGCTTAATCTAAAAATGAAAAATGATTGTCTGTGCATAAATTTTTGTGATATATCAAAAAGATTTTATATATATACTGTATATATATATAAGAAATCTTTTTGAAAATAGCAAAGTTTAATAACGTCTTCGTATAAGTTTTTCGATAAAAGAAATAAAGCCTTCAATAAACTGCCGATAACTTTGAAATCATAAACAAAAGAAAAAGAAAAATTGAATAAAAGTTGTTAAAGTTCTGACCGTTTTTTTAACGTCGAGAAAATCGATGTGGATGACGGTACGCATGCTGCGTTGTGAAAAAAGGCGTTGGCTGTCGCCCAGCCCTGTCAATTTAGTTAACCTCTCCTTATGCTTTCCTTTTCATAAACACTTTTTTACTGATTTATAGTTATCTTCCTCATTGTTCTTTTTTTTAAATCTCAAAATCCCGAATTATCTCGTTTACCTTTTTCTGTAGAGACTTTTAAAGAAAACCAAAATCGACTGCGGTTACTTACAACGAAAGTACCGACGGTATTGCTGAATTCTCACCTTTTTCCCACACTAACCGGCAAAGTTAGATAAGCCGGTAAACAAACATCCGTGAAAAATGGAAAACATGAGAATAGGGCTTCAAGGTAGACCCTTTGTTTTGACATAAAAAATAAAAATCCAAAGACAAGCTGTTCCGATTATTATTTTTTGAATAAAACAGTCAAGTCATGAAAAAAAAAATTACAATAATTGAAGACGATTTAATTTAATTTAAGGAGAGTCTTAGTAGTAAAATGGTGGGGGATTTTCGAAATGTAATGTAATCTAAATATAAAAATGTAATGTAAATGTAATGTAAATTGATAGTATTACTAGTTCTGGATTCAAAATGAATGTTTCATTTATTTTTCGAGAAATCACGCTTTTGGTAATTGGGACAACGGTCACCTATAGAAATCTCTGGAACTTCGTTTGAGCGGAGCAAACTAGAGGAAAGAAATTAGATCATATGAAACGAAAGCTACGTCTTGGACTGAAGGATTCCCAAAATCCACAATTAGTGAAAAACTAACCAGGAAGGTCAAATTCCCATTCCCAAAAGCAGAAGAATCCAGCTGTTAATCGATCAATCTGGTCGTGACAAAATGGTCGAATGATGTGTTTCCTTTCGATTCGTTTCGTGTCGTCCCGGAGATCGCCGACGATTTCGGTTGCAGGGATTGATCGATATCGGCGACCCATAATTTTCCCTGGCATATGTTTTTCGATGATTGAAAATATGGAGTCATAACATACGTTCCTTACATAGAGAAGAAAGAAAAATCGTATCAGAATTCTTTGGTTAAAGAAAGCCACGAAAGTTTTCTTTTCTCCATTTTATTTACATGGAAAATATGAAACGTGAACATTTTTTTTCCAGCGGAGTCAGAGTCTGGCTTTGACATAATATTTTTATATGACATTAATTTCCATCCCCTTTTTCCATTTTCGTGGACACTTTTTCCAACCGAAGCGAAACCGTGTCACTATCGTATCTCATCGGATGTGCTTCCCGGAATTGTATTAACATATTTTTCAGAGTTTTTCGCTTCTTCTTTTCGCATTATTTATTCCGGGATAAAAATTCTGAGGATCACAGTTTTGTCATACATGCATAAAAATAAAAAAGAAATCTAAACGTTTTTGTAAGTCCATTTCTAAAAAAAATGTATCATCTCAAACGGAAAAATCTAACGAAGCTCAAAAAAATTAGGAGGAAAATTCAACAAATCTTGTCAAGCATCACGGTTCATTTTTTGAAAAAAAATGATTAGCAAGCAGGAGTAAAAGACCAAATGCCTGGATTTTTTCTTTGATGTCGATGTTCAGTTGCTAACTCCAAAGCCAACGGTATTTCTGCATAAAATTCACTATCATAGAGTTAGAATTGAAAGAAGCTCACCGGAGATGTTTTTTAGAGATTCTCTCTAATGCAAAGTTGTTTCACGATCTAAGGACAAAAACAGCTTGGGAAAACAAAAGGAATAAACTGAGGATAGTCCATTCAATGAAAATCGTCACGCCAGCTACCGATAGTTTGCAAATCTATAAGCTCGAGATCGCTACCTTTCAACAGGTGTGCAATAAACTTTGTTCCTTTCTCTACGAATGTACTCGACAGTATTTTATCCTCTTTTCTTCCTTTCCTTCTCTTCCCTTTCCTTCTTTCTGATCGACGCAATTACTTCTATTTTTTTTATAAACTCACGCCGCGATTTTCCTTCTACGTCAGCTTCAACTTGAATAAATCTTAACTAGAATAATAGGTATGTCTCCATTAGTGAATTAATTACATGATGTAATTAATTACAGAATGCAATTAAACGGTTTACAAAGGTGTTAATTTTTTTTTTCAAATCTTTGGTGCTCAATATCCTTTTTCATAATGTAGATCTAACCAGCAAGATCGAAAACAACGATTTAGGACCTTCGAAAATCATTTAATTACATCCTGTAATTAATTACATCATGTAATTAATTCACCAATGGAGACATACCTAATGTTTTTAAGTTAATTAATTTTAAAATCTCAGAAGCGAAATTTTAAAAATGGAAACTTCGAAAATTTGATCGGCCAGACTTAAAAATTTTAAAACCTGATTCCGTATGAATAGAGCCATCGAAAAAAGGAAAAGCACTGCGGGTGGATAATAAAAAAGCCGGGAAAAAACGCTTGCTATCAGTAGACACTAGGGTGCGTGCAAATAAATAGCTTCAGATTTTCGCTCCGAGGTAAAATTTTGGTTATTTATACTGTGGAGAAAACCCCCTTAATTTTTTATTAGATTTTTAAAAAATTTTTTAGAGGTCTTTCAAGTCATTTAAAGCTTTTTTTGAGAGAAAAAACGGAATAAAAAATATTTGTAGATGAATATTGAAAAATTCACCACTTACGGAATACGGGGATTAAAAATTTCGTTTTATAGGTGATGTTACCTATATATACGGGGAATCGGGAAAAAAATAAGTCAGGCCGAAAATATAATCCATGGAGGTGGATGGGAATGGGAGTCTGGAGGGGAATTTAACTTAAAAAATTTAAAAATTCGGACAGGCCCAAAAATTTGGGTGGCGGGATAGTGATAAAAATTTAGTTAAAATATGTAGGATTAAGGTCAAGTATGATATTTTTTTCGCATTTCAGTTTTTGCCCGAAAACAGGGGTCCATAAAAGTGATTTTTTTTTCGCATTATCGCGCCATATATCGCTTTCGATAAATATTTTAGATTACTTAAAAATGCCCATGCCCAAAAATTATCTTCGGACTTCCATTGAATGTATAATATTCAACATTTTTGCCGATTTGCCATTTTTTGCTTTATCGACCGCAGGGAGAATAAAGCATTGTTTTTAGCACAAATTTCAGATTTTCAGTTTTCGATATTTTTACACGTTTTGAAGTCCCCTGATGCCGAAAAAAGCAAAATTTGGATGGTGGCCGTGTGTGTGTATGTGTGTATGTGTGTATGTGTGTATGAATGTATGAATATATGAATATATGTGCAAAAAAATTTGTCCGTCGAAAAGCAGAAAAACGGAAGAACGGATGTCGATGATTTTTGGTGGGTAGGAACTTCTAATGAAATGTAGGTGCTGATTAGTTTTTGAGCCAAATCGGTTCAGCGATTCGGAAGCAGTGAGTATAAATGTTGAATTTTCAACTATTTCAAGATATTTTTTGACTATAAATCGTGAACGCAGCTACCGATTGAGTCCGATTTTCGTACTGCAGTAGATATTCATCAAGATACGCTACCATTGAAATTTGGTTAAATTCTGTTGAGTGGTTCAGAAACGGTGAGCAGGGCGAAAAGTATGGGTATAGGCCTAAAAACCGATATCTCCAACTTTTGAAACGTCACGACATGACGTCATCGATTACGTCGACAAAGCGATTTGGATGCTGATTGGCGGGTTCCTCGTGGGAGCTAACGAAAAACTAACCGTATTTTTGAGAATATTTTCGAGGTAGAGGATTCCGAATCTGAGATAATTTTTCCAAAATTCGAATTCCTTATGCCCGTACTGCGGCTTTGGTGGACCTCTGATCAAAAATCTAACCATATTTTTGAGAATATTTTCGGGGTTGAGGATTCCAAATCAGAAAAAATTTTTCCAAAATTCGAATTCCTTATGCCCGTATTGCGGCTTTAGTGGACCTCTGATCAAAAAACTAACCGTATTTTTGAGAATATTTTTGGGGTAGAGGATTACGAATCTGAAATAATTTTTCCAAAATTCGAATTCCTTATGCCCGTATTGCGGCTTTGGTGGATTTCTGATCAAAAATCTAATCGGATTTTTGAGAATATTTTTGGGGTAGAGGATTCCGAATCTGAAATAATTTTTCCAAAATTCGAATTCCTTACGCCTATACAGCGACTTTGGTGTCTCTGATCAAAAATCTAACCGTATTTTTGAGAATATTTTCGGGGTTGAGGATTCAAAATCTGAAATAATTTTTCAGAAATTCGCATTCCTTGTGCCTGTACTGCGGCTTTGGTGGAACTCTGATCGAAAAACTAACTATATTTTTGAGAATTATTTAAATAGTCGATAAAGCACTTTGATCGGTTCACCGATCTCATTTTTTTTTTTTTTTTAAGTTAATTTTTTGCATGACATTAAACATTTACATTTTTTAAGTTAAATTCCCCTCCCCAGTCCACATGGATGATATTTTCGGCCTGACTTATTTTTTCCCCGATTCCCCGTATATATAGGTAACATCACCTATAAAACGAAATTTTTAATCACCGTATTCCGTAAGTGGTGATTTTTTCAATATTCATCTACAAATATTTTTTATTTCGTCTTTCCCTCAAAAAAAGCTTTAAACGACTTGAAAGATCTCTAAAAAATTTTTAAAAAATCTAATAAAAATTAAGGGGGTTTTCTGCACAGTAAATAACCAAAATTTTACCTTGGAGCGAAAATCTGAAGTGATCGACTTATTTTGACGCACCCTAGTAGACACGCGCTAGAAGCAAAACAAGTAGAAAGAAGTCGCTAAAACAGGACTTTAATTATATAACAATCAAGAGATCGTACACTAATTACTTAAGCTAATTTGGGGGGAAGGGGAGAGTCCATGGAAATCATACACAATGTCAAATCTCCATAATATAAGCCCTCTTTCATGTTTACGGGGGAAACAGGGGGGGGGGGTTAAAAATCTCCAGAATTTGTCTTAGGACAGCCCCCAAATGAAGAAAAAAGATTCTGGTTTTGGAACTTAAGGTGGAACATCAGCGACATCAGTAGTCGATGTAGTGTTTATTTATTTATTTATTTATTTATTGATCTTTTATGTCATCAAGTACATTATGACATAAAATGCTGTTATTGGTGATTGTAATGCCGCTTCTCCATTATGGCTCAAAATTAATTTTCTAGAATTAATTTTCAAAATTTCCGGAAGTACTGTGCTTTTGTTGTTCTATGGATTTCTAACCCAAGATTTAAAAATGGAGTCGGCCATTTTTACTACATTGCATTTTTGTTTTTAATCCATGGTCGAAAATTCATAGAATAACTAAATTTTCTTTCTAATTTTAATTTTACCAGTAATTTTTCAATGTCTTTGCAATCGGAAGAAGCCATAACGCATGCGTTTTACGGGACGGAAATCCAACTGAACGTACAATACAAACCAGGATCGGTAAACACATTTTTTTTCTCCCTGGAGCTGTTAAAATCAGGGCTCCAACTGAAATATTAGTTACTCATTCGTTCACTCATAGCGCTGCTTTGTCAGGGTCATCCGTTTTTTTTTTTTTTTTTTTTTTAACTCGTCGAACTGTAGTCATATATAAACAGGTCTAGCAACTCAGGGGTGAAGAACTCTCCCCGAAAGTGAAGCCTAAAATAGCTCATTTTTTCGCCGCTTGTTTCGCTACGTGTAAGATGTCATCAACCAATCACCACAATCACGTAATCGAATAGAATTGTGAGTAAATGTTTTGTTAAAGTAAAAGACTTTATATATATATAATTTTTATATATAAGAGTTTATATATAATTTAATATGAAGAAAGGAATGTTAATAAAAATTATGGTGTATTTATAACATTGAATATACACGGCGGAACAATTTTTATGGCGGTGTTTCCCATGTTTACCTTAATAAAATCACACATCCCAAGAAAAAGTGTGTTATAAAATTGAGTTATTAAAAACTTAAACTTCGTTATATGAAATTTTATAATCCGCCAAAAAAGACATCTATTTATAATTCGTTATAAAATTTTATAACACATTATTTTCAATTTTTTTCCAAGTTTTTTTATTTTCTTCTAAAGGCCCAATTACATTGGGATAGTTTTCCCGCTTTTACTCGCTACTCGCTAACAATCCAGTGAGGAGCTTCTTTTACTGTCCCGTGTAATTAGGAAAGCGAATAAACTATCTCGACTAACGCTAGTAAAAGCTAACTAGTTGAAGATTTTTCCAGAGCGAGTTTGATTTTAAAAGCAGTTTTTACTATCTTGGGTAATTAAAAAAGAGAATAAACTAGCTTGCTAGTTAGCGAGTACAAGCCAACTAGTAGATTTTACAATCTGAGCGAGTTTTATTTAAAATCGGCTAGTAACTATCCGCGTGGAATAATACACATGCTTTTTGCTTTATCGACCGCAGGGAGAATAAAGCATTGTTTTTAGCACAAATTTCAGATTTTCAGTTTTCGATATTTTTACACGTTTTGAAGTCCCCTGATGCCGAAAAAAGCAAAATTTGGATGGTGGCCGTGTGTGTGTATGAATGTATGAATGTATGAATGTATGAATGTATGAATATATGTGCAAAAAAATTTGTCCGTCGAAAAGCAGAAAAACGGAAGAACGGATGTCGATGATTTTTGGTGGGTAGGAACTTCTAATGAAATGTAGGTGCTGATTAGTTTTTGAGCCAAATCGGTTCAGCGATTCGGAAGCAGTGAGTAAAATGTTGAATTTTCAACTATTTCAAGATATTTTTTGACTATAAATCGTGAACGCAGATACCGATTGAGTCCGATTTTCGTACTGCAGTAGATATTCATCAAGATACGCTACCATTGAAATTTGGTTAAATTCTGTTGAGTGGTTCAGAAACGGTGAGCAGGGCTAAAAGTATGGGTATAGGCCTAAAAACCGATATCTCCAACTTTTGAAACGTCACGACATGACGTCATCGATTACGTCAACAAAGCGATTTGGATGCTGATTGGCGGGTTCCTCGTGGGAGCTAACGAAAAACTAACCGTATTTTTGAGAACATTTTCGAGGTAGAGGATTCCGAATCTGAAATAATTTTTCCAAAATTCGAATTCCTTATGCCCGTACTGCGGCTTTGGTGGACCTCTGATCAAAAATCTAACCATATTTTGAGAATATTTTCGGGGTTGAGGATTCCGAATCTGAAATAATTTTTCCAAAATTCGAATTCCTTATGCCCGTATTGCGGCTTTAGTGGACCTCTGATCAAAAATCTAACCGTATTTTTGAGAATATTTTCGGGGTAGAGGATTACGAATCTGAAATAATTTTTCCAAAATTCGAATTCCTTATGCCCGTATTGCGGCTTTGGTGGATTTCTGATCAAAAATCTAATCGGATTTTTGAGAATATTTTTGGGGTAGAGGATTCCGAATCTGAAATAATTTTTCCAAAATTCGAATTCCTTACGCCTATACAGCGACTTTGTGTCTCTGATCAAAAATCTAACCGTATTTTTGAGAATATTTTCGGGGTTGAGGATTCTGAATCTGAAATAATTTTTCCAAAATTCGAATTCCTTATGCCCGTATTGCGGCTTTAGTGGACCTCTGATCAAAAATCTAACCGTATTTTTGAGAATATTTTCGGGGTAGAGGATTACGAATCTGAAATAATTTTTCCAAAATTCGAATTCCTTATGCCCGTATTGCGGCTTTGGTGGATTCTGATCAAAAATCTAATCGGATTTTTGAGAATATTTTTGGGGTAGAGGATTCCGAATCTGAAATAATTTTTCCAAAATTCGAATTCCTTACGCCTATACAGCGACTTTGGTGTCTCTGATCAAAAATCTAACCGTATTTTTGAGAATATTTTCGGGGTTGAGGATTCTGAATCTGAAATAATTTTTCCAAAATTCGAATTCCTTATGCCCGTATTGCGGCTTTAGTGGACCTCTGATCAAAAATCTAACCGTATTTTTGAGAATATTTTCGGGGTAGAGGATTACGAATCTGAAATAATTTTTCCAAAATTCGAATTCCTTATGCCCGTATTGCGGCTTTGGTGGATTTCTGATCAAAAATCTAATCGGATTTTTGAGAATATTTTTGGGGTAGAGGATTCCGAATCTGAAATAATTTTTCCAAAATTCGAATTCCTTACGCCTATACAGCGACTTTGGTGTCTCTGATCAAAAATCTAACCGTATTTTTGAGAATATTTTCGGGGTTGAGGATTCAAAATCCGAAATAATTTTTCAGAAATTCGCATTCCTTGTGCCCGCACTGCGGCTTTGGTGGAACTCTGATCGAAAAACTAACTATATTTTTGAGAATTATTTAAATAGTCGATAAAGCACTTTGATCGGTTCACCGATCTCATTTTTTGAGATAGTAATTGCTGATTTATTTTTATGTGACTGTAATAGAAATTTAAAAAAAAGCAATTTAACGACCAAGTGAAACTGGTTTTTTTTAAAATTAATTTGCAAAGGTTAGGATTTTGTAAAAATTTTATAAAACTAAAGATGTTTTAAAGAAACTCCATAATGCTGACAGTGTACTCAAAGGAATTTTTCACGCCAAGAAATTTTCTTAAATAATATCTTAAAGCTGTAAATTTTCTACAAAACTTTCCCAGGGATTAAAACTGTCTTTAAAAGAATCTCCTAGGCTAGAAATTCTTAATGGCAAAAATTTTAATACTGCCCTAAAAAATTTCAAGAGCCTGCAAATTTTTCCAACAAAAATTCCAAAAGGGCAGTCTCCACTTGATAACGTTCACCGCATTCGCGTTATCCGCCTTCTCGATGAACGTAATCGCACCGGAAGTTTTGTGGATCTTTTACCACGATTTTTTTGATCATCTTCTGCTTTTTCCTATTTACAAACATTAAAAATGGCGGTTTTGAAAGATGTTTTTACGGATTTAAAAAGAAAAATTTTAATTCGGGCATGGGGAAGACAATAAATCTGTTCCAAAACAAATTCTGGGTAAGCCAATTTTGTATACTTAATGAAATATACGGTACTCTTTTTATGCCACAAACGTTTACGGGAGCAAAACCTGCAAAGTACTTCCGGTGCGATTACGTTAACCGCGATGACGGACAACGCGAATGCCGTGAACGTCATCAAGTGGAGACTGCCCTAAAAGCTTGAAAATATTTTGAAAAAAGGATGAGGATCAATTAGGCCGATTTTTGGGCTAATTTTTTTTTTCTCAGAATTTCATCCTTAGGTAATACCCCCCAAAGGGATTTTGGGTCTCGGTCAACGATTTGCTAAATAAGGTGTCAAGTACGTCGATCTTTATTTTTGACATTTGATAGAAATATACGTGGAAAAGAGAAATGATGTTATGGCGGGGAGATATCTTAACGTAGTGTTGAAACTATATTACTCACGGTTGTCTTACTAAATTTACGGTTGTCGAAAATATATTCATTTTTTTAAATGCGAAAAGAGGTCCAAGCATAAAAAAGAATTTATTAGTAAGATTAGGTTTCCAATTAAATATATTGTATTTTTAAAGCCATCTACAGTAAAATCTTTTTACAAAAAAAAAAAAAAAAAAAAAAAAAAAAAAAAAAAAAAAAAATTTCCAATTAACGGTGGTGATTTCCGGACTAACGGTCGAGCAAACTTGTAAATTTGAAACTTTTAAGGAATTTCTTAAGGAGTTACAATTGGTAAGGTTGCTTGAGGCTTTCGCAGAAAATCTTATTTTCATTTCACACATGAATTTCGACCCCCCTCCTCCCTGACTGTGAGCAAAAGTAGAATTTCCCAAGAAAATTTAACATGTACATAAGATTTTCAACCCCCCCTTTCCCTTATGCTATCGCAGGTAATACTACCATATATATTTAAGAAATTTAAATTTCATCACCCCGCTTGAAGAACGAAAAATTTCATTTTCGGCCTTCGTGAAGAAATAGTAGATTTCCAGGCTGGACCGGAAAAGTGATTTTTTACGAGTCCGTTGAAGTCCTTGAAGAGGGCCGAGTAAAAAATCAAAATTTTCAGGTCTAGCCTTGAAAATTTGCTTTTTTGGCCGAGAAAAACGTTATTTAATTGTTTCTTTACATACCGATAAGTAAACGTATCGTGTCTAAACCAGAAAAATGTCTTACAAATCAGGCACTAAGGTGGCTTGCTGGCCTCGAATGACTCGGCCCAGCAACCCCAGTCTCGGCCTGCAGAAGGGCCTCCATACCTGTTAGATAAATATACTTTTCTAATTTATAGCGTTGTTTGCCTTTTAGAAATCCCCTTATAAGAAATCCAATGCTTCATATACAGAGCGCTGATGAGGAATTTATTCTGTGTGGCGTATGTATTATTGTATTTACGGTATATGTCGGTGTATATTACCTCACATTTACTGTTCTTTCAGGTAAACATATGCTGAAAACGTAATCTTATAATTTAAAAAAAATGTATTCAGAAGGTTTATCGGTCGGTTTAGAATCTTCATTCAGATAGTTTGAAAACTTCACTATCTTTTCAAATTACACGGTAATTTGAAAGTGACTATCTCACTCTCAAAACTAGCCCAAGAAGTTGAAGGGTCCTCAACTTTTTGCGAGTAAAATCTTGAGTTTGCTAGTAAAATCTCTTTCCAAATTACACAAAGATAGTTAAAAAGCTTAGCTAGGAGAGTAATTATTTGATTTTTTTTTTTTTTTAACTAGCCGGGATTTGTTTTAATTACACTAAGCTTGTATCTCAGATAGTAAGTACAAAATCAGATGAACTCTCTACGTGTAATTAACGCAGCAAGTAAACTATCTACTCGCTTGGACATCGCAGCGAGTTCGAGTTTATACTAGCAACTATCAAACATCAACTAGCGAAAGAATGTTTTAATTACATTAAGCTTGTGGCTCGGCTAGTTAGTACTAAATCAAGGAACTCGCTCCATGTAATTAACACAGCTAGTAAACTATCTACTCGCTTCGGATTTTGCAGCGAGTTCAACTATCCAGCGAGTAGCGAGTAAACTATCCCAGTGTAATTGGGTCTTAACGCTTCCCGAATTTTTCTGTTTGTTTTTCTTTATTTTTAAGCCTTTGTCAAATTGAAAATACAAGAAATAAAATTCGGAAAAAGCTGGAAAATATTATAAGTCAAAATAATTGGCAACTTAAGAACCATATTGCCGCTTTTAAAAATCAGTTGAATAGTGGTGCAGTGAGTAAAGGCGGCTGGTAAGTCGACCACAAGACTCGGGTTCTCTTCCAAAAAATTTTAATTTTTTTTTTCCTTTTTTTTCCTCATGAAAAACGTTTAAAAAAGAGCCTATAAAGTCCCCATATGCTAAATATAGTGCAATTCAAGCATAAAATTAATATATTGCTCAGTTAAAAATCTTAATTATAAAAATTTATAAATAGTTATAAAATTTTATAACTAAAAAATTGAGTCTACCTCGTGTTTAGCTTATGGATGTCCATATGAATGAATATTTTCTGACGTTTATAAATTTTTATAATTTATAAATTTTTATAATCGGCCAAAACGTTATTAGAGTTATAAAATTTTATAACGCACTTTTTCTTGGGATCAAAAACTATTCCACCGTGTATATTTAAAACATCATATTCCTAACTTTTTTTTCGGTGAAAACAAAACAAAGCTATAAGAAAACCGAATTCATGAAATTATAAAACATTTGGTGGGGTTTTGATTCTTCATTTTTAATGGTTGATGGCACTCTTAGATAATAGAATCCATAGATCGGACATTCCTATTCTATTTACATTGTTTGTTTTGGTCCAAAAAAATTGAGTCTATCTCGTATTTAGCTTATGGATGTCCATATGAATATTTTCTGACGCTTATGTCCTATCTATGGATTCTATTATCTAAGATGACACTTGCATCTTAGCGCCGAAGTGGTTATTTCAGGAACTAAAAATGGATTCAAAGTTGGGGACATCGTTTTCATGGTAATCAATAAGGAGTTGCTGGACCTGTTATGATTACGCCTTCAAAAGCTCTGTTTGATTTTTCTTTTAAATTAAAAATTTTTTTTAAATGTTAAAATTGGGGATAAAACAAATATTCCGCCAGGCGGTTCTATCATGCCATAAGATAGAACCGCCTGGCGGAATATTTGTGATGCGGCAGTAGAACTGCAAGCCCTGTAACGCCATATCTATCTATCTATCTAAAATTGGGACCTTGTAATAAGTATTATTTTCCTTTTCACTAAATTTCTTTTTAAGTTTCCTCGAAGAAGAGCGATCAATTTTTTCGTTTTGTTAAGTAATTTATACTCGAAGCAACCAAACGAAAATGGAAACCAAGTTACTGCGTTACCATATACTGTATAACGCAGCTGGCAAAAAAAAAAAAAAAAAATGCGGATATGTTTTATACCGAGGGTCGAGTAATCGATGTAAGTTTTAATGAATACAGAATAATTTTTGCGGCTTGCCGGGATAGCAAGGTGGATGGCGGGTGACGTAAATCCTAGTCCTATTGTTTCGTAATCGATGTCACATCGTTCCGGTTCTGAGCTTATATTTTATATTATTAAAGGGGCTTGGAATAGCGCACCCCGCTGTTAACGTCCCCTTCTAGCATTAAAATGTGAACTGTTTCGAAACCTCAATACTGCTTTAAAATTAAATAATTAAATAATGTGCGTTTGATCGCACAAGTAAATAAGTGAATTTGAATACCTACATCAAACCTCTTAAAGTTTTCAAATAGTCGACGGGAAAGCCAAAAACGGCAGGCACGCACTAGTGTGTCCCTTATTTTCCAAAGTTTTGAATTTTAATCTACGTACCCCCGGAACCGGAATCGGAAGTATTCGATTTTAGGAGGTGAGAAGGTAAAATTTTGGAAAAGCACCAAAATTCAAACTCGATTCGGTAAGCTTTTCCGTGGAGTAAAAAATCAGAAAAAGTTAGAATTCATATGAGATGCGATTCCGGATGCATGTAAATTAAAATTCGAAACTTCTAAAAATAAAGGACATCCTGGTAGATGGATGCACCTTTGCTTTTTCATTATCAAAATATTTGACTATTGGTGTTTTGCGAAAAAAAAGGTCAAAACATGCAGCTGATCAATCAACTTTAAGAAGCGCACGAAATGGGAAGGGAAATACCAGTTACTCAAGGTGTGATAAAGAAACAAATAACATGAGTGAGGAACATGTTTTAAAATTTTTTTTTTTCAGATTTTTGTAATAAATCGACGAAAAAAATTAAGAAAGGAGCGTTTGAGGGTATTTTGTGTTTTTCTAATAGGAACGACCGGGAATTTCAGGATCTGTCTTGTTGAAAACGACTTCCGATTTTACAAATTATCTAAAATCGAAAAGGGAAACTCCCGATGATCGTGCGATGTTAAACAGATGCCGCTCCGAAACGTCTTTTCCCGACTTCGTTTTAATAATTTAATAACATGTATCATGAAATAATCTAATTACTCCCTCTTCGGCATTGTCATGGAAATTCATTAGCAAACGAAAGACAAATTAAAACCGATATAAACGGGAGAAGGAAAATTTATTTCGTCTACTTCAACAAGCAAAAATGAAGTTATATGAGTTATATGATCATTTTGACGATTTGATTCCTCTTGTTTTCCTCGTCTCTCAAAAGGTTTTTCGCTTGGAAATATTTTTATCCCGTGAAATTCTTGCGACTTGGACAAAAATTCGTCCAAGGGTCCACTTCGTCAAGGGTTCGTCAAATTAGGGTCCACTTTCCCTCGCATTTTCGGCGTGTCTATGCTATACCGCTTCCTTTCCAGTGCCATTAAAAGTAATTTAAAAAGTCAGGCACAAGTTAGAAATATGAAATATGAAACATTTCTCCATAACAAATTTAAAGGTGTCAGCAAGGTACGAATTGATCGAATGAGTCGCATAATATGAGCTTCATAATAATAACAACAACAGCAACAAGTTAACGAATATATTATTCTGTGACAAAACATTTCTGATGCGACGGTAATGCTTTCTAATGAAAATACGTACTAAAGCATCAAAACATTTGATCACTAACTAAACAAGAAGATGGCGCTATATTTTGTCGACCGATTTGAATTAAAATCATTTCATCGTATTTAGGACGAACGGTAGTCCATCGATAGGACTCGACTCTGAAAACCGCATTTTCAGAACTGACACGGAAAAATAGACTATAAAATGTTCATATGCTTCATAGACGGGAATACATATCAAATGTAATAATTAGTTTGTTAAAAGTACCCAGAAAGTATTGGGAGAGTATTGAGTATAGTTTGCTCCCCCTTCGGTATTTTTTTAACCGATTTCTGAAAATTTAACAGCAAACTACTATTTTGGCAGGCCAGAATAATATCCTGCCTACTTTCAATCGGATCGGACAGAGTTGAAGATTTTTAAAAGTTGGAACTACATTTTTCCTTAAATTATATAGTCGTTTTATGCACATGTTAAGCACCAAAGACGATATCAGTCGAAATTACTTCGTACTGATATAGGCGCGGTAACGGTCAGGCTTTATCCGAACCTCTCGCCTATGAGACGGATACGTTATCGTTCAACCATGAGGGAGGCGGCTATCGGCAATAGCGGTTCTAATTCTTAAATTTTGCTCTTGTCTTTTATTTAATGAGGACGATAATTTAATAGTAATACCGAATTTTCTATTGAAAAAATTGAAGACCAAGGCAACCAAATGAAGTTTTTTCTTTAGGGGTCATGTACATATTACGTAAGCATGTTAGGGGGGGGGGTCTCGTAAATGCTTACGACACCTTACCAAGGGGAGGGGGGGGTCTCACACTTTCTTACGTAAGCTTTTTTTTACTCAACCAGGAATTTTTGAAAATAAAATAAATAATTAATTAATTAATTTCATGTTTTTTTAAAATATTGTAAATGTTGCGGCAAGCTAATATTACATTATTTTGTTACCTCCTAAATAAAGGTAACCTTCTCTTTAATTTTTCTCAATATAGGTGTTTATATTGGTTTATTTCAGTTCCATGAATTATGGGGAAAATTACCGAAGTCGAGTGCCCCCTACCAAAAATTCGAAAAAAAATGACTTAAAGAAAACTAGTCGAATATGACCCTTTTTCGATCAAGATTGATCAAAAATAATGAAGAACTGAAAAACCAAAATTGATCAAAAATGATTAATCGAAACCCCTCGCGACTAAAAATGACTAAGACTATTGTCAAATTTGATCATTTTTAGTCATATTTTTGGTAGTGCCGTTGGTTCCGTTAAAAAAATAAAAAACTTACGTAATATGGAGGGGGGGGGGGTTACCAAAATCTTACTCATGCTTACAACGGAGGGGGAGGGGGTTGAAAAAAAAATGCTTACGTAATATGTACATGACCCCTTACTTAGATGTATCATTACTGAACCTGGGATTAGATATTGATTTGGGATTAAAAGACAGGTAAAAACCAGTTTCAATCCACCAAAAAGGGATGCCCATGCTCAGTAATTGGCGCTTAAAAGGGACAAAAGAAAAAAAAAATTCGATACGACCTATTAAACTTACTGCGTTTTTTAAGAACATAATAAGGCTACCGTTTTCTGACTAGTATGCGTCCAACTTAGAATCTAGCAACTTAGCAACTTAGCATTCCTATCCAATCCCAGGATCGTCTCGGATAACTTCTTGGGGAGTGCATAGAAGTACAGAGAAGTGGTGCGCCTTAAGTTTTGTGCAAAAGATCGCAACACCGGTACAAAAGCAAATGAGAAATACACAGTAAAAAATTTTATGTTAAAATTGACACAAATTGTATGTCCAAATCGGTCTACATAAATATTTTGTTAAGAAAAATAACCCAATTGTTTTGTTTAATGTTCTGCGTCCATTAACGATTGTCATTTTTTTGCTGTTTACAAACAAGTTTTGTTGATTTTTTAACATAATAACTAAACATAGACTTTATGTAGACCGTTTTTAACATATTTACATAATATTTTTTACTGTGTACCATTAAATTAGTTGGAGCTTACAGTTTGGCAGATTGGTCATTTCCTTCAAGCTTTCGGCTACTAATAGCTTTCGGCAAGTTCAAAATTCTTTTTTATTGAAGAAAAAAAATGAATAAATACTGCCTGCGGCTAGGTAACAATAGTCCTACTTTACATATATTTAGAAAGTTAAACATGATATTTGAATACAGTGGATTTCGAATATAAGAACTCCGGCTATAAGAACATGCCGGTTTTTAAGAACCAAAATCTTTAGCCCCGGCAAAAACCCATAAGGCTCTATGTTAAAAACTTCCGGTTATAGTAACGTTCTTATAAGAACTAATCCTGTTATAGGAATGGCTTTTGATAGCCCCGTTAATGACTTTGTTTCGATTATAAGAACGGCATGTACTGAAACACTTTTTTTCCTATTTCAGCAAGTTTAATTTAAGGTTTTAAAATTCCTCCCACCATACAAGAAGCCCTTGCAAAAGCAGAAATTATAAAAAGATACGAGAATTTTAATGATGGCAACAATCTCGATGATAATTTTCGTGTTTTTAATGGACAATGTTGAAAAAAAGTGAAAAAATTCTGATTCACATAACAAAAAAAACCAAGTAAAAATTACCAACTGTTTTTCTCCAAAGTAAAAGATAAATAAGAAATTAATTGGCGTATTAATTTGTTTTGTTTTTATATTTTTTCAATAAGTACTGTATTCCGAACTTTAAAAAAAAAAAAAAAAAAAAAATTGTCATATAAGAACCTTCGCTGCTATAAGCGAACTTAGGTTTTAGGAACAATAGCATATAAGAACGAAATATTCATAGTCACTTGACCGTTCTTATATTCGAAATCCACTGTAGTTTCAAGCGTAGAAAAGAATCAGATGATCGCATGTGGAAGGGGCATCGTATCTCTAAGGAAATCGCCTCTGCGAAGGATCGAGTGTATAAAGAGGGAGAGCAGTTAGACCGATCGTTCAGCTTGACCTTTTCTCATAGTTTCCCATCTTAAACAGCAGCAGACTGCTATTCTTCTTCTGCCTTTTTTTCTCCAAAAATAAATTTTCGAAATCAGGAGAAAAACTAAGTATGTTTTCTAAAGTTAATTTCACTTTACCCTTCTTTCGTTTTTTAAACTCGGCATTATTGCTGCATCCTGTTTTTAAAGTTTTCCAAAAAAAATAATTGAGGTGACTTTTATTTATTTATTTATTTTATTTTTGCTTTAATAAGAGAACTTAAGAGGAGAAAGAAAAGTGTGCACTCCTAGATGGAAGAAAATACAACCCAAAATCCGCTCTTACGTGGTGGATTAATAATAACTCGTTAAAAAGAAAAGTAGTGTTCCCAACGCGGGATATTGGGAATGATTGTTATTATTACTGTTATTAATAATAAGCCTTAATACTGGTTTGCCACTAGGGAAAATACTTCGGAATACCCAATCTACCCTTTACATCTTCGGAGGCAGTTACACATCTACGATGACGTCATTTCGATACAATATGCATAAGGGTTATTATTAAATAATGAGATCCACGCGCCGATGTGGTGTTGCTTTCTCTTAATCCGGTTTTCTGTCTCTTTTCATCCTTTTTATATAGAGCACATATATATTTTTTTTCATCAGAACTTTGTCTAGCGTAATTTCCCTCGTCGTTCTTCGATATTTTTTCTCCTCCTCAACAGAAAACCCCGCTGGCAATGCGCGGCTATTATTCTACTAGTACATTGGTTTCTTTTTTTCCTTCTGAAGCGGACTGAAATCCATTTTAATAAGTCCATACTTCAGGATGTTGAAAAACAGGAATGTAGGGGCATGAGAACCTATGCGAAAATTGTCATGTCGATTTTGACATAGGAATGCGCAAAATATAAATTTACATTTAATTTTATTCAGGAGCTCCGTCCACTCTCCATTTATTTTTTGAAAAATATAAATTTTACTGCAGATATTCTTCGAGTCTCAAGCACGCCCGAAGGTGGACACGAAGAAAGTAATGGGATCACAGACAAAATAATTGTCGATTTTTATAAAAACATCATCACATTTTTCTGAGGAGAGTTTTTAGCTTGAAAGAAAAAATGGACTTTTTAAAACAATTATACAAACAAGTGGTCGACGAGACAGCGGAAAAAATGTTTTGTAGACATTTGATAAGATATTTAATTTTTCTTTTTTATTTCCTTTACGGAACACCTTAAAGATCCACAAAACTCGAGAGTAAAAATTAAACTAGCCAAAGACGACACCCGCGGGGATTCGAACACCCTATCTCTTACTTACGCGGCGAGTGCTCTAACCATTAAGCTAAGTCCGCCAGTCGATGAAAATTAACATTGAAAACGTTAAAATGATGGAAAAGACCAATGACAGAGTTTTTAAAATGGAAACCAATACACTTAAAAGACTTAATGCAAGATGTCAATGAAGAAATCGAGAATGAAAAGGACCAGGAATCAGCCTTTTTTTATTATGTATGGCTTTCTTGCAAGCTTTTACTGGTTTGGCTTATAAGTCTTTACTCTCAATTTTTCAAAAAAACAACAATGATATTCCCAAACTGATGAAAAGATATAGGTATTCAAGGTTATATGGTATTAAATATATGTTCGGAGTTTATAAATATCGCATTAGGTCGATAGCGTGTAATAAAAAAATAATGAAGTCTATAAACGAAAAGAGAAGAATAAAAAAGTTGGGATTTAAAAAACTAAGGAGCTCATAATTCTTACTAAAGAGTGAAGGTATCTATCGGTTATGGGATAATGGATGACATCAGTCTTGCGAAACCCTTCTTATCACGAAAAGGCATTCGCCGTGCCGCGCCATTAGCTTGATATGCTTCCGCATTTCCTTCGCGGTGTCAGCCGTCGTATTCATTTTTTTCTTCTTTTCGTTCTTCTTCTTCTTCTTCTCTTTTCTAAAAGAGAAGTTCTGTAGAAGTAACTGTTCGATACCGTTAATCGGAAAACATTTTATATATCAACAGAATAATAATCTCATAAAATAAAAAAACAAAAATAAAAATAAAAATAAGAAATTAGTTCACAGAAACGACTCCCTACTCATTTTAATTAAATAACTAAAAGAATCTGTTAATTATAAATAAAGAGTTTCATGTCTTTAAGCTTTTCCGTTACAGAAACCCCCAAATTAAAACCGTTATAATGCGGTTCTCGTATAATTTCGGTTCGAAAGAAAATCTACACCTTGGAATTAATATTAATGAGTGGAATAATTAAATATTTACGGACATTTTTAAGGATCTAGTTTTTTTTTTCCTTTTTCGCACTGTTGCAACTACACCTTGTTTCTGATCATGAAACCAGTGGGGACAGCCGGCATTTTTAATCGTACTGTTCCTTTTTCGAAACCGGACGGTTAATTTTTTTTAGATTTTTTTAAGAGGTCGAACCGGACCGCAGACAGGTTTTTTCTCAGATTCAGAAGTTAACCAGAACAGTATAGTTGCCGTGTGAAAATATTATGAACTACAAAGTCGTTTAATTTCATAGGCGATGGTGTGATTATTATAATTATTGTGTGGGACTCTGCACTGATAAACTAAATTAAAGAACGTACAAGCTGCTATTAGAAAAAGAAAAAAAAAGTTTTATAAGCAAATCGTAAAAAAGGCAGGAATATTTCAATGAATTTTAATTTTTACTATTATATTTAATAAAACACAATAAAACCAGCTTTTGACATCCGTAACGTAAACGAGGTAGATAAGTAAACATGTGACATGCAGGGCACATAACACGGGGAAAAATAAAACACAACTGTGCATAAGGACTGGCCCAGTTAGCATTTTCAATCCATTGGACATCCTGTGGATTGTTTATCAGATATCCAAATCCATATCCATAGGACGTTCAAAGGACGCTTTTTGGATCAATGCGGACGTAGGTGAATCCAATGGTACTTTTTTTATCTGGGACTTTTTTTATCTGAGAAAAAATGGTATATCTTTCTCCAATTAAGGAAAATAACCAAAACTCTATCTTAAAGTGACTTTCAAAAGGGTCTGCTTTTATTTTTACAATTTAAGGACCCTTATACTTATTATAAGAACCTAGTTAAGGCAAAAGAACATAATATAATATAATATATAATTTCGCGATGTTGCTAACTGCGCCTCGTGCACTTCTCCTTTTTCGAAACCTGACGGTTCTTTTTTACTACACTGGAAAACATTTCGTGTATTTTTCGTCGCCTTAGTCTTACAGGGTTCTACCGTGTTCATCATACAGTAAGTTTAACATATGAAATATAAAAACGATAATACCCTGTAATTTTAAGGCGACGTTTTAACAAATTCGATCCACATCTGTACGTCAGAGCCCAAAGGTTCAATATGCAAATTAAAGATGGCCATTTGTTATGGGTAAACAACGTTAGCGGACATCTTTAATTTGCATATTGAACCTTTTGGCTCTGACGTACAGACATACTTTGTTTGTTACTTTTTTTATTTTTTATGTTAATTTTGACACATGTTGCTAGGCAATATTTGTTATTGTGTTATTATTTACAAATAGAAATGTGTGGACCGTTTTTGAATTATAAATTGTGTTAAAATTACACAAAACGTTTTACAGTGTATCTGATTACAGAGAATTTTTTTCCTATAATTATGAGTAAAAAAAGATTAGACCTGCTACACATTCCAACTAGCAGCTGGAGTCAGGCAGTGCAGAATGACCTGGAGAGAAAAGAAGCGAGGCGGTCACGTCCTAAGGCGTCACTACACCCTGCTTTAGGGTAGAAGACTGAGGAGGAGGAGGTGGAGGAGGAAATCAACAACTTTTAAACCGAAGTCAGATATGCTTCAGCAAAGTTAAGTTCGATTATTTGATTAATAATGTTTTCTTTTAAATTATCGTGAAAAAATACCAAGTCTAAATAAGTGATGAAATGAATTTTAAAAAGTTGTTGATAAATACTGAATCAGAGATGTTGTTGGAAAAGCTAACGATTTATCAAGAGAAGAAAAATAAAAGAATTTAGGAGAGGAAAATTTTGAGCAATCTACAAAAATATTTATGACTGAAAATCTAATTTTTGGAAGATAGATTGGGTTATAGTATTTTTCAATACAAGGACTGCAAACGACAGAATTGCCCGTCGAGACCGTGTTTTAAGCCCGAGCCGAAGGCGAGGGTCTTAAATAGGTCGAGACGGGCAAGTCGTTTGCATTTCTTGCATTGAAAGATATTTTTTATCACAAGGTACGGCGTAAAATAGTCTGTAAATAAACTGACTAGGACTGAAAAGTGGACTTTTCAGTACCGTGTGATGAAAAAATATAAATTTGGTAATCGAAAAATAACATTTTTGCTTTATCGACCGCAGGGAGAATAAAGCATTGTTTTTAGCACAAATTTCAGATTTTCAGTTTTTGATATTTTTACACGTTTTGAAGTCCCCTGATGCCTGAATTTTCAACAATTTCAAGATCTTTTTTGACTATACATCGCGAACGCAGCCACCGATTGAGTCCGATTTTCGTACTGCAGTAGATATTCATTAAGATACGCTACCATTGAAATTTGGTTAAATTCTGTTGAGTGGTTCAGAAACGGTGAGCAGGGCTAAAAGTATGGGTATAGGCCTAAAAACCGATATCTCCAACTTTTGAAACGTCACGATATGACGTCATCGATTACGTCAACAAAGCGATTTGGATGCTGATTGGCGGGTTCCTCGTGGGAGCTAACGAAAAACTAACTGTATTTTTGAGAATATTTTCGGGGTAGAGGATTCCGAATCTGAAATAATTTTTCCAAAATTCGAATTCCTTATACCCGTACTGCGGCATTAGTGGACCTCTGATCAAAAATCTAACCGTATTTTTGAGAATATTTTCGGGGTAGAGGATTCCGTATCTGAAATAATTTTTCCAAAATTCGAATTCCTTATGTCCGTACTGCGGCTTTGGTGGACCTCTGATCAAAAATCTAACCGTATTTTTGAGAATATTATCGGGATAGAGGATTCCGAATTCCAAATTATTTTTCCGAAATTCGAATTCTTTATGGCCGTACTCGGCTTCGATAGACCTCTGATCGAAAAACTAACCATATTTTTGAGAATTATTTAAATAATCGATAAAGCAATTTGATCGGTTCTCCGATCTCATTTTTTGCTTTATCGACCGCAGGGAGAATAAAGCATTGCATTTAGCACAAATTTCAGATTTTTTAAATTAGTTTTGCCGAATATGTTTCTTCCAATTTTTTACTCACTTCCGAGAAAGGAAGATAAGAGACGTACCTGCGTGTAAACAGATGCTACGCCCACAAAGACTGCGGCACCCTTCTATTATGCTGCTGACTTGCGTTTTGTAAATTATTCTGGTGATGGACGAAAGAAGTAGGCAACAACTTTCCAGAGGTTTGTCGATTTTCGATCGATGTCTGATCGTAGGAATTGGGCGTGGAAGATGCGGAATACACATTTACATTTAAGTGAGGTCCGGAGTGTCTCGTCGAACTACAGTTCTTCTTTTTGACATCAGGCATAGCGAATCGCAGCTTTGGCCAAAACAGTCTGTCGCCCCATTCGATGCAAGTGTTGGTTTTTAAGTATAACCTTAAATCGGGGTCCAAATCCCTTTGAGCGACTTCGCCCAACATTATCACGATCAAACGCTTTCTCCTATCTTTAAGAACCTCGTGAAGAGCAGATTTGAATTCGAATCTGCACCACTCGGAATGTAAAAAATTTTTAGATAATATCACTATGGTCCTTCGAGATGACTCCACTGCTTCCACAATTGTGTCAGCAATGTAGGCGCTCACGTTAAAATCTCTGTAATGCAAACACAACCGATATCGCGGTTCCGACTGCTCCAGGCCAGGAGCGAGAACTTGGTTTACGAAATTCTCGTCCTTAACGCTGTAACTTACGTAAGCGTCGAACAAGCGATCCCGATCTTGTTCTTCTTCGAATGCGGCGGTTTTGTAGCACATCCTTAAACCGCACTTGGAATATATCCACACTCTTAATTCTCTTCTGTAATAGAACGCGCTGCACACGATAGTTATGGAAATTAAAAAAATACAAAATGTGGCCAAGAGCAACGGCAGATAGTCCTGGATGACGGGGCTTTCTATGACGGCTCTGCTGTCTCCGGTAAAGGCAGAACATGTGGTCGAATTGAAGTCGGCCACAGGGGGCCCCAAAAGATTGGTCACGTTATTGAAGACGCAAATTATTTTTTCCGCGTCCGGCACTTTATAATAATTCGGCTGAAGCCAATTTCGAAACTGCTGCAGATATTGGCAGTTGCATGACCATTGATTACCGCTTAACGTGATTTTTACCAAATATGGATTTAAGGAAAATTCCCACACTCGAAACGTCCTTAGTTTGTTATTATCTAAACGAATAACCTGCACTTGTCTTAATTCGGAAAACGTCCTGTTGTCTATGTGATATATTTCGTTACCCTGCAGGTAGAGTTCTTTTAGGTTCTCCAGACTCGTAAATTCGAAACCCGAAAGCTCTTTAATTCGGTTATTTTCCAAATGTAGGACAGAAAGTTTTTTTAATCCGCTAAAAGTATGATTATTTACTACAGCTATGTCAGAATTGTTGGCGTAAAGAACTTTGAGATTTTTTCTCCCTAAAAATGCATGACTAGTAAGCTCCACGAGATTCATCCCATCTATATACACTTCGGTAGCATCCATAGGGATGCCGGTAGGCATTCGGGTGTACTCTGCACCAGAGCAAACCACTATGTTTGACGTCCACGACTGATCGTGGTAACAAGTGCAGTTACGAGGGCAAGTCATCTCGCAATCGCAGGCGTCGAAGTCACAACACTGACACAACGCGAAACAATGAAACTTGTACGTGCACAGAAATTGAGAAGAATCTATGTCTACAAGGGAAACGTAATCCCTATCGCGATTGTAAAGGAGTTTGCAAAAAATGCTTTCAAAATCCATCACCCTCGGATGCTGCCGGAGATGATCCAATGCGTTTATCCTTTGGAGCCATTCCATCGTACAGTCGCACTGAAACGGATTTCCTCCTATGTAAAATTCCGGAAGCGGTCGCTCCGCATCTACGGGACTCAGTCTTAAAGCGTTCAGTTCCATACTCACTATTTCGTTAGCGTATAAGTCCACCCTGGTTAAATTAACTTTTTTAAGGAACGTATGAGGTTCCACATGATTTATTAAGTTGTTGTTCAAAAACAGCAGCTCTACGCTGTCCGGGACGGATATGGCCGTTATCGAAGTTAATTTGTTGAAACTGGCATCCAGAGTTTGAATCTGTAATTCACTCGCGAGCAAAAAGCGGTTACCAAGTTCTTTTATCGAATTTCCGTGCAAGTCGAGCCACTGCAGCGTTTTCGGAACCAAAGAGTAATCAAATTTTTCCAGTCTATTATCGGAAATGTTAAGCCACAACAAACTTTTTACGTTAGAAAACAAACCGTCGACGTCGGTTAAAAGGTTGGCGTCCAGTCTAATGGCTTGCAATCGTTTGTTCGATTCGAAAGATCCTTTCTCGACTTTTGATATTTTATTTCGAGCAAGATTTAATATTTGCAACTCGGGCAGATTCGAAAACGACTTTTTCGTCACTTCAGTCAACCCGTTACCTATCAGTCTTAACCCGTATAAATTGACGAGGCCGACAAAACTCAATTCTTTTATTTTGGTTATAGAGTTTTCTCCAAGGTCAACGGTTCGCAGTCTCGGCAAGTTTCCCAGAGCGTTTGGAATCTCGGTCAATCCATTCCCGTTTAGATTTAAATCTTGGAGACTACTTAAATTTCTGAAAGCTTCGCCTTGGATTCTTTCGATAACGTTATTGTCCAGGGACAACAAACTTAACACGTTTAGATCATTTAACGAAAAAATATCCAATGAGTTTATTTTGTTGTGGGACAAAATTAATGTATGCAGATTTTTCATAGGAGCAAAAGTACCGGGCAAAAGAGTGTCAATTTCATTGTGCTCTAAATTAAGTATCTGTAGTGTATAAAGATCGTTGAAAAGCGACGGGTCCAATTGGGATATCCTGTTATGACCCAAATTCAGAAGGACGAGACGTATCAGGCCGGAAAAAGTGGCTGCAGTGATCCAAGCGCTCGTTAGACGATTTCTCGATAAATCCAGGGTCGTCAGGTATTTGAGATTTGAAAAGAGTCCTGAAGCCAACACGCTGATTGAATTGTTGTGTAAATATATTTCTTTGATGGAATCAGAAGCGTCCTGAAAAAGTTCTGGTGGCAAAGCCACCACTTTATTATCGGACAAATCCAATACTTCCAGGTTTTTTAATCCCGCCAAAGCTTTTTCTGCTACCACCGATATTTCGTTATCCCGAACGTACAATTCCTTCAAACGACGCAAAGCACTGAATCCGTTTCCTGGAATGAGAACAAAATGATTTCTGGAAGCATCTAAAATTTGGATGTCTAATGTGCAGGGGGCGATGCCTCCAGTTCCGGGCTGAGGATCTCCTTCGTCGCTGGTGCTCAACAGACTCTGGGGAGGAGGCGGCTTTTCTCTGAAGCCCAAATCACCGACGTCCTGTAACCTGTTCCGGCTCACGTTCAACAGAGCTAGATTCGTCAGCGGACAAAAAACACTCTGCGGAAAAGACCATATATTGTTAAAAGCCAGATCCAAGCGTTCAAGTTGTCGGACCGTGAGAAAACTTTCCGGGGCGATTTCCAAGCTGGTAGACGACCAATCTATATTGTGCGTTCGAACCGTCAAATTCCTCAAATCGTCGAGACCGATCAGAGTGCCCGCAGGCCACTTCGCCAATTTGCAGTGATCTAAAACGAGCTCTCTCAACTTGGTCAAATGGGCGAAACTCCTATCGTCTAGTGAGCTTTTTATCTTGGAATCCGGATTACACTGTATCCGCAAAGATGTGGTGTGCTCCGAAGGGATCACACTAAAATTGGTCGTTTCCAATTCGCTGTTGATCGTTTGGAGAGTGCAAATCAAAGTCACTTCGTTCGGCGTGTCCCGCAACCACCATTGACAATCGTCAGGAGCTTCGTATCGCAAAGTCGGTGTCGTTTGTGTTCCCGTTCCCGTTCCCGTTCCATGCTCCGAAATCCCATTTATCCCGCTTAAAAAAGACAGGACTAAAAGCGGGGTCATCATCATATTCGATGATATTCTAACAAGCATCTGGGTTTTCGGTCTTTCATCCTGTTTTTTTTTTTTTTTTTTTTTTATCTGAAGCGGGTATTTTTCGCGTACATCATTCCGAAAACAAATTTCTTTCACTTTTCAAAGCACTAGCATATCGTCAAAAGCGAACGAGAGAAATTTAAGAGAAAAAAAAGAAAAAGAAATAAAAAAAAAAAAAAAAAAAAAAAAAAGAACCGATCAATTCCGAAACATTCACCAACGCATGGCGCCACGTTCCGACTACATCTCGGCACGGCAAGACCGCGACTGAACGAAAATTTACAAACACGGAGTGCTTCAGACATTCAAGAAACTCTGCAGAGTCGACGTCGAGAGTGGGGAGAGAATCCGGTTTTACGAATTCGTCCGAAATTTCACGAAAACAAACGAATCCATTTTCACGGAATCTCCCAGCAACCCCCTCCACATTACTTTTTTCTTTGTTTGTTTGCTTCCTCCACATGAACTGATTTTGCTTAGAAAATAATTCCCGTTCTCATATTTTAAACTGCATCAAAAAAAAAAAAAAAAAAAAAAAAAAAAAAAAAAAATTAAAATAAAAAAAAATAATATATATATTTTCTTTTTTATCTTCTGACATTGAGAATTAAACGCCGACCAAATCCCACACGGAAAGATATGATTTTCAAGGGACGAAGACTATTACGGATTACCCTCGTCATTTTGATTCAACTGCAAAAATAAACACGGCATTAATAAGAGCAAAAAAGTAATTCAAATTCCAGCGATCTCATTTGCATCGTGTCATACGTAGTTTGGTTCATAATGAAATAGCCCGGGGTAGTGAATTTCTAAGTCATATTTTTAACAGACAGCTAGTGCTTCGTGATGAATTTTTAATAACAGTTTATAAATCCTTGTTTAGGCAATAGTCTATCCACGATTAAACTTTATTTCTTTCCAAAAACGTGAAGTAAAATTAACAATTCAGCATCATTTACTACTACCTAGGAGAATAAACGAAATCTGCAATTTCCAGAGACGCATAGCATCGTAAGATGACGATTTGAAGTTTATTATAGCAAAAAAGAAACCAGCAAGGGCAGCGATAGGAGCGATTCCCTGCTTTACATATCTGCACTGACTGCTCCTCAGATTTTAAACTCGGTGTTTTGCTTTAGATAGATACAGGGATAGTATATTTACTCATTGTTTACGCACTAGAATGCATGTTGATTCGGAGGAAATGACAAAGTATTTCTTTCTGATTATCGAATCATTATGCTAACCCCAGATCTTTCACCCTACCAAAAATACGGCTAAAAATGATCAAATTTGACAACGGTCTTAGTCATTTTTAGTCGCGAGGGGTTTCGATTAGTCATTTTTGATCAATTTTGGTTTTTCTTCATTATTTTTGATCATTCTTGATCGAAAAAGGGTCATATTCGACTAGTTTTCTTTAAGTCATTTTTAGTCGAATTTTTGGGCTTGCATTTAACTGGTCAGTATTTTTTTCAATTTTTGATCAGTATTTGATTTAATTTTTGGCCAGTATTTTTTTCAATTATTGGTCAGTATTTAAAATGATTGAGCAGTAAATTAATACTTTTCGGACAGTAAATTAACAATATTCGGGCAGTAAATAAATATTTTCCGGGCAGTAAATTAATATTGTTCGGTCAGTAAAAACATAAATTTATGGAATGTACTCCCTCTGACCCGAAATAATGTGTGTGTTTCTAACTTTTAATTCCCATTTCGTGGGCGATTGATTTTTGACGGAAGGAATGGTACCACATAACTCACCCACCAGAACACTTTTTCACACCACCCCCCATTCCCCCGGAATTCCCTGTTTTGAAAAAAAAAAAATTAATGAAAAAATGAAAAAAATTGACAATTTGAATTAATTTTGCTCTTCTTCTGAAGCGAAGGCAAAAAATTTTAATGATACCGGGAACGAGAGAGTACATGACCCAAGAATCCCCCATGAGAAAATTTTTTGCAGTCGTCGCAACCCCCCAAAAAATTTGGGTGTCTCGACTACTAGCCAAGGGGGTAAATTTTTTAAACTCTATTAAAGGGCCACAAAAATTTTACCATGGGCGTTTTTGGGGTCGCTGATTTCAAATCTGCGATCGGTTTTCAAAAATTCAGGATGGCGGACTTTTGTTAAAAACCTTGAGTTTTTCCCACTAAAATTCGTGTTCGGGGAGATATCGGGGTCGCTAATTTCAAGCCTGGGGTCTGATGATCTAAACGTAAAATCACATTTTACTCATACTTTTAACAGAAATGTTTTCCTGTCGAAACAAGAAATCTTGATCCTACATTACATTGTTTTTATGATAAATTTCGTGCAGGGCTAGCCAAAATTTTTTTAGAAGTTGATTTTTCTTTTAATTTTGCTACTGATCAAAATATTAATTTTAGGTAATATTTGGAATAAAGTACCTACCATTTAACTTTTTTACTGTTTAATTAATTTTTTTACCGACCATTTAATTTTTTTACTGACCAAGTTGTTACTGGCCACCAAAATACTGACCATTTATTTTTTCTACCGACCAATTAATTTAAATACTGGCCATTTAATTATAATACTGACCAAAAATCGTATTTAAATACTGACCAAATAATTTGTAGCGCTAATATATTTAGTTAGATTTACTCCTGCGTTTTCTCAGTGTAAGTCGCTGAGATTGAATCGTACAATTCGGAATCCCTTTGGAAGATAAGGTTACTTTTTCCCGCCTCAGTTTACTTCCCGAAAGACGGGATCGCGGAGCTAAACGAAAAGATGAAGATAACGAAAGCGGGGTTAAATTAAAAAAAGGAAATGTTATCGATATTGGCGGCTGTTAAGATTTGTCGACGACTCGTGCATCTGACAGACCCATTACTAGAAACTCTTAATCTCTCCATCTAATCGTATTTTTAAAAAAAAATATAATTCCCAAAGAAAGAATTGACATCCAAAAATTTTTTTTCTCGGCCCAAAATTAGACGTATTCTTCTTAGCTCCGGGGAGGCGTAATTATTTTTAACCGAGCACAAAATAAAAACAAAATTTTGATGCAAAAAAAAAAAAAAAAAAAAAAAAATCAGATTTCCGCATGTAAGACGAGTTAATTTCTCAAGGGAAGAGGAAAATCGCAAAATAGAGCTTTTGAAAAACTAAATCCAACGTAAGACTTACGGAACCTTTTATTCCTGTTCGATTTTCTCGACTATTTCTTCGTTTGCCTTTTGTCTTCAAATTTTAGACTCAGAACGGAGCTTTATTTTTATTCAAAGGCAATTGCATATCTTCCATTACAACTGGAAAATTCCAGATCGAAAAATAAACTCTTCACGTTCATCGTCTGCCGCATATTGCACGATTTTAACTATTTGATTTTGTCATCACAGTCTTAAGAAATTTAATGGCTGGGAGTCGTCCACTAATACCTAAGCAGAGTTTTAGAGATTTTAACCCAACCCCTTTCTACCCTGTAAGCATAAAGTAGACCTCTTTGTGGTTTTATCATTGCGTAAAAGTTACGTGGACCCTCCCCCTCCCCCTAACATGCTTTCGTAATATGTGGACGACGCCCCGAACAAAACTCCGTTATAAAAAATTCGAAACATCTCCTTTTTGATTTCGACCCGAGCTGGCTACCGTGGTTCAAATTTAAATACTGATTTTGATCGAAATTAAATTCATTGACACAGTTCGACACACTGAAAGTGGATGTCGAATTTAAAATTTCAAAAAAAGATCCAAATCTATGAATTTTTTTTAAATAAGAACCATAAACGTTTAAAGGAATGATAAGTTAAACATTGCTAGTCTTTCAGAACCATAAGCATGTATGCCTTTCTCCGGATCAAAAACTTTCTTCAACTGGTGATTCTCCATTGCAAATCACGGATAACCGCTTATGGTTTCGACTTTTCAAACTTTTGTAGGCATTTGAACTCTTTTGGCTTTCAAAATCTCGGGAATGAGCCCAAATTTTAAAATTTTGAAAACGGGAGTTGAAAGAGCATAAAAAAAAAAATATTTTGCTTGAAAAATTTCATTTTCGGTAATCGACCCGATTTGAACGGTTATGGTTCTCACGTCTCGAAATTAGCGAAGCAATCGATATCTAGCAAACATGGTTATTAGATGGCTAATAAGCAGATTAATTACTTTTTTATTTCGTAGATATCTAAACATAGCTAAAAAATTAGCGAAGTAAGTTATTTATCAAATGGTTAATAGATGGCTACATAAACAGACCAATTATTTTTATAATTTTTTTCTTAACTAGACTAATGACGTCTGAAGTCTAGTTATGACGTCTTGGCTCGTATGGGAAAGGAGTTGGAAGTGCTGTACGAGATCAAGCGTCGGAAGCTCGATTATTTCGGCCACGTGATTAGAAATGAAAAGTACCGCCTCCTTCAGCTTGTGATGGAGGGAAAAATCGAGAGTAAGCGCAAGCAAGGCCGTAGGAAACCTCATGGCTTAAGAATCTCTGAGACTGGTTTGGTGTTGATTCCTTGAGTCTTTTTAGAGCGGCGGTCTCAAAAGTAAAAATCTGCCAGATGATAGCCAATCTTCGTCGCGGAGACGGCACTTGAAAGAAGAAGAAGAAGACTATTCACATCTAATAGTTAAATCATTTAATTTTTTTAAAGTTCATAGTTAATTTTAAAATCGCTTGTAGTGAGGTAGATATTTTGAGAAGGAAAAACATATCGCCTTTTACGTATTATAAAAGCCGAAAAAAGTCCTTAACTTTTATGGACTAACAAGATAACTAACTAACTTAGATATTTTTATGTTTGACTATCCTTAAACCCATTTTACGTTTACATCCTACTGTCGGCACTTTGTTCAGTTGATTGTTGACATCTTATTACGAAACCTATTTTACTCTGAGTCAAATATTTTACGTTCAAATTGATTTTATTTATTTATTTAAAATAACTCCATAAAAAAACCTTCGTTTATCGGATTTGTCGTTAGGAAATGCCTTGAAAATATAAGATCCATATATGCCTTTATGCATAAAAAATAACTTACATTTTTAAAGAAAGTTTTAGATCGGAATATATCAAAAATATCCTTAAACTAATAGTAATATTGACAAACCTGCAAATCGCAACATAAAATCAAGAAACTGATTTTTATTTGCTTTAACCATACTACATAGAACCCGAACCGACGGGCTAAAGCTAGAGAGCCTGAAAGGAGAGAGTCGTCAAGTAAATGGGAAGCTCTGTGATTGGTCAGTTTCACGCCCGTATTTCAAGCGCCGTTAACTGTTCGTTGTTATTTTTGCTGTCTGTTTTAATACAAAAGTCATACATTTAAAATGAATAATTCAAAATAAGTATAAAAATACGAGTCCGTAAAAATTAAGGTGGAAATATCAGGTTACCAAATTGGAACCAGTTAAGGTTATTAACGAAAACAACCAATCACACAACTCTGAGCGTGAAACTGAATAACCACAGAGCAGCTTGGATATAAACAGAGTTGACGACTCTCTCCTTTCAGGCTCTCTAGCTAAAGCCGGTTTTAGTAGCCCACTACAAAATGGCTAATTTGAAGTCTAAAAGATAGATTTTACACAGTAAAAAAAAAAATGTAATTATGTAGAAAAGGGTCTACATATTTAGCATGTTACGTTTTCTATGTTAAAAAAGAGCAAATTTGCCATAGACATATATACTAGACCGGGCATCCTGTACAAAAGAGCTTCCCTAACATGTCTTTTGTTTCTTTTAAATCCAGGGGAAAACAGAACGGTAAAATGGCATACAGTAGGTAAACAATAGAAAATTGATTTGTAAATTAATTTCACATTTTAAATTCTTTTATATATAAAACTTTGTCTTTTACTATTTTTGAGGTAAAAGAAGTAATTGTTTGCAATTTTTTACACATTACGGTATATCAATAAATTTTTTGTTTACCACTGTAGCCATATTGTCGTTCTGTTTTCCCCCACATTTAAAAAAAACAAATGACATCCTAGGGAGACTGCTCCCATTAGGATGCCCGGTCTAGTATATATGTCTATGAAATTTGCTGTGTTGACTAAAACGAACGACGAAAAATAAAAGACGATCTTATGGCCGCTCAATGTTTTTATTTTTAACACAGTCGAGTTTGTTGACATTTTTATGTGGACCGATACACTGTGGTGCAAAATTAAAGGAACTTTTTTTTTTTTTTAAATAATTTTTTAAAAAGTCGTCGGATCGGGGTGAAACTTGGTGGCAGGGTAGCCTATGGGGTCCCCATCATGCACCCCAAAGGGAATTTAAATCGGCCTATTTAAACCGGAGAAAAAAAATTTTTTCGAAATGGGGTATTTTGGCCGTACCCCAAAAAGTTTTTTTGATTTTAGTGAAAGTCACGGTACGGGGGTTTTTTGGGCCGCTAATTTCGAATATCGAATCAGATTTTTGAAATTCAAAATGGCCGAAAAGTTGGGTTTCCGAAAATGGTGAAAACGGATTCTGGTGCAGCTAATTTTCCTTCACGGGGGTTTTTTGGGTCGAAAATAACGAATCCGCAATCATTTCACCCCTATTCCAAACGCAGCGTAAGCTAAACACGAAAAAAAAGATTTTTTTTGCTATTTTTTCAATGTTTATTCGGTCGATTTTAACGGAATTTCTTTTAAAACATTTGTTTATCATCCCTTGAGCCACCCCCACCCCTAACACCCGTCAAAAATTATTCATTAGCCCGAAAGCAGCCAAATAGAACGAGTTCGGACGATTCCGCCTCTTATTCCCGCACTTTGCAAAGTTTCGAACGTTGGAACGCCAAAGTCGTTTCGACTTTAATGGAAAAAGGGTCATATTTGCAATTTTAACGAAGTTAGAAAAAAAAATGTAAAAAATGGACTTTTTAAGGAACGAAGCGACTTTTAGCGACGAAGTGAAGATTCCGAATGCTAAATTGGGCTATTCTACGGCAGGCAAAGTGCCGAAAGTAATTCTAAAAATATAAAAACCGAAAAATCGTGGAAAATGTTCGACCTAAAATTAAAAACAGATTGAAACTTGCAATTTTTCGGGATAACTAAATAAATTGGTCCGTAATCCTGATAGGAAATTCATTTTTTTTCTATTTTCTTGAGCTCAGGAGTAATTTCGACGACTGAAAATAAATCTGAGCAAATAATTTCCACCGAAAAATTCTAGTTTTTTTCCCCCCTTTTTAAAATGCTTCCTAACTTTTTCCGGAGATAAGGCCATAACGATATCTCTAAGATATATCTATAAACCGAGTAACCATGCAAAAATCCAGTCCATAAAATAAAATAAATAAATAAAAAAAAAAAAAAAAAAAAAAAAAAAAAAATTAAATAAAAAAAAAATTAATTATTTCAAAATAATTATCAAATAAATGCTAGTTAATTGTTCAACATGGAAATTCGGGTTTAAAAGAGCTTAATTATATTGCACAAGACATTGACGATCCGCTTTTTCATGTTGAACAATTTACCAGTACCTGTGGAAACTGGGACTGGAAGCTGATGGAAGTGCTCGCGTTGGTAAATTATTCAACAGGAAAAATCGGTTTCTCGAGGTCATTTGAGATCCCATCAAGCACTTTGGAACCCGATTTTTCATGTTGAACCATTTACCAGTACCTGTGCAAACTGAGACTGAAAGCTGATGGAAGTGCTTTGGTTGGTAAATTATTCAACAGGAAAAATCGGTTTCTCGAGGTCATGTGGGATTTGATCAAGTACTTTGGAACCCGATTTTTCATGTTGAACCATTTACCAGTACCTGTGGAAACTGAGACTGAAAGCTGATAGAAGTGCTTTGGTTGGTAAATTATTCAACAGGAAAAATCGGTTTCTCGAGGTCATGTGGGATCTGATCAAGTACTTTGGAACCCGATTTTTCATGTTGAACCATTTACCAGTACCTGTGGAAACTTAGACTGGAAGCTGATGGAAGTGCTCGCATTGGTAAATTATTCAACAGGAAAAATCGGTTTCTCGAGGTCATGTGAGATCCCATCAAGCACTTTGGAACCCGATTTTTCATGTTGAACCATATACCAGTACCTGTGGAAACTGAGACTGGAAGCTGATGGAAGTGCATTGGTTGGTAAATTATTCAACAGGAAAAAACGGTTTCTCGAGGTCATGTGAGATCCCATCAAGCACTTTGGAACCCAATTTTTCATGTTGAACCATATACCAGTACCTGTGGAAACTTAGACTGGAAGCTGATGGAAGTGCTCGCATTGGTAAATTATTCAACAGGAATAATCGGTTTCTCGAGGTCATGTGAGATCCCATCAAGCACTTTGGAACCCGATTTTTCATGTTGAACCATATACCAGTACCTGTGGAAACTTAGACTGGATGCTGATGGAAGTGCTCGCGTTGGTAAATTATTCAACAGGAGAAATCGGTTTCTCGAGGTCATGTGGGATCCCATCAAGCACTTTGGAACCCGATTTTTCATGTTGAACCATTTACCAGTACCTGTGGAAACTTAGACTGGAAGCTGATGGAAGTGCTTTGGTTGGTAAATTATTCAACAGGAAAAATCGGTTTCTCGAGGTCATTTGAGATCCCATCAAGCACTTTGGAACCCGATTTTTCATGTTGAACCATACACCAGTACCTGTGGAAACTTAGACTGGAAGCTGATGGAAGTGCTTTGGTTGGTAAATTATTCAACAGGAAAAATCGGTTTGTCGAGGTCATGTGAGATCCCATCAAGCACTTTGGAACCCGATTTTTCATGTTGAACCATATACCAGTACCTGTGGAAACTTAGACTGGAAGCTGATGGAAGTGCTCGCGTTGGTAAATTATTCAACAGGAGAAATCGGTTTCTCGAGGTCATGTGGGATCCGATCAAGTACTTTGGAACCCGATTTTACATGTTGAACCATTTACCAACCAAAGCACTTTCATCAGCTTTAAGTCTCAGTTTCCACAGGTACTGGTAAATGGTTCAACATGAAAAATCGGGTTCCAAAGTACTTGATCGGATCCCACATGACCTCAAGAAACCGATTTTTCCTGTTGAATAATTTACCAACGCGAGCACTTCCATCAGCTTCCAGTCTAAGTTTCCACAGGTACTGGTAAATGGTTCAACATGAAAAATCGGGTTCCAAAGTACTTGATCAAATCCCACATGACCTCGAGAAACCGATTTTTCCTGTTGAATAATTTACCAACCAATGCACTTCCATCAGCTTCCAGTCTCAGTTTCCACAGGTACTGGTATATGGTTCAACATGAAAAATCGGGTTCCAAAGTGCTTGATGGGATCTCACATGACCTCGAGAAACGGATTTTTCCTGTTGAATAATTTACCAATGCGAGCACTTCCATCAGCTTCCAGTCTAAGTTTCCACAGGTACTGGTAAATGGTTCAACATGAAAAATCGGGTTCCAAAGTGCTTGATGGGATCTCAAATGACCTCGAGAAACCGATTTTTCCTGTTGAATAATTTAACAACGCGAGCACTTCCATCAGCTTCCAGTCTAAGTTTCCACAGGTACTGGTAAATGGTTCAACATGAAAAATCGGGTTCCAAAGTGCTTGATCGGATCCCACATGACCTCGAGAAACCGATTTTTCCTGTTGAATAATTTACCAACCAAAGCACTTCCATCAGCTTCCAGTCTAAGTTTCCACAGGTACTGGTATATGGTTCAACATGAAAAATCGGGTTCCAAAGTGCTTGATGGGATCTCAAATGACCTCGAGAAACCGATTTTTCCTGTTGAATAATTTACCAACGCGAGCACTTCCATCAGCTTCCAGTCCCAGTTTCCACAGGTACTGGTAAATTGTTCAACATGAAAAAGCGGATCGTCAATGTCTTGTGCAATATAATTAAGCTCTTTTAAACCCGAATTTCCATGTTGAACAATTAACTAGCATTTATTTGATAATTATTTTGAAATAATTAATTTTTTTTTTATTTAATTTTTTTTTTTTTTTTTTTTTTTTTTTTTTATTTATTTATTTTATTTTATGAACTGGATTTTTGCATGGTTACTCGGTTTATAGATATATCTTAGAGATATCGTTATGGCCTTATCTCCGGAAAAAGTTAGGAAGCATTTTAAAAAGGGGGGAAAAAAACTAGAATTTTTCGGTGGAAATTATTTGCTCAGATTTATTTTCAGTCGTCGAAATTACTCCTGAGCTCAAGAAAATAGAAAAAAAATGAATTTCCTATCAGGATTACGGACCAATTTATTTAGTTATCCCGAAAAATTGCAAGTTTCAATCTGTTTTTAATTTTAGGTCGAACATTTTCCACGATTTTTCGGTTTTTAATATTTTTAGAATTACTTTCGGCACTTTGCCTGCCGTAGAATAGCCCAATTTAGCATTCGGAATCTTCACTTCGTCGCTAAAAGTCGCTTCGTTCCTTAAAAAGTCCATTTTTTACATTTTTTTTTCTAACTTCGTTAAAATTGCAAATATGACCCTTTTTCCATTAAAGTCGAAACGACTTTGGCGTTCCAACGTTCGAAACTTTGCAAAGTGCGGGAATAAGAGGCGGAATCGTCCGAACTCGTTCTATTTGGCTGCTTTCGGGCTAATGAATAATTTTTGACGGGTGTTAGGGGTGGGGGTGGCTCAAGGGATGATAAACAAATGTTTTAAAAGAAATTCCGTTAAAATCGACCGAATAAACATTGAAAAAATAGCAAAAAAAATCTTTTTTTTCGTGTTTAGCTTACGCTGCGTTTGGAATAGGGGTGAAATGATTGCGGATTCGTTATTTTCGACCCAAAAAACCCCCGTGAAGGAAAATTAGCTGCACCAGAATCCGTTTTCACCATTTTCGGAAACCCAACTTTTCGGCCATTTTGAATTTCAAAAATCTGATTCGATATTCGAAATTAGCGGCCCAAAAAACCCCCGTACCGTGACTTTCACTAAAATCAAAAAAACTTTTTGGGGTACGGCCAAAATACCCCATTTCGAAAAAATTTTTTTTCTCCGGTTTAAATAGGCCGATTTAAATTCCCTTTGGGGTGCATGATGGGGACCCCATAGGCTACCCTGCCACCAAGTTTCACCCCGATCCGACGACTTTTTAAAAAATTATTTAAAAAAAAAAAAAAGTTCCTTTAATTTTGCACCACAGTGTATTAACAAGTGATTATGTTAAATTTTTACATATTTTTTTTAACTGTGTAGATATCCATGAATTAAACGTATTGTAGTTGTCTATTAGCGCGGACATTTTCCGGATTTCTTCTAGTCATCTAAGAGCAATTCGCAGAAGTCTATTAGATATCTAGTATTAAAATTAGATATTTGATTATCTCTTTGATAGGAAAGGTCCATCTGGGATTACAATTAGTTGGTCGAGATCGGAAATTCTTTGACATCCCACAAACTTTGAGTTCGCATTATAACAAATTTAAAGGCAATATAATTTAATTCTAATTCTAATTTTTAAAATCTGTAGATACGACCAGTTAATACGGATGGGACGTAAAAAACTCGTGGCGCTTTGCTTTAAAAACGCTTCAGGAGATTTTGTAGAGCATATAATTCAATTCTTTCTAACTAGAATCTTGTTAGGCAGATGTCGAAAAATATTTCATAATTTATTAATTACGAACAATCGACTACTTTTCCGAAAGGAATTGGGATGTTATTTTTCGAGAAATTAGACTCATTCGTTTTCGTAAAGGGGAAAAGTATATTGCAATCATCGTAGCAAAGACAAGAGCTATATATGCCTTCATTTTTTTTCTTTATCTATGAAAAAAAAAGATTTAGTATATGCGCGGTCGTTATCGAAAAATAATTCGGTTCCTAGTTACCGTGGGACGAGCCGTAATGCCGGTGAACGGGTTATCTTGGCCCGCGACCCGAGGCCAAGGTGTCGTTTCCGAATATTCACTATTATTATCCAAAAACTGGCCACTTTTCTTAGAAACCGACTTCGACTCGAACCGCAATTTTCCTTTGTGATAACTATTTATTTACGGTTTTTTCGCTTCCTTCAAGATCTTAGACACGGAGACAAAAACTTTATTTCACTTTTAAAATCCTTTTCTGCATTGTTAAGGAACGGAAAGTAAATTAATAAAATCGATGTCACATGTCCTAGTCCAATAAGAAATTCACGGTTTGCGGGTTTGAAATGGGTCGCACGCTAATGTTTTTACCTTTTAAAACTTACTCGCTGGCTGAATATCATCGCTATTTATCACTTGTCATTTTTAGCTTCGTTTTCATAAGTTAAACAGCAAGAAAACGTTTATCTATGCTTCAAAACGTCTTTAATTTCAAGGTACGTCTTGTTAACTAAATTTATCGGGCACCCAAAAAAAAAAGGTAGAAAATCTTGATAACGAAACGAAGCAGCTGCGACGCCTCGGACTTTAAGATGTTACAACAAATTTGTATCCTTCCGACAACGTCTCACGCTACTTAAAACGATCAGGGACATTCCTTTTCTTTTCCTTTCTTCTTATTTCTACTTTATAGTTATATTAATTAAGTGGTCGTGGTTTTCACCTCATTGAGAAAAAAAAAAAATTGGTAGCAGAGCGTTTTATTTGCTATTTTCTGTTGAATCATCGTTTAACGCCAAAAAGCAAACCGAAAACGAATGAAATAAACGAAAACTACTTCGTGCCTTGTTAAAATTTAAAATTTAATTATTGCTCTTTAGATGAGGTATGTCATTTTCCATGAAAAAACATGTGTATTTGTAGTTTTGACAGTTTCACGCCCGTGACAAGCGGCAATTTTAAATTAACCCTATTTTAATTTTTTTTTTTTTTTTTTTTTTTTTTTTTTTTGCGGTTGCGCGAGTTTCTAAATAAACGAACAGAAGTAATTGAGGAAATATAAACACATCTTTTCAAAACTAGGTTATTATAAAAATGGTAACTTACTTATGACTTTGTTTCTTAAGGTCTGTCTTTCTATTCTAATTTATACGAATTTTCCCCGTTTTCCTGGTTTTTACTTTTGAGAGCCGCGAAAGCGAGCGCGAAGAGAATATTGCCGTGGTCGGCAAACCGAAAACCTTTAATCCTGCGAGTTTTTACATGAAACTTATATGGTTCGACATGAAATAAAATTTTGAGTTCCCGGCCGTCCGCCGGCGCCGTGTACGCCCGGATCTTTTTTTCCCTTATTACGCAATGGATCGAAACGAAATTTTGCAGACGTATTCCTCATAAAAATATAAGAAAGAGTTTTTCTATTTTTGGAAAATTTTGAAAATTACGGAAATGGCGAATATTCAGGGATGTATGCCGAATAGATTTTAATCGGAATCGCATTGGTAAAATCATCGAGCATCACTGGAATCGGAATCGGAATCAGCATCAGGGGTCAAATTTCTCCCAGATACAATGAGTTGTATACATATGTATACAAAGTCGAATTTTTTATTAAATACTTTTAAAAAAATTAGATATTTTTAAAACAAAATAAGCAGGGATGGTATGCCGAATAGATTTTAATCGGGATCGGGATCGGAATCGGAATCAGATTCGATCGATGGAAACTAATCGGAATCGGCATCGGCATCGAAAAATTTTTCTCGTAGTTAGGAATCGGAATCGGAATCGGATCAGCATGCCATCCCTGCGAATATTTGATTTTTGATTTTTGGAATTTTTGAAAATTTGAAATATTTTTGATTTCTTGGTTCCTGACCTGTTGATTGAGTTTTGGTATGAAAATGTAGTTTTGAGTAAAGAATACGGAAACATAGGCTTTTATTAGGACAAATGCTTTTTGGATTTCAAGAATGAAAATTTGTCGATTTAGTGATCGGCGAAGGTGACTTAAGGGATTACTCCTTAGGAAAAAGTACCTAAACCTCCCCCGATCTTTGTGCCGAGAGTAAAAGAATTCACGAAATTTAAAAAAGCATTGGAAAAAGTGGCCGCAGGAAGCTTCACTCTTAAAATAATTAGGAAAGACCAAATAAAAATTCTACCTTCGAAATCTGAAGTATATACAAAAATCATAAAAACCCTAAGAGAAAACGAAACAGAATTCCACACTTACCAACTTAAGCAATCCAGAAGTTATCGAGTGGTAATAAAAAACATCCCCCACTCAGTCGATATAGCGGACCTGAAGAATGAAATCGAAACCCATGGCCATAAGGTCCGAAATATTTTTTTATATCCAGAACAAAATTACAAAACAACCTCTCAATCTATTATTCGTAGATCTAGAGCCGGAAGCTTCTAACAAAAAAATTATCGACATTCAGTACCTTCAACACTGCAAGTGCACCATCGAAACACCAAACATCTAACGCTTAATAATTCAGTGCCATAAATGCCAAAGGCTAGGGCACACTCAGAAATACTGTGAAAGGAAGTCCAGATGCGTAAAATGTGGTGAAGAACATCTTACCAAAAATTGCGAAAAATCTAAGGATACTCCAGCTAAATGCGTCCTTTGCGGAGGTAACCATCCCGCCAACTACAAGGGCTGCACGGTATACAAGGAAATTCAAGCCAGAAAATCCCCCCCCCCCCCTCAGACAGAAAAAACTACCGATATCAAACAGCCAAACCTCTGTAACCCAGCAGAGGCAATTTCGAGCAGTCAGCCCCGAAAACACGTACACAGCAATAGCCAATAATAATGTCACATTGGCCCCTACGACAGCAGCATCGGCAACTCCCGATACTGACCTACAAGCTAGAAGATTTAATGACGAAACTAATGGGAAGAATGGATACTTTATTAAACCTCCTTACGGCAGTCGTGTCTCAAATCTCAAAATGAGCAAACAACTACGGATATGCATCTGGAACGCCAACGGCTTGGCCCAGCATAGCCAAGAGTTTCAGGAAAAAAAAAAATGAGATCGGAAAACCGAACAAATTGTTTATCGACTATTTAAATAATTCTCAAAAATATGGTTAGTTTTTCGATCGGAGGTCTATCAAAGCCGAGTACGGGTATAAAGAATTCGAATTTCGGAAAAATAATTTCAGATTCGGAATCCTCAACCCCGAAACTATTCTCAAAAACACGGTTAGATTTTTGATCAGAGGTCCACCAAAGCCGCAGTACGGGCATAAAGAATTCGAATTTTGGAAAAATTATTTCAGATTCGGAATACTCAACCCCGAAAATATTCTCAAAAATACGGTTAGTTTTTCGTTAGCTCCCACGAGGAACCCGCCAATCAGCATCCAAATCGCTTTGTTGACGTAATCGATGACGTCATATCGTGACATTTCAAAAGTTGGAGATATCGGTTTTTAGGCCTATACCCATACTTTTAGCCCTGCTCACCGTTTCTGAACCACTCAACAGAATTTAACCAAATTTCAATGGTAGCGTATCTAGATGAATATCTACTGCAGTACGAAAATCGGACTCAATCGGTGGCTGCGTTCGCGATTTATAGTCAAAAAAGATCTTGAAATTGTTGAAAATTTAACATTTTCACTCACTGCTTCCGAATCGCTGAACCGATTTGGCTCAAAAACTAATCAGCACCTACATTTCATTAGAAGTTGCTACCCACCAAAAATCATCGAGATCCGTTCTTTCGTGTTTCTGCTTTTCGACGGACAGACACTTTTTTTTCCACATATATTCATACATTCATACATTCATACATTCATACATTCATACATTCATACATTCATACACACATACACACACACGGCCACCATCCAAATTATGCTTTTTCCGGCATCAGGAGACTTCAAAACGTGTAAAAATATCAAAAACTGAAAATCTGAAATTTGTGCTAAAAACAATGCTTTATTCTCCCTGCGGTCGATAAAGCAAGGACTTCAAAACGTGTAAAAATATCAAAAACTGAAAATCTGAAATTTGTGCTAAAAACAATGCTTTATTCTCCCTGCGGTCGATAAAGCAAAAAAAAAAAAAAAAAAAAAAAAAAAAAAAATTAGTACCCTTTCAAAAACTAAACCTGGTTTTTTTACATTTTTACTTTATTTCAATTTCTTTTTTCCACCAATAAAGCCGCGAAAAAGTATGATGGGGTGCGAATGCACCCCTATTATCGTTTGTCTTGTTTTTCTGACGTATTCTTTCTGCTTTAGGATTGATTATTTCTACTATCCCCACAAGAGCTCCACGTTATTTGCTAAAAACGATCATCTCAGTTCCTTTTACCATGCAAATCTTCACTGGGAAAATACCTTGGACTTGATTTTGAAAAACCAATGGAAACACGTTATTTTAGCGGTAAATATTTCAAAAACATCAATTTATTTGTCTACGTTCAGTTAATATTAATTTAATTGATTCTTTGTCTCTAATGGGTCAAAACTTGAGCAAATAAAAGGAATTTTCTATAATACATGTGTTTGATCATGAAGATTCGAAAATTAATAAGAAATGCGAAATGCTTCAGCAGATTTTTATTTCAAGAACGACTATTAAGCTCTTCACTTGAAGATTTGCCCTACCAAAAATTCCGCTACAAATTATTTGGTCAGTATTTAAATACGATTTTTGGTCAGTATTATAATTAAATGGCCAGTATTTTAATTAATTGGTCGGTAGAAAAAATAAATGGTCAGTATTTTGGTGGCCAGTAACAACTTGGTCAGTAAAAAAATTAAATGGTCGGTAAAAAAATTAATTAAACAGTAAAAAAGTTAAATGGTAGGTACTTTATTCCAAATATTACCTAAAATTAATATTTTGATCAGTAGCAAAATTAAAAGAAAAATCAACTTCTAAAAAAATTTTGGCTAGCCCTGCACGAAATTTATCATGAAAACAATGTAATGTAGGATCAAAATTTCTTGTTTCGACAGGAAAACATTTCTGTTAAAAGTATGAGTAAAATGTGATTTTACGTTTAGATCATCAGACCCCAGGCTTGAAATTAGCGACCCCGATATCTCCCCGAACACGAATTTTAGTGGGAAAAACTCAAGGTTTTTAACAAAAGTCCGCCATCCTGAATTTTTGAAAACCGATCGCAGATTTGAAATCAGCGACCCCAAAAACGCCCATGGTAAAATTTTTGTGGCCCTTTAATAGAGTTTAAAAAATTTACCCCCTTGGCTAGTAGTCGAGACACCCAAATTTTTTGGGGGGTTGCGACGACTGCAAAAAATTTTCTCATGGGGGATTCTTGGGTCATGTACTCTCTCGTTCCCGGTATCATTAAAATTTTTTGCCTTCGCTTCAGAAGAAGAGCAAAATTAATTCAAATTGTCAATTTTTTTCATTTTTTCATTAATTTTTTTTTTTTCAAAACAGGGAATTCCGGGGGAATGGGGGGTGGTGTGAAAAAGTGTTCTGGTGGGTGAGTTATGTGGTACCATTCCTTCCGGCAAAAATCAATCGCCCACGAAATGGGAATTAAAAGTTAGAAACACACACATTATTTCGGGTCTAAGGGAGTACATTCCATAAATTTATGTTTTTACTGACCGAACAATATTAATTTACTGCCCGGAAAATATTTATTTACTGCCCGAATATTGTTAATTTACTGTCCGAAAAGTATTAATTTACTGCTCAATCATTTTAAATACTGACCAATAATTGAAAAAAATACTGGCCAAAAATTAAATCAAATACTAATCAAAAATTGAAAAAAATACTGACCAGTTAAATGCAAGCCATATATTAGTGGAAAATCGACGGAATAATAATAATTAGTCAGCCAAACTATTTTTTTAGTTGATTTAAGTAAAAAAAAAATTTTCTTATTAGTTAGTCTAACTAAAAAAATAGTTTGGCTGACTAATATTATTAGTCCGTCGATTTTCCACTAATATATTTACTTAGATTTACTCCTGCGTTTTCTCGGTGTATTAACGCAATTTTTGAAAACAACAAATTACAAACCACAAAGTCGGTAACCTATTTACCAATTAATGGAAAACAAAAAAATAATTTTTTATTGAATTTGAAACCCTCAGGAAAAAGAAAGTATATGCCACAAGAGTGACTCCGACATTGCCTGAAAATCTTTTTGAGTTGGCTTGGCATCGCGCAGCAGTGATAAAAGAATTAAAGAAAGTTCATCAAGGACTTAATTGTCTAAGCACACACGAGATAATTGTGATTAATTATTTTTGTTTTCAAAGTTGCAAGAAAAGGAGAAGTTAAATTAGAAAACGGAGCCTTTAAAGTTGTAATTTGCGGTGCCCTAGTAAATGTAACCTACACAATGTGACTTTACTCAAATCATCGAGTTAAGCTTTTGATATATGCTTTATTCGGAGCCTTGTACGTCATTTTCTCTCAAAGTTTTGACAACGCCTTACAATTAAAGAAATATATTTTTTCTTTATACTTTAAATATTTTAGCAAAAGGCACTGAAACGGTCTGAAACCGGGTCCTGTAGCTTGGCACGTACGCCGCTGACCGTTTAGCATTAGGCTTTCTTTTATGATTCATGTTATAACAAAATCCACATTGTATTCTCCGTAAATAATCTTTTATATTTTTATACCAAAACAAATCCCTAAAATTATCACAATTGATTAGTTTTCCCTTTTATATCATTTGAATTAAAATCACTTAATTATTCACATCTTTGAAAGACTTACCCTTTCGGGGATTTTTGAAAAAACCAATTGATATTACATTTTTTAATATTCTCTCGCTTTCACCGGTTCTCCCCTTTAAAGGGAACCCAATTTACTTCAACTAACACATTAAATTCTTAGAACTCATGATTATTACATACTGATTATTTTTGACTTAAAAAAAAATAATACTCCCTCTGTCCCAAAATACTGTGTGTGTTTCTCATTTTTATTTCCCATTTCGCAAGCTTTTGATTTTTGCCGGAACTGTTCGTACCACTTTACCCACCCACCCAAGCACTATTTCACACCACCCCCCCATCCCCCCAGGGGTCTCCCCCTTTGGGAAATAAATTACCGAAAAAATGTAAAAAATTAAAAATTTCTATTATTTTCGCCCCGTTTCAGAAACGAAAGCGAAAAATTTGAAAGTGGTCGGAAATGAGAGAGTACATTACCCTAAACAAGAATCCCCCATGAGAAAATTTTTTTCATTTGTCGCAATCCCCCAAAAAAATTAAATATGTCGAGGGTCCGACCAAGGGGGCGAATTTTAAATCTCGATTAGATGGTCGCGAAACGTTTGTTACGGGAGTTTTTTAGGTCGCTGATTTCGATTCTGAGGTCCGTTTTTAAAATTCAAGATGGCGGATCCAATATGGCGGACCTTTTCTTAATAAATCGATTGTTTTTCACTAAAACACGTAATCGGGGGGTTATTGAGGCCGATGATTTCAATTCTGAAATCGGTTTTTGAAAATTCAAGATGGCGGAACCAATATGGCCGACCTTTTTTCAAAAATTCGACTTTCTTTCACATAAGCACGTAATCGGGGGGTTATTGAGGACGCTGATTTTGATTTTGAGGTCGGTTTTTTAAAATTCAAGATGGCGAATCCAATATGGCTGACCTTTTTTCAAAAATTCGATTTTTTTCCCACATAAACACTTGTCCGGGTGGTTATTAGGGACGCTGATTCCGAATCTGAGGTTAGTTTTTACAATAGTTCAAGATGACGGATGCAATATGGCGGACGTTCACCGATAACCCCCAATCATGAATTTGACTGAATTAAAAAAATTTTTTTTTGGAATCGTCCGCCATATTGGATCCGCCATCTTGAACTATTGTAAAAACTAACCTCAGATTCGGAATCAGCGTCCCTAATAACCACCCGGACAAGTGTTTATGTGGGAAAAAAATCGAATTTTTGAAAAAAGGTCAGCCATATTGGATTCGCCATCTTGAATTTTAAAAAACCGACCTCAAAATCAAAATCAGCGTCCTCAATAACCCCCCGATTACGTGCTTATGTGAAAGAAAGTCGAATTTTTGAAAAAAGGTCGGCCATATTGGTTCCGCCATCTTGAATTTTCAAAAACCGATTTCAGAATTGAAATCATCGGCCTCAATAACCCCCCGATTACGTGTTTTAGTGAAAAACAATCGATTTATTAAGAAAAGGTCCGCCATATTGGATCCGCCATCTTGAATTTTTAAAAACGGACCTCAGAATCGAAATCAGCGACCTAAAAAACTCCCGTAACAAACGTTTCGCGACCATCTAATCGAGATTTAAAATTCGCCCCCTTGGTCGGACCCTCGACATATTTAATTTTTTTGGGGGGTTGCGACAAATGAAAAAAATTTTCTCATGGGGGATTCTTGTTTAGGGTAATGTACTCTCTCATTTCCGACCACTTTCAAATTTTTCGCTTTCGTTTCTGAAACGGGGCGAAAATAATAGAAATTTTTAATTTTTTACATTTTTTCGGTAATTTATTTCCCAAAGGGGGGGACCTCTGGGGGGGATGGGGGGGTGGTGTGAAATAGTGCTTGGGTGGGTGGGTAAAGTGGTACAAACAGTTCCGGCAAAAATCAAAAGCTTGCGAAATGGGAAATAAAAATGAGAAACACACACAGTATTTTGGGACAGAGGGAGTAATAAAATTTAAATTTAGAGAAACATGTGTTCTCTTTGAAAGCGAGTGGACGACAGACCTAACGACTGACGAAAAGGCGACGACAATCGCATTGTCGCGCATACGTTATGGCGGTTAATTTTAACGCGCTTTATTTAAAACACCTATCAAAATTCAAGCAGAAAGATTTATTTCAAAATTTTTAAATGAAAAATTTATTTTTAGTAAACTTAGGGGTCGTCCATAAATTACGTAAGATGTTTAGGGAGGGAAAGGGGTCCAAATTAGCCATCTTACCCCTAAACTAAGTATTGGCAAAGAGGGGGGAGTGGGTCGAAAAACCATCTTACATGGTTACGTAATTAATGGACGACCCCTTATGACGAAATCGATTGCTTAACTTGAAAAAGTCTCCGAAAATGATGTTCAAAAGATGATTTAAAAAAAATTAAGGACGTAGTCGGCTCCGATCGAAAAAAAATGGTAGTAGCTTTTTTTTCAATCATCCGCATTTAATTTTAGGGGACATCGATTCGACCATTTCGACCGTCGATGATCGACGTCGATATTAAGGCGTTGGTTACATTACTCGAACATTTTTGTTCGAAGAGTTTCAAAAATTTTTTCTCGATGAAAGTGTTTACACTTTTCAAACAAAGTTTCGATGATGTTTGATGATGTTTGACGTTATTTTTGGGGTTGTATTATATTTTTTACGTAATTGGAGGGTACATATATCATCGACCGAGTACCCATATTAATTTAAGTCATTTTTTTTCCTACGCGCGGTAGGAAAAAAAGACTGAAAAAAAGTTGAGGGGGAAAAAAAAAAAATCCCGATTAATTTTTATTCAGAATCGGAATCGAAATCGGAATCTGCTGTATTTCGAAAGTTATTATATATATGTATCCTCCCATTACGTAAAAAATAAAATACAACCCCAAAAATAACGTCAAACATCATCAAACATCATCGAAACTTTGTTTGAAAGGTGTAAACACTTTCATCGAGAAAAAATTTTTGAAACTCTTCGAACAAAAATGTTCGAGTAATGTAACCAACGCCTAAGACTTTTTGAGATAATCATCCACGTCCTTTTCGACTTTAATTTTTTTAAGAAAAAATCATTATTTTATTCGTGATTTTGATGGGAAAGTTAAATCTCTTTTTCTGAAGATGAGTTTTAGAATTTAAAATGATGAAAAAATCGATTTTTCAAAAATGTGAAATAACAAGAACTGCTCTAAAAAGTCGTAAAATCGACATTGACCTTTTGCTTGGGCACTTTTGACTAACTGTTAGGTATAAGTAGTATTGCCTGAAAAAATTAGACTTCTATTCAGTTAAAACTACGGTAGTATTAATTATCTGGGTGCTCAAAATTAGTGTTGACTGGAAAAATGTTAGGCAAACCTAGTTTCGATTGACTTGGTAGTCGAAACTAATTTTAACTAAAAATGAGTTTTAACGGTAACGACCAAAGACGTTATTAGAAAAGTGGAAATGGAAATACAATTAGTAACCCAACATGGGGTGCTTCGATTGCTAGGAAGACCTACATATGTCATAATACGAGGAGAGCGAAGCATTCCTCGTCGACAGCGTTAATTTTCGGTCAATTAAAGATGCAGAGGAAAATAAAAAAGGAAAATGAATTAATGATCGATTTGTGCCCAAAAATTAATTAAGACTGTAACTATTTTTGCTTTAACTCAGAATAATCTCTCCTACATTCATTCGATTTATTTGGATATTCAAGAAATGTTAAACACCTTTCTTAGTTTTATATCTGTACAAAACAAAGATATCCAACACGTTTTACGGAAAAAACTATAGAACGAGATACGCACATTGTATCCTGTAGCGAAGTTCGAGAGAAAGGAGGAAACTCGATAACCCTGGTCTAGATTTTCCACCAGAGAGTTAAAATAATTAAAATCAGCTCCGGTTCGGTCGATGCGATGGCCGTGATTAATTTCTTGAGAAGATGTTACCCTTTCTTTTACTAATGTCTTTGCGTCATATGGTTCATATGAATTGATATTATTATTATTATTATTATTATTATTTTCAAAGATGGTCGACACGTTTTTTGTGTTCCGTATTTAAATAGATTTTTCCGGTAAAGTGGGAAAGTTCTGACAGTTTAACGTTACGAGAATCATTAATAAGACTAACTTTGAATTGAATAAGATAAAACGGTGAAAAAAGCGGTTTGAGACTTTGAAAAAAAAGGAGTTTTATATCAAAACGTTGGTTGAGGGATCAATGTGAATATAGCTAAAAGGAAGCCCTTGATCTAGCCGCGCTACATTGGTAATACGATAATAATGCATACGTTGACCTTTTGCAATGGTTAAGGAATCCAATCGACGTGGAAGCAACGCCATATGTTTTTAACAAGCTTTGGTTAGAAAAACAAGAAATAATCGTCGTAAAACCCTGTGCCATTATCTTATATCCCCAAAATATATGAACAAGATCGATGTTTTATGCCAATGAGACAAAATAAATAAATGTGCGTGTCATTAATGTATAAGCCTTCTCACAATTGCTCTTAATTGGTTTACACGGAAACTTAAATAAATAAATAATAAAGTTTAATTGCTCATTGAAGACATTATCTTTACGTTTAAAAACAAAAATGGATAAGTGTATAAGTTGTAATAAATCAATTGATACGGTAGCAGATATCAATTATGTCAGATGCTATGGATGTGATGGTTTATTCCATTTGGAATGCGCAAACCTGGAGTTATCCTTTTTATCTAAATCGAAGGAAGATCGTGAATCCTGGAGATGTCAAAATTGTTTAGATAACTATTGTGCAAATTGCCGTAAGGAACTATCAATGCAAGAAGCCTATTGCATGGGTTGTAATAAAAATTATTGTTGGGGTCCCTGTTCAGTAAAACGATCAACATGGGAAAGTAAAGGAAGGCCTGATAAGGAAGTGTGGCGTTGCACTCAATGTAGATCTGCAAAGAAAAATACTGACACTAGGGAAAGGAGTGGAAGCGATGCGAAAAGAAAAAGAAATGAAATGAATGGTTCTTTCCAAACGCAGAACAATGAGGATGACTTACAAGCATCAATTGCCAAGTTAGAAAAATTAAATGAAAGTCGTTTTCAACAATTATTAGATGTACTAACCGACAATGGTAAAAAATTAGCAGAAAATACAAATGCTCTGATTGCATTAAAGGATGGAGTTGTTGCCAATGAGAATAAAATCCAAAAACTGGAAAATAGCCTCTTAGAAAAAAATCGTTTAATTAGGGCGCTTCTTGATAAAATTTCTGTCTTAGAATCAAATCAAAAGGAAGAATCAAACAAAAATAAAGCATTAGACTTGCGTTTTGCTGATTTTGAACAACACTCAAGGAAAAACAACTTGGAAATTCATGGAGTTCCTGAGGGGAAAAATGAAAATTTGGATTTACTGCAGGAAATAGTCATAAACTTAGGTGATAAAATGAATATCAAAATTGAGAAGGATAATATAGAGGCAATTCACAGAATACCGTCAAAAAATAAAAAGAATCCTAAACCAATTATTGTCCAGTTGGACAAAAGAAAGATAAGAGACAGTATCATTAGTAATAGGAAAACTGTAATACTCCAATCGGATATTTTAATAATGGTAATGATGGAAAAATTTATGTAAATGAAAATTTAAGTCAGCATTATAAGAAATTATTATATAAAGCTAAAGAAGCAGCAAAAAGACTCAATTGCGCATATTGTTGGTACAAAAATAGGAAAGTTCTCATCAGACTTGCTGAAGGGACTAAACCTATATGGATAAAACGTGAAGAGGATCTTGCAAATCTGGAAGATTGGATAAAAAATCAAAATCAAAGCAATGCGATTCAGGGGAATAATTTGTCTGCACAAAACGTTTCAAATCAAGGATCAGCTGACAGGGATTTAAATAATGGGGAGGAACAGAACCCTGGTCTCTCTCAATGGTCTTCTCAGATGTCAATCATTTAGGGAATAAATAGCTCTTCGGCTTCTGAAGAGATCGAAGAAGATCTCTATGATGAAATTAAGTGTACAAAGCAAATCACATCTACAATACTATGACAGACATGATTGTTGGATGCCAAAGTAGTGAGTTTAAAATTTTTCATGTAAATATAACTCGTTGAGTGTGATTAAATTTACTTTAGTGAAAGATTTTGTAAATCAGGTTATACCAGATGTATTAATATTATCTGAGGCAAATCTTTGTGAACATCAGATAAATCTTTTTCAAATCAAAAATTACTCATTCTTGCATAATTTAAGAAAAAACAAAAGAGGTGGTGGCCTCATAGCTTATGTAAGTAATAAATTAGAAGTTGATTTAATAAATACAAAAAATCCTAGCTCCTTTGAAAGTCTTGAGTTTAAGATTAAGATAAGCATAAATGGATATCAGTCTTGAGCATTTACAGACCACCTAATTTGAGCTTGAAATCTTTTTTATCTGAACTAGAAACTAAACTGAAAGATTATAATAATAATAAAGCCGTAATAATGATAGGGGATATAAATTTAAACCTATTGTCTGATAGTAAAAATTTAGACAATTATAAAAATATATTAGCTGAAAACTGCTTAACAAACTATATTCAAGATCCAACAAGAGAAGTGGTAAGAAATGGACGAATAGTTAAGGCTTGCTTAGATCATATATATGCAAGAGATTTGAATAACGAAGTTTCTTTCATTATTAAATTAAATTTATCTGATCACTATATGATAGGATTGGTCACAGGATCAAATCAAAATTTAAATTTAACCAGAAATGTAGATAACACCATTCATGAAGACAAATTTTTTATTGATAAAAAAAAAGCAACTAGCTTAATAAAAAATTTTGATTGGGGTGATATCTTAAACAAACAGGATGTCAATGATTGCTATAATAGTTGGGTTAGTGAAATGAAAACAATATATGAAGGTTCCAAAAAGAAAACTATACAAGGCTCCAAAAACTCAAAAAAATTTAAACTTAGTAAAAATTTAAAAGCTTTAATGAAGGAACGTGATGAAACTTATGAATCGTGGAAAAAATTTCCGGCTGACTTGATTTTGAAAAACCAATATCACAACCTTCAAACCGTACTTGTAAATTAATCAAAAAAGAAGAACATGAGCATAATTATAGAGAATTCAAAAATTGTAAAGATGATACTAGGAAAATTTGGGGAAAAATAAATTCAGTAATGGGTAGGAAGGCCAAAGGTAGTGTTGATGATCAGATACTTAAAAACTTTGCAAAAAATAAAAATAATAAGGGTGAAATAAAGGTAATAGCTGATAAATTTGCAAATATGTTTACTGAGGAAGTTAAGAAATTAAGACAATCGTGTAATGAAAAGTTTTTTAAAACGGAGTTACCAGATGATTTATTAACTGATATTATGACTGATTGGAAATTGGTAGATGAAGGCATAATAAAAGAATATTTAAAAGAAATTAACATGAATAAAAGCCCAGGCATAGATGAAATTCGCATGACTGATATAAGTAACAATGAACAATTATTCAGCTAATCACTAAATTAATAAATTTATCACTGGAGAGCAGTACTGTACCCGATCTAATGAAAACCTCAATAACTCGACCCCTCTATAAGGGAGGTAAAGCTAATGATTATGTTAATTATAGGCCTCTTCAAATACTATCTTCCGGGGAAAAGTTGTTGGAGAAAGTCGTTTTAAATCAATGAATGACCATATTCAGAATCAGTTAAGTGATAAGCAATATGCTTACCAAAAAATAAAAGTGCAGAGATGTTATTGCAAGATTTCACAGACTTTATTTATAATAAACTCAGAGATAAGCAAACAATATTGGTAATGTTCATTGATTTCTCTAAAGCGTTTGACGTATTATTGAAAGAAATAATATTAGAAAGACTAAAAACGTTTGGGATTGGGGGTAAAGTACTAGATTGGTTGACTAATTATTTAACAGAAAGAAAATTGTGGTTAAAGTTGGAAATGAGTTAAGCATTAGTTTAGACTGGGAAACAGGGGTTCCTCAGGGAAGCTTATTAGGCCCATTGCTCTACTTAGTAACAGTTAATGCTCTTCCAGAATTAATTTCGAAATTCACAGAACTTGGCTATTTGCTGATGACACTGTGTTAGTTACAGCCTGTAAGGATCTTGAACTAGCGAGATTAAGAATTCAAAAAGATTATATAACTTACAAAAATGGGCGCATGATGTTGGCTTACCTATCAATTTTAGAAAAACTAAATGCCTTCAGATATCAAACAACGGTTATTTCGATCATAAGCTAAAAATATTGCACCATTCTCACGACTGTCTTCATCAAAATTTACTAAACTGTAAATGTACTGAAATAATTGAACAAGTTACCAATCACAAATATCTAGGTCTTATATTTGATAACTGTATGAGTTGGGATATCACGTAGAGTATTTAAGCAATAAACTTAGATCTTTGATATTCGCCTTTCATAGATTAAATAATTTAGTTGATTTAAAAACCCTCAAAAATATACTATGCTTTGGTAAATTCTGTACTATCATATGGGATTGAATGTTATGGTAATACGACCCAAACCAATAGAAAAATGCTAGAAAGACTCCAAACAAGAATTATCAAATTAATTACAAAAGATAAAGTTAATGACGAAAAAGAATTATTTCAGAACCTAGAAATTTTACCACTAACTGAATTGTTTATTTTAAGAGAATATTGAGAAATTACAAAAACAACAATTATGTAAAAGCAAAGACCAAAATCAGAAATACAAGGTTTGATTCTTATTTACCATCAATACCTTATAACAAGTACGGTATGAAGACGATATCCTTTCAAATAAACACATTTTTAAATATTGTGATCAAAAAAATAAAAAATTTCCCTGAAATGTCCAATAAAATGTTCAGAAAAAAACTGAAAGAACTACTGCTACAAAAAGATAGTAATTTTAACTTTTAGTTTCTTTGTATTTAAATTGTATTGTTAATAATAATAATCCATACCGGAGCAGAAGGATCGAAATGATCCATTGTTCTTCGGTCAGGTTTAACCAAATTGTAAAACTTTATTTGTATTAATAAAATTGAATTGAATTGAATTGAATTATTATTATTCGCTTTTTTTTGACTCCCTTCTTAGAGGCTTAGCTTTTTTTTCCGATGGTGGGGGCCGTAAAACCATTACGGTAACCCCACACATCGTCGACCTGTCGGAGCTCGAAAGTTTTTATCTCTGAAATAAACCTGAAATATTCTCATTTTATTAAAGAGATTTTTTAATTAAGCCTACTTCCGATAGAGGGGGAAGACGGTTGCATTTAAGCGTTTGTCCTGACCACACCGTTATCGTGAGATTTTTGGAGTTCTTTTTGGATTTTTGCTTTTGTGCAAGACAAGGTCGCGGTGGCTTTTTTGGCGTTATTACACCAGACTGAAAAGGGAAGAAGAAGATTACTACGATAATCATAGCATCTCTCCCTAAATAATTTTTTACTCTTGCATAGGTTAAACACCATAAATCCATGAGTTAGAAAGTATGGCCTCACTCCTATGTCATGAGCGAGCATCGGACCAAGCACGAGCACAGGTCTCGGTTATTATTATTATTATTATCTTAGATTTTTGTCGTTTTTTGACTCCCTTCTTAGGAAGACACCTTTTCCGATGGAGGAGGACGGTAACCCGTTCGTTTTGCTATAATGCTAAAGCATTTTGGCTAGACTAACGTCGTCGACCTGTCGGAACTCGAAAGTTTTTATCTCTAAAATCGACCTGAAACAGAGCCGAATTTAACACAAATGAGGCCCTAGGCAACCGTCTCGATGCGGCCCCCAAACCTCCCTTCTTAATACACGAAATCAGACATTTATCTTTTAGTTTTTCCAGAAAGTTTTGTTTTAGTTTCGTACAATTTGACTTTTTTCCCTTGTGTTTAAAAATGTGATTTATCTTAAGAACGCTTTCTAAAATTTTTGAAAGTGCGTCTGATTGAATTTTCTTCGCCTTTCTCCTTTTTGCACCTCTGTCTGAATGAGCTGAATACATACTTAAACTTATTGTTAACTTAAGAACTTCTTAAGGTTTAAAAACAGGTCTATTTATTTTTCTGAAATATGGCCATACTTCTCATAGTACCGTTCAAAAATGTCTTTAAATTTATCTAACGAGGCATTTTTAAGTTCACGACCCCATGTGGTAGCGTCAAACGTTTCCAATTTGTGTCCGGGATCGATAATTAACGCAATACAATATATGTAATTCGTTTTGCTATAATGCTTTAGCATTTTGGCTAGAGCTAACTCATATGCATTCAACATAACTTCTTCCAGTGCTTTCTTCTTTTTCTTTCTTTTTAGGTCTGAAATTTTGGATTCAATTTTATCTAAAAGCAAATTAAATGCAACTACGACAGACGGTAACGAAGGATAATTTTGAACCGCCAGTTTGTCCGAAAGATTTTTGCAGTTTCTTAAAAAATTGCACACTGATTGAATTAATTCCCAGTCGGAATTAGACAATTCAAATTTTTTTAAATCTGGATCCGTTGATGTTCAAAAAGGCGCGCCTTTTTGAATAGTCTTTTGAAATTTTGCCCATGGCATTCAATAAAACCATTCGACTGGGGGTAGCGCGGGCTAGACGTGACGTGTTCGAACCTCCACCCACGCGCAAATCTACCTAATTCCCCACCGTCGAATTCTCCATTATCCGAACACAAAATGCGAGGCGTCCCGTGACGCGCAAAAATAGCTTTTAAAATTCTAATCACCTCTGCGGCTGTCGACGATTCCATTTTGTCAACCTCCGGGTATTTTGAGTATTTGTCTACCACTAGCAAATACTTATTGCCATAAATTGTAAAAACGTCCGTGGCTACCAATTCGTACGAATACGTCGGAATTGGCATCGGAATTATTGGCTCCGACGGCTTCGCTTTTCGAAAATCTAGGCATATCGAGCAATTTAAAATCATGTTTTCGATTTCCTGATCTATTGGGCCAAAACATAACCTCTTTTGCTCGGTATTTACATTTTTGTACCCCTAAGTGATTAAAATGAATTTTCTCTAACATGCTTTTACGTAAATAATTCGGAATTACTATTCGATCATTCATGGCATTATCGTACACCGTTAACGATTCGCGATGCTTATAATAAATTTTCACATCATCTGGTAGTTGGTTGCGACTTCGCGGCCAACCTTTCTTAACAAAATTAATGACCTTGCTTAAGCTTACGTCTTTTAAAGTTTCGCGTTTAATTTCATCGAGCCAAAATATTCTGGAAAATATTTCGCTGGAAATATTTAAACCGAACGGTAAACGTTTGTATTTAAACCTACCAAACGGCGAATTAAATGTCGTTAAATTCGAACTACGCTTATCTAATTTAATTTGATAAAATTCTTTATATGCGTCTAATTTGCTAAAATACTTCGCACCGTGCATCTGCGAACAAATATCTTCGAAAGTTGGTAACGGATAAACCTCCCGTTCCAAAAATTGATTTAAATATGTCGGGTCTAAACATAACCTAATCTCGTTATTTGGTTTTTGCTTTATCGACCGCAGGGAGAATAAAGCATTGTTTTTAGCACAAATTTCAGATTTTCAGTTTTTGATATTTTTACACGTTTTGAAGTCCCCTGATGCCGGAGCTTTGGATGGTGGCCGTGTGTGTGTATGTGTGGATGTGTGGATGTGTGTATGAATATATGAATGTATGAATATATGTGGAAAAAAAAGTGTCTGTCCGTCGAAAAGCAGAAAAACGAAAGAACGGATCTCGATGATTTTTGGTGGGTAGCAACTTCTAATGAAATGTAGGTGCTGATTAGATTTTGAGCCAAATCGGTTCAGCGATTCGGAAGCAGTGAGTGAAAATGTTGAATTTTCAACTATTTCAAGATATTTTTTGACTATAAATCGCGAACGCAACTACCGATTGAGTCCGATTTTCGTACTGCAGTAGATTTCATCAAGATACGCTACCATTGAAATTTGGTTAAATTCTGTTGAGTGGTTCAAAAACGGTGAGCAGGGCTAAAAGTATGGGTATAGGCCTAAAAACCGATATCTCCAACTTTTGAAACGTCACGATATGACGTCATCGATTACGTCAACAAAGCGATTTGGATGCTGATTGGCGGGTTCCTCGTGGGAGCTAACGAAAAACAAACCGTATTTTTGAGAATATTTTCGGGGTTGAGGATTCCGAATCTGAAATAATTTTTCCAAAATTCGAATTCTTTATGCCCGTACTGCGGCTTTAGTGGACCTCTGATCAAAAATCTAACCGTATTTTTGTTTTACCTTGCATTGCCAGATCAAACGCTGTAAATCATATTTTATGCTTTAATCAAAACCTCTTTTCCCGGGCAAAATAAAATCTTTCAATTGAGAATAGATTGAGTTGAAGAAAGAAATTTTCTGTACAAAGAGGTAACTCTTTTAAATTAAAATTACTTTAATCATGGAAAGTCAATTAACCGTTATTGAAGCTAACTTTACATTTCTTTAATTCATCGAATCGGAAATTTATTTACGCAGACGTCTTTGATCTTAAGTTTCGATACTAAATTTCTTTTTCTCGTTTCTTATTTTATTTCCCCCTTTTACCAAAGTACTACTACGTCAAACAATATTTTTATATGTTAGTTTTTTGGATGGCAAAAGTCACGATAAAAGGTATCCAGTCCACTTAAACCAGGGAGAGCTATTTATGCTAAGGGTGCAGAGAAATTTTATATTTAAAAATGTTGTGCAAATGTCTCTTTCCAAACATGTGCTAATTATAGTTTTTTAAATTTTAAAATAGAATTATCTATAATTTTTTCCAAGTTTAAAATAGATTAAGCATAAATTCGGGATGCAACATGATAGACCTTGTTCTAAGAAAAAAAAGAATATCTTTATTCGTAAATCCGAATGCATCAAAGGTTTATTTTCGTCATCGATTTTCCAATTTTGGATAAAACGGCGAAAAAAAAACAACTTTGATTTGGACGCATAAACTTTCGAAGGCGAGAGATGAAACCTTTTTATTACGTTAAAACGGAAAACGTCTACTAGATTAAGGAAGTTTTTCACATCCGAACAAGGGTAAGTTTTTTTTTCTTCTTTTCTTAAGTACGTCAAAACTTGATTCTTGGGATTTTGTTTTCTCCTTGGTTTCGGCTTAAAATATAGAAAAACGGTTAGAGGTCAAGGATTTTCCGGAGCGGGAAACGAGAAAACATGGGACAAAGCTCGAGGCTATATTATTTTCCCATTTACTTGTATTAAATTATTAATTTTGGAATCATCTCCGGTCGGGCGGTCCGGGCCGTGGTTCGGACGTCGCCCGAGGAGCCTCTTACATTTACATATCAACCGTATTTCGAAACGTTTACCTTTGAAACGTTATTACATCAGTCGAATTAATTCCCTTTATGTTCTCCTACAACTTAATTACGTTTCCCCGTGGCAAACGGTTTCGTCTTTTTATTCCGTCGCTGGCGATAATTTCTTCCCTGCGATAATAAAGGCGAGAACGCGACAGGAAACGATATCGATTCAGCGCTTTGCAACCGAATACAAATTCGTTCCTCCGACAGATGGAAACTATTGACGTGCAATTCTCTCCGGTAAACTTTATAGTGCTTTTGTTCTAGAGAAACAACGAAGCCGTATAACTTTTGCCGGAAAATTAATAGTTTTCATCGTTCTGCAAAACGACTTCGCTTTTCGATTTCAACCGGTTTTAACTTTTCCAGTCATAAGGAGAGTGGAAGCACCTCCGGGAAAATAAATCTATAAATTAAGTAATGAATTAATAATAAATCAATAAAAAAATAATAACGGAAGGATAGGAAAATAAAAATAATAGAGAAGAAGAAATGATTTTTTTTTCTTGGAGGATGATAGAGAGTTTTAACAACGGAATCTCTTTTTCCTAAAGGCTGTTTTTCTTAAAAACTACGAATGGGAAAGAACAACAGATTCCACAGGTGTTGCGTTTTCTTTCGTTAAATAACTTCAGAACGAAACTTTGATTCGTTTTTACACAGTAAATTAAGAAAATAATATAAAGAATTGGAAAGTACCTCTTGCCAGAGTTCAGATTTTTTTTATAGCGCAGAAAAAAAAAAAAAAAAAAAAAGACTAGAGTGACAAAAGAATGTTACAAAAACGATAACCGTTAACCTTTCTTTATCATGAGAAAAAATCTCCGGAGACTTTTCCGACCGCCTTCGCCTCGAATTCAAATTATCGGACAAATTCAGAAAAGACGGTAAATTTACCGTTGCCAAGATCTAGAAATTATCAAACGGACAGAAAAGTGGATTTTCCTTACAGTTTTTTCGAAAAACTGGGGAATTCTGAACGGAAAATTCTGCTAGATCAAATGGACTTCAATTTTTTTTATTGTACGATCATTGGATTTTTAGGTCTTCAAGAAGTCCCTTTATCCCCTTTTCCCAGTTTTTTATCAAACTGAATCCAGAAAATATCAAACGGGCAGAAAAGCCGATTTCCCTACTGTTTTCTTGAAAAACTGGGGAAGAGGAGAAAGGGGATTTTTTTTGTTTCATTATCGGTGGTTTTGAAAACCTAAAAATCCAATGACAATATAATGAAAAAAAAAATTGAAGTCCATTTGACCCACCAGAATTTCCCGTTTAGAATTCCCCAGTTTTTCGAGAAAACAGTAAGGAAAATTTCTAGATCTTGGCTCTTTGATTTTTATCTCCTGCCATTGTTATTCCGAAGCCAATTTTTTTCATTTTCATTTTCTTCTTTTTCTTTCTTACTGGGGTTCGTTCGCTTCGGAAACGCAATAGGTAACATGCCTTTATCGGCCAAAATCATAAAATGACCAAAAATGACTTTAAAATAGCATGTAAAGGCATAAAAATACCTTCGAAGACCTCCGAAGAGCTTCGAAATCATTTCGAAGCAATTTAACCGGGTTTTTCGTTCGAAATGATTTGTTTGTTTTTATTTTGTTTTCGGTCGAAAATTGGAAGCAATGTAACCAACGCCATAGTCGGGAAATCCCGGCGGTGAATCCGTAACGCCCCAATCGCTTCTCTTTTGCTGTGAAAAATGAAAAAAAAAAAAAAATAATAATAATAATAATAATTCCATTTCACTAAGTATTTTCAAGATAGGAAAAAAAATCGAATAAACAGGTGAAGCGCGATTTTAGCAGGTGTTAAAATTCATCACCAAATTATCCTTTTAACACTGAAAGGCAGCGATTAGCCTCAGGGATCTGACGATATTTCTTTTTTCTTTTTTCTCGGGCACCTCTCAGCTTTTTCTTTCATCGATGCCTTTTAATTTTGAGTTAGCAGCAGTTGTCTTCGTGAAATAAATCCAATTCTCTTTTGGGGTTTTCGAAAATGAATATAAATTCCGTGAATTTAACCTCCCCAGGAAAATTGCAAGTTTTTTGTTCAAAATATCTGAAAGGGAGTGCATTTTTCATTTATCTTGAAAAACTAAAAATAAAATGAAAACGAAATTAAATCAAAAAACTATGAAACTCGGGACGGTCGTCAAAAAGAAGCAACAAGGAGAAAATGATTGGGTGTTAAAGGAGCGGACTCGTTAGCGAACGAGATTATTCTTTTCTCTAGCGGATCCATTCTTTTATAAGTAAAAATTCTTCAAGGCTGGTTTTTTATATATTCATTACCGACGTAATCAAAAAGAGGTGGTATTTCTTGTAAGTGAGCGACGCAGAAAAATTAAAAGCTCTATTTATTTAACATATATAAATAGCATTGCCTTAGGTTAGTTCCGTAAAATATTTTTTACCGATATGTTTCCTATCATTTTCCTGTGAGTCATTCTCTCCAAAAAATCCTAGCTCTCCATTCCCAGTAAATTCGTCTTTCAGAAGAAAATAAACGTTATCCCTAATATTTAAAGAAAAAAAAATGAAAATGAAGGATTTTCTTGGCGCAAGTGAAAATATTGGACACTTCTTCCATCAAAAAAAGGTTATTATTATAAAATTGTTATGTTTTCTTAAAATTATTTTATTTTGGCGACATGGATCAAGCAGTTTTTTTTTCCCTTAAAAGTAGCCAAATGTAAAACTTAATTTAGGCAATAATATTATTGAATGCCAGTCAATTTCGCTCATTCTTAGCCGTACTTTTTTGGCTTATGAAAGTGAAAAAATAACACTCCTCACCTTTTATTTATCTATAAGTGATCTATTAAAGTAAAATTTACGAATTGTTCGGAAAAGAAAATAATACATAAACCCTGAATGTTATTCGTGTAAATTGCCAGCACAAGCTGGCTAACTTCTTCTATCTTCTTCTTCTTCATTTAGTAGGCTAAAATAAAGAGCCTGTTTTTCATCTACAATAACATCCTTTATAGGGTATCTACGGAGGACGAAGCCCAAATATCTGCCCATCGCTTTGGAGGTCGTCCTTGGGGTCGCTTCGCTATCTGTTGCTCAATGCTCATAACTTACTTTCTGAATGAGGCGGCCATCGGCTCTGCCAACATGCTCGTTCCAGGCTTTCCTTCTCGCTTTTACAAATTTAGTAATGCAAGTGATATTGCATTCCCTTCGAATATCGGTATTCCGAACTCTATCTAATCTAGTTTCGCCCGCAATTGTATGTACGTAGGAACCTCATTTCGGACCGTCGTCAACATTCTTTTCTTGTCTACGGTGTCTTTTCTTGTTTCAGCTGCATAAGTTAGTGTGGGTCTAACAACAGCCTTATAAATTCTGACCTTGCTTTCCGTTGACAGGTGTTTATTTTTCCAGACGGTATGCGGGTCATCCGAGTTCCCTGGATGACTTTCTGACGAACTTTGCTGATATTTTTTTTTTATTTTCCAACAAAATTTTGCTGATATTTTTTTTTTTTTTTTTGCTAATATTATTCCGGTTTCTGGATATAATTATGCCTAAGTACCTGAAACTCATCACCTGTTCTATCATTTTCCCTTCGATTTCCAGCTTACAACGGGTCGGCTTTTTGGATATAACAAGGCTTTTTGTTTTTTCGATGGAAACAGCCATATTGTAGTTCTTACAGATGGTGACGAATTCATGGAGTAGTCGTTGGAGGTTATCTTCCATGTTACCGTCAAAACCCGAATTCCGGCAAAACTAGTATATTGCCGGGATTTTTTTCGCGTTTTCGACAAAACTAGTTTTGACGAGTACATTTTCGGCAAAACTAGTATTGCCTGGTGGCAATTACTAGTGGTGGCCCGTAGCCTAGTTCATAGCGCGCTCGACTCTCGATGCGACGCGTCGTGCTTCTATCCTAGTTCACAGCTAGGAAATATTTCTCAGGTCAAAACTAGTGCGCTAGTCAGAAAATCAACGGTCACCATCCCTCGGGAGGCAATGGCAAACCACCGAGCGGTAATTGCCTAGTAAATCTCTCAAAATTAGCCGTTCGGAACCGGCGTTAAACTGTAGGTCCCATATGCCTGTGAGCGCACATACAGGTGTATGTGAGAGATCACCACGCTCGAAATCGAGTAAAGGACTTAGAAGCAGAAGTATTGCCTGAAAATAATTTCAGTCAAACAGGCCCGTAGCCAGCCTGAGAAACATAGGGGGGCACGAGACATTCAAAGGGGGGCTCCAAATGGCCCCTTATAACATGGAAGATAGGGAAAATACATGGGCCAAGTCAAATTTACAGGGGGGCTCAAGCTTTTCCATAGGGGGGCTGAGCCACCCTATGCCCCCCGCTGGCTACGGGCCTGCAGTCAAAACTAGTTTTGCCGTAGCAATTAGTTCTGCCGAAAATGAAAAAATTAGTTCGTCAAAACTAGTTTTGCCTGGAGAAAAGAGGAAAAATTTAGGCAAAAGTAGTTTTTTAAAAACAGATGCTGGGATATTAAATTATCAAATAAAATAAATAATAAATAAGTAGCCAAAAAAAAAAAAAAAAAAATTTATTGTAATGTTATTTGTAGCTAAAGCTACAAATAACTTTTTTTTCACAAAACTACAAACTCTAAAAGCAAGGACAATTTTTTTTTTATTTCGATGAAATACGAAAAAAATCATTTGTACCCAATTCAAAAATTCGGTTTATTCCTGATGCGCGGTTGAAAAATATCTTTAAGGGTGAAACTAATTTTTTAGAAGAAGGGACGATTATTAGAAATATGATGAAGAAAAAATAAAATTCGTTTAAAACTTTACAGTGCCACATTTCTTTCCACTTGATTTTGAGATTCAAAAGTTTGTTTGTAAATAATTCTAATAAGAGAGAGATCGAGAAAAATTTTTTTTTTTTAAGTGATTAACGTGCGAGCTTAAAATTGATTTTAAGCTATTTACTAAAACTAAATACTCCAATATGAACTGTATGAAAAGGTTGCTGACCAAATTTGTGGAGTAAGATTACTATAATACTGTCTAATGTACAGTACATATAAGTGATTTTGTAAAGATCAGATCAAGGTAGGATTATAAAATAGCATTAAATAAAATTTTAAAAGAAAAAAATTGCTATTCATAGCTTTCATCTCCCGATTGATTAATCGCACGTTGATCGCACAACTAAATCAAGATCATATTGGCAATGATACAAATCATATGGCATATGAACAAATCAAGATTATATTCTTCAACCTTCAAAACATAACTTCACATCATTATAAAAAGGCTTTCATTTAACTGGTCAGTATTTTTTTCAATTTTTGATCAGTATTTGATTTAATTTTTGGCCAGTATTTTTTTCAATTATTGGTCAGTATTTAAAATGATTGAGCAGTAAATTAATACTTTTCGGACAGTAAATTAACAATATTCGGGCAGTAAATAAATATTTTCCGGGCAGTAAATTAATATTGTTCGGTCAGTAAAAACATAAATTTATGGAATGTACTCCCTCTGACCCGAAATAATGTGTGTGTTTCTAACTTTTAATTCCCATTTCGTGGGCGATTGATTTTTGACGGAAGGAATGGTACCACATAACTCACCCACCAGAACACTTTTTCACACCACCCCCCATTCCCCCGGAATTCCCTGTTTTGAAAAAAAAAAATTAATGAAAAAATGAAAAAAATTGACAATTTGAATTAATTTTGCTCTTCTTCTGAAGCGAAGGCAAAAAATTTTAATGATACCGGGAACGAGAGAGTACATGACCATAAACAAGTATCCCCCATGAGAAAATTTTTTGCAGTCGTCGCAACCCCCCAAAAAATTTGGGTGTCTCGACTACTAGCCAAGGGGGTAAATTTTTTAAACTCTATTAAAGGGCCACAAAAATTTTACCATGGGCGTTTTTGGGGTCGCTGATTTCAAATCTGCGATCGGTTTTCAAAAATTCAGGATGGCGGACTTTTGTTAAAAACCTTGAGTTTTTCCCACTAAAATTCGAGTTCGGGGAGATATCGGGGTCGCTAATTTCAAGCCTGGGGTCTGATGATCTAAACGTAAAATCAAATTTTACTCATACTTTTAACAGAAAGGTTTTCCTGTCGAAACAAGAAATTTTGATCCTACATTACATTGTTTTCATGATAAATTTCGTGCAGGGCTAGCCAAAATTTTTTTAGAAGTTGATTTTTCTTTTAATTTTGCTACTGATCAAAATATTAATTTTAGGTAATATTTGGAATAAAGTACCTACCATTTAACTTTTTTACTGTTTAATTAATTTTTTTACCGACCATTTAATTTTTTTACTGACCAAGTTGTTACTGGCCACCAAAATACTGACCATTTATTTTTTCTACCGACCAATTAATTTAAATACTGGCCATTTAATTATAATACTGACCAAAAATCGTATTTAAATACTGACCAAATAATTTGTAGCGTTATAAAAATTTTCGAAGCAGATCTTAAATGTGGAAAAATTATTGAGTTTAAAAACATAAAACGACTGCAAAATAGCGCAAAAAATAGGGCTCGGCGGAAACAAAAAAAAAAAAAAAAAATAATAATAATTCTGTTTGTTTTTAACGGTAAGGGTTGCGAAGAACTTCGTTATCGCTTTCTTTAAATCATCACCTTCCCCAATAAAGCTGTAAAATTTTTTTACACGACGTAAACATACTTAATACCCCCCCATAAGCACATAACAAAATTTTACACATCTATTGCTGCTTCTCCATTATGGCTCAAAATTAATTTTACAAAATTAATTTTATAAAATTATTGGGAATAATGCTTTTATTTTACTAATCGAACATGAGGATGACTTAAAAAAGAATAAGAAATCTGTAAAAAATAAATATGTTATGAAAAAAGAAAGAAAAAGCGCATAATTTCCGGTAATTTTATAAAATTAATTTTGTAAAATTAATTTAGGACCATAATGGAGAAGCAGCATATCTGACTAGTCCGGAATAACGAAGTTCTTCGTTTAAAAAAATTAAAGAAAAAATTACTCACAATTTAAAAAAAAATTTGGTTGAAGTCTAACTCTAAAATTAAAAAAAATATTGAGTCGGGATTTGAGTAGAGAAGAAAAAAGGATCAAATTTTCTATTATGTTTTTCGGTATTTATTAATAGAATACCAGTAGAAAATTTAAATGGTCAGTATTGGATGATCAGTAAAAGAAAATTAAAAAATCAGTATTTTTATTTTTTTTGCCAGTAAATAAAAATAAAAAATCAGTAAAATATTATATTTTTGCCAGAAAAAAAAAAAAATTGCTAATGAAGCATTTGCGAGAAGTTTATCTCCACATTTACTGTAAATATACTGAAAACTTGTCGCGGCAGGAATATTAGGGTGGTGGTTCAAATTTACCTTACTTTTCGCCATTTTGTTCTTCATGTGATTTTCACTTTTCTCAGGGTCTAAAACCAAAAGGTAATTTTTTTCAGATTTTTTCGATCACGTTTAGGGGTGGCTCACGGCCATTTTGTGCTTGAAAAAAAAAGATTTCCATTAAACAATCGGATATCGGGCATATTGATCCAGGAAGGAACTTGAAAAGGCGGAATATTCCGAGAAAGAGGAAACGATTATGGAGCGTTATAGTTTTTTCATTTTCAATCGACCCCTATATATGAATCTTAGAATGAAAAGTCAAAACATGGCCCCCCTCCAACCTACCACAAGACAAGATAATAATAATTTACTCTGACGATAAAGCCCAAGATTAAATTTATTTAGAAGGAAAATTTTCGGATCGCACTATTTTCATTAAACAATCGGATATCGGGCATATTGATCCAGGAAAGAACTTGATTAAATATCAAGGATAAGAGAAAAGCTTGATTTAACATCAAGGATAGAAAAAACCCGAGGAATATTCCGCCTTTTCCAATAATAATAATCACACGTCTGTTTCCACCTTTAAATACCTAATCAGTTGAATGTTGAATCGATTGTCGAGTTAGCTCAGTGATAGAGCAGCCGTCATGATAACGGAAGGTCGGTGTGTTCGAGTCCACCATTCGCCAACTCGATTTAACTTTTAACTGATTTTCCTTGGGTTTTTTCTATCCTTGATGTTAAATCAAGCTTTTCTCTTATCCTTGATATTTAATCAAGTTCTTTCCTGGATCAATATGCCCGATATCCGATTGTTTAATGAAAATAATGCGATCCGAAAATTTTCCTTCTAAATAAAAAAAGATTTATTTGGCATTTTTTTAAACAAATTTTTCCGAGACTTTAGGTATAATTTTTTGGGACCAAACCAAGTTGTTTACATGTTTTCGACGTCGCAGAATCCGAAAATGACCATCCCGTGTCGATCAGAATCACCCCTAACTGGTCAAACACACTTTTTTGGCCAAAAATAGCAATTTTTTGTAAAAAATTTCGAGTCAACGATTGCCTTTCTAGTCACCTATTGTCACCGTAAAACAGTGCCAAAGTATCTTTTCGACAACACAGAGTTCGAAGTTGACCACCCCGATTCGATTAAAGCCACCCCTATAACGTATTATACCCGTTTTTTTTTATTCTCAGAATAATATTTGGTTTGTCAAAAAATTACTGCCTAAATGAATTTAAATACCGATTTTTTTAAATAAAAATATTGCCCAAGCGAATTTTAAATACTGATTTTATAAATAAAATACTGGCAAATTAAATGAAAATATTGCCCAAATGAATTTAAAATACTGATTTTATAAATAAAATACTGGCAAAAAATATAAAAAATACTGCCTGAATTAATTGATACATATTACTGACTTTCTACCAACAAAAATACTGGAAATTTAAATTAAAAATACTGCCTTTAATATTAAAATACTGGTGCAATAAATTTAAACCTTATTTATTTATTTATTTATTTTTAAATCGATTTCATTTTTTAAAAAAATCGTCCTTGTTTTTAGAGTTTGTAGTTTTGTGAAAAAAAGAAGCTTTTAGCTTTTCTTTTTTTTAAAATTATTTTTAGCTTTTTAGTTCTTTTTTTTAAAACTATTTTCAGCTTTTAAGTTTTTTTTTTTTTTTTTTTTTTTTTTTTGTTGAATTGGGGTTTTTTTGGCATCTCCTTTTAAAAAACTACTTTTGCCTAAATTTTTCCTCTTTTGTACAGGCAAAACGAACTAATTTTTTCATTTTCGGCAGAACTAGTTCTGCCTAAAAATTGCTACGGCGAAACTAGTTTTGACTGAAATTATTTTTAGGCAAAACTAGTATTGCCTAGTCAAAACTAGTTTTGTCGAAAACGCGAAAAAAATCCCGGCAATACTAGTTTTACCGGAATTCGGGTTTTGACGGTAACACATACACGCTCCTTAGATGTGTAGCTACCTCCGTATATTTTTTCCCATCCCTCCAGAACAATATTTCCGCACCCCAGAAGGGGGTAAAATTTGCCAAAAATGGCAAAATTTGCAAAATCCGATCTCTCCTGGAAATCGGAAATATTTTTCTGGGGGGGATGGGAAAAAAACGGAGGTAGCTACCCATCTAAGAAGCGTGTATGAAAAAAATCAAATTTTTGGGTCATTATAATTGTCGGGAAAAAACATTCATCCGCAATAATGACATTTTACCGTGCTTTTTATATAGGAAAAAACAATTGCTTTGGGGCACGGGTTCCGGTTGAGATAAAAAAAAAATTTAGATTTAGACTTTTTGAATTATTTGGAATCGATTTGGAATCGATTTGGTGGGTGGCCCGAAAAAAGTTCGTCAACATAGTATTTAACGGGCACCCTACCAAAGGGAACATTCAAGTATTACGTAAGACTTTTTTCTGGGTTTTTGGACCCCCTCCCCCCCGTTCGTAAGACATTTCGCAATACTTAGCTTATGGCGAAGATGGTGGATGCGGACCCCCCCCCTAAAAATCTTACGTAATACTTAAACGTTCCCAAATAAGGTTGGACTCAAAGAATCTCCTTGTCTGATTCCTGTAGCCGTTGGGATTTCTTTAGAGATGCGACCGCCTGATTTTATTCGAGTCTTCGTGTTTGTATTGAGGTCTTTGATAAGGGCGATGAATGCTTTGGGTACTCCTTTTTTCCGCAACTCTTCCACTACATCTTTCAGTTTTATTCTATTGAATGCTTCCTTCAGATCGACAAAGCAGAAGTAGGTTGGTTTTGCAAACTCAATTGATTTTTCAACGATTTGGCGAATGATAAAAATAGCATCGATGGTAGATCGATTTTTCGTGAAGCCTTGTTGCTCTTCGCTTATATCTAGGTTCGGTAGGATCTTTGACTGGAGGATTTTTGTTAGCAGCTTTGAAACGGTGCTCAGCAGGGTGATACCTCGGTATTTTTCTAGGCGTTTTCTGTCTCCCCGTTTGAATAACGGTACTACATACATCGCGACCTTAGAACCAAAGGGTGATAAATCGACTCCCTTTGCCAAATTGACTTTTTTGCCAATTTTGATTATACTTTAGATGCCCCATTGACCCCTTAAGCTAACATTATGAAATTCACCATTTTTCCCGGTTTTCCCCCTAATTTTTATCAAATTTTTATCATTTAGAACCTTTTGGCTCTTACTATATTAGTAACTGAGTTTGGAGCCAGAAGGAACTCTCATGTATTTCTTATGGGCAGCGCTTTTTGGTTCTGAATTGAATGTAAATGAAATTCAGTAAATTCAAATCCTTCCTACAGACTTTTTTTAATATTAAGCTTAATATTCATTGTATTGTTATGAAATTTTCAGGGGACGTAGTCTATTATTAAGCAAACCGATTTGAAGTTGAAAGCAAATTTTTAAAATCAGCCATAGCTTACATTTCATCAAAAGAAAGTTTTAAAACGCCCTCCTGTAAAATTTGCAAGTTGTTGATTTAGCACCCTTTGGTTCTAAGGTCGCGACATACATACATACATACATACATACATACATACATAAATACGCACATTGCCATACACTGTGGCGACCGGAGTTCCAGAACCGTATAAGTCCAAAATTTTACCCGGCCAAGGTCACGCCCTTTGCACGTGCTCGGGTCGTGATCAGCGCGTGATCACTCTGGCGACCAGGGTATTGTGGCGACCAGGGTATTGGTCGCCAGAGTGCACAGGTCGCGAAAGTGATAAGGGAATTTGCACAATCGGTCGCCAAAGTGACGAAAATGTACGCGCATACATACACACATACATACATACATTGGCGGAGGTCTTGTGGGAAGAGGTGAAACTTAGAGAAAGGGAACAGATTGAAGATAAGATCACACAAATAAGTTAACACACAAATAAATTAACATCGAAATAATAAATTAACATAAAAAGAAAAAGAGGGAAAGGTGAAAGGAAGAAACATAAACAGGACATGAAAGGGATCCCTTTCATGTCCCTTTTTGTCTTCCTTGTTTCGAAACAAGGAAGACACAAGACCATCTACAGGACTCGAAGCCCTAGTGGCGCATCAACAATTGGGTCCTACTCGTCTCTTTCCTGACAGGTCTTTCTCCACTGGCGAACTCCCAACCGCTTCGCATCCGCTTTTACGTTATCTTCCCGAATAACGGTACTATGTTGTACTCAATTTCCATTCTGACGGCACTTTTCTGGATTTAATTACCGTTTGAAAAAGCTGATGTAGTTTTTCGACAAGTATTTCACCCCCATGCTTTAAAAGTTCGCTTGCGAGATATTATCCTCAGATGGTGCTTTTCGGTCCTCCCTTTCGTGCTTTCGCTCCTCCGCCTCCGCGTCTTCGTCATCGTGCTGTTCTTCGGCTTCGGCTTCGGCTTCGACGGCTTCAGTTCCTTGATCTGTGTCTCGGTAGAGCTGAGTGAAGTGGTTTTTCCATTCTTCGGTTTGACTGCTAACTTAAATATTTTACTGACATAAAACATTTTTTACTGGCTAATGCGCTACTGCCAACAAAAAAAGGCTTTAAAAAATTCACTGTCAATCTATTAATACTGCTGCCATTTTAAACAAAACAATCGCCTGCACTGAGATCCCGCTCGGTAGGTCGCAATCTACGCATAGGTTCTATTTGCCTTGAGCTCAGTTAATAGATTGCAGCAATCAATATTTTGTTACCTGCTGCCTGCGAATAGATTGCAGGTAAAAAAATATTGATTCTGCAACCTATTAACTGAGCTCAAGGCAAATAAAACCTATGAATAGAATGCGGTCTACCGAGCGGGTTCTCAGTGTGACCATTAATAAGATGCTACTGCTCTGCTGCTCTCGTTAAATACACGCCTTTTATCTTTTATCTTTTATTTTCGAAGTTTGCCGGTCGGTATAATTTCATTTTTGAAGGGGCAGTAATTGTTTAAAACATCCCTAAAAAAAATTTTTTTTTCAACGAGATCCATTATTCCATTCCTTTAGTCCGCATGTCACCTTGAAAGATTTTAGATTTTTCAATCCTTATCATTTCCGGATATTTTCGCTTATTTTTAAACTTTTCGAGCTTTCAAAAAACCTACTTCATAACAACTTTATTTTAGTTGTAAAACCGATGTGGGGGCGGAGTTGGGGTATGAAGCTTTAACTTATTCTCAACGGAAATAGGAATATTTCTAACAAGGCTACAGTAATAATAGTCCTCATTTTTGAGAGAGTAAAGTCATGTAAAAGGATATCAGGGCAATTTTTATGGCTTTGGTTAAGGAATTATAATTATTATCGTTAGCGACGGAAATTCATATTTTTGAATTATCCCCTTTTCCCGCAAATCCTCAATGCGTGATCTTTTTATAGCTGAGAACACGGCTACCTTTCCCTATTGAATTATTTCAAAGAGAAATGTATGTCAGTTTCCTGTACTTAGTATCGTTGGATACCGTCATTTTTTTAGAAAACAAGACAAAAAGGAAGGGATGCATTTCTGATGCTTTTGTAAATTCCTCCTGCCGAAGGATAAAGAATTATTCGTTCGGGCGGTCTTTCTCCGGATGCCGAGCGGAAACGTCGGAAGCGATCCCTCTCCTTTGCAAAAGGAGTTTTAATTAAATTCTTTCTCCTTTTATTTTATTTTATTTCGTTTCAGAAACAGAATCGCCAAGAATTTTTACAATTGTGGAAAGTTTGTTTCTTTAAATTTTGCAACAGTTTATTCAAAATAATATATTGCTTATATATTAAATCTTGCATCCTTTTGCAAAATAATATATCCCGAATAATTATTTAATTAAAAACCTAAATTCGGACTAATTCTCTGTTAACTCTAAATCCGTAAATTATCCTGTGTGAACATACTTAATAAAATAAAAAGCAATCATTTGATTTATTTATTTATTTATTTATTTATTTTTTCATATGTATTTGCACGCTTACACCAAAGACATCATATATCTTATATACAAGGAAATTTATCGACCCGCCATCTCTCAGAAGATGAAAAGAGTTGTGCCCCTCGCAATCGGTGGAAATAAAGATCGCATCGCTCTCTATCGGAAACAGAGCAAAGGTAGGCGTCAAAAGTAGTTATCCCACTTCCCGACAGGCACTCCCCTTGCGGAATCTCCAAAGAAAAATGAACAGAATACGGCGTTTACCATTTTTTAAAATTTAGTATCAGAAAAGCTTTTTTTTTTTTTTTTTTTTAGAGCGGGGACGTCCAAATTGGAAATCTTAATGATGACAGCCGATCTCCGTCGCGGAGCCGGCACTCACTGTAAACGAAGAAAAAAGCTTAACAATTAACTTAATCCAATGTTCTCGCTCATACAGATTTCAATAGCTAGATCCACCCGAAGGTAAAAGTGGGAAAAACAGCGAATTTTAAAAATTAAAACTTTCTCTAACAACGTATAATAAGGAAAAAAAAAGGGGGGAAATCGGATTGCGAGCAAAAAAATCTTGTACTTTCAGATAAGAGTTACAAGTTGCAGAAACTAGTTTTCGATAGGAGTAAAGGGCGATCAGGACCTCGAATTTTGACTTAACCTTGATGTTGACAATGAGAATCCGAGCCTTTCACATTCTTCAAAATAAATATTCTTATGGAATATCGGCCTTGACCTTTGGTCGAGATTAAACGATTCTCGGTTCTCGGTTCTCGTTATAATAAAAATTACCCGTAATTATGTTTTCAACGACAGACGGCCACTCGAATGGATTCAAACGAATCAAAATCCTGATTTTGACTTTCCTTTCCCACCAGTTGCAATTTTGATTCAACTCTACATAAACATCCAATGTGCCCTTCAACTAATGCCTGAAGAAACTTTTGCATTTCCAGGGAATACAATTATACTAAAAATTCTTTTTATAAATAATAAAGTTTCCAAAACTACCAAAAAAAAAAAAAAAAAAAAAAAAAAACACATGAAATATGAAATATTTTCAGATTTATAAACCCTGAGAAGAGTAGTTACTATATTTATTTATTTATTTTTGCTTTGTTTAGGAAAAAATGATTATTATAATTTTTTCTAAAGTCGTAACACAAGAGATAACGCCCTCCAATGAGGTTTGGTTCAGCTGCATGATTACCACCAATCGCAATTTTTTCGATCATAATGGTCGTGGTTACAACCGCGAATACTCTCTTTGACGCTTAGACTCCCGAAGCAGTACTCTGTTGGTACCATCTTTTTAAAATTATCCCATGAAATTTTTCTGCCTTTAGAAATGTTACGGATTTTCTTTGGCCGCCGGTCGAAATAAAAAATTCGAGCAGCAGAATTTTACCCTGGGGTCCATAAATATAACTTAATTTCGGAACCCCGAAAGGCAATTAGGAAGAAAGAGCTCAAGATCAGAGAGCCAAAGCTGGAGGAAGAGGCTAACATAAGTAGGAGGCGTCTTCGGGTGAGTCATCAGGTACCGGAACACAGGTACGAAGAGTGAATCGCTTTCGGGTATCGTACACGGCTCCGGTCGCAGTGCTTTTCGCTTTTGTTTCGTATCCGGTTAGTTAAAATTTAAATACTTTTTCGTTCGGCTTCGGCCGTCGAGGATCGGGTTTATCTTTGTTCCGTTTTATGGTTCGAATCGGATCCGTTCGATTTGGATTTCAATTGGGATTTGGATTACTTGGATTTCGATCGGAAATTCTTGAACGGTCGTGATGCGCGTCCTTGCAAAAGCGAAAAGCGAAGGTTCCAACCAGGAAGAATCCGAATTCAGTGAACGTGCGAATCGTTCGGGATAGTGCCGGGTACAAGTTCAGGAAAACCATGACCTTTTCGATATATTAAAGGCGATTTATTTATTTATTTATTTTTATTTTTTATGGATCTTTATTTTTATGTGGATCTTGGTCGGATCGAGGATTAACCATCATGTTTACGAGGTAAAAAAAAAAAAAAAAAAAAGCAAATAAATAAATAAATATATAAAACGGCTTTGAGAGTTCCCTGAGTGGAAACAGCCGGATCGTTTGTACGGAAATAAAGACGTATAAATTTGATGACTTGCAACAAGAAAAAGACTAAGATCGAGGACGTCATTAGGAAGAAGGGGAAAAGTTGTACTTAAAAAAAAAAAAAAAAAAAAAAAAGTTATCGGCAAAGAAAAAAAAATTTAGAAAAAGTTAATGAGTAAGTTTAGCATTATCACTAATGAATACATTACGATCTATTTACCCTGGGGTGAACCACGTGTCCGATCGGTCGTCTTCCCATTGTCCTCGAATTAACGGGTACAGCCCCCATTTTATAATAATTTCTTTTTCAGATTTATCTTGTGGTTTCCATCTCAGGGAAAAAATAGAACCTTTCAGATAGGATGAGATTGTTTTTAACACTTTTTTATTTTTTTATTTTGATAAGTTTAAGTTTATTTACGTTTCCGATCGGCGATGCCCTAATATCTCGAGACTCTTCTTGTCTAATTAAAAGATCTCCTTCTCGATTTGTTATTATTTACTTTATAAATCTATCTTATTTCAGAATAGTTATTTTTAACGAGTGAAAAAAAATTAAAAATCATTTTGTTGTGCCGATCTGTCCGTTCCCCTCGCTCTAAAGCGTTCGAGTACCTCGGGATTGTTTTTTTAAATCTCTATAAAAGAATCCTTTATTCCTTTCCTTACCAACTATAGCATTTTTTCCTCCCCGATAAATTAACCATGATATAAAAACGATGTAAACAGTTAAACCTGCTTTAATCTTGTCGTAGGCCGGATGGGGAAAAGCAAATAATTTTAATTCATTTTCGGGGATTGAGGAGCGGACCGTTAAAACTAAGCTATGCTTAAAAATTTTTCTAAATGAAAAACATGAAATTAGAATTAGAATTTGAAATTTTGCTCCTTCAAGGCAAATAGAATTTTTCGACAGCTTTTAAAATTTAAATTAGAACGTGGGCATGTGGCGAGCCCGGTTCCAGACCCAGACCGAGTGCTTGCAGGTACTTATGGCACTCTTCTGCAAGGCAGATGAGTCCTTAGCGGACGAAATGCTGCAGATCGAAGCAGAATGAGGTAGGCATTGGGAAAAGGTCTGTATAATACATTTTGTATCTTCCCTTGTAAGTTTAGCTATGGTTGAAACATACACCGCCATAGCGGGCACAGATCATTTTCTTGAAAAGTTACTGCTAAGATACTTGATGTCAATTTTCAAGTCGGTATAGTTTTAGTTTCAGAAAACTGCACAAACTGTCAAATTTGTCTCTTAGATTTTTTCAAAATTTTCAAGATAGATAGCCTGTATTTAAGATTGGTGAAGGAATATTAAGAAAAGTCAAAAAGAAAAATCTTGTTAATTTCATCAATGCTGAAAAAATTAATTTTTATCAAGAAAAAATCTTCCGGTCGAAATGAATATGATTTGAATACAAAACATAATCTCTAAAACATAAAGAAAAAATATGTTGGAAAATAAAAAAATAAAGAAAAAAGAAACCAAACTGAGTAAAAATAAAATTTTCATCACGCAGTGCGGAAAACTTATTTTTAAAGTAGCTTACAACGCAAGAACAGCAAAAGAATTTCCCGTCGAGACCTTTTTTAAGCCTGATTCAAAATTGGGGACATGTTTTTCTTTTGCAGCCCTTGTGTTATAATATACTATTCAATTAAAATTTTTAAAGAAAGAGTACTTAATAATTGAAAAACTAATTCCCAGTTAAACGATTGAATCGGCGTGTGTCGGTGGGTGAGGGGGAAAGGGGTGCGAAAAAATATTCTGCCTCGGATGCCAAGGTACCTCAATACGCCTCTGGTGGATCTTCGATCTATTAACTGCTAGTCGAATCTTCTTTCGGTGCATAAAAAAAAGTGGTTGGAGATATATTACGTGAAACAAAAGATGAAGATGATACATGATATAAATCTATCAGCAAACTACAAGCTCATTTTTCGGTCAGAAAACTAAGGCTTTGATAAAACTTTGTTTGAAATTACTAGCCAATCTTACTGGACTTTCGGATACAGCGGATTATCGATAAATCGCTCTCATTATTTACAGAAAAATGTCATTTACACAAGAAAATGGCAAAATGCGTCGGTCAAGAAAGAATTATTTAATTTCTTAATTAGCCCTTTGCCTACCGATTTTTTTGTTAAAAAATTCGTACTTCCGATGATTGTAAGTGCCTGCATTCAGGGGGCTAAAAATTTTTGTACTTATGTAAATTGAGTCGAGGATTTCGAATATAAATCAGAATTTCACAGCAAAAAAAATTTAAAATGGCGGGCGACTAATTATATTCGTTAATTAAAAACTCGTTTAATTAAAATGCTAAAAATCTTATGAAATAATTATTTGCGAATAAAACCAATTTAACATTCTCAATTCAGAATAATTCAAGTATTGTTGTAACCGCCAAAATGGCGGCTCAAAAATAACCCCAGTGGGTTCTATATAAAATCAAATAATAAAGATAATCAAAAAAATAATCAGACTGAAAAGCCACGAGGTCTCGGATCCTGTTCCAAACCACAACCGAAAGGATAAAAAAAAAAGATACCAAACATAATTTTCACTATACTTCCTTTTATTATAAGATCCTCCAGAATTCCGTTTAAAGAGAGAAGGCAGATTCCTGTTTACACCTAGATCCGGCTTGGGAAAAATTCCATATTGCTTTCTATGGACAATCCATTCCTGAATCAAAACCTCCTGTCATGATTTTATGGAGAATTTCCCCCGTGCGTCGAGAAAGAATTTACAAAATATGAAGTTAAGTTTAAAAAAAAAATGAAAATCCGAATCCCTAAAACAAAAGTAAGCATGATTAGGCCTCCTGTGGGGCAGGTTTGATCAAGGTTTTAGGAAAAAAATGTGGATCTTAAAAGGTTAGAAAAAAAAAGGAAATTTAGGATAATCCAACGGTTTAAATCACAACAGAAAAAAAAAAAGCAACTCAATTTTATCAATAACAAATTCCAAGACTCAACAGCTTCTGGGATTCGAAATATTTAGTTAAATCATTATATCAAATTGAAAATGAATCCAGGTGGATTTTAAGAAAAGTTACTTTTTAAGACATTATTTAAAAAAATTTAAGATGAGCCCCTCGCTAACCTTTAGCACACCGTTATCCCGGCGGCTTCCGGGCTTTACTTTTACCTCTACATAATCTTAAAAAAAGCTTTCAAAGAAAGATTTTTAAAAAAATTCACCAACTGATCCTACCACCTTTCAAAACGGAAGTGATAGCTCGAAAATTTCCGTTAGCAAAAAGGAACTAGGCGAATAAGATTAAGGCAGCGCGGCAACAAGACGTCTGTCAGTATTGCGCGCGCTTTTGATAAGAACTTCCTTATCTTTGAATATTTTTGTAGCATTTTTGATGTTACATTGTCAACCAAAAAGATTTCGCAAAAACCTGGTTTGATTTTCCCCCTGTACTTTGCTTATGAAGGGATAAATAGACAAATAAATATTTGAAAACCGTTTTTTTTTTCTGAAGGAAAGTGGCGTCAATCAATGAGTGAATAACAATAGGAATGTTTCCAGCGGAGATGGGTCGTTTGAATGAATCTTTAAAAAATAGTAACAATTATGTTAAGTTTTTGGCATTTATCAATAAATTGTTTTTTTTTTTTTTTTTTTTTTTTTTCAAAAAAACTTAAAAACTGCTTAATTTTGAAAAAATAATATCACATTTGAAATCCGGGCCCTCGAAAACCCTCAGATTCAAGTTTTATTTAGTAACCTCTGAATTATTCCAAGCTAGAACATCGTTCCGTGCTTATATAATGCGGTTTGCCTAAATTCGATTTTACAGGAGACATTATGATAAATAATTTTTTCTTGCATTAGATTAAGCATAATGCTACGCATAACCCCCAAAAACAAAATTCGGTAGGATAGTGCTTTTTTTTAAATCAGAAAATAAATAAGCAAAGGGTTAATTAATTTTAACGTGTTTTAAATTTTTTTACAAGTATAACTGCAGCACGGGGGAATGCTTGGGACCTGCATAATTAGAGTATTAAAAGAAAAATCGAAGAGTCAGATCGAAAAAAGGCAATTTCCGAAAATTACTTCTAAGCCTAAATTTAATTTTGTTTGAGCACCGCGTTTACCAAAACAAAAACAAAAACAAAAATCCGCATCAAGAGTTTTTTGATCGAAAAGTTGTAAGCTTATAATTTTTTTTCCTAATAGACAGAACCTAGTAACTACGGTATGAAAAGTTTTTAATTATAAAACCAAACAACCATTCTTCTTTCTGATGCAGAAGCTTTTTCTCCATAATTGCTAATAATTTCAAAGTTCTGTTCATAACGATCAATTTTTTTTGACTGGGACAATGTTAAAATTCTGCATACGGTCCCCTATGACGGAAACAGACAATTTTTTGAAATGTATCCCATCATTTCCTCTGATAATACTTTTTATTTATTTATTTTACTTATTTATTTATTTATTTATTTATTCATTCAAAAAATTTAACATTTTGCTAAAATTATCGTCACTACATTCAAATTTAATATTAAATATAAAGCGTAAGTTATAAAGCGTAAATTAAATATTGCATCGTTCCGCAAAATCAGACAGGGCGTATATCGGCTCAATGACAAGGAACCTCTTTAGTGCTTTTTTAAAGGTGGTGATGCTATCTAGGGCTTTCAGATGCAGGGCCCTGCTCCCCGGGGAGCAGGTTATAGAATTTAGCGCCAGCATAGGATGGAGTATGTACATAGAGAGTTGTTTTATGTTTTGGTTGGCAGATTTCCTTTTGATGCCGCGTATTGTAAGAGTGGAAGTTGCTCATTTTTTCCATGTTGTTAAGGTGACGTTTTGTGTATAGGATAGGTTCCTTAAAATAAAGGGCTGGTACGGTTAATAAGTTCAATTTCTTGAAGAAGGGTTTTACAGAATCATCCTTTCTTAATCGGCACGCATATCTTATCTCAGTGCTTTCATTTGTGTTACAAAAACCCTCATTAGATTGTTGTTACAGGCACCCCAAAGGGCGATGCCATACGCATACGGGGCGTGACTTTGCACCAAGGCTGAGAATGCCATCATCAACTCTGTAACCTCAGTTAACCATTTTAAGAGGAATGCAGACGAACACAAACCTTTTT